>JALIGW010000001.1:307428975-308053975 GCA_023053685.1 Diadophis punctatus similis
TCAGTTTCAGCGCGCATGTGCGCGCTGGCCAGCTGATTTTCAGCCTTCCAGAGGGCGGGGGAGGCCATTTTCACCCTCCCCAGGCTTCAGGAAAGCCTCCGGAGCCTGTGGACGGCAAAAAACGGACCCAACGGGCCTACCGGAAGTTCAGAAACAAATTTCCGATAGGCCCATTGGGCCGTTTTTCACCCTCCGCGGGCTTCAGGAGGCTTTCCTGAAGCCTGGGGAGGGCGAAAAACGGCCCAACGGGCCTACCAGAAGTCCAGAGGCTTCAGTGATGCCTGCATGCATGCGCAGGAGGGGCAGCGCGGGGGGGGGGGTTGTGCATGCGTGGGGGGGCATTGCATTATGGGTGTTTTGGCACCTAAGCAAAAAAAGGTTCGCCATCACTGGTCTAGTCTCTTCTTAAAAACCTCACAATGATGGAGCACCCACAATTTCTGAAGGCAAGCTGTTCCACTGGCTAATTCCTCACTGCTAGGAAGTTTCTCCTCAATTCCAGATTGCTTCTCTCTTTGATTAGTTTCCAACCATTGTTTCTTGTCCTGTCCTTCGGTGCTTTGGAGAATAATTTGATCCCCTCTTCTTTGTGGCAGCTGCTCAAATACTGGAATACTGCTATCATGTTGCCCCTAATTCTTCTTTTCTTTAGACTAGCCAAACCCAAACCCTACAGCCGTTCTACATATGTTTTAGTCTCCAGGCCTTTGATCATCTTAGTTGCTCTTCTCTGAACTTTTTCCAAAGTCTCAACATCTTTTTTGTAGTATGGTGACTAAAATTGGTTGCAGCATTCCAGGTGTGGAATACTTACTAGGGTTTTATAAAGCGGTACTAATACTTCACGTGATCTTCATTCTATGCCTCTGATTATACAACCCAGGATTGTATTAGCTTTTTTGGCGGCGGCTGCACACTGCTGGTTCATATTCAAGTGACCATCCACTAGGACTCCAAGGTAACCTATACTGTAAGGTGACCAGACGTCCCGCTTTTGGCGGGACAGACACGCTTTTCAAGCGTGTGTCCCGCGTCCCGCATTCTTTCCAAAAAGTCCCGCTTTTTTGGAAAGAATGCCAAAACAGCGGGACGTCTGGTCACCTTAGGGGAAGCACAAAAGAGAGGTACCGGAAGCAAGTCGGGCAAAGCGTAATTTCAGCGAGGCGGCTGCCTGCTGGGGAGAGGGAGAAGGGGAGCTGCTCCTCCTCTCCTTCCCCCGCCCCATCCCTAGCCCCGCCCTCGGAGGCGCCGCTACTGTTGGGATGCGGGTGGAGGGGTGAGGGACGAGGAGCCGTCGCCGCTGCCGTCATCGGTTTGAACTCACGAGCGGCCCCTCCGGCGGCGCAAACAGCCCTTCCTCGTCCCCCTCCCCTTCCTTCCCCCCGTCGCCTCACTACCGCCGTTGCCCTGGGGCTGGGCAGGAGACCAGGAGACCGTGGCACTTGGATGCCTGGAGCTTGCGACAGGTAAGCTGCCGGCTGCCTCCTTGGACCTTTCCCCGTCTCCCGCCTCCCGTTCGTCGCTTGCCAGCCCGGCCCCAGGGCAGCTCCCGAAGGGGAGGCGGGAGGTGAGGAAAGGCCTCCCGAAGGGGAGGCAGGCTCCCGAAGGGCTGCCGGCTCCCGAAGGGGAGGCGGGAGGCGAGGAAAGGCCTCCCGCCTCCCCCCCCACACCTGGACGCTGACATTTGCTGTTTTTTGCCCTCTGCGCATGCGCAGCGTTCTGCGCATGCGCAGAGGGCAAAACTCAAATGGCGGCGCCCAGGCGTGCCCCCCCCCGTCCCGCTTAAAAAAAAAAATCTGGTCACTTTACTATACTGGTGTGTGATCACACCCTAGATTTACATAAATACACGTATGAGGTCGATGGTAGATAATCAGATTATCTATCATTGACCTCACCCCATTCTTAAGAGGTCGGTAAGGGGCGTGCATAAGCGCACAATCGTGCCTACCGTTCCTGTCCTAATGTACCCATATATTCATACCTCTTTTACTCTTATTCATGCTTGTACTATTACATAAATATTCAATCATGTTTTACTGTTTATATTTTGCTTATAATCATATATGCTTGACAAATAAACAAATACAAATATAGACATTTATTAGTGTTACTCCAATTACATGGCTGCTTTCTAGACCGATGGAATGATTTTTTTTTCTAAAACAGGCTGAATAGTTTTGCATTTTTCTCTTTTTTAGTCACATCCTATCTTTTCTCCCTCTCTCTTTGCCTCTCCCTCCACCCCCACCACCCAATGCCAAATTTGTTTTATGCAGTTGGACAAGAGTGGGGGTTTAATTGCTCTTTTATGTTTATTGCCACCTCACTTTGGAAGAGTTGTACTGACATCTGTTTTCGGAAAGCTTTGCCACTATTGTCTTTGGCCACCTGGTTTAGGTGCTGGTGCAACCTTTACAAGGGAGCTCAGCCCAGGCCTTGCAAATCTGTCAAGCCGTCAAAGGGCTGCCGGAGCATCTGGAACAGAACCATGTGCAGCCTCAGGAACAGCTGCTCAGAGATAACACAATTTATATACGATTATACAAGATAACAGTTTTAAGCTGATGATCCTGCCTCAAGAGATATTCTTGGAAATATAAGTAGTCCTTGACTTACCACCGTTCATTTAGTGACCGTTTGAAGTTACAATGGCACTGAGAAAAGTGACATATGACCATTTTTCACACTTACAACCATTATAGCATCCCCATGGTCACATGATCAAAATGCAGATACTTGGCAACTGGCTCATATTTATGACGGTTGCAGTGCCTTGGGGTCACGTGATCAGCTTCTGCAACCTTCTGACAAGCAAAGTCAATGGGGAATCAGATTCACTTAACAACCTTAATAACTTAATAACCCAATAACTTAATAACTGCAGTGATTCACTTAACAACTGTGGCAAGAAAGGTTGTAATACGGGGCACAATTTACTTAACAAATGTTTCACTTAGCAACAGAAATTTTGGGCTCAGTTCTGGTCGTAAGTTGAAAACCACCTGTATTTTAAGTGCCCTGTCAGACTTGGAGATTGTGGGTATCATTTCTTAGCAACTTCAGAATGCTTCCTGGTGCAAGTGAATTGCCAAGTGGCACCCCCTAAACCCACATCTCCCCTTCAAAACAGCTATCTATGTTCTCATATTGGTTGTGGGGGGGGTTCATTTATACTTTCTGCATTTTCTATCCTCAGATGGATTTCTACTCCCTGGACTGTAGCTTCAGGTTTTCCTTTTTCTTAAGAAAATGTGGCCACTGTGCAGTTTGGAGAAAATAAGTGTGGCCTGTTCTATTAGCAGTGTTCCCTGATTGGTTGGTTGGCTGGCTGGCTGGCTGGCTGGCTGCTTGGGGGGGATGTCCTCAGAAGGGGGAGTAAAATGAGAATGACGAGAGGAGGCAACAGCTTCAGGGAGCTGAGGAGAAACAGGACTGGGAGGGAGTGGAAAGAACAAAGCTGCTACAAGGGAAAGAGGCTGCCCTCCTTCAGACAGAGAGATTGCGAGATTGCCACCCCAGGGAAAAGAGGATGGTTACCATCAGCCTAGAGCCATGATGGCGAACCTATGGCACGCGTGCCACAGGTGGCATGCGGAGCCATATCTGAGGGCACGCGAGGTGTTGCCCTATGTCAGCTCCAGTGCGCATGTGCATGCTGGCCAGCTGATTTTCAGTCTTCAGGAGGGCGGGGGAGGGCGTTTCACCCTCCCCAGGCTTCGGAAAAGCCTCTGGAGCCTGGGAAAGGTGAAAAATGGCCCAACGAGCCTACCGGAAGTTTGGAAATGAACTTCCGGTAGACCCATTGGGCCGTTTTTCACCATCCACAGGCTCCAGATGCTTTCCTGAACTCTGGGGAGGGCAGAAAATGACCCAACGGGCCTATCAAAAGTTTGGAGGCTTCAGTGAGGCCTGCACGCATGCGCAGGGGGGGGGTTTGTGCACGCATGTGTGGGGGAAGGGCATTGCATTATGGGTGTGGGCAAACCCGCATGCCCTTTTGGCACCCGAGCAAAAAAAGGTTCGCCATCACTGGCCTAGAGACTGTATCCTTGCTGCCACAAAAGAAAGACTTGATAGGCCTCTCACTGGGCCTGAGAGGACATGTTTGTGGGGCAACCGGATTGGTGAGGGCCCATTTGGTCAAAAAGGAAAGTCTTTGGGACATTTTGCTCACCCTTTGAATGTTTTATATTATTGTGTTGCTTAATTTGGTTTTGATTTTTATCTTAACAGTCATTGTTTTATCTAATTATAACTCCCTCCAAGTACAAAGGTACTCCAAGGTATGTTAGTGGACCTGGGCCAGGTCAGGTGATCACCTGGGAAAGAGATAGAAGGGCCAGATTGCCAGTGGCTCTTTTGGGGGAAGCACTACATACACATATTTAAGGAATTTATTTATTTGTTTGTTTGTTTGTTTGTTTAATTTTATATTGCTGCCTATTTGCCCATGGCGACTCAAGGCAGCTTACAGAATATAAAACCACACTTAAAACAATCAAAACTAACAAAAAGAATAAAATAAATTAATATAGTACAAAATAATAAAATCACCTCCCACCCCCCGCCCCGGTGACAGCAGATTATATGAGCCATATAATGGGCTCCATCCCGCTCTGGGTTCTCTGGGCCTGCTGGCAGAACCAGGTCTTCAGCGCCTTCCAGAAGAGTATTAGAGTGGGGGCCGTTCTAATCTCTGGGGTAATGATGTTCCAGAGAGAGGGGGCTACCACGGAGAAGGCCCTTCTTCTGGGTCCCACCAGGTGTATCTCCCTCAGGTATGGGACCCGCAACATTCCCTCACCACTACCCCTGCTCTGATGGGTCGGGTAGATGTGACCGGCAAGAGACGGTCCCTCAGATAATCTTGAATTGTAATTGCCTGTAATGTGCAGGGATCATTGTGCCATTGCAGATAGTCCCACCAGAACTATATATGATCTCTTCCTGGAACTATCCAGCAGACAGTAATGTGAAAAAGTATTGAGTGCATCCAGAAGCATGTACAGAAAACACCACCATTCAAAAAAGGTCTCTCTACATTCCTCTGAATGTGCAGAAAGAGCATTCTAGCAAATGTTCACCAACTTTGGGAGACACGAGGCATGCAGTTCCAGCAGTGGGTTGAGCTAACTCACTTGGTTTCGTGTGGTTCGATCCTCAGATTCTTTCAGTTCATAGAGCAGTGGTTCCCAACCTGGGGGTCGGGACCCCTTTGGGGGTCGAACGACCATTTCCCAGGAGTCGCCCCGGCATCCTCACTCCCCCCCACTGCCACAAGCCTGGCCATATCGATATCGCGCCCCACAACCTGTGCCCCCACCGTGACCCACCCCGCTGCCACTATTTGGGTTCTTTTACCCTCTGTGTATGCGCATGCGCAGAGGGTAAAAGAACCCAAATGGCGGTGTCTGGGCGAAGTCTCCAGATCCAGGCGAGGTCTCCGCTCGCTTCGCATGTTGCCTCTGGGAGCTTTTCGAGCCATCCCCTTTGCAGAGAACCCAAATGGCGGTGGCAGGGTGGGTCGTGGTGGGGTCGTGGGGACGGGGCGGGGGTCGCAGCATTAGGAAGGTTGGGAACCACTGTCATAGAGGAATATGGCCAATTTTCCATGGAATGACTGGAGATGTCCAATGTACTGAAATGTGCCTTGTTTCATGTAAAGTTTATATTAGATCTCTTGAACAGTAAATCATGTCAATCTGATATGCAAACAACTACAGTCCTCACAAAAGATAACCTTTTTACTTCGATGTTAAGGTTAGAATCCAATAATTCTGGGTTTACTTAAGACTGTTGCTGCTGCTGCTGCAAACTTTGTGGTTCAATTAGAGATTTTAAAAAACCATTGACTGAAACTCCTTGTTTCTCAAGGAAAAGAGTTGACAAAAGCACACGCTTCTTATTTCATATTTGTTTTAAGAAAAGCTTTTTCAAAAAAACCGGGACAGCTACTGTAATTTGTAGTCTTACTGGGTCTCTCCACATACACATACACACACACACACATCCATAAGAATGATTGACTGTTGCTTTTAAAAAAAAATGGTTGACTCTCTCAAGGAGAGAAAGGGATGAAATTAATGTCAGGTTACTACATGAAAACTTTGAGGGGGGGTTCCTATAGACAACAATGGTTTTTTTGTTTTGTTTTGTTTTTTGTTTGTTTGTTTTTTTGTTGCACAAAAACCTTTAGCATTTCACTTTTTTCTTGAAAACAAAAAACAAAAAATCATACATGCATTTTTCACTAGCCCATCTAAGAACTGTTTGGAAACTGTTTGGAAACCAACATTATGATTCTCATGAGAACTCCCAGCCTCTTCAATTTAGTCTTTGAAGCCCAGGAAAAGGCCGCTCCATCCTCACCTGCTTTATTCGTCTACTGTCATAGGCTGTGATCAAAGAACAAACTTAAGCAGATTGATTGAAGATCTACACACTTACAACCATTGCAGCATCCCCATGGTCACATGAGCAACATTCGGATGCTTGGCAACTGGCATGTATTTATGATGGTTGCAGTGCCTCAAGGTCACGTGATCCCCTTGATCTTCTGATAAGCAAAGTCAATAGGGAAGCCAAATTCACACAACAACTGTGTTACTAACTTAACAACCGCAATGGATCACTTAACAACTGTGGCAAGAAAGGTCGCAAAATGGGACAAAACTCACTTAACAACTCTCTTGCTTAGCAATGGAAATTTTGGGCTCAGTTGTGGTTGTAAGTAGAGAACCTGTTATGCAATATATACACACCCACAAGGTGGGTTTGTTTGGTAAACAAATCAAGTACATTGAGTGAAGTCAGTGGCTAAGTCTTCTCCAGCAATGAGAGCTATGGCCCAAGCTCTATGCTCCTGTTTGGTATTATACTGAGCCTTGGTGGTGCAGTGGTTAGAGTGCAGTGCTGCTGACTGCCGGCTGACTGCAATTTGGCAGTTCAAATCCCATCAGGCTCAAGATTGACTCAGCCTTCCATCCTTCCGAGGTCAGTAAAATGAGGACCCAGATTGTTGGGGGCAATATGCTGACTCTGTAAAACCACTTAGAGAGGGCTGTAAAGCACTGTGAAGCGGTATATAAGTCTACGTGCTATTGCTATATCTTTCCTTTCTTGTCCATCTTCCATAGGTGGCATCACCACACATTCTGAGCCCTGGTATCTCCCAAATAGCATATTACGTGACTTTTTGTGACTATGTTCTTCCAGACGGTTTCTCACGGAGCAGAGATTCTGGCAGAAGAGGAAAGAAAATGCATAGCCTTTTCATTCCTAGCTCAAAATTGCATCCTTTTAAGTTGTTTTACTTCCATGGGGATAAAAGATAGCTTTTCAATCTCTTTTTCCCTGTAGAGGAAAAGCAGCTGCATTTGGATGATTTTTAGCAGAGAAGTGACATAAAAGAAAGGCCCCTACACCTGTTCTTCCAGTTTACTTTGCTTGCTGATCTCACAAAGGTACTTTACAGAATGAATAAACAAAGGAAAAATAGATCAGTAATAACTGATGTGGTGGCTGAGTGTAGTATATGAACCAAGATAGATTTTCATCCCCCAGATCTTTATTTGTTTGTTTTTTTGTGACTTACATAAATATCTTCCTATAAGAATCGATCCAGAGATGGTTCTATCCCCCAAAATACAACATGAGATCAAAACTGGAGAAATGGTTATTGCATATCACCGGCTTCTAACAAAATGCAATAATATTAGAACCCCATATACATGTATATTAGAATATTAGATAATAATATTAGAACCCCAACCCCATCTACATTCAACAATCAACCAATGGAACAGCTTGCCTTCGGAAGTTGTGGGAGCTTTATCGCTTGAGACTTTCAAGAAGAGATTGGGCTGCCATTTGTCAGAAATGGTGTAGGGTCTCCTGCTTCAGCAGGGGGTTGGACTAGATGACCTATAAGGTCCCTTCCAACTCTGTTAATCTGTTAAATCTTCATATACCTCAAGAGTTTTAGAAAATGAAAGTAGCTGCAATCACAGTAAAGCAATTAAGGAAATGATAGTGGGAATGCTTTACCAAAAAGCACCAAACTATATGGGGTATATAATTTTTTTCTGATAATGCAAATAAAGGGAGACTAGTATAGATCTATTTCAAGCTATTTAGCTCTCATCAGCTAGCCATACCATTCTAGGATTAGAACTTGGGCTGCTTGCCTGTAAGGCAGTACCTTCAACCTCCAAGCCACAGGTCTCCTCCTGCATCAGCTTGTATGCGTGTGTGTGTACATACACACACACACACACACACACACACACACACACACACACACACACACACACACACACACACACCGACCTACAGCTGACGGAGGCTTGCAAGCCACGTGGTAAAATGAAACTAACTACGGTGGCTGTAATGTGACAAATTGCTGGGAGATAAACTGCTGGCAATATTAGACTGCTGAAATTGCAAGGAGGCAAGCTATAGCTGCTATGGCTCAGAGGTAGAGCTCTTGCCTCACAATCAGGAGGTTGTGAGTTCTAGGTAGAGGCAGATTCTGTTAATATGTTATTTTGTTAAATGTTTGTAGAGTGTTCAAATTATAAGACTTATTTTTTAAAGACTGCTTTATTATTGTTCTAGACAACTTAACAAAATGAAGAAGCTTTTTAAAATAAATGCTTGCTCTGAAGAGGCCCAGTGCTATTGTATCTTCTTTTAAATAGCAGAGAATACTTTCAGAAAGCCACATCAATTTTAAAGATCTGTAAAAGTATAATCTGAAATGTCCTGTTTTAGTATTAAGTATTAGTATTAAAAGAAGGCAGCTGAGAAACCCTGACTTAGTCATGTTTGGAGTAGATCTATTTAAATAATTGGGAGGAGTTAGTGTGATTACATTTAAGAAAACTTTCTGGGATTAATATACTGCCATAAATATACATTTCTCCAATTCTTTGCCATTTCTATGGGTCAGGCACACATGCACAGAAATACACAGCAAACAGTGTATATCATCTGTACTGTTTGCTGTTTGCTGTTTGGCAAATTGCTGGGAGGCAGAGGCCTTTTTTCCTTGTTTTCCTCCCCCAAAACTAAGGTGCATCTTATACTGCGTTGCTGCTAATTTGTAATTTTATTGCCATCAAACAAACTCTTACATTTTTTTAAAAAAGAAGAGAAAAATCTAATTAAAATATTGGTTGTGCACACTGTTGCTGAAAAAAGATCTCTTTGAGCCTTTCCAAATGACCATTTCACTGGGTCCCACCAGAATGCTTCATCTGTACAAAATTTACTGACCATCTGGATGAAGCCAATAACATTCAGCAAATAGCTTCATATTTGTTTGTTTGTTTTTTCCCCTTCTTTCTTTCTGTACCACCAAACAAATCTAGCTTTTCCATGCAGAAGAAAAGAGCTTGAAAATAGACAGAAGGACATTCATTGCTTCAACAATTTGGAGGACCGCCACAACAATTGCTGGTTGCTATTTCAGGATTCCCCACCCATAGAATGGGAAGGGAAGGGAAGGAGGAAGAGAAGGAGGAAGAGAAGGAGGAAGGAAGGAAGGAAGGAAGGAAGAAGGGAGGTAGGGAAGGAAGGAAGGAAGGAAGGAAGGAAGGAAGGAAGGAAGGAAGGAAGGAAGGAAGGAAGGAAGGAAGGAAGGAAGGAAGGAAGGAAGGAAGGAAGGAAGGAAGGATACCATATTAAGGAAAGTGTCTAAACTGATATGCAATGCAATATCAGTTTAGACACATGTCAAATAATGGCACCTTCTTTGTTCAATCACCCTGACACTGGGAACTATACTCAGAAGGATTTTGGCATGCTATTCAGCTGTTGCACATACACAGAGCATGAGCAACATCTTCCAGGGACTGTATTGCCAAAACAGGGTTCAAAGCAAAAGGATGCAGTCTCATCATTTCAGTCTTAGAAAGTAGAGATGCCTTGTTTCATTTGTAACTTCCATGGGGGAGAATTCACATATGTCTTTATTGAAGCAAAGCACTCCTTTAGTTATTTACAGCCTTAGAAAATAGTTCATCAGTAACCAAGATCAGTGTGTTGTGTGAATCCTGCTTATCTGTTCTTGGCTTCTCCCCCACCCACCCCCATAATGCTGTCCATCCTGGGGATCTCCCAGTTGAACTTTTAATCTGTCCGGGTGGCTCTTCTTTCCCAAGGTTTGCTTGGGCTAATTTTCTGGGTGCTTTTCCTTCCTGGCTTACATGTATTACTTATACATCAGTGGTGAGGGAGAACGTAATCCAATTCACATGCAAGTCTTGACATCCCCCCCCCAACTGATAGGTGTCAAGGTCCTCTTCGAATACGATGGACGAATATCATCATCATACATCAGTGGTGGGTTGCTGCCGGCTGGGACCGATTCGCCCGAACCTGTGGAGGATATTTGCCCCTGCTCACCAAACCAGCAGCGATGGCCAGCTGGCCACCCCCCTGAGCTGGTCCTCTGGTCGCCACTCTTTGAAAGCGGCTGGCAAAGAACCCTCTACAAAGGCTTCTGCGCATGCGCAGAGGGTCATTTCCCCGACGTGACATAGGCAAAACGCGCACTTCCGACGCGATGCGAACCGGTAGGGAAGGTAAGTGGAACCCACCACTGTTATACATGTATATCTCACAGGTAAGGTGATTTTTTTGTGATTTATTTATTTTTCTGACTTATTTTATGCAAAATTGAGTCCTTTAATTCTATCAATCCAACATTATTTTGGCATGGAGGAAGAAAAAGCATTGCAAAGCTTAAGAGTTCTTGTTCAGTTGTGCTTTGCCTTAGTTCATCTAGAAAGAAAAATGCAAATTGTCTAAAATGTACCTGGAATAGGGAGGGAGGAGCAAAGAAATTCAAGATGGCAGTAGCTACAAGAGTACAATCAAAACCATCGTCTTGACTTTTTTGAACACACATACATACACACTCAACTTTTTCTAGTCCAAAGATTGAATTTGGCTTCTGAATGGCCTCTTAGGCAGCTAAGTAATTGGTACAGCCAATTGGATGTCATGTTTCTTTACATTTAAACATAAAACTTAATGTAGTTAACACACAAAGTACATCCCTGGGTTATTGTTGTGGGAAGTAAAATGAAGCAACGTCTTCGTATAAAGCCACCTTAACTTTTAGCAGAAAGCTCCAGTATAAGCCTAACAAATCAATAGTAAAATGTAAGCAGGAGTTTAATAATTTCCCCTTTGGCTCACATTAAAATGAGAGTTGGGTTAAAATATTTGGAGGGAATGCCATACCCATGACTACCAGAAGCACATGATGCCCCCAAGGCTTCAGATTGTGCACCTCAGTTTTACTGACTGCTGAGCACTCAGATAAGAAAAATCTCATAGGACTACGTTTCGCAAGAAACAGTGCATATTCAGTACTCTTGGATTCAAGGCAGGGGTGGGTTCCTCCTGGTTTGGACAGGATCGCCTGAACCGGTAGTGACACGCTCGTGACATCACTGTCGGCGTCGTTCCGTGCGCGCCGCCATCTTTTTTTTAAAAAAAATTTAATTTTTTGCGAATTTTTCCCCTTCCGCGGCTTGAAAAAGAGCCCTCCTGCCCACCCGCGTGTGAATGCTGAGCTTTATTTCTTCGCCCGAAGCACAGCTGATGAGCTCCTCAGCTGTGTTTCGGGCTAATTCTTGCTTCCGAGCATGCGCGGAAGTGAAATTGCGCGAGGTGAAACGTCGCGATGCGAACCGGTGGCGAAGGTAAGTGGAACCCACCCCTGATTCAAGGTCAACAATGTGGAGTTCTTAGGATGCTTCAGACTGCACTTTCCATAATTCCTTCACTGTTGGCACCAAGCTGCTACCTCTTTTACAGATCATATAGAAGTAATCGGTGCCTGAGACTGCAAGACATTGCACAGAAAATTCAGAACCATGTAATTTAACAGTTCAAAGCTATGGAGGACTAAGAAGAATTTAAATGAGCCGGACCCAAAACAACATTCCACATGAACATTATAAGCATGTGAGTATGGAGTTTCTCAGTCATCCAGGTCATGGTTGTTCCAAAGTGTTTTTCAAAAGGCAACCGCACTTTCTTTCTTTGTTTTTATTTGGAGACATCTGGCTTCTCATCCAAGAAGCTTCTTCAGTTCAGAAGAAGCTTCTTGGATGAGAAGAGAAATTGTCTCCAAGCAAAAACGAAGAAAGTGTGGTTGCCTTTTGAAAAAGCACTTCGGGATATTAGCATGTGAGTTTATACATCATGCTAATGCCAGATGTTTGTTTGTTTGTTTTTTAAATTGCAGTTTGTTTAAAAAAAAACATAGTGGTTGGGTGGATTCATAATGCTATTCTAACAAACCTTAATGGCTATTTATAAAATTCACTAAGTCCCAATACAAAGATTGACCTAGCCTGTTTTTACTGTGGTTTTCTGCATGAGTCATAGTAGAACCATACATTTATTTTATTTATTTATTTATTTATTTGTCAAACATGTATTGTAGTAATTTGTATAAACATAAGTAAAAAGTAACGATAAAAGAGGACAATAGGACAGTAGACAGGGACGGTAGGCACACTGGTGCGCTTATGCACGCCCCTTACAGACCTCTTAGAAACGAGGAGAGGTCGACTGTAGACAGTCTAAGGTTACAGTTTTTGGGATTTGGGGAAGAAACCACAGAGTCAGGTAGTGCATTCCAGGCATTGATCACTCTGTTGCTGAAGTCGTATTTTCTGCAGTCGAGTTTGGAGCGCTTTACATTTAGTTTGAATCTATTACGTGCTCATGTATTGTTGCGGTTGAAGCTGAAGTAATCATTGACAGGAAGGACTTTTTGATATATGATTTTATGAACTACATTTAGATCAGATCGGAGGCGACGTAGTTGTAAATTGTCTAATCCCAGTATTTCAAGTCTGGTGGAATAAGGTATTTTGTTGTGAGTGGAGGAGTGAAGGACTCTTCTTGTGAAATATTTCTGGACTCTCTCGATTGTATCTATGTCTGATATGCAGTGCGGATTCCAGACAGGTGAACTGTATTCCAGAATTGGTCTAACAAATGTTTTGTATGCTCTGGTTAGTAATGTAATGTTGCCAGAGAAGAACCTATGCAAGATTAGATTAACAACTCTTAGTGCCTTTTTGGCAATGTTGTTACAGTGGGCTCTAGCACTTAGGTCGTTGGATATGAGTACTCCAAGGTCTTTGACAGAGTGAGGGTCATCTACAAGTTCGTTTCCTCCAAGTTTGTATTTTGTATTCTGATTTTTTTTTTGCCAATGTGTAAGACATAGTACTGTGGGATACACTGTGATTGCTACAATGACTGGGTTTATACAAAACACACTCAGCCTGTACCAAATCCATGTTCTGCTTCAGTGCCATGTGTAAACTCAGTCAAGCAACCTTCAAGGTGAACAAACTAAGAGTCTTTGTCTTCAAGCTGAACAAACTAAGATGTTTGCAACTGCTCTTAGTGTCAAACAATCCGTGTGAAGCTAGCTACCTTCTCCACATGCTCTCTGCTTGCCGTTCTTAAGGAAATCATAATGAAGCGGCAATTTGAGCAAGCAGATGTTGCAGTGCAATATGCTTTATGTCAGGACACAGAAGAATACACCTCCACGTGTGATTTTAAAATGATGGCTATCTTCTATCTCCGGTGCTTAGATTTAATAGTAATGCTGCATTGCTAATCGATGGTGTGTGAGCACCACTTGCTGTTAATTGAGACAGATCAGGGGAAAGGGACTCCTTTGCCATCATGTCAAATGGAAATATGTCTTGCAACAGATGTGGAAGTTTCCAAACTGCCACTTACTGTACTATTTTTTGCTTTCACTCAGGAAATAATTCTCTGCAAGGTTCCTGAATCCTGAATAAATAGAACTAAGTAAAGAGAGGCAGAATTGTCTTTTCTTGATCTTCAGAACTCACCTTGCAAATGTCTTCTCTGCTTCTTTATTCCTCTAACTCTGCTTGCTTAGCACTGGGCAAAAGACAAATAGCTGAGGTTTTTCTATCTCATAATAGCCATCATCCATAAGGAAATGACTATTGGGCAGAAGTCCCATTTGTATGTGAGTGAGTGAGTGTGTGAGTGTGTGTGTGTGTGTGTGTGTGTGTGTGTGTGTGTGTGAGAGAGAGAGAGAGAGAGAGAGAGAGAGAGAGAGAGAGAGAGAGAGAGAGAGAGAGAGAGAGAGAGAGAGAGAGAGAGAGAGAGAGAGAGAGAGAGAGAGAGAGATTTAATTGAATATGGCTAGTCTCATTTTTGACACCAGTAGATGATGCTTTCATGTTTAAATGCTTTCATTTCTAATTTTCCCAATCTTCTATGCATTTCTTCATGTTTGGTATCTGTTTACAACTAGAAAGACTTCCACAAAAAATGATATGCGTGTCTGTGATCCTTTTAATGCTTGCTTTTTGGCATGTACTCTTCCCCAAACATCCATTTTATACATATTTTATCTATAAATGTATTTTCCAAGGGATATTCACTAATAGTGGGAAAGAAATGTTGTAAGGGGAGAGATTTTAATCTGGTCACAAACTCAATTATATTTTTTTATGTCCAACAAACCAGTAAAAATGGAAAAAGACTATGTAAGTTGATACTGCAGCTTCTGAATTGCCTGATTGCAATCAGCCTTTATTAAACATTCTCTGAGGTGTCCAAAAAGTTTTTTCTGCTGGATTAGTTTAACGTTGAAATCAAAGAGAACTAATTTCACATTTTTAAAAGAAGCCTCCCACTGTTTGATAAGAATACAACAATTAACTACCACCATTTCAAAGGTCAGTTGCATCAATTGCATCTAATTTCTTCAATTTATTATGCAAATGAGTTACCAATGTAAGAACCATACAACTGAGTTTTCCAAAACTCATAAATACAGAATTTCAAAAACAAAAAGGGGATAAGATGGAATTTAGGTAACAACAATATGTTCTTTCTTCAGTAAAGTGGGTGGAAACTAATCAAGGAGAGAAGCAACTTAGAACTAAGGAGAAATTTCCTGACGGTTAGAACAATTAATCCGTGGAACAGCTTGCCTCCATAAGTTGTGAATGCTCCAACACTGAAAGTTTATAAGAAGGTGTTGGATAACCATTTGTCTGAAGTGGTGTAGAGTTTCCTGCCTAAGCAGGGGGTTGGACTAGAAGACCTCCAAGGTCCCTTTCAACTCTGTTATTTTATTCCATTCTATTCTATTCTGTATCCAGTCTCAAGGGATCCTGAAAATATCTTAGCTCCATGTACTCTAGGTGGAAAAGTTGAAATAAACCTGATTAAAAACCTCCAGTTTACTTTCTGTGCATTTATTTATTTATTTATTTATTTTATTTTATTTTATTTTTTTATTTTATTTTATTTTATTTTATTTTATTTTATTTTATTTTATTTTATTATTTTATTTTATTTTATTTTATTTTATTTTATTTTATTTTATTTTATTTTATTTATTTATTTATTTGTTGCATTTGTATGCCGCCCACTCCACAGAGACTCTGGCCGGCTTTAAACAGAACGTAAATGCATGAGTAGAAATAAACCCATTATGAGACTCTAGAGCAGGGTCTCTTAACTTTGGCAGCTTTAAGACTTGTGAACTTCAGCTCCCAGAATTCCCCAGCCAGTATGGGGAATGCCATTAAACAAAGCATCAATTCTTCATGGCTGGGGAATTCTGGGAGTTGAAGTCCACATGCCTTAAAGCTGCAAAGGTTGAGAAACTCTGCTCTAGACACAGGGCTCTCCAACCTTGGCACCTTTAAGACTTGTGGACTTCAACTCCCAGAATTCCTCAGCCAGATGAACTCTGGGAGTTGAAGTCCACGAGTCTTAAAGTTGCCAAGGTTGGAGACCCCTGAGCACGGGTGTCAATCTCGTGGCGTCACGTTGCCATCACATGACATATGACATTTTCTCCCTGGGAGCTGTGGTGGGCGTGGCCTGCGCCTAAAACATCCGGCCCGCAGTCCACCAGTTTGACACCCCTGCTCTAGAGATACTTAAATACCAAAGGGCAAATCAGCTTGTCCCTCTGAGCTTTTCAAGCACCATCATGAGCTCTTGTAGGAAACCAGCTGAAGAAGAGAGCCCAGAAGTATCAATCTTCTAATCAAGGAAAAGAAAAACAGAGCCAAAGAGGAAGAAAGAAGGATTTTCTTGCTTCTTCATTCTACTCATCAAATAGTCAATAGAATAAAAGGTACAACAGGCTGATATTTCTGCAGCTGTCTGTGAGAGATTGTGAAGAGGCAAAGAGAGATACAGGAGGAATTCATAACCCACAGATGGAAGCGGAATTTGATAGTAGCTTATCTCATAAATGGTCTAGATCAGTGGTTCCCAACCTGGGGGTCGGGACCCCTTTGGGGGTCGAATGACCATTTCCCAGGGGTCACCCCGGCATCCTCAGCTCCCCCCCCCACTGGCACAAGCCTGGCCATATCAACTCAACTCGCCCGAGCCCTCCAATTGGTCGGGAGAGGTGCCATTCGGTGAGAGGCGTTTGTGACGCCTGGCGGCCGAGCTTTGGCAGCATCAGCAAAGGGGCCAGCTTTGCTTTGAATTCTGGGAGTTGAAGTCCAGGCACCTTAAAAGTTGCTGAGATTGAGAAATATTGCTGTACACTTGTTGGTTATCAAGTCTAAATACAGAAGTAGACTTGTTGTGGAAGATGATATTCCTTGTGCTCTTGCAAAGACTGGCCCGAGAATTTCTGATCTGGCATAATTACATATTGTTTTTGTGATTAATCGCTATGCTTTAATTATGTTCAATTTGTAACAATGAAAATACATCCTGCATATTAGATATTTACATTATGATTCATAACAGTAGCAAAATTACAGTTATGAAGTAGCAACAAAAATAATTTTATGGTTGGGGTCACCACAACATGAGGAACTATATTAAGGGGTCGCGGCATTAGAAAGGTTGGGAACCACTGGTCTAGATTGTGAAACCTTGGAAAGAAGAGATTCAAAACATTCAAAGATACTCTTGGTTAGAAAAAAAATCCACCAATAAAAGACAGCTGGGGATTCCTGTCACAGTTTCCAAGATAATATATCCCTAATGGTTGCATTCATTCACCTTATTGAAGTTCATGTAATTGTTGTCCCTTTGATTGTGCGTTGCTGTGAAGAGCTAGATATCACATCCCCCAACCTGCAGTATTAAATGAAAAAAAAATCAACTTTCTGGCAGAACTTTTCTTCCACTTTCATTGTGCAATGAACATCCTTTGTTTTAAGTTTTTTTATTTATAATACAGCTAAAAACAAACATAAAAAACAGAAAGACAAGTACAATGACAGGTAGTCCAGTTTACATATTTTCATTAAGTTACTTCTTTTCCTAAATATACATCTTTATCTCTATTTAAATATAGCTTCATTTTTGTACAATATTAATTCCATTATCCTTTTTTGAAACAATAAAAATCTATATATCTCCAATTTTTATCACTACTTCATAATCCCAACACTCCTCTTTTCCCACCAATAGTATAATTTATCCCAGATTTCAAAATATTCTGATTCATTTTTATCTTTTAGCTCCATCGTTAGTCTGTCCATTTCTGCACATGACAATATTTTATACAATATCTCTTCCTCTGTAGGGTTATCTTTTTTTTCCATTTTTGTGCGAAAGCCAATCTTGCGGCAGTCAAGATATGTAACATTAAATATATAGTTCCTTTGTCGTATTTATCTCTAATAATTCCCAGTAAAAAGAGTTCGGGTTTTAGTTCTATTTTTATCATTAATATTTCTTCTAGCCATTGTTTTATTTTGTTCCAGAATTCACGTGTCTTTTGGCATTCCCACCACATGTGGTAATATGTCCCTGGTATTGTTTTACATTTCCAGCACATTGGCGAAAGATTTGGGCCCATTTTAGCTAGCCTTGTCAGTGGGAAATGCCATCTATAGAACATCTTGTAGAGGTTCTCCATGTATGAGGTGGCTAGTGTAAGTTTTCGGTTTCTGCTCCATAGTTCTTGCTATATATCTAAATCTATGTTACGGAGGGTGAATCAAAAAGTAATGCCATTTTCTTTATTTCAGGTGAAGTTTTTGATAAAATACCTGAAAATTTTCCCAATTATAAATGATTATATCATTTACGTTCTGAAATATTTTGTTTCTTACTTTTCAGGTTTTTAGACTCGCAAGGAAAATTCAAAATGGCTGCCCCCTTGCATCAAAAACAAAGAGCAGTGATTGCGTCAAAAACAAAGAGCAGTGATTGAATTCCTTGTTGCTGAGGGGGAAACCCCTGTGAACATTCACAGACGATTACAAAATGTGTTTGAGGACAATACTTTATATTACAGCAATGTAATCCATCATCTGAATGATGAAAAGGTGGGAACTGTGAGCGTAGCCAATAAACCCGGTTCTGGCCAGCCGGCCTCTTCTGTGAATCCTGCCAATAAAAGAAAAAGCAGATGCTCTGATCAGAGAAAACAGGTGCATAACTCTTGATGAGTTGGTAGAAAACCTTGGAGTGAGCCATGGAAGTACTTACAACATTGTCGAATCACTTGGCTTTTCAAAAGTGTGTGCCCATTGGGTACCGAGACAGCTGACTACCGAACACAAGACTGACAGGGTCAATGCCTGCACTGAACTTCTTGAACAAAGTCAAAGAGACAACACCTTCTTTTGAAGGCTCGTAACAGGTGATGAAACATGGGTTCATCATTATGAACCGGAATCAAAGAGGCAGTCAATGGAATGGCGCCACTCTGCGTCACCACAACCGAAAAAGTTCAAGACACAAAAGTCAGCTGGAAAAATCTTGGCAACTGTCTTTTGGGATTCTCAAGGTGTCATTCTGGTTGCTTTCTTGCCAAGAGGAAAAACAATAAACTCTGAGGCCTACATTGAGACCCTGACGAGGCTCAGAGCAAGAATCCGACGAGTGAGACCCAACTTGCCAATCGACAAAGTCCTCCTTCTGCACGACAATGCTCGACCACACACAAGGGACAAGGGAGAAAATCGCCTTATTCGGGTGGACAACTTTACCGCATCCTCCATACTCACCAGATTTAGCTCCTTCAGACTATCATCTCTTCGCCCCACGAAAGAGGGTTTGAGAGGCAAACATTATTTCAGTGACGAGGAAGTGAAAACTATTAAACGAGGAAGTAAAATCTATTAAAATCTATTAAATTAAACTGCAGTGAAGAAGTGGCTCAAAGAACAGCCAACAAAATTTTACGAGGCAGGGATACATGTTCTCATTCGAAGGTGGAACATTGCTATTGAGAGAAACGGTGACTATGTTGAGAAGTAGGGATGAGATCCACAGAGGACCAGCTTCATTTTGATGTATGCTACATGTTCCTGTAATTATACCTCTCCTAAAGAAAATGGCATTACTTTTTGACTCACCCTCGTATATCCAAAATTCCTACTCCATGATATCATAGTTTCCTTGACTTGTTCTTCATATAGGGCTTGTTCTAGGAAATAGTGATACATTTTTTTAATCATTTTGTCTTCCGTTCCTAATAATATTTTGTCTAATTCTGTTGTTTCCATTTTTATACCTGGGTCCTTTTTGTCTTTCCTGTATTTTGACTATAATTGTAAGGATGCCCACCATTCCAAATTTATGCCTTCTTCCTGTAACTCTTTCCTTGACTTGTGCAATGAACATCCTTAATGGATATTTTATTTCTGTTGAAGAATGCTACCTGGCTATGGAGCAGACATGTACAACTGTTTTTCATCACATGAGATTACACTTTTTATAGAATTCTTTATTGGCCAAGTGTGATTGGACACACAAGGAATTTGTCTTTGGTGCATAGGCTCTCAGTGTACATAAAAGAAAAGATACATTTGTCAAGAATGGTTGTCATAGGGTTCAAGTAAGCAATCAGGAAACAATCAATATGAAATAATCGTAAGGATACAAGCAACAAGTTACAGTCATACAGTCATAAGTGGGAGGAGATGGGTGATAGGAACGATGAGAAAAACTAATAGTAATAGTAATGCAGCCTAGTGAATAGTTTTACAGTGGTGAGGGAATTATTTGTTTAGCAGAGTGATGGCGTTCGGGAAAAAACTGTTCTTGTGTCTAGTTGTCTTGGTGTGCAGTGCTCTATAGTGACGTTTTGAGGGTAGGAGTTGAAACAATTTATGTCCAGGATGCGAGGGGTCAGTAAATATTTTTACGGCCCTCTTTTTGACTCGTGCAGTATACAGGTCCTCAATGGAAGGCAGGTTGGCAGTAATTGTTTTTTCTGCAGTTCTGATTATCCTCTGAAGTATGTGTCTGTCTTGTTGGGTTGCAGAACCAAACCAGACAGTTATAGAGGTGCAGATGACAGACTCAATGATTCCTCTGTAGAACTGTATCAGCAGCTCCTTGGGAAGTTTGAGCTTCCTGAGTTGGCGCAGAAAGAACATTCTTTGTTGTGCTTTTTTGATGATGTTTTTGATGTTAGATGACCATTTTAGGTCTTGAGATATGATGGAACCTAGAAATTTGAAGGTCTCTGCTGTTGATACTGTGTTGTCTAGTATTGTAAGAGGTGGTAGGATGGGAGGGTTTCTCCTAAAGTCTACCACCATTTCTACGGTTTTGAATGTGTTCAGTTCCAGATTGTTCCGGTCGCACCATGAGACTAGTTGTTCAACCTCCTGTCTGTATGCGGTTTCATCGTTGTCTCGAATGAGGCCAATCACTGTTGTATCATCTGCAAACTTCAGTAGTTTAACAGATGAATCGTTTGAGATGCAGTCATTGGTATATAGAGAGAAGAGAAGTGGTGAGAGTACACAGCCTTGGGGGGCCCCTGTGCTAATTGTACAGGTATCTGATGTGATTTTGCCTAGCTTCACCTGCTGCTTCCTTTCTGTTAGGAAGCTTGTGATCCACTTACAAGTGTGTTCAGGTACCGCTAGCTGATTTAGTTTAGTTAGAAGAATGTCCGGTATGATGGTGTTGAATGCTGAACTAAAGTCTACAAAGAGGACCCTTGCGTAGGTATTTGGAGATTCAAGATGTTGTAGGATGTAGTGCAGAGCCATATTAACAGCATCATCTGTTGATCTATTTGCTCGGTATGCAAATTGCAGGGGGTCTAACAGTGGATCCGTGATGGTTTTCAAGTGGGACATCACTAGCCTTTCAAAGGTTTTCATAACTACAGATGTTAGAGCAACTGGTCTGTAGTCATTCAGTTCCTTGATGGAGGGCTTCTTCGGCACTGGGATGATAGTGGAGCGTTTGAAGCAAGAGGGAACATGGCATATCTCTAGTGATTTGTTGAAGATTTGGGTGAAGATGGGGGCCAATTGGTCAGCACAGACTTTTAAGCAAGAAGGAGTTATCTTGTCTGGACCTGGTGCTTTTCCCAGCTTCTGTCTGTGAAATAGATCTTGCACTTCCTTTTCTGTGATCACCAGGGGCTGTGAACCCAATGGGATGGGTTCAGTTGTAGGAGGTTTGGCTGTTGTTGGTGTGTCTGGGATGGAGATTGTGGAGATAGGTGGCTGTAGTTTCCTTTCAAACCTGCAGTAGAACACATTCAGGTCATCTGCCAGTTGCTGATTTCCTTCAGCTTGGGAAGGTGGTTTGCTGTAGCCGGTGATGTTTTTAAGAGTTTTCCACATGTTTGCTGGTTCATTTGTTGAGAACTGGTTCCTTAGCTTTTCAGAGTAGTTTCTTTTTGTTGCTCTGATCTCCCTTGTTAATACATTTCTGGCCTGATTGTACAGCATTCTATCACCTTTTCTGTAGGCTTCCTCTTTGGAACGACGTAACTGCTTAAGTTTAGCTGTGAACCAGGGTTTATTGTTACTGTATATTCGCAAGTTCCTGGTCGGTACACATAGGTCTTCGCAGAAGCTGACATATGATGTTACAGTATCTGTGAGTTCATCCAGGTCTGCAGAGGTGTCTTCAAAAATATTCCAGTCCGTGCAGTCAAAGCAAGCCTGTAGCTTTAACTTTGCCTCTTCAGTCCAAGTCCTCACTGATTTAATTGTTGGTTTTGTGGCTTTAAATCTTTGTCTGTAAGCAGGTACAAGGTGAATCATGCAATGATCAGAGTGGCCCACAGCTGCTCGTGGTAAGGAACGATAAGCATCTTTTAGTGTTGTGTAGCAGTGGTCTAAGGTATTCTTGCCTCTGGTGGGACAATTGACATGCTGAAAGTATTTTGGTAGCTCTGTCCTTAAGTTTGCCTTGTTTAAATCTCCCAAAACAATGGCCAGTGAATCGGGGTATTTGGCTTCAGCCTCCATAATCTGATCAACTAGAGTTCTTAATGCCTTTTTTACAGAGGCTTGTGGGTGTATATAAACCGCAATTAGTAGACATGAGGAGAACTCCCGTGGAGAGTAAAATGGTTTGCAGTTAATAAGTAAGGACTCCAAGTTTTCATCACAGAATTTTTGTATTATAGTTATGTCCTGAGGTAGAAAATAAATATCCACGGACTGTAAAGACACTAAAGGCAACTATTAAACCATCTCATTCATCTCAAATGATTTTAAAAGGAAAAGCACATTTTATTGACTGTTAGAAATGTGCTTCTTCCATCTCTCTCTCTCTTGGTGTCTCTTTTTTATATTCTCTGCCCCATCCTAATAATGCATCAATGCTAGAGTCCTAAAAAGCAAATAAGACAACTATTGTTTCCTTCAAAATACATGTAAGATTGCAATAGAGTAGAGTTAGATCTGCACCTGTCTAAAACGAAATAAAAATTGGGAACACTGCAAATTGCTTTCATGGCTCCATAAAAGTAGTGATGCAAAAGAATATGTAGCCTACCACTTGGAGAACTATAACTTGCAAATTGAGTGTTTTGTATCAATGTGCACACAATTTCTTGTTGTTTATATGAGTACCATTATTATTTTAATTTTTTTTCATGTATCTTAGACCATTAACAGAATAACAGAGTTGAAAGGGACTTTGGAGGTCTTCTAGTCCAACCTACTGCTCAAGCAGGAAACCCTATACCATTTCAGACAAATGGTTGTCCAATCTCTTTTTAAAAACCGTCCAGTATTGGAAAATTATTCCACATAGGTTAGGGCAGCTGATAAATTTTGTTAGATAAACAAATATTTCAGGCATTTAAATTTGGCTCATTAAAGCAGCCATGTCTTTTTTCAGGAATTTCTGAAAATCTCTGGGCCTGGTTTAAAGAGATGCTATGATTTGCCCTCCCACAAGTTCTGAAGTACTCAGGACTATAAGTAAGTGCAGCCATTTTATTGTTTGAGAGAAATTGTGGTTTTCTGAAATGGCACCGGTGCTAGAAATAACCACTGACTCTTTGTTAACAAATAATAGAAAATCGATGGCATTAGATGCAGCAAGTATACAATAGAAAATCTATTACAGTGTTTTTTTTTCAAACTTGCCAACTTTAAGATCCAGACCTGTATCAAAAACCAGAGTGGGACAACTCGCCCCAGGCAACTCACTGCGGCCAACTTGCTATGGGACAATTTAACATTTCAATGAAGCTTAAAGGTGATAATGGAAAAGATAGAATGGCAAGAACTTTTTAACTTTTTGACTAAAGAGACACGGTGGCGCAGTGGTTAGAGTGCAGTACTGCAGAGTTCTTCTGCTGACTGCTGGCTGCCTGCAATTTGGCAGTTCAAATCTCACCAGGCTCAAAGTTGACTCAGCCTTCCATCCTTCCGAGGTGGGTAAAATGAGGACCCAGATTGTTGGGGGCAATATGCTGACTCTGTAAACTGTTTAGAGAGGGCTGTAAAAGCACTGTGAAGCGGTATATAAGTCTAAGTGCTATTGCTGTTGCTTACTTCAATTGATAAAATTGATAAATTGATAAAAGTGTCCAGCCTTTTGGACCATATTCATCCATTCCCTGGATAAAACTTATTCCTCAATAAAATGCTTATTCTGTGGCTGATGCCTAAGTAAGTAACTGTAAACCAGAAAACATCCACAAAACCAATGATGAATTGTTTAAAAATGTATAAACCATATACTGATAGAATATTTGTTGCTCAGGATTGAACAGGGGGCCCTTGGGGCTCTCTGAACTTGGTGTTTTATTGCAGATGTTCCATTACCAACTAGGTAACATCATGAGTATGGCAGTGCAGCACTGATGATGTTACCTAGTTTGGTAATGAAATGTCTTCAAGAAAACAACCAAACTCAGAGAGCACTGACTCCATATATGAGTTAATACTCATCAGAAAGTCCTTTCTAAAATGGAATTCTTCATTCCCTTATTATACTTTTCAGTTTTTGGATGTTATAGATTATCTACCTACCTACCTATCAGAATGTATATCCTATCCATTCTTCCAGCATTATGTGGATTACCATTTATGAGATAAAGCATTAATAAAATTACAACCCATCCCTAAAATCAATAAATAAACAAAATTACTGAAAACTCTAAATAAACCTGAATCTGCCATCACGTGAATCTTAAAGAGCGTTATTTTTATCATCATTCAAAATATCTGAGTAAAGACATATGTCTATGGATATTCTCAGGCATCCAGGTCATAGTTATACCAAAGGTGCTTTTTCAACAGGCGACTGGACTTTCTGGGGTTTTTTTGAAGACATTTCACTTCTCATCCAAGAAACTTCTTCAGCTCTATAAAGACATATTTAACCTAGGTGTGGGGCAGATTCTTCTAGAGAAAGGGGCTATTACTGAGAAATCAATTTATTTTATTTTTATTGCATTTATATTTCGTATTTCTAGACCATCCATCTCCCTCCAGGAGATTAATCTTTGAGTTCCAGGTCCCCCTAACTGAAAGCAGAGTAAACCAGGGGTGAAATTCAACAGGTTCGGACAGGTTCTATAGAACCGGTGGCGGCGATTATGCGCAGTTCAGAGAACTGGTAAATTGCACCACTGACTGGCCCCGCCCTACCCCACCATGCCCCACCCCTCCCACTCACTCCTTCTCTCCTTCTTCTCGGGCTCATACACAGAGCAAACATGAGAAGGCAACGAGAAGCAGCCAGGTTGAACGCTAGAAGACTTGGCTGAACTTTTCTGTCAGTTCTATGGGCGTGGCTTGATGAGGTAGTGCCGCCCCACCTTGCCGTGAGTGACGTCAAGTTGGCCATGCCCACTCAGTCACATGACCACCACCACCAATCCACGCCCACAGAACCGGTAGGGGAAAAATTTGAATGTCACCCCTGGAGTAAACCCTGATCAAAATTCTGTTTGGACCTCAATTTGGTGATAAAAGACATCTCCCAATTTATCTGAAACTGTTTGAGACTTCCCAGGTCCACTTGGGAACTAAATTCAAATCTCACTTTAGAAATCTGCAAGGCTCTGCTTCCACTGGCTATCACCTTTCGTCATCAAATTGCTTTCCTTTGTTATTAACAGGACTGTGTGCAGTTTGTCGGCAAAATGGTTCTGTTGGAAGCTGTAAAGCCTGTCATTGTCAGAGAAATAGAATGTGCCAGGAACCTGGACTTTTGATTGTCTTTTTACAAAGGACATAAAAATAAATGTCTTTGTTATTATTTCTCTGCCAAATACAGTATAATTTGCCAGAATATTTGCTTCTCAGAGGAAATCAGTCTCCACATTTCTGATGAATAGGTTCATGGGGATGTCTGAGCAAGCCATATGGTTAAAAGATTTTTACAATTTTCATTTCATTGTTCCTGCATCTTTTGCTAACAACAATTCAAGTCCAGATTCAACCACTTCAAAGTAACCCCTTTTCAGTTTTATTTTTTCAGTTCTGAGTTTTCCAAATCAGATCAATTTATAACAGAATAAGGATAATGTAAACCCACAGGTATCAATAGAGATGACGGGTCTGAATTGGTTTGAGCTGCAACAAGACCTGTTTGTCAGGCACTGAAAATCAGGAGCCAGGATAGAGTTCTAAAGTTTATCCATTCAACCTGTACCCAAGAATCTGATCTACTAAAAGTCAAAGAAAATTGGTTCCAGGCAAGAATCAACGGACTTTATTTTAATTTAATTTAATTTAATAAACGTTCTTATAGGCCGCCCAATCCCGTAGGACTCAGGGCGGCGTACAGCATAGATAAGAAACGTACAATAAAAAACAGTAAAAGCAATTTAAAAGATAAAAACATTATTTTAAAAAACATTCATTCATGGGGGAATCTGATCTTCTTTTTCACCCCGTCTGCCGGAAGAGCCATGTTTTTACGGCTTTATGGAAGGCCAGTAGGGTGGGGATAGTCCGGATCTCTGGTGGGAGTTGGTTCCAGAGGGACGGGGCTCCCACAGAGAAGGCCCTCCCCCGCGGCCCCACCAACCGACATTGTTTGGCCGATGGGACCTGGAGGAGGCCCTCTCTGTGGGACCTAACTGGTCGTAGGGAGGTATGTGGTAGGATGCGGTCCCGAAGGTAACCTGGCCCTGAGCCATGTAGGGCTTTAAAGGTCAAAACCAATACCTTAAATTGCGACTGGAGACTAATAGGCAACCAATGCAGCTGGCAGAGAATGGGTGTTACGTGGTTGTATCTTGGCACACCCACAACAGCTCGCGCAGCTGCATTCTGTACCAATTGCAGTCTCCGGATGACTTCAAGAGGAACTGGAATTAGGTCTCTTACAGGGCATAGCAACTCCAAACTGATGATGCATTTCACCCATCCTCAGTCTCAACTGGATCATCTCCTACACCAGGTATGTCAAACTCAATTTCATTGAGGGCCGCATCAGGGTTGTGTTTTACCTCGGGGGGCCAGGGTGGGTGTGGCCAGGGTGGGCATGGCCAGCTTGACATCACTTGTGTCGGGGGTGTATGTGGTGGCCCGAGTGCTCTGCCAACAAAAACGGGGTCCTGAGCTCCGCTTTTGGCCACGATGCCCTCCTACAGTCCTCTGCCAATGAAAATGGAGTTCAGGTGGGCTGCATGGGCCCCCCATGGGCCCCGTTTTTGACTGCGCCAGCCTCCTGCAACCCTCTGCCAGTGAAAACAGAGCTCGATTTTTACTGGCAGAGGGCTGTAGAAAGCCTGCAGCTCCATTTTTGCTGGCAGAGGCATGGCAGAAGCATTGCGCGCACATGCGAGAGCGTGCACGAACCGGTGGCAAGCTAATTTAGAACCCACCACTATCCTAAGTTTATTATTGTGGGGAAAATAGGAAAAAGCATTATGTGTCCCACCATGAGTCATACAAAATAAAGTTGATTTCGATTTATTATTAGAGTTGGAAGGGACCTTGTAGGTCATCTAGTCCAACGCCCTGCTCAAGCAGGAGTTCCTACACCATTTGAGACAGATGGCAGTCCAGTCTCCCCTTGAAGGTCGCAAGTGTTGGGGCTCTCACAACCTCCGCTGGCAAGCTGTTCCACTGGTTGATCGCTCTCACCGTCAGAAAGTTTCTCCTCACATATATATATAGTTGGTTTATTGATCTAATAAATAAATGACATGCAAGAATATATAACCTTTTTTAATTGGGAGGTCCATTCACTCTTCAAATGCCATGTTAGATCTAAAAGATAAAAAAATCTCCAGCCTGAGCTCAATTTCTGGTGACTCGTCTCAACCACAGTACAGAAATATATTTGTTGTTGCCTTCTTGCAAGATTTCTTAATTATTTTTATATTCCAATGTAGTATTTCCTAGAAGTCTCACACTGCAGTATGAAGTTAGCCTTACTTAGTTTAACTTCTAAGTACACATCATCAGCTAAGTTATGCTGTCCATTGAACCACAAATGCTGAATTGGTGATATCAAAAAAGAATTATTAATAATGTAAACATCATTTAGTTTATATTTAAATTAAGATGCATTGAATATGATTGCTTTCTATAAAGCTGGCAACTTTCCCTTATTGTCATATTAAAAATTACAGTTCAAGGGGACCATATACCAAGTTTTGGAAACTGTTCATGATCTCCCACTCACCAGAGTTTGAGCATAACAGCCTCCTGTTGTGTATTATTCTTTAGAGATTGAGAGATCCTGCATCTTGTGAACAGATATAGTTCTGTACAGTGGTGGGTTCCTACCAGTGCGGTCCACTCTATAGCACCGGTAGCGGCCCGCTGGTGACGTCACAGTACCGGTATGGTCAGTTGCTGGTGCCTGGGTGCCACCATTTTTTTTTTAAATTAATTTTTTTAAAAAAATTTCTTCTGCGCATGCCCAGAAACCTGACAATTATGTCTTTCCCCATCCCTTTGCTTGAAAATAATAAGAAGCTCGCATTTGACACTTTTCCTTTGCTTTTGCCTAAAGCTTCCCAAAGTGGGCGTTTTCCGAAAGCTTAACCTTTTATACTGTTAATTTTATACAGTTTTATACTGTTATTCTTTAGATGAAAACATTGAGGACTGTTAAAAGATACTGTTCTTTTAACAGTCCTCAATATTTTCGTCTAAGGAATCCATGACCGAAACCAAAAATGCTTATGAGACTTGCTTGTCTTTTAACTATAGCATTTTCTGCATATAAAAGTTGCTGTGTTGCCATGGTGTAACACGCACTTTGTATGCAAAGCTTTTCATGTAAGGTATAAAATAGCAAAAATAGTAGTAACATCTCTCTGAAATAACTAATATATGACCGGCAAGCCATTCCCACCCGGTCACATGGCTGGCAAGCCACGCCCACCTGGTCACATGGCTGGCAAGCCACACCCACAAAATAAGCCATGCCCACAGAGTGGTAGTAAAAATATTAGGAACCCGCCCCTGGTTCTGTAAAACAAAAACAAAAAGTATTAATGTATGTCATCAGAGCTTTAGGTGAATCTTCCAATTCGCAAGGCAGCATGTGAACATTTCTGGCCGCTCAGTAAAAGTACTTCTACTACCGCTGGGAAATGCCTGGTGCTGCCTTAGCCTCCACACCATAAGAAGCTTAGCAAAGAAGTCATTTGGCTGGCTTGGCAGCTTTTCAAACCACTGGTACTGAAAGGCTAATTAACAACTCAAAGAATTTTGGCAGCTGCAAAGAACTTGGGAGTTCCAATACGCTTCAGACAGGAGGCAAAACTGCCAACTTCATTTAAGAAACTAGATGGGATCCTTTCTCTAGAAGCTGAGTTTGAAATGATCATTCCGCAACAAAATGGGTGACATCTGTAACAAATTCCCCGTTGCTCCTGGAGGCCTGCTTTGGATGCTAAAAACCCACGTAGTAGTTACTATCTCAAAAGTTGCAAAAGAACGGGGTGAACTAATTATTGGGGGTTGGATGACTCAGAAGCGAGGATGAATTAAATAATGGAGCACAGCTACAGACCTTAGGGTGTATATCATACACCTCAGTGGTAGCCTCTTGCTAGAAGCTGTGGCTAAACTGTGACTTTTAATATTCCAGAAGCAAAAGTTATTAAATTCATGGGAAGTAATTATAGTTACTGAATTAAATTTAAATTAAATGTAGCTTTTCTTCTGGCCATCACTTTTTTTTTTTTTGGACAGCAACCCTTAACTTACCACTCAAAGCAACTTGGGAGCTCAAGCCAGGGGTGGGTTCCTAATCTTTTTACTACCACTCTGTGGGCGTGGCTTATTTTGTGGGTGTGGCTTGCCAGCCATGTGACCGGGTGGGTGTGGCTTCTCGGACTGCTGAAAGGAGGGGAACTGAGATAGGTCCTGCCGCCCATTCCCCTTCCCCTCAGCAGCTCGAGAAGCCTCAAACGTGCGAAAATGCCTAGGATCATCAACGCGTGTTCGTGGCTTCTCGGACTGCTGAAGGGAGAGGAACTGAGATAGCTCCTGCTGCCCGTTCTTTCAGCGTCTCACGCGCTCCCTCAGCCATCCTCCCCTGCTTGGACTCACTGTGGGGTAGGAAGGCAGCACATGAGCAGTGCCAGAAACTCGGCTTCTGGGCATGCACAGAAGAAATTTTTGTAAAAAAATATATTTTTTTAAAAAATGGCGGTGCCCAGGCACTGGCAACCGACCGCACCAGTACTGTGACGTCACCAGTGGGTCGCTACTGGTGCTATAGAGTGGACCGCACTGGTAGGAACCCACCACTGGCTCAAACCCCAAAATGTTGTGTAGCTATCACAGGATGAATAGCAATAGCAATAGCACTTTTCTTATATACCGCTTCATAGTGCTTTACAGCACTCTCTAAGCGGTTTACAGAGTTCAGCATATTGCCCCCAACAATCTGGGTCCTCATTTTACCGACCTCGGAAGGATGGAAGGCTGAGTCAACCTTGAGCCTAGTGAGATTTGAACAGCTGAACTGTTGAACTAGCAGTCAGCCTGCAATGGCTGCATTTAACCACTGCACCAGAGCAGGGCTGGGTAGTAAAGGCTTTATAAGCAAGAATTTATGAACATTATCCTTAGCCCCTTACTGCCAATCACCATCGGCAACCCTCAGCCCAACCAAGGGCTCTTCAGGGTGATGGATTTTAACTTCTATAATTCCTCAGCCAGCATGGCCTACAATTTATAGGTGTTGAAGTCTAAAAGATATAAAAGATAGCATGGTAGAGAAAGAAATTTCTAAGATTAAGCAACCAGTTCTCACTTGGTAAACTGTATGTTTCTAATGTGGGAAAAGGTCTGGAAATAAAATACATGTCTTTTTAAAATGCCTGATACTATCAGTTGTATTTCAATCATCCTTAATGCATACAAGCTGGAATTGCTCTGTGAGATTTTATCTACCAAGAGCAAATTGGAAAACTTTCCCGCTCCTTCCCTTTGATTTCTACTTTTGTAAGATTTGAAAGTCTAGGGCCGTGATGGCGAACCTATGGCACGCGTGCCACAGCTGGCCCACAGAGCCCTCTCTGCAGGCATGCGAGCCATCGCCCATCTCAGCTCCACCATGCATGCACACGCACACCTCCCGCCGGCCAGCTGATTTTTGGGATGCACGGGGTGTGCATGCGGGAGACACACACACATGCGCGGGGGTCACGCATGCTTGCACAGGGCAGGGGTCGTGCACGCATGCACGGGGCAGGGGGAGCACAGGGTGTGGTGCCCCCGTGGCCCATTTTTGGTCCCAGGAGGCTGCAGGGAGGCCTACTAGGCCCAAAAGAGGGCGGGGGTCACACGCACATGTGCAAGGGGTCATGTGCGCATGCATAGGGAGCGGGGGTCATGCACGCATGCACAGGGGGGCACACATTGCATTATGGGTGCCGGCACGTGCGCGCACTTTCGGCACACCACGACAAAAGGTTAGCCATCACTGGTCTAGGGCTACTGCATATGGGCTACAAAATCCAGAATAATTACTAGATGGCAGCAAAAGAACAATGGCAAATTCTCACCTTGCCCTCTACTGTAGTTGTCATAATATAATTTTACAAGTCAGATTTCGTAGTTCTGTGCACAACTGGTCCATACCAGGTTTTCCAAGGGCCAGACTGCCTTTAGAATTGTACCCCTATCAGATGCAGGTAGCTGCCTGATAGATCTACCCTCATTCCCCAAACCTACCCATTGATGTAGTGCCCTTGGTTCCATAAAACTATACAAGGTTAGCAAAGATGCTTTGAAACATGTCCACTAAATGTTGGAAATGCAATCAGACACCGGGCTCTTACTATCATATGTGGTGGACATGTCCAATGGCAAAAAAAATTCGGATGAAAATACATACATGGTTAGAAAAAATGATAAAGCAACAAAATAGACTTAAAACCAGAAATATTTTTGCTATGTTTAATGCCTGAAATTTATAATAAAGGGAATACATATTTAATACTACATGTGCTGACAGCAGCGAGAATTGTATTTGCACAATATTGGAAAAATGAAGATACCCCTACAGATGAAAATATAATTAGAAAAATATTAGACTGTGTGGAGATGGATAGATTAACATTAAAAATGAAGGACAAGGAAGAAACAGAATATTTTACAACATGGAACTCATTTTATCAGTGATTAGATAAAAGAGGTAGAAATTAGAAGATAAAAGATTATTATTATGTAAAAGTAAATGATGAAAGATGGTTATTACATATAAGCAAGCATTATTACTATTACTATGATTATTATTATTACTATTATTACTAACACGACTATTATTATTTTTTAAATGTAAATGGATTCAGACAATACACTGTTGACTAAGCACTTCTGTACAATAACGGAAAAAATGTATAAATAATTTTTTAAAAAAAAATATACATCTGTGAACTTTGTGATTTACAGAACACCACAGTTGAACAAAAGATAATCAGCTCAAAAACTGATTTATTTATTTATTTATTTATTGTTCATACTTCTATGCCGCCCAACTGCCGAAGGACTCTGGGTGGCTTACAGTGAACATAAACAATTTAGTATAAAAATATAAAAGCAAATTTAAAAATACATTTAAAATATTAAAACATATGTCCAACATTCATAACATTCAGGGGGAGACCGCATTAATCTACTCCGTAGGGTCACTATCCCCAAGCCTGTCGGAAAAGTCAGGTCTTAATGGCTTTCCGGAAGGCCAATAGGGTGGAGATGGTACGGATCTCAGATGGGAGCTGGTTCCAGAGAGCCGGAGCAGCCCCAGAGAAAGCTCTCCCCCGAGGACCCGACAGCTGACATTGTTTAGCTGACGGGACCTGGAGGCCAACCCTGTGGGATCTAACCGGTCGCTGGGAGGTTTGTGGTAGTAGGCGATCCCGAAGATTATTCAAGATATCTTGGATTATTGAGAGTAAGTAGAACAAATCGTTCCATACTAGGTGAAGTAAAACCAGACTCCTCACTGGGGGGGAAATTAAAATTGAATCTAAAGCATAAACATCTTGGACAAGAGTTTTGGAAAAAGAGCCTGCTAGAGAAATGGCTGACAGAAGATATGTTAGTAACGCTCACTGATATCACAAGCAGCAGCTCACAAGAACTCCAAACAGCAGTTCATGACAGAACTGAAAGCTGTCTACCAGATCACAAACAGAGATAGTCCTCAACTTATGACCACAATTGGGACCAGAACTTCTGTCACTAAGTGAAGCATTTGAGAAGCGAGTTGCACCAGATTTTACAACCTATTTTGCTGTAATCATTAAGTGAACTACTGTGGTCCTTAAGCAAATCATGTAGTCATTAAGTGAAAGTAAAGTCTTACACTTAGGCAAGAAAAAACGAAAGTACACATATAGACTGGGTGAAACCAGGCTTAATAGCGGTAACTGTGAGAGGGATCTCGGACAACCAGCTAAATATGAGCCAGCAGTGTGCAGCTGCAGCTAAAAAAGCCAATGCAATCCTAAATTGCATTAATAGAGGGAGACAATCAAGATCAAGTGAGGTACTAATACCACTCTATAAAGCCTTAGTAAGACCACACCTAGAATACTGCATCCAATTTTGGTCACCACACTATAAAAAAGATGTCGAAACTCTAGAAAGAGTGCAGAGAAGAGCAACTAAGATGATTAGGGGACTGGAGGCTAAAACATTTGATGACCGGTTGCAAGAACTGGGCATGGCTAGTCTAGTGAAGAAAAGGACCAGGGGAGACATAATAGCAGTGTTCCAATATTTGAGGGTCTGCCACAGAGAGGAGGGGGTCAAGCTATTTTCCAAAGCACCTGAAGCCCAGATAAGGGATAAGGGATGGAAACTGATCAAAGAGAGATTCAACCTAGAAATATGGAGACATTTTCTGACAGTGAGAGCAATCAACCAATGGAACAGCTTGCCTTCAGAAGTTGTGGGAGCTTCATCACTGGAAGCTTTCAAGAAGAGACTGGGCTGCCATTTGTCAGAAATGGTGCAGGGTCTCCTGCTTGAGCGGCGGGTTGGACTAAATGACCTACAAGGTCCCTTCCAACTCTGTTAATCTAAAGATGTGAATCCAGCTTTCCCCATTGACTTTGCTTGTTGGTAGCCCCTGGGAAGGTGGCAATCATGTGACCCTGGATACTGCAATCATCATAGGAATATGCCAGTTGCCAAATGCCCAAATTTTAATCACGTAACCGCAGGGATGCTGCAACGGCTGTAAGTGTGAGGACTGGTTATAATTTACTTTTATCAGCACCATCATAACTTTGAATGTTTGTTAAAGGAAAGGACATTAGTCAAAGACCACCTGTGATCCGAAGCTACTGAAGATCAGCAGCAGCAACTTAGCCCTTGTGAGATTTCCTTCCGTTTTTTTAAGCTATTATTTTCACAGCTCTTCAGATCCCATCTGTAAAGCTTCGTAATCTGGAATTCAACCCATGTCCTTTTGCCAGTTCAAGAATTTTTCCTTGTCTGCAAGACAGCACTTTTGCTCTGGATGCCTTGACCATAAGAAAGTAGGTTGAAAACCAAACGAATTCACTCAGTAGCAAGTGGGATGCTAATTACTAGTTATCATCCTCTCCCTGGGTAAAAATTATTCTGCAATCCTTGGACATCCTCCCTCTCATTCAGCAGTCACATTGAATCGAGGCATCAGTAGGAGAGCCATAAATTAGCCATGGTTTCATGAAAGACGGGTGGTCCTCCTACTGCAGTTGGAAAGCACTATTTACAATAATGAAGCACGGGGTTAAATTCCTTAGGTCGCTCCTGCATTATGGTCGGTTTTTGTTGTTGTTCTTGGGAGTCTAAATGCACAATTTTCAGATGGGTCGGCTAGTCAGAGTACATTTTCAAATTAAACCCTTTGATCTCTTTTGAACAAAGCCTGTAATTATATTTCAAACTAAAATGTTGAGGGCACCCTGTAACTTTGGAGCTATCCAACCAAGGAAAGTGTAAAAAAAACAACAACCCCTTTTCAACATTGAAAGCCAAGTTTCTTTAAGTCGCTTGCCTTAAAGCTTGCGTTTTTAGACAACAGGAACGTGTTCTTGGTTTCTTGTGATCAGAAGAGCCTGAGCCAAGGTTAATTCTAGCATTACCACTCATTCAAGAGAGTTTATGGAAGCCCCACAGCTTCCTGAAACTCAGCAGCCTGGTGCTAAACATTCTGGAACAAAACTTGGCTTGTTAAATTCATTGGATACCCTATGCCTTTGTAACCCAAGGGATGACTTAGCCCATTCCTCTTCCAAGAGCTCCATGCTGTCTCTCTCCTCACCTTGGTCATGTTGCTCATCATTTGGCAGTCACTCAATGATGCCTGCAGCATTATCTAATTAATTAAAGTGATTATCAGTCGCCTCATCCAGGAATATGTAAACAAGGCAACCCCGTTTGTCTTGCTTTTTTTTCTCAACAGGTGGGAATCTAGTGTGTTTTGTAATTCTCTGCAGGGGACCAAACTCCAGAAGAAAGCAGAAGGCAGAAGGAGCAGGACAATACATCAGGAAATGCAACTTAGGCTGCTGTAGGTAGGATGGCCGCAGCTACAAGAGTTGTTATAATTCCTATGCTTGCAAGTCATTTTTTCCAAGCCAGATTTTCCAAGCCATCCAAAAGGAAAGATGAAGTGAGCCTTGCTGGTTGCAGAAATTAGGCAAACATTAGATGGCAGCAATGAGCAAATGCTTTCTGTTGGGCTATGCTATCACCATGTGGATATCTGAATTTATGCATTCTTTGCACTCAAGAGCTGTCTTCACTTGAGAAGTCTGGACTGGCTAGAACAGGGGTGTCAAACTCGATTTCACTGAGGGCTGCATCAGGGTTGTGTTTGACCTTGGGGAGGCTGGGGGGGGACGTGGTCAGGGGGCGTGACAAGCTCGATGTCACTCATGTCGGGTGCACCTGTGGTGGCCCAAGTGCTCTGCCAAGAGAAAACAGGCTATCGAGCTCTGTTTTCGGCTGCGATGGCTTCCTGCAACCTTCTGCCAGTGTAGAGGGAGCTTGGGAGGGCTGCACGCGCCCTTGCAAACTCCGTTTTCACTTGCAGAGGCACCGTGGGCCAGTTCTTTGCTGTTTCCAGGGTGACCCCGTGGGCCAGATCTGAGCACCCCACAGGCCAGATCCAGGCCCCAGGCCTTGAATTTGACACCCCTGGGCTAGAGCAATGTTTCCCAATCTTGGCCATTCTAGGTATGTGACTTCAAATACTAGAATTTTACAGCCAGTATGGCCATTGATGAGAATTCCAGGTCATGAATTCCATATATTTTGAAGTTGCTGAAGTTGGGAAACACAGCTAGAGGATCCACATACACATTCAAGACACATTTTTGCCAAGCTCTTTGCAGTTCCACCAAGGACAAATTTTCTAGCACTAACCTTCCTTCTCTCAACTCATGAAGCCATTTCCAGTTCCAGCAGACAGGTTTCACTTAGCTATCTATGAAAATTTGGAAGTGGCACAATTGATTGCAGAGGGATTTAATTTTCAATGGCTCTCATATTCAAGAGACAGATTTAATAAAGGTACCAGGAATAGAATGTGATAAAGCAGAATTTGAACATGAATTGTGTACAAATGATGAACATGTAATTGCTAAAATGCATAAACTTTTGTCAAGATTTGAAGTCAAGGAAAAACACATTAAAAATGTATGGCAAAATTGGCCATGAATTTTGGTTATTATATTCAAATGGATCAGTGGGAGAGAATGCAGTTTAAAGGTCTGAAATTCATATTGTCTTACAATGTAAAGGAAAACTTTCAAAAATGACGTAGCATTGGCATATGACTCCAAAGAAATTGTCTATAGATGTGTTGGAAGAAATATCCACCTGGTTCAGTTCCAAGCTGGGAGAAGGACACTGGAAACATGGAGGCTGCTTGGAAAGATGGTTAAATGATGAAGCAGAACTACCAAGCACATGGTTCTGGTCAGGGGCGGGTTCCTAATTTTTTTACTACTGCTCTGTGGGCGTGGCTTATTTTGTGGGTGTGGCTTGCCGGCCATGTGACCGGGTGGGCGTGGTTTGCCAGCCATGTGACCGGGTGGGCGTGGTTTGCCGGTCATATATTAGTTATTTCAGAGAGATGTTACTACTATTTTTGCTATTTTATACCTTACATGAAAAGCTTTGCATACAAAGTGCGTGTTACACCATGGCAACACAGCAACCTTTATATGCAGAAAATGCTAGAGTTAAAAGATAAGCAAGTCTCATACAGCATTTTTGGTTTCAGTCATGGATTCCTTAGACGAAAATATTGAGGACTGTTAAAAGAACAGTATCTTTTGACAGTCCTCAATGTTTTCGTCTAAAGAATAACAGTATAAACTGTATAAAATTAACAGTATAAAAGGTTAAGCTTTCGGAAAACGCCCACTTTGGGAAGCTTTAGGCAAAAGCGAAGGAAAAGTGTCAAATGCGAGCTTCTTATTATTTTCAAGCGAAGGGACGGGGAAAGACTTAATTGTCAGGTTTCTGGGCATGCGCAGAAGAATTTTTTTTTTAATGTAAAAAAAAATTTTGTTTTATGGCGGCACCCAGGCACCAGCAACCGACCGCACCGGTACTGTGACGTCACCAGCGGGCCGCTACCGGTGCTATAGAGTGGACCGCACCGGTAGGAACCCACCACTGGTTCTGGTGCAGCTGACCACATGGAGTTGAGAATGGGGGGTATTTATACCTTCTCTTGGGCTTTGCACTTGAACTTCCTGTTCCTGTGCAAGAACGTGTATTCTATTGGCTGTTGTCAGACTCCCATGGGGCCATATACAAATCCTAGGAATTTGTCTGAGCTGTTTGGTTTTTTTAAATCTTATTTAATGATTTTGTTTTATTTAAAAAAAACAAAAATTTGGAAATGTGAGTGAAAATAAGAACATATTTTAAAAAAACATTTAGTATGGGTCTGGTTATATGGTTATACTAGTACTCAGTTCTGACACTAAATTTAACATGAAAAAGAAGATGGATTTTCTTTCTGTGTGTGTGTGTGTGTGTGTGTGTGTGTGTGTGTGTGTGTGTGTGTGTGTGTGTGTGTGTGTGTGTGTGTGTGTGTGTGTGTTTTAACAAACTATAGCAGCTACATTCTTTTTGGAAAAATTCCGAACAGCATAGTCCTGAGTGGGGGGAGGGGAACCCTTTCTGATTACTGAGAGGTGACCCTACCTGAGATCAGCAGGAAATAGCACTATAAAGTAAAAGAAAGCTATCCAGCACTGATTTTTAAGGAACTGATTTACAAGATCTGATACAAAGAACTCATCATACAGCATAGAACAGAATCAACCATCTTTTACTAGACAAAAGTTTGCATACAGAAACTTTTTGTCCATTCAAAAGGACATCAAGAGATGTGTTTGAAAAGTGCACATAAAAAGACGTACTTAATTTTATAAAGGGAGATTGCAACGCCTGCATTGGGAAAATGTATATAACAATGGACAACATTAGGAGACGGCATATATCTCCTTCTCCTCCTCCTTCCTCCTCCTTAGGGTGTCACTGAAGGAGTTGGCAGGTGGGAGAAGCATTTGCTGGTGGAAGGATTCCTGCAAAGAGCCTCAAGCGAATAGTACTAACTTAATGTATTACATTTATTAAATTTACTATAGCTGTTTGCTCCATTAGACTCTGGGGAGGCTTACAAAATCTAGAAAACAATTAAAACAATTAAACACACATAAATAGGCAGCCCAAACTAAAACAGCAAGAACAATAAACCATACTAGGGGATGTTTGTGGGTTTATTAGTTGGTTTAAAAGACTCCTATCTTCTGTGTTATAACTCTGGGCAGCACATAGCAGCAATGATAAGAACATAAAAGGCAATAAACACCAACATTCCCACCCACACACACAAAAAAAGCCTTTGTGGCCTAAACAACATTCTACAATGCATTAAAAAAAATCACAACCTCCGTGTCACGGTTCCAAATAGTAGTCGAGCAGAAATCAGAGTCCAAGGCAAAGAGTTCACCAAAGTTCCAATTTAATGCAGACACCATGTTGGCAACACATGGGGAAACCCAAATCTAACTTTTCTCCCAAGTTCCCACTCGATAGGAAGTGGGCACTCCTTTTTCCCCCACCCCAAACTGGGTCACGTTGCCCACTCATCTTCTGCCAGCGTGGCAACGTCTCCTCCCAGCTTCTTGCAGGTGCTGGATAAAAGATGACCTTGGAGAAGTAACGAAGAATGTGATATCTCTAACTTCTCACCCTCACTGTATTCCTCCTCCCCAATCCATAGTCTTTTGTGTAGAACAGTGACAAATGATGCTTTGTCACTCCGAGCTTTGGACTGACCCTGTCCTAGTGTTGGAGGGGGGGATGAGCCAACTTTTTAAGGCTCTCCAGAAAGCTAGAAGGATGGTACCTGCCAATCTCAGGTCCCGCTAGATGACAACCTTTAAGAAAAGGGGACTTGGAGCACAACCACCATCCAATGGAGTGGACATATATTATCAGGGAAAGATGGTCTTACAGATAATCTGTATTTGGCCGTGCAGGGCTTAAAAAGTGATAACCAGCACCTTGAATTACACCTGGAGGTATATTGGAGGTGGTTGCCCTTTGAGAGTTGTATGCAACAAAATCTCATTTTAATGTATGCTGATTAGTGTACATTTAGAGTGACAATAAAGTTATTATTCTACTCTACTCTACTCTATTTGTATGTTCTTCTCCAAACCTCCATTGGAATAATGTTCATGTCAAAAAAAATACTATTTCTAGTGGGGGAGCCCTTCATTTAATTCATCATCTGGGATAATAATACTTTTGTTCAGAAATGTTAAACCTTTAGCCTCTGGGTGTAACACTCAAAGCAAGAGCTTAAAGAAACCTTTCTCACATTAACATTAGCTTGGTTATACTAAACCCAGCAACCGGATTATATTGCAGCATATGTCTACAAAGAATAAAAACCAACTTTTTTTTAATTTACAAAAAACCCATGCCATTCTTAAGTTACAGTATGTAAGGCCCTTCTCCAGCCATCCCAGATTACCTGTAGAACAATTAGGTTTTGCAAAAGTGGCATTCATGAAGGAGGCAATATAAAACAGTGTCATTCGACACTGAGAGAGCAGCATATAAAATAGATGATAGATAGATAGATAGATAGATAGATAGATAGATAGATAGATAGATAGATAGATAGATGGATGGATGGATGGATGGATGGATGGATGGATGGATGGATGGATGGATGGATGGATGGATGGATGGATGGGTGGGTGGGTGGGTGGGTGGGTGGGTGGGTGGGTGGGTGGGTGGGTGGGTGGATGGATGGCTGGGTGGGTGGGTGGGTGGGTGGGTGGGTGGATGGATGGATGGATGGATGGATGGATGGATGGATGGGTGGATGGGCAGATGGGTGGATGGGCAGATGGGCAGATGGACAAACAGACAGAAAATAATGATGTGATAAACGAGTCCACATAATCCTTTACATTTCTCAAACAATATACTGAGAAATTTTAAAAGGTCACTTTTTATTAATGCTTTATGGAAGCAGAAAGGATCCAGGTCCAACCTGATGGGAGCAATCTGGCAAACATTAATTCATAATTAACTTGCATTTAAAGGCAATGAGACAGCTGATGGTTTGTAAGGGTGGGGTCAGAAATGAGCCTGTAAAGCACAGATACCAGAAGTGCGGAGGCATAGAAAAACTACCAAATAAATAAATAAATAAATAAATAAATAAATAAATAAATAAATAAATAAATAAATAAATAAATAAATAAATAAATAAATAAATAAATAAATAAAGTTTGCTGAGAAGAATTACCAGTACATCTTTCATTCACCTTAGTATTCGTATCAAGATTTTAGAGAGATTCACGCTATTTGGAAGAGCTATTTGGAAACGTCAGCTTTTGCAAAACTCAGCCGCGTGGGCAGTAAATGGTGCCAGATACACGCAGCACATGAAACATTACTACTGTGTGTTTTCAGAGGAATTTCAAGGCCCTGGTTGTTCTCTTTAAAGCTCTTCATGACTTGGGACTGGGTTACCTGAGGGACCATCTTTTTCCAAGAGTCCCCACCCATCCCATTCGATCCAGCAGATTTGGGTTGCTGCAGATCCTGCCTGATTTCCCCTCCCAAAAATTTGACATTATCCTGGATGACAGCAACAGCCAAGCAAGCCCTCATAATCAGCGGGGGGAAAAACTTGATAAAAAAATACATGCAATGATTCAGATCCAGTTAAAAAAAAGAGATGGGGAAAGTAAAAACTGCAGGAATCTAATCTGAGTCACAGAGAGCCATCTCCTCTGTGATAAGCCTTCCCAAGGACTAAGTTCACATTGCTCTCTAAGCCACAGCATGATTTTGTTCACTTTTGATGTAACACAATATGTGAATCCAGCCATTGTGGATTGCAAATCAGAATTTGTGTGTGTGTGTGTGTGTGTGTGTGTGTGTGTGTGTGTGTGTGTGTGTGTGTGTGTGTGTGTGTGTGTGTTGGGACCAAGTACTTGTAGCTTATACAATAGGTCATGCTTAAAGCAAATGGTGAGATGTGTAAATCCAGTCTATCCATACCAATCTTCAAGATTTGGGGGAAAATAGCAACAGATCGTTCAGAAGAGAGAATCATAAATTTTTTTTTCGTTTTTTCCTGATCAGGTAAGACAAATCACTGGGCTACAATTGCTTATATATTGTTTTTCTAAGAATACCATATGTGGCCACAGAATCCTTCTTGGAAATAGAGAATATGCTTGAGGTTGATGCACTTGCTTCAGCACCTCACAACCTCTTGACTACAAGAGGGCAGTAAAGTGTAGGTAGAAAGTTACCGTAATGTGTTACTGTGCCCCCTCTTCATCCATCACTCTGCCAGCTCATTGTCAAACAGGTAGCTAATCTCAGATCATTCCTTTCCATCATTCTTCACACGCATGCAGCACATGCTGTTGGATTATCCTGGTAGCATGCAGCTAGGTAGATGTTAGGCTTTGCCTGTAGTGCATTAATAAATCTCTTTTTTCTTTCAATTACGGTATGTCGCCTGTTTCACTCGTCTTTGCTCAAGTCAGATTTCCACTCTCAGAAACCCTCACTCACATATAAACAGATTTGGAGTCTGAAAATTGGGTATGTCTAATTTAATATAATGAGGGACTGGGGATGATATGATAGCACTGTTCCAACATCTAAGGGGCTGCCACAAAGAAGAGGAGGCAACCTATTCTCCAAAGCACCTGAAGGCAGAACAAAAAGCAATGGGTGGAAATCAATGAAGGAGAGAAGCAACCTAGAACTAAGGAGAAATTTCCTGACAGTGAGAACAATTAATCAGTGAAACTACTTGCTTCCAGAAGTTGTGGGTGCTTCCAATATTAGAGGTTTTTAAAAAGAGACTGGACAACCATTTGTCTGAAATGGTATGGTATTTCCTGCTTGAGCAAGGGGTTGGACTAGAAGACCTCCAAAGTCCCTTCCAACTCTGTTATTCTGTTAAAGATATCACACTGGGTTTCAGATTATGTGGCAATGAGGTTTACTGTCATATACGTTTGCATCATGTTCTAATTTGTCCTAAGAGCCTTTCCATATTGTTGAGTTAAATTGCTATCCACCATTCCTTGAGTTGGTAGAAAACTGCACTGACAAAAAATGTACTAGTCCCCATGATTGAACCCTATCCTGCCTCTATGGACTCTCTTCTGGCTGACTGCTGAAAGATGGTGTTTTCACAGGTTCAGAGCATGTTAAGCAAAGCAGTTGTTTTAAAATTCAGTCTACCTCCCGCCCCTCCACCACCACCACCACCACACAAACACATATTTCCGAGCATCAGGAGATAGCCACCAGTCACCAGGACAACCTAGCATCCGGTGGGGTGGGATGGGGGTGGGGCGGAGCTTGATGACATGCTCAGCAATGCAGAAAGCCGGTCTATTCCCCAGTTTTGAGGTTGCTGACAGCTTTCAAAACCTGGCAACTGTGTAAGTCCACTGTACTGGGGGGAAAGTATCTGGGGAACAGATGGAAGGAGATGAAGAGATGGTGGGAAGACTATGAAATTATAGAACAGAAACCAGACATCAAGCAATCGCAGATGAGTAAGCTGACAACTTATCCCCTATATGGTAACTTAGCTCAGATGGAAAGAACTTTGGGAAGAAGTATTTCAGATCACTCAGAGAGACTCCACCTTTATTAACTTATTATATATGGGGAATTCCTCTTACAGTTTCCAAGTATTAAGATTAAGCAAACATTAAGGAAATCTATGCAGTTCTTGTCTATGGAGATTCACAGTCATCCAGGTCATGGCTGTCCCAAAGGTGCTTTTTCAAAAGTCAACTGGAGTTTGTTTTTCCTTGAAGATGTTTCACTTCTCATCCAAGAAGCTTCTTCAGTTCTGACTGGACTTGGGGGTTTTTTTCTATAAGACTTTTGCTTCTCATCCAAGAAACTTCTTCAGTTCTGAATGGACTTGGGGTTTTTTTCTAGAGGACGTTTTGCTTCTCATCCAAGAAGCTTCTTCAGTTCTGGATGGACTTTGTTTTTCCTTGAAGACATTTTGCTTCTCAGCCAAGAAGCAAACTGAAGAAGAACTGAAGAAGAACTGAAGAGAACTGAAGAAGCTTCTTGGATGAGAAGCAAAATGTCTTCAAGGAAAAACAAAATCCATTTGCCTTTTGAAAGAGCACCTTTGGGATATGCAGTTCAGGGGTGGGTTCCACTTACCTTCCTTATCAGTTCGGGGTCATGCCGGAAGTGCTCCCAAGTTAAACTGGCCTGCGCATGTGCAGGAGGCTTTGCGCATGCGCAGAGTGTTATTTTCATGTAAATTTGGCTCCAGTGGATGGATTTCAAGCCGGAGGACCGGTTCAGGGGCGTGTCCCAGCCGGCCATCGCTGGTTCGGCGAGAGGGGGGGAATTCCCGCTACCGGTTCTATAGAACTGGCAGAAACTAGAAACCGGCAGAAACCCACCTCTGATGTAGTTCTTGCTTCTTTGAACTGGCCCAGCACTGTGAATCTTGACAGGATTCAGTCACAAGGGGCTAATAGATGCTGGCTTGATCTTCTCCCTTACATTATCACTTGATTAGGCCACGGAAGGCATGGGTGGTAAAACAAGTCAGCTTTGACAGACCTTGAATCTATCTCAGCTTAAGAGGAAAGCATTATTTCAACACCGGTACCCTACAGATGACTTAAGACTGCCTTGGGTATTCTGGGACAAGATGACAACAATGTCATGGATGCAGGGCAGATGTTGGGAATGCTTGTAATACAGTTAAATGTGTGGGATAGCCTTAAGTGCCTATGCCTTCAATAAGATTTATCTGGAAGTAAAAGAGCAGAAGCTACAGCCTTAGGCTACAATCCTCTACCAGCTTCAAATTGAGTTTGTCCAGGGGCTTACATAGATTCACCTTCCTTGAAAAGAGGTTGCTACTGCTTTCTTCTAGGATGTTATTGTAACATAATCTAACCTACTGCCCCAGTCTTCCCTCTTTCCAATTATTCATCAGAGATGACCCTGCTTCTGAGGTCAGCCAAGATCAGTTAAAATGCTGTCAGCCAGCTGGACATACAATTTTAAATAGCAATAAAATCCAATTAATAAATTCAATTTCTTTTTTTTTTATCATGGTAGCTGGTGGCATACTGAATGCACATCCAGAACTATTGGAATGCAGTTAGATTGAGTGGTGTGGTTGAGAGGTTGCTGCAAAACCTGACTGCATCTAACAATCACTGCACCCATAAAACTGCTACCCGGGTTGGAAATCTGTTCCCCATCACAGAACAGGGGGATGAATTGGAAGCAAGGGTGGGATGAGGTCGGGAAGACAAATAGATGTAGAAAAGGACAGAAAAACACTGACAATAAGGAAGGGGTTTAAGACTGATGGCTAGACAGTTTGTAGCAGTGTTGAGAGTTGGAGTATCAGCACTCGAAGTGAGAGAACATGGGTGAAAAAGGAAATGATTTGAAGCAAAGGTGTCAAACTCTATTTCATTGAGGGCCGCATCAGGGTTGTGTTTGACCTTGGAGGGCCAGGGTGGGTGTGGCCAGGGGAGGCATGGCCAACTCAACGTCACTCATGTTGGGGGCACCTGTGGTGGACTGAGTGCTCTGCCAGTGAAAACAGGTTCCCAAACTCCATTTTCGGCTGCAATGGCCTCCTGCAACCCTCTGCCAGTGCTGGCAGATGGACCGCGGCCCAGTCCTTCGCTGTTTCCAGGGCGGCTCCGTGGGCCAGATCCAAGCACCCCATGGGCTTGAGTTTGACATCCCTGATTTGAAGGGATAGACATTGAGGACGAGATGGGCTGGAATGAACTACAAAAGAACTTTCTCCAAACAAGCTACATTTGGCAAATGTTTTATTCCCTGCAAAACCTGCATATTTTTTTATCATTTGCCAGGAATAAAACCACATATGTAACCCCTTTCAAGGGATGGGGAAGAAAAATTAATTCTCACCTCTCCTAACATATTGTGTTAGCCTATAGCACAGATGTCAAACTTGCAGCGTTATGTTGCCGTCACATGACGTTTCGTGACGTTTTTCCCATTCCCGGAGCTGGGATGGGCATGGCCTGAACGTGACACATCCAGCCTGCGGGCCACCGTATAAACACATAAGCCTGCGGGCCAGCCTGCGGGCCACCGTATAAAAAATCAGAAGCACCAACTTATTTCATTGCAACGTGGACATCTCATCCAATTTAAATACAGTATCAGTCTAGCCTCTCTGTGCATCTTACTGTGTTATCATATGCTTTCATATCATATGCTTTCAAACTGCTGGCTACCAAATTCTGGGAGTTGAAGTCCACATATCTTAAAGTTGCCAAGGTTGAACAGTCCTGATTTACACTCCCATACTAGAGAATCATGGCCACCTAGCAGTTTGAAAGCAAATGCAAGTAGATTAATAGGTACCACTTTGGTGGGAAGGTTAACAGATTAACAGAGTCAGAAGGGACTTTGCAGGTCATCTAGTCCAACCCCCTGCCCAAGCAGGAGACCCTTATATCTGCCTCTACCTAGGATCGAACTCACAACCTCCTGATTGTGAGGCAAGAGCTCTACCTCCAGGTAACAGCATTCCATGTGCTTTTGCCATGTTGGCCACATGACCATGGAAACAAGGCGAGAAACATTGGTGTAAACAACCAGTAAAGAAAGATGTACCATTCCTAGCAGCACGTATAGGTTGTTTAATTATTCCCTTTGGCAGGAAGCATTGATTGCATGGTGGCATATCCTTCTTTACATTTATAATTTATAGAAGGATGGTGACCGCATGCACAGTGCGGAAACTCGGCTTCTGTACATGCTCAGAAGAAAAAAATTAAAAAAAATTAAAAAAAATTAAAAAAAGAATAAGCCAAAAACAAGATGGCGACCGCATGCACATGCTCAGAAGAAAAATAATAAAAACATTCAAAAAACATTAAAAAAAACATTCAAATTTTTTTTAAAAAAAGATGGCGCTGCCCACAGACTGGCACCAACCGAACCGGTTCCGTGACGTCATCGTAACATCATCAGCGGGTCGCTACCAGTTTGAGCGAACCGGTCTGAACTGGGAGGAACCCACCTCTGCGTCCTGACTATAAATATGACACATATTTTTTGTCCCCAGTGACCTACAATCCTTCATTGAAATATTTCAATTGAAAAGCAAAAGTGCAAATGCATTTCTGTCATTAGTTCCAATAACCTTTCCATGTCCCCAACGCCTCCTGATAGACACTTAGGAAATACCTGCTGGACTTAAAAAAAACAGACGAGACACCATTGTCAACATCAATTAAGATCAGCATCCCCCTCCCAATGTAATTTTAGAGGCACCACACTGCATGTGTGAACTCCCTCCAGTGACACACTTTCTGTTCTGATTAGCTCCTCTGCTTCTTCAAGTGCACAAATATTGACCAAATTCATTTATGAAAATTGCTTAGAAGACTGTTAAAGTCAACAAGAAGTCAGTCAGTCGGCAGGTTTCTGCATGAACGGCTAATGGTATGAGATAGTTCAAAATAGGAAGGCAAACATTATTCAAAGAATAATCTATCAGTCGCCACCCTGGGGAAGTTCAAAGATTTTTGCATGCTACATTTCAGCGTGCAAATGCTTGAGTGAACAATCACATTGGATGTTGAAGACAGATTTCAAATGACTGGCTTGGATGAAATCTCCACAATTTTTCCTGCCGTTGATGACTGAAGTATTGCGCATTCCACGTTGTGAAAGTGCTATCAGTTTCAGCATTTCAATTTTTTCTTTTCCATGTCTCGGGTACCTGGGCACATCGTGCTTAAGGAATCTCCTTAGAAGGGAAGCGAGTTGACATATCTGAAGAACAGTTGCATAGCATGTTAATCAGTGGTGAAATCCATTTTTTTTACTACCAGTTCTGTGGGTGTGGCTTGGTGGGCGTGGTGTGATGTGGCTTGGTGGGCATGGCAAGGGAAGGATACTGCAAAATCTCCATTCCCTCCCCACTCTGGGGCCAGAGGTGGTATTTGCCGGTTCTCCGAACTACTCAAAATTTCCGCTACCGGTTCTCTAGAACCTGTCAGAACCTGCTGGATTTCACCCGTGATGTTAATATATTTTCTGTCCCACTCATCCAAGGGTTTTGGGTTATTTGCCAACAAGGTAAAAGAAATGAACCTTCTTGCTTTAATGGCCTTATTTGTAAGAAACCAGGTACATTTTCAGAGGGGATATAGATTTGGAACAATTTTGCAAATATATTTGATGTAAGGATTGTGATACCCTTTTGCTTCAAGAACAACCATCTTAAATTAGGTTGGGAGGCAAAAAAAATTATAATTTGCCATAGAGAAAGAGAGAAAGTCAGTGGTAAGGACTACAGAGAGCTTATTTGGGAATTTTTCTATAAACCAAACTGAAAAAAAGTGACTTATGACAGTTTTTCACACTTACAACCATTGCAGCATTCCCATGGTCACATGATCAAAATTCATATGCACTGCAACTGGCATGTATTTATGACAGTTGCAGTGTCCTGGGGTCATGTGATCACCTTTTGCGACCTTCTGGAGGCACAGTGGTTAGAATGCAGAACAGACTAACTCTACTCACTGCCAGGAATTTGACCCTGACAGGTTCAAGGTCGACTCAACCTTCCATCCTTCCAAGGTCGTTAAAATGAGGACCCAGGTTGTTGGGGGCAATATACTGACTCTGTAAACCACTTACAGAGGGCTGCAAAGCACTATGAAGCAATTGGTGCAAAATGCGGCTGCGCGAGCTGTGGTGGGTGTTTCTAGATACAGCCACGTAACACCTACACTCTGCCAGCTGCATTGGTTGCCCATTGGTCTCCGGGTACAATTCAAGGTGTTGATTATCATCTTTAAAGCCCTACATGGCTTAGGACCAGGTTATCTCCGGGACTGCATCCTACCTCATACATCCCTACAACCAGTTAGGTCCCACAGAGTCGGTCTCCTCCAGGTCCCTTCAACCAAACAATGTTGGTTGGCGGGCCTTAGGGGGAGAGCCTTCTCTGTGGGGGCTCCGGCTCTCTGGAACCAACTCCCCCCAGAGATCTGAACCATTCCCACCTTGCTGGCCTTCCGGAAAGCCATTAAGACATGGCTCTTCCTGCAGGCGTGGTGATTGCGACTGTTGCTTGTGTTGTTTTTTTAGCCTTTTAATCACTATCTTTTTATTGCTGTTGTTTTTATAATATTTTTATAGTATACAGCTGTTTTTATATATGTTGTATGCCGCCCTGAGTCCCCAGGGAGTAGGGCAGCCTATAAGAATCGCAAATAAATAAAAATAAAATAAAGCAGTATATAAGGCTATTGCTATTGCTTCTGACAACCAAAGGCAATTGGGAAGTCAGATTCGTTTAACAACCGTGTTACTAACTTAACAATTGCAGTGATTCACTTAACAACTGTGACAAAAAAAGGTCGTAAAATAGGGCAAATCTCATTGAACAGCTGAATTGCTTAACAATGGAAATGTTGGGTCTCAAATGTGGTCATAAATCGAGGATGACCTGCAGTCATTCTACTGCCTGGCCCTGTAGTCAAGTTGGCTGAGAACCCCGAACTCTAATCCAATATATCTGAAACAGCTGGATACACTTTCTCTACATGTCGTAACAGGCCAGTCTAGCTTTTGTACAGCCACCTTTCTTCTCATGCAATTAAATCCGTATCTGTCAGACAGTTACCATTGGTAATAAATTTGGGCAATCGTGACAAGCTTTGAAATGGGTTAATTTTACCCACTACCAAATGAGGAAAGTGCTGCAGTCTTCAGTGGAGCCCAAGCGGGATGTGTCTACGTTATATCTGTTTCAGAGCCATTAACATTAATTCTTGCCTAGTCTACCATATCATATAAAAGAGAAATTTGACAAATTCAGACACATTAACATTGGAAATTGAATATGTGATATGAATCTTAATGTCTTGACTTGCAGGAAGATGGGAGTGCTTGGTTCGAGGCGAGTATCTCCTGGCTCACAAATCTCAGTATGTTTAGTGCAAGCCCAATTCATTAAGTGCCTATTTCTATTGCTAAAGTCCCTACATGAAACCTTTCTCAAAGCTCCCTTTTATCGTTGTCTATATAGGAAGTTGTAAGAACTGAAAGTTAGAAATATCGGTACCAAAATCTTGCTGCGTTACACAAAGAAGAAAGACAAGTGCTTTCTCATTCATTTATACTGCTCTTAGCCGGTTTCCAAGGCTGAAGTTTTACCTCTCACTTTCATGTACAGCTACACTTAGCATACTAAAAAGAAATGGAAATAAATACTGCCTGAGTTGGGCTTCAACAGAGGTTTAAATGATGCCCATTACTTCCAGGATCATTTTGATTCAGAGATGAAGAAAATAAAAGTTGCTTGTGACTTAGAACAGTGTTATTGTTGATTGTGATAAGGGCATGACATAACAGTGTCATGCCCTTATCACCTCATCGCTTGATTACTGCAACGCACTCTACATGGGGCTACCCTTGAAGAGTGTTTGGAGACTGCAGTTAGTCCAGAATGTAGCTGCGCGAGCTGTTGTGGGTGCCTCAAGGTACACCCACACTAAGCCCATCCTTCGCCAGCTGCACTGGCTTCCGATTGGTCTCCGGACACAATTTAAGGTGTTGGTTCTTATCTTTAAAGCCCTATATGGCTCAGGACCAGTTTATCTGCGTGACCGTCTGCTACTGCATTCCTCCCAGCGCCCTGTGAGATCGCAGAAGAGTCGGCCTTCTCCAGGTCCCGTCAGCTAGACAATGTCGGCTGGTGGGTCCACAGGGGAGGGCCTTCTCTATAGCGGCTCCGACTCTTTGGAACCAACTGCCACCTGAGATCCGTACTACCCCCCTCCTTACTGGCCTTCCGAAAAGAGCTTAAGACCTGGCTTTTCCTGCAGGCATGGGGCCAATGACCCGAAGATGTGGTCTTGTTAGATCGGCCCATGTATGCATGTTGCAGTGAAAGTTCTTTTTAAATAATGATTGTATTTCTTAATATGTTTTTTTAATTGTTTTTACTGATTGTTGTTTCTATACCTTACCGTGAACCGCCCAGAGTCCCTCTGGGAGTTGGGCGGCATAGAAATTTTAATAAATTCAAATTCAAATTCAAATTATTTATTTATTTAGCAGATGGCACATCATACATGGGCTAGCAATATATATTAACATTTTACCTAGATTTGTACAATAAAATGTAAATGTTAAAAAGATCTATGTTCAAATACTAATGTCTAGGCCACGGGTGTCAAACTAACCTCTGACCACAACAGGAACCAGAATTTCCACTGCTGAGTGATGTAGTTATTAAATGAGTTGCATTTGATTTTATGACCATTTTTACCATGGTCAATGAGTGAATGTAGCTTCCTCTGTGACTTTGCTTATAGGAAGTCATAAATGGTGACCATATGGATTCTGTAACAGTGGTGGGTTGCTGCCAGTTCGGACCGGTTCTTTAGAACCGGTAGCGGAAATTTACCGCTGTTCGCCAACCCGGCAGCGATGACCAGCGGTCCACGCTCCTGAACCGGTCCTCCGGTCTCCACAGCTTGCAAAAAAATCCTCTGCACATGCACAAAGGCTTCTGCGCATGCGCAGAGGGTCATTTCCGGGTGTTTTGTGTGATGTGACACACACTTCCATCGCGATGCAAACCAGTAGGGAAGGTACGTGGAACCCACCCCTGTTCTGTAACCATAGTTAATACGTGCCAATTTTGATCACCATTGTCACAATTGCAAGTGTGAGGACTGTAAGTTGTAAGTCGCTTTTTTCAGTTGCATCATAAATTTGGACAGTATGGTCATATGGACATAAGTCAATGTATTGCTATTTAGGAAAGCAGTGAAAAGAGCTCTTTCACAGAACTTTTAATTCAGAATTGAACTGGGACAATAGACACAAGGGTAGGTAGATCATTTATGGTTTAATATTTATAATCAATGTTATGTAGAATTTTATATACTGTACTATTTATGTTTATAAATCACTAGGAATAAATAAATAATGGGGAAAAGTACCTGTAAACCACCAGAATTTGTTGAACTACAATTCCTAGCACACCTCAATATTTTATGTGCTGATAGGACTGATCAGAGCTAAAGTTCAATCTGTACGGAACATGAAATATATTGAAACTCATAGGAAATGTATACAGGTAGTTCTCAATGTACAACCATTCATTTAATGACAGTTTGAAGTTACAACAGCACTGAAAAAACAACAACTGCAGCAAGAAAGTTTGCAAAATGTGGCAAAACTCACTTAACAAATGTCTCGCTTAGCAACATAAATTTTGGGCTCAATTGTGGTTATCAGTCAGTGGTGGGTTCCTACCGGTGCGGTCCGGTGCATATCTCCAGTAGGGAGCGGCCGATTGCGCAATTTGCGCATGACCACTCTGGTGCCGTCTTCGCCGGTCCGTCGCGCGTATCGCCATCTTTTTTAAAGAATTTTTGGGCTTTTTGCTTCTGCGCATGCACTGAAGCAAAATCTCGCCAAAATCTCGCAAGGGGACATACGCGAGAGAGATATTTCGGTGAGATTTTGCTTCCGTGCATGCGCAGAAGCAAAATCGCACGAGGGGGCACGTGCGCGTAGTGACCACGCGCACACATGAAATGTGGAGATGCACGCGCAGCGCACCGGTAGCAACAGAGGAGCAACCCGCCCCTGTTATCAGTAGAGGACTACTGTATTTACAAATCTCTATATAATATCTTTATATATAAAATATTTTCATTTATTCTATTCTCTAGTTTCTTTCTTCTGTATTCTCTCTAAATCCTTCTATCTTCTTTATATACCGTATCTTTCTGTTATGAGGTGACCAGAAAAGGAGAGCAAAAATTAGTCAAGAGAAAAGGGATGGAGAATCCTAACTAAATCATCATTTAGCACCATTTAGGGCTGATGAACAGAAGTAGGCTAAACAAAACATTCATCTATCATGGCTGCTGGGCTGGTACTACCAAACAAGTCTTTATTTCCTCAAGAAAGGAACTGACACATCAGAATAAAAAGGAATACTATGAGGCCAAAACAAAGTATTAAAATTCATTGTGAGAATCAATACTAAACAGATATCTTGACCTCTGTGAAGTATAAATGATTGGAGGCACTGCAAAGCTGAGATTCACCCACAAAGAGTGTTTTGGGTCTAGTTTTTTAGATCTGAGGATAAATTTCCTGACAGTGAGAACAATTAGTCAGTGGAACAGCTTGCCTCCTGAAGTTGCAAGTGCTCCATTGCTGGAAGTTTTCAAGAAAAGATTGGACAACCATTCGCCAGGGAGGGAAAAAGGATTCTGCCTTGTGCAGGGGTTAGACTAGAAGACCTCCAATGTTTTCTAGAGCAGTGTTTCCCAACCTTGGCAAGTTGAAGATGTCTGGACTTCAACTCCCAGAATTCCCCAGCCAGCGAATGCTGGCTGGGGAATTCTGGGAGTTGAAGTCCAGACATCTTCAACTTGCCAAGGTTGGGAAACACTGTTCTAGAGACATTGAGACAGTTCAAACAGAACACATTCAAAAACAGCTCTGGAAGAAAAGCAGAGAACCAAAAGGAAAGAATTCATTTTTGAGAACTAGGTAAATGATCCAGAGTCAGAAAGAATGTCTACACAATGAAAAGAAATCAAAAGGAACAAGAGCAATTGAGAAATCGGTGTGCATATGCAATGTACCACAACAACACCACTGCATATACAGTAAATATGCTTTCTTTCCCTTCCTTCTCATTGCCTTGCTTGTCTCATTTTTCTGTAATTCTCCAGAAACATGCTCTTACTCTTTGAGGTTTCTTAATACTTCCTTTTGATCATCCAGTCCCTCATTTCTACTTGACTGGCGCAATTTTATTGTACTTTTTCATTTGAACTCCCTTTTTAAAAATTTGTTTAATAAACAAAAAAGTATCTGTCTTTCCGCACTTTTTAGCTCTGACCAATATCATAAACTACTCACTAAGCTCTCAAAACAATCAAGAGAGGCAAAACAATTAGGAAAAAACCAAGATTAATATATTAATCACTGAAGAATCACAATCTGTAATCAGACTGAATCAGTAGTGAGTTCTAAAACCCTTTGCTACTGGTTTGCGCACGCGTGCAACGCTTCTGCGCATATGCAGAAGCGTCCCGGGTGGGTGGGCGGAGCCTCCCGCCGCCGGCGCTACCGGTTCACAGAAGCAGGCAGAAACCGGGAGCAACCCACCGCTGGACTGAATTCAAACTCTTCTCTTAACTCATGGCTAGAACCAATCTTGGCTCTCCAGAAAGCTAAGCCGGTGTTTGGATGAGACATTACCAGGAAATTCCAAGATGGTAGATTGGGAAGCTACAAAATACTCCAAAAGAAAGTAGTGGCAAAAAATCATCTGTATTGCTACCCCCCAAAAAAAACCTATATTAAAATAAAGTAATCAGTCAGAGCTCAAGGAAATCTTTACTGAACATGGGGATCCTTAAGAATAATAATGAGAAAATGCCATCTACCAGTCTATAGAAATTCTCAGTCATCCTGGTCATGGTTGAGATGGTGCAGTGGTTAAATGCAGAAAAGCAGGCTACTGCTAGTTCAGCAGTTCAGCTGTTCAAATCTCACCGGCTCAAGGTTGACTCAGCCTTCCATCCTTCTGAGGTCAGTAAATGAGGACCCAGATTGTTGAGGGCAATATGCTGAACTCTGTAAAACCGCTTAGAGAGGGCTGTAAAGCACTATGAAGCGGTATATAAGTCTAAGTGCTAAGTGCTATTGCTATGGTTGTCCCAAAGGTGCCTTTTCAAAAGGCTACTGGGTTTTGCTTTTTCCTTGAAGATGTTTCATTTTGCATTCAAGAAGCTGTTTCAGTTCTGAATGAACTGAAGTTCTGAGTGAACTGAAGAAGCTTCTTGAATAAGAAGCAAAACGTCTTCAAGGAAAAAACAGATCAGTTGCCTTTTGAAAAAGCACCTTTGGGACATGCCATCTATCAGCTGGGACAACATACAAGGATAAAATACCAGATTAAAAGTACAAGTGTCAAAGTACTAATATGTTCCTTTTGTATTTTCCATTGATTAGAACAGGAAGAGAGAATCTCTTTCCGTTGTAGCTCTATCAGCTACAATTTCCAGCTTATTGCCCCAGCAGCCAGGTTGGCTGGTAAAGTAGAGATCCTTGGCTTTTCTGGATTACTGGACATGGCTGGGATTAAAAACATGTTGTAATGCTATCAGCAAATCGCTGTCCATGACACAATGCATAGCATTAACTGACCAAAATGCTACTACTCTCTCTAGCCCAGTGACGGCAAACCTTTTTTGGATCGCGTGCCAAAAAGGGGGAGGGTGCGCACGCTAGCACGCGCACACATGCCCACATCCATTCCCTCCCCCTACGCATGCGCACAACCCCCCAATGCTGCCCCCTGCATATTCGCGCACACACACACACACACGCAAAGGCCTTACTGAAGCCTGGGATGGTGAAAAATGGCAAAACAGGCAAACCGGAAGTTCAGAAAAATGCACTTCCGGTTTGCCCATTGGGCTGTTTTTCGCACTCCGGGGCTTCAAGAAGCTTCCCTGAACCCTCCGGAGTGCAAAAAACAGCCCAACGGCAAACTGGAAGTGCATTTTCTGAACTTCTGGTTTGCCCATTTTGCCGTTTTTCGCATTCTGGGGCTTCAGGAAGCTTCCCTGAACCCTCCGGAGTGCAAAAAACAGGCCAACGGCAAACCAGAAGTGCATTTTTCCAAACTTCCGGTTTGCCCATGGAGCTGACATAGGGCAACGCCTCGGTTGTCCTCCGATATGGTTCCGCATGCCACCTGTGGCACGCGTGCCATAGGTTCGCCATCACTGCTCTAGCCAATTGCCACATTAGAAATTCCATCAGTAAAGAATACACATAGCAATTCCACCCAGCATGCAAGAAGATTTTTTTCCATTTTCAATTCTCTTACAACAGCCATTTATTTTACTTGTCTCCTCCACTTGCTAGCTTATGAAAATTTCTTCAGAGTACTAAATTACTAGCACAGCAGCAGGACTAAGAAAATAAATCTATTTCCACAATATTAGGAAGCCATCATGGAGTCCTTGGTGCTGTCTGAGCTTGGTTGTTTTCTTGCACATGTTTTGTTAACACTAGTTACCAAGCTAGATAATAAAATGCCACAAACAAGAGGGAGTCCAGCTATTCTCCAAAGCACCCGAAGACAGGAAAAGAAGCAATGGATGGAAACTAATCAAGGAGAGAAGCAACTTAGAACTAAAGAGAAATTTCCTGACAGTTAAAACAATTAATCCGTGGAACAACTTGCCTCCAGAAGTTGTGAATGCTCCAACTCTGGAAGTTTTTAAGATGATGTTGGATAACCAATTTTCTGAAGTGGTGTAGGGTTTCCTGTCTAAGCAGGGGGTTGGACTAGAAGACCTCTAAGGTCCCTTCCAACTCTGTTATTCTATTCTATTCTAAATACCTGCAAGAAAGCAAGAAAGCTCAGACAGCACAAAGGACTTCACAGTGACTTCAACCCTGAGCTTTATTTATTTAGGTTTTCTTATATGCCGCCCAACTCCCGAAGGACTCAGGGCAGAGTACAACAGAAAGAAATACAAGAATAACCAACAATAAATATTAATTAAAATCAAATATAAAAATTAAAAACACAATATTAAAACCATCCAAGAACCATACAACAACAATACATACTTGGGGGTGAGCTCAGGTGGAATTAGGCTCTACCCCCAGCCTGCAGGAAAAGCCATGTCTTAACGGCTTTTCGGAAGGCCAGCAGGGTGGGGATAGTTCGGGTCTCTGGGGGGAGTTGGTTCCAGAGCACGGGGCCTGCCACAGAGAAGGCTCTCCCCCTAGGGCCCACCAGCCGGCATTGCTTGGCCGACGGGAACTGGAGGAGGCCAACTCTGTGGGCCCTAACCGGTCGAAGGGAAGTGTGAGGCAGAATGCAGTCCTGGAGATAACCTGGTCCTAAGCCATGAAGGGTTTTAAAGATGGTGATCAACACCTTGAATTGGACCCGGAGACCGATGGGCAACTAATGCAGCTGGTGGAGTATAGGTGTCACGTGGGTGTACCTAGGCACACCCAGCATGCGCAGCCGCATTTTGCACCAACTGAAGTCTCCGGATACTCTTCAAGGGTAGCCCCATGTAGAGCGCATTGCAGTAGTCCAAACGGAGCTACATATATTCTCTTCTATAAAAAACTAGCTAATGCAGATGTTAGATTTAAAGACATATATTAATTTCAGAGCACAGGATTTGAAAGAAAGGAGCACCAGCAGGGAACATCTGTCTCCTAGCAAATGTCATTTCAACTGTGAAAGACATTCTTCATACATTTGCACAGCTATTTTTGGCACGTCAATTGCAACCATTCCTAAGTCAGTCATGTCTGGTAAAAGTTATCCTTGTCTTTATTACATGTCACTTAGACTACGACAATGGGTTCCATGAAGGCTATCCCTGAAGGCAAACTATAAACATCAGTTGGAAATCCAGAGAAAAGGATCATCCATGTGTGCCCACATGTTTTATAGGGCCCATGAAGGGAAAAATGTCTTCTATTATGTGGCTGCCAAATATAAGTAGCACCCTTTAGTTGCTTTTTTAAGCTAGATGTGTTGTATTTTAGCTAACTGGCTGTATGCAAAAATGCAGAATAAGCTGAAATAACAAATTAAGCAACCAGATGCCCCTATATTGCATTAATAGAGGGATACAATCTAGTACTAGGGAGGTATTAATACCACTCTATAGAGCCTTGGTTAGACCACACCTGGAGTACTGCATCAGGTTTTGGTCACCACACTACAAAAAAGACATTGAGCCTCTAGAGAAAGTACAGAGGAGAGCAAGGGGGAGAGCCTTCTCTGTGGGGGCTCCAGCTCTCTGGAACCAACTCCCCCCAGAGATCCGAACTATTCCCACCTTGCTGGCCTTCTGGAAAGCCATTAAGACATGGCTCTTCCTGCAGGCGGGGTGACTTAGAGACCATTGAACATCTTGGTTTCCCCCATGTATTTATTGCTTGTGTTGTTTTTATTCTTTTAAATTGCTATTTTATTATTGTATTTTTATTGTATTATAGCTGTTCTTGTACATGTTGTATGCCGCCCTGAGTCCCCAGGCAGTAGGGCGGCATATAAGAATTGGACTGGAAACTGTAACATACAAAGAGCGGTTGCAGGAACTGGGCATGGCCAGTCTAGCGAAGAGAAGGACCAGGGGAGACATGATAGCAGTGTTCCAATATTTGAGGGGCTGCCACAGAGAGGAGTGGGTCAGGCTGTTTTCCAAGGCACCAGAAGGCCAGATAAGGAATAATGGATGGAAACTGACCAAGGAGAGATTCAACCTAGAAATAAGGAGAAACTCTCTGACAGTGAGAGCAATCAACCAGTGGAACACCTTGCCTACGGAGGTTGTGAGAGCTCCAACACTTGAGACTTTCAAAAGGAGATTGGACTGCCATTTGTCTGAAATGGTGTAGGGACTCCTGCTTGAGCGGAGGGTTGGACTAGATGACCTACAAGGTCCCTTCCAACTCTAGTAATGTAATCTAATCTTATGACACTTCAAATTTATTCTGACAGACTCAGTAATGGGTTTCACTAATTCTTTGCTACCAGTTCACAGATGTGCGCACGGAGATGAAGTTTCAGCGCATGCGCAGATAGTCCATGATGACATCCAGGCAGGTGGGCGGAGCCTCCTGCCACTGCCGCTACTGGTTCGCCCGAACCGGGCCGAACTGGTAGCAACCCACCACTGGACAGACTTAAAAATAAAGTGGAGAATACATAACCGAGGAAAGCAGTGAGGAGACATCTCATTCCACAAGAAATACAGGTAGTCTTCAGTTTTTGTTCGAGACATTTGTTACGTGAATTTTGCCCCATTTTACAACCTTTCTTGCCAAATTTTTTAAGTCAATCCCTGAAATTGTTAAGCTGGTAACACAGTTGCTAAGTGAATCTGGTGTCCCCATTGACTTTGTCAGGTGGTTGAAAAGGGGGATCCAGGGGTGGGTTCCTCCCGGTTCGGACAGGATCGCCCGAACCGGTAGTGACCCGCTGGTGATGTCACTGTCGGTGCCATTCCGTGCATGCCGCCATCTTTTTTTTTATTTTGTGCAAATTTTTCCCCTTCGGCGGCTTGAAAAAGGGCCCACCCACCCACCCTCGGGTGAATTCTGACCTTTATTTCTTCGCCCGAAGCACAACTGATGAGCTCCTCCGGTGAACCGGTGAACCGATGGTGAAGGTAAGTGGAACCCACTCCAGGGGGGATCACATGACCCTGGGACATTGCAACCGTTGCAAGTGTAAGTCAGTTGCCAAGCACCTGAATTTTGATCCTGTGACCATGGGAATGCTGCAGCGGTCATTTGAAAAATGACCATAAGTGTTAGTGGGCATTGATCACAGGAGACAGACTTCAGAACAGCTCTTTTTATTAGACCAACTCAAGACAACCAGCAAAAGACAGTGTGACAGCTTGCTCTTTTGTAGAGGGCTATCAGATGTAACAGCCAATGACATTTGAGTATTCTCCCGCTCAAATGCTGGACCTGGTTGAAACCATGTAGCTTAGTTAGAACATAACACCGTCACTTTTTTTCAGTGCCATTGTAACTGAACTGCATGAACTGTTATAAGTCAGGGACTGCCATTACTTATTTGGAGCACCTTGATACTACTTTTCCTTTTTAAGAAGATGACAGTATAGTTTGCGTAAAATAAACTACAATCATAAACATCATTCATAATATACTTCATAACAGACAGTCATTAGGATACTGATTAAAAAAGAAAATAGGGTGATCGAAAAATAGCCTAGGCCAGAGATGTCAAACTCGCGTCGTCACGGCGGCATCACATGACATATCAGGACTTTTTTCCCCTTCGCTAAACAGGGCATGGGCGTGGCCAGTGTGTGATGCATCTGGCCCACGGGCCGCGAGTTTGACACCCCTGGCCTAGGTCAAGACTGGAAAACCAGGGCCCTTTTATGACTCCCAGAATTTCTGAGCCAGCAGGAATTCTGGGAGTTGAAGTCCACAAGTCATAAAAGAGCCATGGTTCCCTAGCCCTGGCCTAGGAGAACAGTTTTTTTTCTTTTTTCTTTCATTTTTAGCAAAAAAAAAAACCTCTCCTCAGAGACCTAATTCCCACTGGTATGTTTATTTGACATGGAAGATGCAGCTTCTGCTCCTGGTACCAAAACCATGCTGTGGTGCCATCCAGGGGTGGGTTCTAACTTACCTTGCCACCGGTTCGCTTCCTCCCACACTGCGTGGGCATGCGTGCATCAGGGGTGGGTTCTAACTTACCTCACTACCAGTTTGCTTCCTCCAGTGCCATGTGGCTGCGCCTCATGGGTGCGCGCACGCATGCGCAGTGCTGAAAAATCCAAAAATAATAATTTTAAAAAGCCAAAAACAAGATGGCAACCGCATGCACAGTGCCAGAAACTCAGCTTCTGCACATGCTGAGAAGAAATTTTTTTTAAAAAAAGATGGCAGTGCCCACAGACCAGCACCAACCGAACCGGTTCTGTGACATCATTGTGGCGTCACCAGTAGGTCGCTACCGGTTCAGGTGAACCGGTCCGAACCGGGAGGAACCCACCTCTGGCGCGCATGCACAGTGCCGAAAACCAAGCTTCTGCACATGCACAGAAGCCAAAACCAAGATGGCAGCACACACAGACCGGCATCGACAGAACCGGTTCTGTGACATCATCACTCGTTTACTAACAGTTCTAAAGAACTGGTTGGAACTGGTTGGAACCCACCTCTGGTGCCATCAGCAGGGCATCCTCATCAGAACCTAAAAACTATGGTTGGAACCCTACTATTAAAGTTATCCAACGATCATTGTGCCGAATGTAATAAGGATAGGCTTTCTAACACCTCACTAATGGCTGGCTGATGCTTAGAAGATGCTGCAAGTCAATACTAGGGAAGCAACTTGGATAAATCTGTATAGAAACAGGTGTTTCTCAGAGAGTAAACAAGGTATCATCTTTCTTAAAAAGACTAGAGAAAGGGAAAAATCCAATTCATCTTGCTCATTCTAGCACTTGGGCGTCTGCCATGTCCCTCACACACAACACGACCTGGCATGTGAATGAAGCTCCACAGTTCCTCTCCATCAAGAATGATTCTGTCCTAAAACTTGCAACTGCAAAACCATTTACACCCTGGGAACTGAGGAAAAGATCTTCATTGAAAGGGATGTATAGTATTATGCCATCCAATTACTTCCCCTTCTGCAGCTTTTTCCAATGCTCCAAATTGTCACTTGTGGTTTGGCAAACATAATGGTAATGTACAATTAAGGGATCCAGATGTGACAGTGTTTCAGCAGGAGATGTAATTGGAAGATAGCGATGGCAATCAATGTGAATTTCTGCCCCATCAGTTTAATTTCTGCCAGTCCAGCAACTCAATCTGCTGTTGCCGGTGCTATCAGAATCAGTGGCTTTGCATATAAGCCCCATTAGGCTTTGCTCTGCCAAATAACTAAATCAATCTGGAAGAGAAAGAACAAGGAAAAAAGTGGGGTGGACAGGCAGTCCCGCTCTCTCGTTCTTTATTCTGCAATTTAAAACTCCTGCTTTGAATTTTTTTTTATCGGAAGACTATCAACAAGGAGAGGTGGGTCTCAACACCATGAATACCATACACACAGTAGCAATTGCATATTTCTTGTGCTACACGTCTTAGCAATCTTCTAATTTCAGAACATTTTTTCAGACTGCCGCTTCTATAGAACATGTACACCAGCCTGGGTGTTAATCAGTCATAATCACTGTATAAAGACAGGGAACACCCCCAAGGTTCACCGAATGTCCCTTCGCATCCCCTCACTGGTGATTTTGCAAAGACCAGCCATCAGGTTTTGATAAACCTCTGGAGAAAGATATGTCAGTTTAGTTTGAATGCTTCAAGGTTAACTTTCAAAATGTCATTTCCAATCAACGGCCTCTCTCTAGACTAATCACAGGGAAATGATGCACTGTTAATCAACAGTTGGCCTCATTTGAACTCGGGGTATTTAAAAGGCTGTTCTATATATACAACTTGATTTATAGAAAAACCTGCTATCTACTTGCAGGTCACTTAAGGAAGACATTTTCTGTCCTCTCTCAGATATTTATCACCTTACTTTTTCTTTCCTATAACAGAAGGGGAAGATTTTCTTGAAACCTCAACCTTCTGACACTTCATTTCACTGTCCACATTTTTCTGGCTGCATCGTAATAACAGGAAAGGTTTTGGAGATTACAGATCCACAAAAACTATCTACCATGCTAGATTTTATCACATCAGGGCAATAAACTGTTGCACGCTGGCACATTTTCCCATCACACACAGAGCCAGAGTCTCTTTAATGCTCTAAATTTGAGTGTAGGGTGTCCATTTGAGTCACTACTTATTTTCCCGTTCCTGGATCAGTGAATTGTTTTTTTTTTCAATTTTTGTTTTGTTTTGTTAGTTTGTCCACTAAACTCAATGGACCAAAAAAAGAAAGGATCTGGGAAAACCTAAAATGTTGGAATCCCTTACTGACTTTCAATCTAAAAGTCCATGTATAGTGTACTGACTTTCAATGTTTTCTCTTTTAGGGAAAAAAATGAGCCCATATAAGAGCCCACCAAATATGAACCTCTATCATGAGCCGAGGTGGCGCAGTGGTTAAAAGCAGCACTGCAACTACTTCAGTGACTGCTAGTTCAGCAGTTCAGCTGTTCAAATCTCACCAGGCTCAAGGTTGACTCAGCCTTCCATCCTTCTGAGGTCAGTAAAATGAGGACCCAGATTGTTGGGGGTAATATGCTGAACTCTGTAAACCGCTTAGAGAGGGCTGTAAAGCACTATGAAGTGGTATATAAGTCTAAGTGCTATTGCTATTGCTATCAGACATTTACAGTTAAAGGCATTCTTTGAAAACAAATCAATTAATCCTCCTTCCGGATTACAAAAAATAAAGCAAAGAAGAAAATATTACTTTTAGATTTTAAAATAGCAGCCAAGAGTTTAATGAAGATTTTGACTTAAAAAGTTATAAACAGTCAAAGGGGGTGTATAAATCAAAAAGATAAATACTTTGGTAAAAGTATTTTTGGCATTAATCTGAATTAAATGAACAGATTAGACTTTCCCGGGAATGTCAACTTTTTGACAACAAACAGAAAAGATAACTGGTGGAGGTTAAAAAATGAGGAGATAAGTGTAATGTGAGATAGATTGTGTCATCTAAACTATGGAAAGACAGATTGACTAAACCCTTAAAGGTATGGAGAAGGCAAAGGGGAAAAAAGAGAAGCCTGCTTTTTACCTTGATCTTTGTACAATCCAAAAGTAAGACCTTTGACTTACTTTTACTTTTGAATTAAAAATTAAAAATGGCAATCACCATAAGACGTACAAAGCAAGGTGATGGAAGGGGACGTTTATTAGACCACCCAACAGATAAAGGAATTATCCTAGCAAATGTTTGAAGAAATGGAAAAGCAGGTAGCTGAATCTGTTAAATCTGTCAAAAAGTAAGCTGGTTGTTTTTGAAGAAAGAATGGAAGTTTATAGAAATGAAAGAAGTTACCAAAACAATTGAAGAATCCATAAGGCATTTAAAGGGAGAAGTTAAATTGATGACAAAGTGGAAACTTGATAAACAGAAATTATAGACAGATGGAAAAGGTTTCAGAAAATCTGGCATTATTTGAATCTTCTCAATGGTCAACACCTGCTCAGAGTAAGAGAAGGGTCAACAGCACTCAAGAAAGGTTTAACTTAGTTTGCTTGTGGCTACTTGGGACTCTAGGCTGATTCCTCTTTTCACCCTGCCCCCAGGCTCTGCCACATCGATGCTATGGATGCCCCTAGCCAAAAATACGGTTTTTCACAAACACCCAAAGCATTTTAAAAGAAAAAAAAATCAAAAAATGGGGACATCATAGAAAAGGCCCAATTACATATGGCCATCACTTTAATCCAGGGCCAGAAGTAGCATGGAGAGAAAGACAGGACTGACAGGGGCAGGAGCAATATTTTCAAAGCCCTCTGATTGGAATGGAATTATTTCCCTATCTTCATCCCCTATTGATTTTTCTCTAAAAATGTCAAAATTTTCTTTTAGTTCTCGCCACGTCTGAGGAATGTTTCATAGCTCCCCAACTTTCACTTCTAGCAACATTCTCGTTCTTCAGAAACTGAAGAATCTCCATCTTCCAAACAATCTTGGGAACAGCACCCAATTTCATGGCTTTGGCACCAACTTTAGTGTGAACAGTCATGATTCATTAATCAAGGAGGGCTGATTATTTATGGCACTCAAATTCTGTGGTAGGGGTTTCATGTCTTAATTGTAGGGGAGGTCCCATAGATCATCTCTGTTGACATGTACTGTACTCTTTTCCATCACAGAGTGCTTAAGTTTTAAATGCCACACAGAATGACGTCATGCAAGGGACTTTACCTAACTTGGGAATTCAAATAGTTTTCTAAACTGATAATATTGTAGACCAGGAGGACCAGAAAAGAATTCACTCATATATGGATTTAGTCCTACCATAAAATCAACTTAAGATTCATGCTGATGGATTCATGGACAGAACCATGCTTTCTGCTTGGTCCCTTACCAATACAAGCTCTTCACTTCTTCTGAGTGCAGGAAAAGATTACTCTTTCTTCCATTCCCATCCATCATGAATGCACCTATCCGTGTGTCTTTCTTACTTGACACAACTGCTGTTTTCCAATCCAAGTTCAGTTGCAACCAAGAGTGCTGCTATTTTATTCTATGAAATGCTACTATCAGCTCTTCCTTGCTGTAAGATTTCCATGGACCTAGAGAGGAATATAGGGTAAAAACAATACCTATTGCTATATTATTCTGGCAATAGAACTACTTCAGCTTCAACCACAACAATACACGAGCACATAACAGATACAAACTCAAAGTGAACCGCTCCAAACTTGACTGTAGAAAATACGACTTTAGCAACAGAGTGGTAAATGCCTGGAACTCACTACCTGACTCTGTGGTTTCGTCACCAAACCCCCAAAACTTTACCCTTAGACTGTCCACTGTTGACCTCACCCGATTCCTAAGAGGTCAGTAAGGAGCGTGCATAAGTGCACCAGCGTGCCTACCGTCCCTGTCCTAATGTTTCCTCTTATCAGTACTCATCTTATGTATACAAACAATGTTTTATCTATGTATATTACCAACATGTACTTGGCAAATAAACAAACAAACAATAATGATATCATATGGGTAAAAAATTAAAAATAGAAAGGATACATGTTAGTGTCAAAAAGGAAGAAGGGATAAAAGCTTCTGTGCATACAAATACCTCAGAAAGCCATATAAAAGTATAATTCCTTAAAGAAAACAGCAGGTACTAGACTGTTCTTTAAAGTCCTTCATGGATCAGGATCTGAACATCTTCAGAACCTCCTTCTCTCAATTGGTTCTGCCTGTTTGATAAGATCCCTTCTGTCATGGAATGTCTTCTATTAGGGCTTTTCAGTTGCTGGCCTATAGAGAACCAGGAAGATGACCTAAATTTAATTTAATTAATTTAATTTAATTTAATAGATTTGTATGCCGCCCAACTCCCGGGGGACTCTGGGCGGCTCACAGCATGTCAAATCCATTACAAATAAAAACATATAACAGTTAAAAAGATATAAAAATTAAAAAATCTCCAACATTCATAACAAGGGGGGGAGACCCAAGTATAATCTGCTCGGTCTCACTTTCACCCCACCTGCGGGAAGAGCCAAGTTTTTATTGCTTTACGGAAGGCCAGCAGGGTGGGGATGGCCCTGATCTCCGGAGGGAGTTGGTTCCACAGGGAGGGAGCTCCCACAGAGAAGGCTCTCCCCCTAGGCCCCGCCAACCGGCATTGCTTGGTCGATGGGACCTGGAGGAGACCAACTCTGTGGGACCTAACCGGTCGTAGGGAGGTATACGGCAGGATGCGGTCCCGAAGGTAGCCTAGCCCTGAGCCATGTAGGGCTTTAAAGGTCAAAACCAACACCTTAAATTGGATCCGGAGACTAATGGGCAGCCAATGCAGCTGGCGGAGGATAGGTGTTACGTGGGTGTACCTAGGCACACCCACCACAGTTCGCGCAGCTGCATTTTGCACCAATTGCAAAATGACCTTGAAAGAAAAAGGCAAGAACAATCATATAAGCAAAGAGGGCTGAACCATTCCTTAAGTCTTGGAAAGTAACATAGTATGGTATTTAAAAAAAACCTCAGGCAGTCTGCTCCTGGACTCAATAGGATATACGAAGGAATGGAGATAAAGCACAATGAGGCTTGCAAAATCCTCTTATTACAGTCTATCTCAATAAAGTATAATTCTGGCACTTGATAGGATAGCAATGATGGCTTTGGAAAACATGTTCAAGTACTGTGATGTATTCTATTCCGAACAAGATCTGATCAAACAATCTTCAAACAATCTCATACTCTTGAACAATCCACATGGGGCAGTCACGATCCTTAATAAACTTGGTCCAGGATCTGAATATGCTGGAATAGTGGACTCTAGTTATGGCAGGTTTCAGATCCCTAAATGGGTTGGTCATGTGGTCTGGACTTCTGACTGTTGCCTATGGAGCCGCAGTGGTGCAGTGGTTAGAGTGCAGTACTGGAGGCTACTTCTGATGATCACCAGCTGCCAGCAGTTCAGCTGTTCAAATCTCACCGGTTCAAGGTTGACTCAGCCTTCCATCCTTCCGAGGTGGGTAAAATGAGGACCCAGATTGTTGGGGGCAACATGCTGACTCTGTAAACCGCTTAGAGAGGGCTGTAAAGCACTATGAAGCGGTATATAAGTTTAAGTGCTATTGCTATTGTATAATTTCTATGCTTGCTGTTCTGAGCAGACATCAAAGGAACACCATAAATTATTTTAACTTTCAAAGATTTGTAGTAGACTAATAATCTCAGTTTGGTTTACTTGTTATTCATACTTTGGGTTGTGCCATAACAATGTGGTTCCAACATTTTAGCTTAAACCTAAAGATTTATTCAGTAGGTAGGAAACACCTCTGAGTTTATGCTGTATCCTAGAATGAACACTGATTTGTATTCGTCTGAACAAAGCAAACATTCAATATAATTAGGCTTACCTATTATAATACACCATGGATTGCTTGTTCCATGCTTTCTTGAAGGAAATCTCAATTGGATAGATTCATACACATGTTAAGCCTTAAACTATGCTTTACAAACCATAATGATTGACTATATGCAATATACTAACCCAGAACTAAAAAAACTATTTGATTGCTTGATATGGTATATGAACCATGTCTACACACAGTTACAAAACCATGTGTGGAACAACATTCCTCAAAAATATGATCAGCATCCTCAATATTTAGGAAATTGTTGAAACATGAGTACTAGTCTATTTACTGAGTGTTTAGGCAGGTATTCAGAAACTGAGATATTGAAGTTATATTTACCAAAAATGTGGATGAAGATAGTGATGGGTGTGTGCTCCGGATGTAGGTGTTAACTTAGAACAGCCTACGTACCAGTATATACCACTAAATAAAATAAATCAGTACACATTATTCTTCGGTCACAGTCCCTCATTTAGTGACTATTCAAAGTTACAGTAGTGCTGCATGAGGGCGGACTTAACATTAGGACCTTAGAGTTCTGCCATCACAGAGTTATCACAGTCATATGTTCATGTTTTCCAATATTCCCTGCTGGTTTTCCATAAGCAAAATCAGTGGGGAAGCCATCAGGAGCTCCAAGTCACTCCCACTCCTGCTGCTTTTCTGCCTGCATGTGCTCTGTGGTACCTGCCTACAGCACTCACCCACCTCCTATAGCACCCACCTACCCCAAAAGTATCCACATGCTCTCCCACAGCACCTTCTAACTGCCTGTGCTCTGCAGCACCTGCCTCCAGCACCAGTGGTGGGTTGTAAATAATTTTGCCACCGGTTCACGCGCGCACGTCCCAGGAAGGTGGGCGGAGCCTCCCGCCACCAGCGCTACTGGTTCTGAGAACCAGGTGGAACCGGGAGCAACCCACCACTGTCCAGCACCCACAAATCTGTGCTCCATTGTGCCTGCAACATCCACCCAGCTGTAGCTCTCACCTGCAGCTCTCAGCTGTCAACCTACTTGGCTGGGACTCCCACCTCTTCCAACCCACTTTGCCATCATGTGAGGTCCTTGCTTAACAACTTGGGTGGTCCTGGGGTTATGACACAACCAGGATTGCCGGGATTACTGTTGTTGCTAAGTGATGTGGTCATGTGACATTGGTAAAGTGTATCACTTAACAACGGTAGTCCTGGTCCCAATTGCCATTTTAGCCAAAGACTACCTGTAAATCAATCAATATACATGGAGGTATTCCCCATCCATTAATTTCACTGAAAAATTCTTACATTAATAAAGGCACTGCTTTCACTTTTATTTCTGGAAATCTGAAGTTTCTGAGAATGCGGGCTTCCAGCTGGCATTACTTCTTGCATGGAAAGAAAAAAATGGCCCGTGAATTGCCAGATTCAGGCACTGTAGCTCCCCAAGCCACAGTGCTTTTGAAACTGTATTCATTGTCATCACATGGGTGAATGCAACTTACAACATGATTTTTTTTTATTTGTTTATTCAATTTGTACAGCCACCCAGTTTAATGATGATAAAACCTGTAGTATAACCTCTCTTCAGTACTAACTTTGGGATAATTAATGTTTAGAATGACACAATGCCCGCTACATTAAACAGAAGCAAACAAACAGAGCTTTGCCATCTCTTTTAAAGCATTTCTCAATTACATTACATTTGTGTGGATTAATTGTCTACATTATCTGCTGTGATCATGTAATCACTCCAATTATCAAGTGTCAGACTGCAATGTAAAAATGCAACACATACGCACATATTTTATGACAGGTTGCGGATAATAGTCATGGCAAGCTGGTAAAATCTTACCCATGTATGAACCCAACTGAATACTGGAACTGAAAGAAATAGATAAAATAGAGATTACACAGCCCACAGTCCAGGGTTGCAGGTTGTTCCCCCCCACACACATATTGTACATCCTCTTAACAGTATTTAATATTAGATGATAGATAGATGATAGATAGATAGATAGATAGATAGATAGATAGATAGATAGATAGATAGATAGATAGATAGATAGATAGATAGATAGATAGATAGATAGATAGATAGATACCGTGTTTTCCCGAAAATAAGACCCTGTCTTATGTTTTTTGAACCCTGAAATAAGCGATTGGGCCTATTATCGGGGGATGTCTTATTTGGGGGGGAAACAAGGTAGATAGATGATAGATAGATAGATAGATAGATAGATAGATAGATAGATAGATAGATAGATAGATAGATAGATAGATAGATAGATAGATAGATACCGTGTCTTCCCGAAAATAAGACCCTGTCTTATGTTTTTTGAACCCTGAAATAAGCGATTGGGCCTATTATCGGGGGATGTCTTATTTTGGGGAAAACAAGGTAGATAGATGATAGATAGATAGATAGATAGATAGATAGATAGATAGATGGATGGATGGATGGATGGATGGATGGATGGATGGATGGATGGATGGATGGATGGATGGATGGATGGATGGATGGATGGATGGATGGATGGATGGATGGATGGATGGATGGATGGATGGATGGATGGATGGACGTATAGACGGACGGACAGACAGACAGACAGACAGACAGACAGACAGACAGACAGACAGACAGACATATAATAGTCTCCCTTTATTTTCATTTATCAGCAAAAAATGTTACACACACACACACACACACACACATACACGTGTGTGTGTGTGTCTGTGTGTCTGTCTGTCTGTGTGTCTTTCTGTCTGTGTGTCTGTCTGTCTGTCTATCTATCTATCTATCTATCTATCTATCTATCTATCTATCTATCTATCTATCTATCTATCTATCTATCTATCTATCTATCTATCTTTATATATATATATATAAAGATATATATATATATATATATATATATATATATATATATATATATATATATATATATATATATATATATATATATATATATATATATATATATATATTGATCCCCCAAAATTGTGAGTGCCTTTTTTAAAAGCGGGGGGGGGGGAGAGAGAAATAATTCAATCACAAATTGGCCATTATTTCAAGAAGAAATAGTTTTTTTCTGTGTTCCATTTCCCGACTTTTTCTCTGAATCATGTAATATGTCCTTCAATTTATTTGCTAATTAATTTCAGAACTTTCCCTGAAGTTACAGCACCTAGACACATTTCCACTCATACAAATGGGCTTCTGTAATAATTGGATATTGGAAATATCAATCAAAGTGTGACAGTGATATGTGCTATGTCAGGGAAAGCCAGGACTGACTTTTTGGAATATTAAGGAAATCTGTTTACAAGCCGTTGTAAGTTGTTTAATAAATGTTAATTTGATCTCTAGTTGAAACAACAACAAAGTGACTATTCTCTATTTTCCCACAAGAGAGAGAGAAGATGAAGAATTTCCAAATCCGAAAATGGTTTGTTGGTAGTAGCAAAACCAACTGTCTTTAGAGATAAACTCTGTGAATAGAAGTATATTTTAATTTGGAAGGAATTTAAGAAACAAAAGGACAAAAGAAAGGGAAGCAAAGACACGACGCAACAGCTTCCCTTTATTCTCCGTACCTTTTAAGCATTTCAGAAATCAGCTTCAAAATCTCTCAGCCATCTTGAACAGATCTGAGAGATGTACAGGCGGGATGGAGAGGGGAAGGGGGAGAGCCTATTTTGCTGGTGGATTTTATTCTGCTGGTAGAACGATGCTACTGGGTATAATCTGAATTTCCCTCATCTCCTGCACAGAAATGATAATCAAACATCTCTGGGGCTGCCTTTGAATAAACCATTAGGGGAAGCAAGCATGCTTATTAAAATCTCCACCAGTAAGAAACATTCTTCCTAATTTTCCATGCCTTAGAACATACTTGACCTCACTAACATCCTGTGTAATTTTAATGAGCTCCAATCCAAAGCTCTTGAATTGACCATATCCATCAGCTCGCAGTACCTATCCTTATTCAAAATCTGGATCTGGGGAAAGGTTCAGAGAAACTGAGCTTCATTATGCTACTTCATTCTCAACCACTTTTGAGAAAAGTAAAATGGTGGTTGGCAAAACAATATGGCTACACCCTAGAAAAAAAATGACTGAGATTTCTGGGGAAAAGCATCCCATTTTCAAAATCAAGTCCAAAGATAACCAGTCATTACTGAAAAAATTAAAAGGGCCAAGAAAATCCCTTTGTTAAATTTCGTGCAGTCTATTTAGCGTTTGGATGGGTATTATGGAAAGTAAAGTCCCATGTATATAGAGGGCATTGGCCAAAGGAACAGCAGCTGATGTAAAAAATATAATGTATATTTAATAATTTATAATGGTATAAATGGTTAGAAAATAGAAGTAAAGATCAAATATAAAAGCAATTTAAGAGGTATACTAAAGTCCAAAGGAAATGTATATAGTTAAAAGAAGAATAAGAAATGTAATTGCTATGTATATATGAATATTATTGATGCTGGAGCACTGTAAAGATTGTAAATGTGATATAAAATGATGAAATATGAATATATGTATGTATGTATGTATGTATGTATGTATGTATGTATGTATCAGGGGCGGGTTCCTAATTTTTTTACTACCACTCTGTGGGCATGGCTTATTTTGTGGGTGTGGCTTGCTAGCCATGTGACCGGGTGGGTGTGGGCCTTGGGAGCTTGGCAGCGGCCAGAGAAGCGGAGGGGGGCATTGCCTACCCGCAACGCAGCCCCCCGCAGCGGGAGCAGCAAGACCACGGCAGTGGTTCTTCTAGGAGGCTCCGTCTGGCCTGAATGCTTCTCCCCATTCGATGATCCTAGGCTCCTGCCGCCCATTCCCCCTCCCCTCAGCAGCTCGAGAAGCCTCGAACATGCGAAAATGCCTGAGATCATCACCGCGCGTTTGTGGCTTCTCAGACAGCTGAAGGGAGGGGAACTGAGATAGGTCCTGCCGCCCGTTCTTTCAGCGTCTCATGTGCTCCCTCAGCCATCCTCCCCTGCTTAGCATCACTGTGGGGTAGGAAGGCAGCGCATGTGCAGTGCCGGAAGCTCGGCTTCTGGGCATGCGCAGAAGAAAATTTAAAAAAAATTTTAAAAATTTTTTTTTAATGGCGGCGCCCAGGCACCAGCAACCGACCGCACCGGTACTGTGATGTCACCAGCGGGCCGCTACCGGTGCTATAGAGTGGACCGCACTGGTAGGAACCCACCACTGGTATGTATGTATGTATGTATAGTTTCTGATGGCATCAGTTTTCATTTGTCCATTGGAGAGAGAGAGAGAGAGAGAGAGAGAGAGAGAGAGAGAGAGAGAGAGAGAGAGAGAGAGAGAGAGAGAGAGAGACTAGATGCCTGTCTAGATATATGTCTATGAGAAAGTGTTTCAGTGCATCAGAGTGTAGATTGAACACTCATACATTCATTTGTGCACAAATCTATTCAGGAGGAATTGGCTCAACACAAAATTTCAGGCTGTGGTACAGCATCCATATTTTCCACTCCATCAATTTCTTTCCATGGTCAGTTTTGCTTGTTACAAATGTGATTAGTGTTTCTGAATAGGTTTTTTTCCATAACAGCAACTGCATGAAAATGTCAAAAAGCATTTCTGTCCCTGGGGATTGGATGCATGTGAAATCAAAGGTGAGTGAAAGGAAATTGCCTCTGGGCTCCCACCAGATGGACCTGAACAGCCCTAGAGGCAAAAATATGACTTGCTATTTCCTGGTCTTAATATCTGCAAAATGGATCTATGCAACTTACTACAGGATTGCTAGATTTTTTAATTTTTTTATTTTTGCCTTCTGCTGGTAGCCATTGAATTATTTGCAAAAACAAAGTGGTGCAAAAAAGCCCCAGGAAGAAGACTTCCAATAAGAACAAGGGGGGGTTGGAGGGGGGAAATTAACATAAATTATCCGTGGGAAATCCAGCCAAACATCCACCTGGTACAACATCCTGTTGCCAAAAGGACTGGTCACTATTAAGACATGAAGGCAAATGATACCACAGATAACAATATTACTGAGATATATCTCTATGCCATCCATCTGTTATTTCTCTGTGTCATATAATACATGTGGGTATGTGGGTATGTGAGTGTTTGTTTGTTTGTTTGTTTGTTTGTTTGTTTGTTTGTTTGTTTGTTTATTATTCATTCATTCATTTATATTTTTGTCATGTTTGTGTAATATATATTGGAGGTGCTGACCCTTTGAGAGCTGTATGCAATGAAATTTCATTTTAATGTATGCTGATTAGTGTACATTTAAAATGACAATAAAGTTATTCTATTCTATTCTATTCTGTTCTGTTCTGTTCTGTTCTGTTCTGTTCTGTTCTGTTCTGTTCTGTTCTGTTCTGTTCTGTTCTGTTCTATTATTTCTCGCGCTAGAATAACTTATAGCCACAGTGAAGGTTTTTTTGTATTTATATTTATTGTTCACATTTTTGAACCGCCCACTTCCCTCAGAAAGGGATTCTGGGTGGTATACAATAAAATGTTAAAATATAAGAATAGCATATAAAAATTCAGAATTTAGAAGGAAGCACGGATGATTAAATCCTGTTAAAAATTAGTTTAAAAAGAGAAAGGAGGGCTCTCAGGGCACCATCGAAACCCCACGGCTGCATGCTCTTCTGGGTGCCCCATATGAGGCCACAGAGCTATTTTTTTTGTTTTTTTTTTATTAAAAAGTTTTATAAGTAATCACAAAGTTTTATAAGTATAATTTTCAAACACATTTTCCCACCTTCCCCCCTCCCTCCCCTTTCCCTCCCCCACCCCATCTCCCCCACCCCCCTCCCTAGACTTCCCAGAACAAACACAGGGTATAGTATTTATAAACATAAAACTAAAATATGCTAACAAATTGCTGACTTCAAAATCTCTCTAAATCTTTAACTCCTTATAGCTCGATCCAGAAGGCAAGGAGAGAGGGGGGCCTTCTGGAAGGAGGACGTTCCACAGGGCAGGGGCAACAGCAGAGAAGGTTTTCCCATCAGTCGGAGTTCTTTAACATATCTGTTAAAGAACTTAAACATATCTGCAACATATCTCCCCTGCCTGACCTGGGTAGGACAGGCTAATATAATAGGATGAAAATGATTCCGTAGGTAAATTAATAACTAATTGTCTTATTGTATATTCACTTAGTGCATTGAATCCCCATTTAAACTGTCCAAACTAATGATCAATAATATATCTTGCCAGAATAAAATGTGTAGGATATGGTACTTGAATATCAAATCATTCCATACCACTTGTAATACTCGGTTATATTTTCTGTCAATGCTTTAGATTAGCCAGTTTAGAAGTATCCTTGAAGATTGCTCAACTATCATTATGGCTATACAATGAATAAATATTTACTTGCTTAAGTAAATATTATTTGAGTAATATTATTGAAAGTCATCAGTCTTTGTTTATGGCAGGGCATCATTAAGTTCATGTAAAGTGTTAGTACCATTTTATAACACCTTGGTAAGACCACATTTGGAATATTGCATCCAGTTTTGGTCACCACGATATAAGAAAGGTGTTGAGACCAGGACTGAAATGCTGCCGGTTTGGGCGTACCAGTCGGTCGCCGTAGAGCCAATAGAGCCGATAGCAATCGCAGCGCGAGCCTTCCCCCACCCGCTTCCCCGCCCGTCTGGACGCCGCCATTTGGGTTCTTTTACCCTCTGCACATGCGCAAAGCATTCTGCACATGCATAGAGGGTAAAAGAACCCAAATGGCGGCTGTTAGATTGTTGGCAAGGATCACAGGAGACAGACTTCATAACAGCTCTTTTACTCAGCTCACTCAAGTTGAGGACTCAGCAGCTCTGGCTTCGTCCAGGGCAGCGGCCAGCGTCAGGTTAGGCTGAGCCAAGAGCTGGCGTTGCAGGCGAATGTCCTGCATGCCACAGATGAGCTGGTCAAGCAGGATGTCATCCAGGTCGCGGAACTCACAGTGGCCAGAGGCTTTATAGAGAGCGGCGATGTATTGGTTGATGGTCTCGCTCTCCTGCTGCATCCACTGGCAGAACTCATAGCACCAGACAACCTTGGATGGGGTGGGCACATAGTGTGTCTTCAGCGTTTCCTGGAGCACCTGCCAGGTCACGGTGTGGAGTGGGGTTGGGTCAGACAACGATTCTGCGGTGTCAAACACCTCTGGCCCGCAGTGACTCAGAAATAAAGCTCTTTTTCTGTTGTCAGCCAACCCCAGCAGATCATTGGCTTCGAGGAAGCACTCAAAATGCCACATGTAGGAGTCCCATTTTTCCCAGGCAGGGTCGAAAGGCGCTGGCGGGTGGAAGGTAGACATCCCGATGAGAGAAGGCAGACGTGGCTAGTGCTGCCTGGCTGGTGCAGCACTTGAGGGCTAGTCTTTGTTCTCCTGGTCCCAAACCCTCATCGCCACTGTTAGATTGTGGGCAAGGATCACAGGAGACAGATTTCATAACAGCTCTTTTACTCAGCTCACTCAAGTAACCAGCAAAACATGGTCTGACAGCTAGAGTCCCCCGGGAGTTGGGCGGCATACAAATCTATTTTAAATAAATAGTTCTTTTATAGAGGGCTGTCAGACACAACAACTAATAGCATATGAGCATTCAAACACATGACCTGGGTGGCAACAACAGTTCAGGTAGAGTTCAACTAAAAACATAACAACTTAGAGTTCAGTCAGAGGTCGTCTAGTCAAAACAAGTTTAGGGTTCAGTTAGAGGTCAGTCAGAACACAACAGCAGCGTCCAGGCGGGAGGGGAAGCGGGTGGGGGAAGGCTCGCGCTGCGATCGCTATCAGTTCTATCGGCTCTACGACAACCGACTGGCCCGCCCGAACTGGGAGCATTTCACCCCTGGTTGAGACTCTGATAAGAGTGCAGAGAAGAGCAACAAAGATGATTAGGTGACAAGGCTAAAATATATAAGGAACAGTTGCAGGAATTGGGTATGTACAATTTAATGAAAATAAGGAATAGGGGTGACATGATAACAGAGTTCCAGTACATAATAGTCTGCCACAAAGAAGAGCAGGTCAACCTATTCTCCAAAGCACCTGAAGGCAGGACAAGAAGCAATGAATGGAAACTAATCAAGGAGAGAACCAACTTAGAAATAAGGCAAAATTTCCTAACAGTTAGAACAATTAGTCAATGGAATTATTTGCCTCCAGAAGTTGTGGATGCTCCCACACTAGAAGCTTTTAAGAGGTTGGACAAGCATTTGTCTGAAATGGTATAGGATCTCCTGCTTGAGCAGGGGGGGTTGGACTAGAAGACCTCCAAGGTTCCTTCCAATCCTGTTATTCTGTTATTCATCTCAACTCAAATAGAAGCTATGTAGCCATGAATTCAATTGTATCAAAAGCATGTACCATGTTTCCTCGAAAATAAGACCCTGTCTTATATTTTTTTGACCCCTGAAATAAGTGCTTGGCCTTACTGCCATGCACTCCAAAGCCCGATTGGGCTTATTATCAGGGGATGTCTTATTTTGGGGGAAACAGGGTAGTATAGTAGAATCTGAGCAGAATCTTCTTCCTTCCACCATAAAACGTTTGGTTAGTCATCCTATCTCAGAACAATACCTGCTATGTAAGCGAATTAAATGATGTCAATCAAATGCCTGCCTAAAGTAAGCTGGAACAACAGTGACAAGACATCATCTGGGAGTAGGGTTATTTTTCTCTTCTGCAAAGAGTCTTGGGATGCATTATTATTATGATTTATATTAATATTGATTGTTTTCTGGTTGCTTATTTGTACCCTATGACAATCATTAAGTGTTGTACCTCATGATTCTTGACAAATGTATCTTTTCTTTTATGTACACTGAGAGCATATGCACCAAAGACAAATTCCTTATGTGTCCAATCACACTTGGCCAATAAAGAATTCTATTCTATTCTATTCTATTCTATTCTATTTACCAACATTTGAATAATGCTGAATAATGAAGACATCAGGAGTGAAATGCCCTGAAAGCATTTTTGAAAGATGTAAGATGAAAGTGATAAGCAAAGGGTTATCACAGACGACAGGAAGGTTCCACATATGTCACAACAGAGAACTTATCTTTATCTACTCTTCATTCCACTGAAGGTGAACCAATATTAGGAATCAGGAACCTGCCAGAGATTACGTCAACATCCCAACAGGGGATCCTTAATTGCCTGTATATGACATTAGTATCACTGTCAGTGGGACTTTTTCCCTTCACCCTCCCTTGAATACAACAAATCAGCTTTTCCAGGTGATATCACTGTAACTACTCCTATTAGATAAAAGGCAATGACTTTCTCGTCATCCAAGGTCACCTTCATCAGAGTAAAAAACTGAAGGCCCAGGGCCATTTGCAGGTACTGAAATCTTTAAGATGGCCCACTATAAAATTTATTATCCACTTGTCATTTTAAGATGACAGGTGGGATAAATTAATTTAAAAGTAGGGAATTGTCATAATTCAATTTAAATTGTCATGATTTAAATGTTGTATGTCATGCCCCAGCATATAACTTTTATATACTGTTATTGCTTTCTGGCCCCATCTAATGGCGGGAGGGACAAATATGCCCTAACATACGATCTTTATATATTGTTGTTGTGCTCTAGCCCCATCTAGTGGCCAGAGAGACAAATACCAAGTATATTGTTTGAAGCTGTCCCCACCCCATTACCCATCAGCCCGCACTCTCAAAACAAGTGCATGCTAGGAAGCCAGACTCCATTTCCTTTAGCATTTAGAGAAGGCAGAAGCACAAGAAGAATCCATCTTAATCTGTGGCACATGGTCATCCAAAGACAAACCCACATCCCACACACAGAGCATCGCTGGTGAGATTTAAATTGCTTGCACTTATTAATTGTTATGTTCAGCAGTAACTTAATACTGTCTATCTTGTATTTGGTTCTCATTGTATGTATTCCTGTTTTCCCCAGTTTCACCATATCCTGTTCTTTCAATAAAGCATTCAGATCTACACACACAGTCTGTTTTATTGGAGGATAGGTGGGTTTAGCTGCATGTCGAGTTGCACACAGACTAACGTGTAGTGAGGACAGAACATTGTACATTTAAATGGAATCAAGTTTAATTTTTACCTTGATTCTATCTTTCAACACAAAAATACCAATTGTCCCTTGATCCAAGAAGACAGTTGCCCAGCTACAAAAGTAAAGAAAAAACTGCAACAGAACACCAGAAGATCTATCAAGCAGCTGTGGTCTATAAGGGCTTCTATTACAAGTGTCACAGAAGAATATTGAGAGTAAATTCCAAAACCCAGTTTTACAACTGGCTGACTTGACAAACACACAAAAAGATATGCAGGTACAACCCAGAATGAGTAATTCCTCCAGGGCCCCAGTTGGCTTGTGAAACTGCCAGGCTCTCCATTTTCTCTTCCTGTCAGATAATTATTTGAAGATGACTTTAAAGAGTTCAGGGAATTAAATCTTGCCCTTTATTTTAAAGCTTCATTAGCACTATCACTGTTAAGAGGCTTCCAATGTCCTCCCTATTGTTGCTTTTTTATTGTTGTCAGATAAATGAGTCTGGACCTTGTTAAGGGATGAATGTACTGCACAAGTGACAGAGCAATCTCGGGAAAGAAAGTGTGCCAGGAATTCTAAGCAGGAGTAAATGCATGGCCTTCTATCCTAAATTATTATTCCTCCATCCCCAGGGGCATCTGAATGATGTGAACAGGGGAGGGGCTATCACTCAGTATCAGCATCAGATTTGCATCCAGATTTGTTGCCCTGCATCTCCAGGAAGGGCTGGAACAACTCAACTTGTGCCTGAAACTCTGGAGAGCTGCCGCCAGTCACTGTCAACAATCTTGAGCTAGATGGATCAAGGCTGGGCAGGTTTTTTTATATTCCTACATTCCAGATGCTAATGGCTGAGGAAGCTTCAGATACCGCTGCATAAAGAATCAGCAGAACTGAATAAATGCAATCCACACAGAATATGTGAAGCTGGAGGTTTCAGAGAAGCAAGAGAACTATATATGATTTTGGACCATAAGGAAGCCAATTTAGCGTAATGGTTAAGGCATCAGGCTAGAAACTGGGAACTGTGAGTTCTAGTGCCACTGTAGGCATGAAGCCAGCTGGGTGACTTTGGGCCAATCATTCTCTCTTAGACTTAGGAAGCAGACGATGGCAAACCATGGAATGGAAATCTCATCAAGAACACTGTCCAGACCAGGGGCGGGTTCCTCTTACCGTTTCCTACCACTGCGCTGCATGCGCATTGAGATGTTTTGTGCGCATCCCATAGTGCCAATTTGCTTCTGTGCATGCACAGCGGGACGGTTTTCCTTCTGTGCATGCTCAGAGAGCCGAAAAATCGCTGAAAATTAGGGGAAAAAGATGGCGGTGTGCACGGACCGGCAAAAACAGCACCGGAGCCATCGCGCCAAAATTGCGCAATCGGCAGGCCACTACCAGAGCAGGGATCCGGACTGCACCGGTAGGAACCCACCTCTGGTCCAGACAGGTGCCAAGAGACATCACTGACTTGAAAGCATGTATGCATTAAAAAAAACTCTTCCTCCATGAGGAAGTTTCAGTGGCTACCTGTTCAGGCAGATACCCAGCTCCTCCTGCTGCATTATTCTGAGAATCTCAGAGGGATGCATATTTTATTTATTTTTTATTTTATTTTATTTATTTTGTCAACATATGTACAAGATAACAGGTATGATATAAACATAAACAAAAGCAAAGTATGTATAGGTAAAAATTAGACAATAGGACAGAAGGACAGGGACAGTAGGCACGATGGTGCGCTTATGCATGCCCCTTACAGACCTCTTAGGAATGGGGTGAGGTCAACTGTAGACAGTCTAAGGTTAAAGTTTTGGGGGTTTGGGGAAGAAACCACAGAGTCAGGTAGTGCATTCCAGGCATTGATCACTTTGTTGCTGAAGTCGTATTTTCTGCAGTCGAGTTTCGAGTGGTTTACATTGAGTTTGAATCTATTATGTGCTCGTGTATTGTTGTGGTTGAAGCTGAAGTATTCATTGACAGGTAGGACATTGTGGCAGATGATTTTATGAACTACATTTAGATCAGATCGAAGGCGACGTAGCTCTAAGTTATCTAAACCCAAAATTTCAAGTCTGGTGGAATAAGGTATTCTGTTGTGAGCAGGGGAGTGGAGGATTCTTCTTGTGAAGTATTTCTGGACTCTCTCAATTGTATTAATGTCCGATACGCAATGCGGGTTCCAGACAGGTAAGCTGTATTCGAGGATTTGTCTGGCAAATGTTTTGTATGCTCTGGTTAGCAGAGTGATATTGCCAGAGAAGAAGCTACGCAAGATTAGGTTGACAACTCTTAGTGCCTTTTTGGCAATGTTGATACAATAGGCTCTGGCACTTAGGTCATTAGATATGAGTACTCCGTGGTCTTTAACAGAGTGAGGGTCGTCTACAAGGTCGTGACCTCCAAGTTTATCTTTTGTGTTCGGATTCTATATGGACAATTCAAAAGCTTACTTTAGATAGCAAAACATCTGGGCAACTGGTGAAAACCTTGGGCCCTTTTTGCCATCCATCTCAGTCTCATTTGTCCTCCCCCAGAGGTGGTCGAGGAGGACTCTTCACCACCCACAGGCTATTTCCTCAGACTGATTAAATATACAGTTTTAGGATCATTCTTCAAAGGATTTGTTGACAGAAGTTCATTTGCTTCCTAATTAAAGCCAGAGACAGTCCCAACTTTGCCTGTGCACCTCTCACCTAAGGAACCCCACTGCAATATTGAAGGGGCAACAGCTCCTGCCCATTCTAGAACCATCCGCTAGTGTTAAACCAACAGAATTTGCCAGACTTCCTGTATATAAGAGGAAGAAGGATGCATAGAGTTTGACCATTTCAATGTGGTAGAAAGAGAGAAAGAGAAAAACCTTGAGCTGTTAGCAGTTACTTGACTACTCTGTTTCCCTGAAAATAAGACCTCCCCGGATAATAAGCCCAATCAGGCTTTTGAGCGCATGCACTAAAATAAGCCCTCCCCTGAAAATAAGCCCTCCCCCTGAAAATAAGCCCTCCCCGTAACACAGCAGCAGCCATGAGGTGACCACGCTCGCTGCCTCCTGCACCTCAAAAATAGCACTTAGACTTATATACCGCTTCATAGTGCTTTACAGCCCTCTTTAAGTGATTTACAGAATTCAGCATATTGCCCCCAACAATCTGGGTCCTCATTTTACCGACCTCAGAAGGATGGAAGGCTGAGTCGACCTTGAGCCGGTGAGATTTGAACAGCTGAACTGCTGAACTAGCAGTCAGCTGAAGTAGGTTGCAGTGCTGCTTTTAACCTCTGCACCACCTTGGCTCTATACTAAATCTTAAAAATAGGACTTCCGGTTTGGAGCGCTTCATCGCGGACGTCCCTTCGTCGGACGCCTTTCCGATCTTTGTAAAAGCCGCCAGAACAGCTGTCTGGCGGCTTTGAAATCTCTTCCCCGGGCAAAGGGGAGAGATGAGAGCCTGACAGGTGGGGTAGAGCCCCCCCAGCGCCCTAGGTGCCATCTGGTAGGGCGCGAAGGGAGAGCTCCCCATGCAGCCTGTCTCCAGCTCCGAAGTTCAGGAAATCTCTGCTTTTGCGGAGCTAGATGTCGCGACCAGCCGCTGCTTCAGGAATGGGATTTATAACTATATTTAAACTACAGAAGCAGACAGAGAGAAACAGGCGTGAGATGGGCAAGTACTGAAACCTCTTTTTTCCTTTTTTTTTTCAACTCCTGGGCAAGCTTTCACTTCGGCAAGAGAACAAAGGAAACAGAGTAACAATATGGCGATTGAGAAGTAAAAGTGACTTTCGTTTTCCCAGAGGCTTTTTTTTTTCTCTCTTTCTCTTTTATGGAAACTTTTAACTTGGAAAAATGGTCTTTTCTCTCTCTGTCTCCTAACTCTGGATTAAAGTTATAATAGAAATATTTCCAATAATAAAAGACTACCTGATTTTTAAACTGGAAAGAACTTTAATCAGGCATCTGGTTTTTTTTTCTTTTTTGTACCGTTTTGAAACACCAATGGCTTCAAAGTCTGGAAAGATTGTTTTGACTAAAAGAAATGACTATTCATCTGGATATATTTCTAAAATGCAACTTAACACTGAGCTAACACCTTCACAGCTTTTGACACCTGAAAATTTATTAAATAATTTAAAGATTATGAAACATGAACTTACTTTGGAATTTAATCAGAAAATAAGTGAGATAGACAAAAAAATGCAGGCTGCTTTGAAGAATATGAATCAACAACTCAGATCTGATGTGTTAGAGGTTTGCAAAGGCTTAGCAACAAATATTGAAGTTTTGGCAGAACGTATTGAAACAAATAAACAAGCTTTGGCAACTTCGGTGAATTATATAGATAAAATCCAAAATGATATTGCAAATTTTGAAAAAGAGGTCTTAATGACACAGTTCAGATCCATGGAAGTTGCTATAAGGATTAGAGGTTTGAAAGAAGGATTATATGAAAATTTAAAAGGCAGGATGGTTGACATATTGGATCAGGTGTCTGGAATTTCTAAAGTGGAATTGGCTACACAAATCGACAAAATATACAGAATCAATTCGTGGTACGCTAAACAAAAGCACTTACCAAGGGATATTGTCATACATTTTACCACAAGAGCTTTACGGAACAGAATTATACAAGCAACGTTTAACAATAATCTTATGGTGAATGGTCAGGAACTAAAGATTTGGAAAGAAATCCCCTCTAAAATGCTTAAAGCCAGCAAAAGCTATACTTTTTTGATTGATGAATTTAAGAGATTAAATTTACAATATAAATGGGAAGCGCCAGTTGGAGTAACAGTGAAATTTTCTGGAAAAAGATACCATCTCAACACGATAAAAAAAGCTACTGAATTTTATGTCAATGTTCTAAAGGCTGATATATCCAAGATTCCAGAGGAAGGATGTATGAAAATAAAAGAGGAGGAGGAGGGGAAGCCACCTTTGATGGATCAAAAGGAAATAGATTCAAAAACCCAAAAGGAGTGCCTGAACCAGATAGCTGGGGAAAAGGAGATGGAGGTCTGGGATCAGACGGGAGACGAGTCGACAAATTCGAATTTATTGAACTATTAAAAGATGAACTATCAAGATACAAAAGGATGTGATGTTGAAATATATTGGACGGATAGAGACTAATATGATTGTATTTTTTCTTTTCCCTATCTAATGATTACCTATGCAATATTTAGTTAAGTTTTATATAATTTTGAGGTTATTTTCAATGTTAATAATATTAGATATATATAGTTTGTTGAAGATTTGTTTATTCTTCTTTCATTTTCTTTTTTTTTGTTTATTGAAGTTAGTAAGTTAATTTAGAATAATATTATGTTATTAATATCATGACGAAATTTAATATTTGATGATCACTTATGTAACATTTAGTTAAGTTTTATCTTAGAGGTTATTTTTAATGTTAATAATATTAGTTTAAGATTTGTGTATTTTATATTTAGTTATTACTTATGTAACATTTACTTTGTATAAGATAGAGGACTGAAGGGAGGAGGGAGGAGGTTTGTTTGTTTGTATTGTTAAAGAGTTTTCTCTTTCTTTCTTTCTTTTTTTTTCTTTTTTGTATCTTTACTATTGTATACAAATGTGATATATTAGCAGTGTATAATCTGGAGTTGAAGGTTTTTTAAAAATAGTGGGTTTTTTTTCTTCTTTTTTTCTCTTTTTATTAACAATTTAAATTTATTATTATGCCCTGTATTATCTCTGGGAAGTCCGGGGGGGGAGGTGGGGAGGGAAGGGGGTGGGTTAGGGTGGGGGGAGAAAAAAACAAAAATGTTTGTACTTTATATTTAATATTTTGCTACTACCTATGTAATTCTGTACTAATAAAACTTTTTGAATAAAAAAAAAAAGAAAGAAAGAAATCCCACTGATGGAAGTTTAAAAAAAAAAAATCTTAAAAATAATAAGACCTCCAAAAATAAGGCCAAGCGCTTATTTCGGGGGTCAAAAGAAAATAATATCCGGTCATATTTTCAGGAAAACACAGTATATTAACTTGCGCTTCAAACCTGCGTAAATTATCACCCCAGCATCATGATATTCCCAAGGAAGACATGCTCATAGTCAATATCCAAATCACCTCATGAAAAATCAAGTAGTAGAGAATACAGCTTGAGCCTGGCACATAATTGCTTTTCAGACTCAAGGCCACACTCCAGGAAAGTATATTTAAATTAAATTCAAAGAAATTAAACTACAATCAATACGTATTTTTCATAAATTTAGTTATGTTTCTCTTCAATAACAGAAAAATTGCAATTCATTGGCAAAGATTCCTACACCTCACCAACAGCCCTGAAATCTAAGGTTTTGCAGTTTTAAAGTCAACATATTTAACTCTCCTTCCTCATCAGAGCTGTACTGATCACAAGGAAATAGCCTGGAGGATGAACTATCCATAGTGAAATCAGGCAGCATTTTTTTGAGAGGCATGTTGAACTTGCCTGATTTGATGCCCGCAGACTCTAGCATGGGTAGGCAATTTTGCCTAAACTTGAAAAACTACGGCTGCATAAACACTATTTGCATTCCTCTGATGTGCCTTGCTGCTGCTTTTGCAAAAGCTCCAGCCCTGCTGCTTTGAGAGACAGCACCTTTCCCTCCTTGAGGCATTCTTTAACTCAGAAGAAATGCTGACCATTCAGGAAGGCGTTGCCATGCCAACTGGCATCTTTCAGGGATCCAGGCAGGACAAAGCTGAAGGGAGAGAGACTACTAGCCTTATGACTGGGGATTTGAGGGACAAATGGCCTTAGTGGTGAGATGATTGACTGACTGACTATTTACCTATTTATCTATCTATTTATCTATATGTCTAATTATCTGTCTGTCTGTCTGTCTATTTATTTCCCGCCATTATTATTTTTACAAAACTACTCAAAGTGGTAAGTATATTCCACACACCTTCCTCTTCCTATTTTCCACACAACAAGAAGCTTGTGAGGTGAGTTGGGCTGAGAGAGACTGACTGGCCGAAAATCACCCAGTCGACTTTAATGCCTAAGGCAGGACTATAACTCACAGGCTCCTGGTGATTAGCCCAAAGTCACCCCACCAGCTTTTGTGCCTAAGGTAGGACTAGAACTCTCAGTCTCCTAGAGATTGGGTGCAAATCACCCAGTTGACTTTAATGCCTAAGGCGAGACTATAACTCACAGGTTCCTGGTGATTAGCCCAAAGTCACCCCACCAACTTTTGTGCCTAAGGTAGGACTAGAACTCACAGTCTCCTAGCAATTGGCCTCAAATCACCCATCTGGCTTTCATGCCTAAGACGGGACTAGTAGTCACCTTCTCCTGGTGATTGGCTAGGTCACCCAGACAGCTTTTATGCCTAAAAAGGGATTAGAATTCACATTCTCCTGCTTTCTTACCTGGTGCCTTAACCACTATATCAAACTGGCTGGTCAATAATGGCCTTATTGGGGATCTCCTCTCTCAGAGAATGCACCTGCTGCTGGATAGGCCATGCTATGCCAGGTTTTCATGGAATTGTCTGAGCCTGAAAAAGAAAAGTAGATTCTAGTTTTCTGGGTGAGAATGGAAGCTGCTACATGGAAAAAGAAAGTGGCAGGTAGAAAGTGTGCAATACAGGTGGATTGAAAAACTGCCACACTGGGAGCTGCAATAATACTTGTACAATCTTTCCTTTGCTCATAAAATTAATGCCAGTTTGCAGTTTGTTTGTTTATTTATTAAATTACTACACTGCCTAGCTCGCCTAAGTGACTCTGGACAGTTTACAACATAATAAAAGAATATACTGTAAACACAGGACTAAAAGCACAGCGAAAAGCAGGATTAAGAACGAGGTTAAAATTTACAAGTTAAAAGTAAACTCAAAGTTTTTAAAAAATCAGAAGGCTTAAAACTCAACAAGATAGAGAGAGGGCCCTCAAGCCACCAGACATTTCCAGGGTTGGATCATAGACTCCCATGCTAATTGGCAGAGAATGGAATAGAATAGAATAGAATAGAATAGAATAGAATAGAATAGAATAGAATAGAATAGAATAGAATAGAATAGAATAAATAGAATAGAATAGAATAGAATAATTGGCAGAGCCCACTTTTAACACTCTTCTGAAAACACAAAAAAATGGGGACTCACCTCACTTCCAAGGAGTAAGATGTTCTAAAAGGTGGGGACAATAGCAGAGAAGGCCGTCTCCTAGGTCCCACCAATCAAAAGTTTTGGACAACAGGATTCGCAGCATGCCTCCTTCCCTGGTTGATCAGGTGGGACAGGTCCATGTAACTGGGACAAAACAGTTCTTCAGGTACATTGAGGTACCATGTCCTGAAGTGTCATAAATTTTATGCAGAAGTCATGAAGTTGATGTATTTGATTATGAACAGAAACATCCTGGCCCATGGAAGCAAAATATACTGTGGGAAGAAATATCCATCTGGTTCCGTTCCAAGCCGGGAGAAAGGCACTGGAGACAAAATGGAGACTGGAGGCTGATTGGAAAGAGGGTTTAATGGTGAAGCAGAACCCCATGGGTTCTGGTGCAGCTGACCACATGGAGTTGAGGGGGGAGGTTATACCTTCTCTTAGTCTTTGCACTTGAGCTTCCTGTTCCTGTGCAAGAACATGTATTCTAATTGGCTATTGTCAGACTCCCATGGGGCCATGTAGGGATTATGTAGGGGTTGTAGCTGGCTCTATAGGCAAAGTACAAATCCTAGGTGTTTGTCTGAGCTAAGTTTGGTTGAAGTTTCTGAGGGTGATGCAATGAAGGGTCTTGTGTTCTAAAAGGGTGTTGGGTAATTCCTATTGTCGCTTAATGGCTTTGTCCTGAAGGATATCATCCTGGAGCTGAAGATCTTTTGTTTTGTAGATAGGCTGGCCCAGTCTTTCTTAATGGGCACAAAATATCTGCTGAGGGCTATTGAGACTTAGTCTGCTTCCTGCCTCTAAAAACAACATGTTTCTCCATTTCTCATTTAGGGAAATATAATATTCTGCCTTTCCAACATTTCCCAAAATATTTCATTCTTCTAGGAGGGGTGTGGCTTCCCACAATGTGTTAAAGTTTCTGAGAGGAAACAGAGCATTCCCACCTCTGGACACAGTTACGGAGATATAGACAAGCATTCTAGGGGACACTGAGCAAATTAAGCAATGCACATACATCCATTAAACAAGGGTGATGCTCAACAATTATGGCTAAAACCTGTCATTTCTGAGTTCCATAGTACTGAAATTTATTGCTGGCTCCTTTAATCACATTAGCTCAATTGTTACAGATTTCTTGTACTCTAAACTCTCACAGATTTTGATTTATGATTACCATTGCAAAATTTATGAACAACAATAACAGCGGAACAAAGGTAAGCTGCTCTCAAATTGCCAGATGTTCTGAACGATGGGAAGGATTCTTGCTGGGTTTTGAAAGGGGGCTGAAAATTTATCTTAATTCCCCTCTGTCGCCCTCTGAGTCTTCTCTGGCTCTTCCCAGCAGCCAGGAAAACGCTTTAAGGAAAATTGCAGATGACAGGCCCTCCTGACTGACACGCCTCACTCATCCTGGCAAGAGAGCAATCTGGCTATTCGATGCTGCAAACTGCAGCGTGAACGAACCTTTGGGCCACTTCAGCTATAGGCGTTATGCACTCAATATGTTGTTTTACTGCTCCTGGCTGGCCAGATGGACCCAGCTGCTGGAAGTAAGAAACCATGCTCTGTCAACATGATGATTGATTTTCCTCTGTTGACAGGTTTCATTTTTAAACAAATCTGTCAAGATGGATCTATGGCGAACACATTTTCTCCTAACCCTGCTGAACCTAGAACGCAGGCCTTTTTCTATATCTACCTCCTACGGTTGAGTCAAATAGGTGGTCTGATTATTTACTTTGTAGAAGACTTTCCCTGGAAGAAATTATGCTGAAAAAGGATGCTGCAGACCCGATGCACGGTTCAGTGGAAGAAGGTCTCAAGCTTGATCCCTGCCATCTCTGGTTAAGAGACCTCAAGTGACATCGCTTGGAAAACAGGCATATCTGACATGTGCTGAATGATTATTCAGCAGCATTACATACCACCTCCAGACATATTTGGTGAGTTCACAGGCAATTTGATGTGCTGCTTTTTTACAGGTGCAAAAAACTGCCTTCCCCAGTGCAGTGGTTCCCAACCTTTTTTTTTTTGCCATGCCCCACCTAAGCATCTCTAAAATCCTGATGCCACCCACCCACACCCACCCCCCATGACATATAATTCTGGGCTTCCCCCAGCAGCCATCCACTCTGTCTCCCCATAGAGTAGCTCTCCTTGCAACCACCCAGCAGCAAAGCCCACAGGAAAGAGAGAGACTCTGCCAGCCCCATGATCCTTAGTGGGAACACATCTGATTGGCTGGCAGTTGCTCCCTCCTCCCCCCAGCTGGGATATCCTTTTCAGACCAGGCCCTAGGAAATGCACTGGGCTGTTTGAGAGCTTGTATTGAAAGCCTTGTGCATCAGATGACTAGAAATATAGTATTATTGTTGCATAATTGAACTATTATTATATAACTGTATTATTGTTATTATTGAACATTTGTTATTTTAAAGCTTAGAATAAACTAGTTGCTCATGAAAAGGAGAAAAATGGTTTTTTAAAAATTGTTTCTGCCACGTTTTAAATTAGTAACCTTCTACTTTAAGGGGCGTGCATAAGCGCACAATCGTGCCTACCATTCCTGTCCTAATGTACACATATATTCTTACCTCTTTTACTCTTATTCATGCTTGTACTGTTACATATATATTCAATCATGTTTTACTGTTTATACTTTGCTTATAATCATATATGCTTGACAAAATAAACAAATACAAATACTTATAAGGCAAGTGTTACAACTATTGTGCTATTGTGCTGAGTCCTACGGGAGTTGGGCGGCATATAAAAGTGACCAAATAAATAAATAAATATTGTAGCAGTCTTGCTAAGAGTAACTCTGGAAGGTATTAGGCACCATGTTATCATTGACTCAGCTGAGGTATATTCCTACCTCTGTGAAGTAGCCAATGAACTACTGGAGTTAGCTTATAATGAAGTAAAATGCACCAGCCAAAGCAAAAAGTATGAATTAAACCAACATAAGAAGGGAGATAATGTTTTAAACTACAACAGGAAAGGTGGTACTTACAATGGGAAGGGCGAGTATAGAGTGATTTCATATGTCCTTCCAAAAATTATCACTAGCCCCAAAATATTCTAAGAAGATTTTTGAGAGCCCAACAATACATCTTTTGTTCACAAACTACAATTACCTTGTTAAAAAATTAGGCAATGTAGAACTGATTCTTCTTCCTAGCAAGCAAGGATTTTGTTTCAATGCTCTATGTCAGAGGTCTTCAAACTTGGCAACTTTAAGACTTGTGAACTTCAACTCCCAGAATTCTGGGAGTTGAAGTCCACAAGTCTTAAAGTTGCCAAGTTTGGGGACCCCTGGTCTATGTAGTCCAGCTCTAGTTCATTCTATGATAGTTCTTCCCGAGATCAACGGGCTTCCACTTTGCATTCCTATTTGTTTTTTCAGTTCTGATCTGGGAATCTCCCACTTTTTACGCTTCTCCAACTCTACTGTTACCTGCGTACTGCTAAGTAGCTGAACCTGGAGTATTGCTGGACTTACCTTTCTGCTTTCTGAATGTGACTTGGCTGCCACCTGCTGTAATGCAAGCCTGTTGCATGTTCTCTCTGACCAAGGGAACGGCCAGAATTTTGTTTGGCTTAGCTTTAAATTAAAAAAGAAACTTCCCAAAATTCAGACTATGTTATAAATAATTCATGAATTAAAGAAAGGTAAATATGTTTTTTTAATATATAATTACCTACAATTTAATACATTTATGTCCCATTTTTCCTCCTGAAGCTCAAGGGGATGAACACAAACTTCCTTTTTTGCCACACCACAAGAAGCTGGGCTAAGAGAAAGTGCCTAGCCCAAAGTCAGCCAGTGAGCTTCCATGGCAGAGTTTAGAGGTGAACTCAGACCTACCCAGTCCTTAACCACTTATAGCATGCCAGAGGATGCCTTCTTGAATATCTGTAGATTCAGCCTTATTTGCACAACTCAATTAAGATTATCTATTATTTTTCCCCAAGGCCTATTAACTGTTGTAACACACCAATGCAATACCTCCTGTACCCAAGATTAGCTGTCCAAACAATGCCAAGATGCAGGGCATAATTTGACTGTCTTTACACCATATCTTCCCATGCTAAAGAAGTTCTGGGTGTTCTTTTAAACCTACCCCAGATTCATTCAAACTTCTGGCTGTTTCACACAGCTTCTACCTTCCTGGAATACGGTCCTTCTAACACAGGGGTGTCAAACTCAAGGCCCGTGGGGCAGATCCGGCCCGTGGGGTGCTTAGATTTGGCCCATGGGGCCACCCTGGAAACAGGGCCTCTGCTAGTTTTCGCTGGCAGAGGGTTTACCAGTTGCAGAAGTCCGTCGCAGCCAAGCTCGGAGGCTTGCTGTTTTCACTAGCAAAGTGCTCAGGCCACCACAGGCGCCTCCGACATGAGTGATGTTGAGCTGGCCACACCCACCTTGGCCATGCCCACCCCGGCCACCCGAGGTCAAACACAACCTTGATACGGCCCACAATGAAATCGAGTTTGACACCCCTGTTCTAACAGAATTCATTCATTAAGATATTCATCTAATCTTATTTCATTCCTTCATGATTCACTACAGATAGTCCTTGACTTACAACCGCAATTGAGCCCAAAATCTCTGTTGCTAAGCAAGACGTCAAGTGAATTTTGCCCCATTTTACAATCTTCTTGCCACAGTTGTTAAGTTAGTCACACAGTTGTTAACTGAATCTGGCTTCCCTACTGACTTTGCTTATCAAAAAAAAAATGATCACATGACCTGGGACAGTGCAAGTGTCCAAATGCTGATCATGAGACCATGGGGATGTTGAAGAATAGAATAGAATAGAATAGAATAGAATTCTTTATTGGCCAAGTGTGATTGGACACACAAGGAATTTGTCTTTGGTGCATATGCTCTCAGTGTACATAAAAGAAAAGATACATTTGTCAAGAATGGTTGTCATAGGGTTCAAGTAAGCAATCAGGAGCATTCGGATGCTCGGTGTCCCTCCTTCCCGCATTTGTAACAGATTGGAGGTTTAGGGGAGAAGCCCTGTTGCCTTCTGAAGGGTTCTTTCCTCCATTGGGGTGGGGATTTCTTCCATGCTCTCCCCGTACGGTACTGATTCCTAGCCATATCAATCTCCGCTTCTTCAGCGGTGAGGTACCACTCATGCAGATGATTCGGTGCACCCCTAGCCACGCAGGCATTATACAGATCGTCACTCAGTCCATCCTTAAAACAGCTTACCAGGATGTCTTCTGGCCAGTTTAGCCGACATGCGAGGTCCCGGAATTCTTCAGTGTACTCCGCCACTGGTCGTCGTCCCTGTTTCAGCACCTTAATACGGTCGCGTGCTTTGCGGTCTGCCAGCGGGTCCTCGAATCGTCGTCGTAGGGCCATCATGAATTGGTTGAAATCAGAAATCAGCAATGGTTCTAAGTGTGAAAAATGGTCATATCACTTTTTTCAATGTTATTGTAACTTTGAATGGTCAGTAAACAAATGATTGTAAGTCAAGGATGACCTGTGATTACATGGGTAGCTTCCAGAGGATTTAAATTTACAGGGGCCAGCAGATCATGTAGCAGAGTAAGAAACAAATTCCTTTCCTTGTCTTTCTGTGAAAGGCAGTATTCATTAGTTCCAAGAACCACACAGACATTCAGATGAAATATGGGAAGTATCTTTGAATGGCAACAAAACATAATTATTGAAAGACCAGTTTGGAAAGCATCAACACCTATCATTGGTTGGTCATGAAACACTCCAGTACTTTCTGCCCATTGAAGTGGACCTAAGATGCTGTTATGAACATCAGAACAGAAATGAATTTCTGTATCTTCCAGTACTAATCTGGTGTGTCTTACACAGCATTAGCAAGGCTTGGATGATAACACAAACTGTTCACTTGGAAACAATCAATTCATCATCTTTATCTTCTCCTTAGCAGGCAGGCAGGCAAACACAACACAGGCTCTTGAATTTGGCCAGTGCAGATGAGCTTTCAGTTCAGGTTTTTACAAGAAGTCTTTCCCCAAAATTTTTAAATCTTTTCAGGTGCCAGATAAGAAAAAAAAACCTTGAAGATAGAAAAAAATGAATGTGGGAGAAAACAAAACTGATAGATTCACCCCATCTGGCACTCTGACATTGCGCCTCAGCAATTGTCTCTTCAACATTGCAGTCAGAATTGCTACAAGGAGTTGGATCTTTGCTTAACTCAGAATGCTACAAGCCAAAACTGCTTGATGTAGAAAAACATGGCAGGCATTCCTGCATTGCTCCTTATAGATGCCATAAGGGCGATCTTCATCCAACCTGATCAAACATATCTTGGCATCTGATTGCCCCATGTATCAAATCATTTGCGATAACACAAACAAGCTAGTACGATTATTGGCTGAGCAGGGATAAAAATAGCCAGAGAAATTATTGAAGCCTGAGAAACGGGCCCCTCATCAATCAACAGGAGTGCTGATTGACTACCGACTTATCAGGTATTTAGGAGTCGGGACAGCAGCACAAAGAAATAACAATCAGTGACTTAATAGCCAGCCATCAACACCCTAATTAACAATAAAAGCTACAGACAACTAGGAACCATATAAATACAAGAGAGAACCAGAAACCAGAAACCATATAAATACAGAGAGGAGAGGGTCAGGCTGTTCTCTATGGCACCAGAAAGCCAAACAAGGAATAACGGATGGAAGCTGACCAAGGAGAGATTCAACCTGGAAGTGAGGAGAAACTGTCTGATGGTGAGAGCGATCAACCAGTGGAACAGCTTGCCAGCGGAGGTTTTGAGAGCCCCAACACTTGCGACCTTCAAGGAGAGACTGGACTGCCATCTGTCTCAAATGGTGTAGGAACTTCTGCTTGAGCAGGGAGTTGGACTAGATGACCTACAAGGTCCCTTCCAACTCTAATAATAAATCTAAATCTAAAATCTAAATACAATGCATAGAACAGCCCAATGCACATATTCTGGAGAGAGAGAGAGAACTTCCCTAATGATGGGCTCCAGCAGGAACCCAAAAGCTTGAAAGAATAAACCTTTGGTCCCGGTGACCAACTCAGATTGGGTCCTGCAACATTATAATGGGACACATATATTTGCCTTCCTTCACAAATCATTTTTCATTCAAATCTGACCAGCATCTTTTGGTAGCTTATATATGTCCTTTAGTTTTATCAAAATGAGAGAAAGAGAAAGGGAGACTGTAAAATAGTTCACTATTTTTATTTTTCCTATGAATCTGATCTTTTCCTTTAAACATATTTTTGGTACAAGGCCACTTCCTACCTCCTTTCAGAGCACCTCATCATATTTGGTGTGACCTCAGTTAGGTGTACTTCTGGAATAAAGGACTCCTTATAATCAGATTGAATTCCAGCTACAAGATGGACAGGCAGTTTCTTTATTCTTCTAGTGTGCAATTGCACAGAGCAGTGAACAGGCATATTTTTTGTACTCCATATTTGTGACTTTGATTGATTGTCCAGCTACCTTCAGCATGTACGTTTAATAAACATGTCGTTCAACAGCATCCAGATTGTAGCAATTCTCTCCACTATACTGAAGAACATAATTTTTAAAATCCCTTTCTCTCCTGGCTATGACACCTGATACTGGACAGATATCAATCAGATATGGATCAGTAAATCAATGTTTGCTGTGATGTCACAGCAAGAAAAACAAAATTTAATCCTGCAGTAGAGCCATTTTGCTTCTTCAAATCTTTTCCTGTTTCCTTAGTTCAATTACTTGGGAGTAAACTCCATTGAACTGTTTTCTTTTCCTGAAAAACAAATAAAACATGATATTTCTTTCGACTCTTTGGTCTGCTTTGCTTCTGAATAAGATATATTGGAAGAAAGATTTTTAATACATTTTCCCCCCAAAAAAATCCAAACATCAAAAATATGATTCCTTATAGTTTAGGTTTTAAAATAAGATTGCAAGAAGTAGCACAGTGTGACTATATTTTTAACAAGGCAGCTTGTCATCTATTGAATGATATACCTCAGGAATTCTTTCGCTGCCCTGCTGTCATTGCTGGCTTTTCAAAGAAATTACTTTGCGAAATATCTTAGGCTAGTCCAGACTATTGTCTACTCATTTCCCAAGTAAATTCATATCCAAAACAGGTTTGGGCCTTTTGATACTAACTATTAAAAAGAAACAGACTTAACAAAAGAGAAGATGGAGTTGCCGTATATATAAAAGATCACTACATCTCTACAGAAATACACAAAACCAAGGATGACAACCTCCTAGAAGCCATATGGGTCAATATAAAAGGGAAAAAATGACATTGCTATAGGCGTATACTACAGGCCACCCAACCAAGCAAAAGAAATAGATGAACTCTTTGCTAATCAATTAACAAACGTATGTAGAAAACATACCACAGTAGTAATGGGAGATTTTAACTACTCTGATGTCAACTGGGAGACAACTCTGCAGTAAGTGGGAGATCGAATAGATTCCTAACCAACTTAGCTGACAACTTTGGCATCCAAAAGGTAGATGAGGGAACTAGAGGAAAAACTATACTGGACCTAATTCTTACTAATAGAGAAGAAGTGATAGAGGGAGTTGAAGTTGCCAGAACCTTGGGTGAGAGTGACCACATCATATTGGAATTCAATATAATGCAAACACAAGCAATAAAATATAATCCAATCAGTGTCTTAAACTTTAAAAGAGCTGATTTTTAATGAACTCAGAGAGAACCTAAGAAAAATTCCATGGATAAAAATCCTAAAGGGGAAAACAACTCAAGAAGTGAGGGAAACTCTGAAAAATTTAATCATAAAAGCCCAGTCCAGCACAATACCACTGAAAAAGAAAAACAAGAAATCCAAGAAAAAACCAGCATGGTTGCACAAAGATCTCTCTGATAAACTGAAAGACAAAAAAGGGTAAGTACAAAAAAATGGAAAGAGGGACACATAACTAAGGGAGAATATCAGCAGATAGCATGAATCTGCAAAGATGATGTCAGGAAAGCAAAGACTCAGAATGAACAAAGACTTGAAACGAAAGTCAAAGATAATTTTTAAAAAGTTTCTTTCAACATATAAATAACAAGAAAAAAGTCAAGGAAACAGAGAGAAGATGGTAAGGAAGTAACAGGCAGTAGAGAGAAAACAGAGCTGCTCAACTCATTTTTTGCATCAGTCTTCACTCAAAAAGAAACTATAGCCCAACCTACCAAAAACATAACATTGCAGAGTTGTGAAAGAGCTGGCAGATGTTATCTCAGAACCATTGTATCATGTCTTTAAAAAATCCTGGAGCACCGGGGAACTACCAGAGGATTGGAAAAGAGTGGGTGTGGTTCCCATCTTCAAGAAAGGAAATAAAACACACCCAGGAAACTACAGACCAATCAGCCTAACATCAATACCCAGGAAGATACTTGAAAAGATAATTAAAAAACAGATCTAGATACATCTAGAAACAAATAAAGTTATAACTAGTAGCCAGCTCAGATTTGTTAAAAACAGATCATGACAAACCAATCTTATTTCATTCTTTGACAGAGTTACTAAATTAGTAGACCAGCAAAATGCTGCGGAAATAGTATACTTAGTCTTCAGCAAGGCATTCAACAAAGTAGACCACAACCTACTTCTTGGTAAACTAGAAAAATGTGGGATAGATAGCATCACTACTATATGCAAATGGTGGCACAATGGTTAGAATGCAGTACAGCAGGCTACTTCTGCTGGCTGCCGGCTGCCGGCAGTTTGGCAGTTCGAGACTCACCGACTCAAGGTTGACACAGCCTTCCATCCTTCCGAGATCAGTAAAATGAGGACCCAGATTATTGGGGGCAATATGCTGACACTGTAAACTGCTTAGAGAGAGCTGTAAAGCACTGTGAAGCAGTATATAAGTCTAAGTGCTATTGCTATCACCACCAGATGGATTTGTAACTGGCTGACAAACCATACTCAACGCATAGTCCTTAATGGTACTACTACATCTATATGGAGGAAAATAAGCAGTTTGGTATCACAAAGTTCCATTTTAGGGCCAGTACTCTTCCCTAGGGAGTTGGGCGGCAAGATTCTGTCTGCCTGGTGTAAGCAAATAAGGAACTGAACTTTGGCTGGACTGTTCTGTCATTCTTAGGTTGTCGTTCTCAGTATATATTGGGTGAATGAGAGGTCTTTAGAACTCTGGTATGATAGTTTGGACCCTGACTTTCCTGAAAAATATACCTTGTTTATTAAAGGCGTTATAGAAACAAAATGGAGACACAGCTTGCCAAAACTTTTTCTCCATCCTGAGGAGTCCAGATACAGGATCTTCACTACCTAAAACATTTAATACATTCTGGGAAAAGGATATTTTTTTAAAAAAAATAATGCATCATTTGTAGCAAATTTATATAAAAATAAGCATGTAAAATGAAACTTTTAAAATGTGCAATGTTAATGAAAAGAACAATATGGAGATGACTAGACCATTTTTTTTCCTTCTGGAAAAACACTGTCTTTAATTGGTTCCAATTAAAATGGCAAAGGCACAGAACACATCAAGATTTTAGGAAGCCAGTGAAGAGTAGGAACAAATTGTGGCAAGTAGGAAGAAACAGACCATGTTTTCATCTGTTCTGGATGTAGCTCATGCAATTCCATACAAGCCTTCCTACACTTTTAATAAATCACATGGCTCTAACCATCCAAATACTCTTAATACCTGGAGTAAACAAGAACCCATCATTAGCCACCCAGAGTCCCCTGGGAGTTGGGCGGCATATAAATCCATTTAAATAAATAATAAATTAATTAATTAAAAACAATTTTTAAATTAACTTCCTTTTAGGTTAGCAGCACCTCTGCTTAATATTGTCTGGTATTGGATCGTTGTCTTTGATCAGGGTGCCATCTTAGGCACCAGTAGATCTCCTTCCCCAATGGGAGATTCCTCAACTCAGTGTGCTGGAATTACGGTAACCATTTGGTGGATCTTGCACAGAACAAGTGAAATGGCCAAGAGTTTGTAGCAGATAATCAGATGGAAGGCAAAACATGAAACAGATACAAGAAGGAAGGAACTGAAGGGTCTGTTCCACGACTAGACAAACCCACAACATGAACACAACAGAAGAATGCAGAAGAAAGAACAGATGGCTTTGTCTTGTGATTTTGCTGAATCAAATGCTTCAACCACCCTTATTCCCCAATAGCTTAGCTATATTTTCTTAAACACACACAGGAAACTGGAAATTGCTCTGGCTTCTCAAAAAAAAATTCAAATTCTGTGCTACTGAGCAAATACTGCAAGGAGGGTAAGAAATTACAGGGAATGCAAGGATATTTGACATATGTCAAAGAGCCTTGTAATATTCAAGTTTTGAAAGAATGTCGGGGGTTTTTTCAGAAGCCTTAGTGATGCCCTTGGAACATAAGCCAATCAAATATACTTTTAAGTAACTTGAAATGTCAGCCTCAGCCTACTAATATGAAGAGATGTTTGCGTATTCCTTGTTCACTCGGAGTCATTTGGGGACATATACTGGTCCACGAACAGATCATTCCAACCTCAGAGAAATTAATAAAATGTGGATCATTACCTTGTGTAGAAAAACACTTCCTACTTAATCTGCCTAGCTGCATTAACCACCACAGAATTACACTATATTTTTTAAAAAGAAATTCTTTTAAAACTTGGCTGCTTCAGAAATTAAATATTGATCCTTTGCTTCTGATCACATGGCAAGAAAGGTATTTTTAATGTTCATCTGTCAGAACTGAGAGATGGATTGAATGCCTCGCTTGTCCTTTCTCTGTCATAATCCTTGAAGGGGAAAAAAAGGCAAAGAGAAAGGGCGTTGTTACTTACCTGAACGCCCATTCTCGTAGGGTGGCGCTAGCCTCCAAGATTGGGATGACCTCATCCATCAGCCAATCAGGACTGAGTCTGACCTCATATAAAAGCTGTCACTGTGCCATAATCCCCCTCTTGAGACGAAGGAGTAGGTCAGACCCATAGTTTATCCCCCACGCACACCTTCAGTATGTACAACACCCAAAAAGGGAGGGACTTGGAGGCTAGCGCCACCCTACGAGAATGGGCGTTCAGGTAAGTAACAACGCCCTTTCTCCATAGTGGGTGGCGCTAGCCTCCAAGATTGGGACATACCAAAGCCGTATCGTCCCCTAGGGAGGGTTGTCACCAGAATCGTAGACCTCGTCAGGAGCAACTATGGTCTGCAAGACCTTGCGCCCAAAATCCGCCTCAGCCGAGGCAAAGGAGTCTACTTTATAATGTCTAATAAAGGGCAACGGAGAAGACCACGTCGCCGCTCGGCATAGTTCCTCCAAGGAGGCATTAGTAGTCCAAGCTGCCGTGGTGGCGGCGCTGCGCGTCGAGTGCGCCGTCAGACGTGGCGGACGAGGCAGGTCCTGCTGTCGGTAAGCGTCCGCGATGACTGCGCGTATCCAGCGACCGACCATCGCCGCCGAAGCCTTGCGACCCATGGACGAGGCGTGGAATCCCACGAACAAGGACTCTGAGCGGCGGAATGCAGCCGTGCGGACATTGTAGATTTTTATCGCCCGCCGGACATCGACAGCGTGCCATTTGCACTCGGTCGGCGTTGTAGGTGGAGAGCAGAAGGAAGGAAGAACCACTTCCTGCGCCCTGTGGAAGTATGTATTGATCTTGGGCAGGAATGTGGGGTCAAGGCGAAGCACCACCCGGTCCGGATGAAAAATACAGAGATCGTCCCGGACGGATAGGGCTGCCAGTTCGGATATTCTCCGGGCTGAAGTGATCGCTACCAAAAAGGCAACCTTATGCGTAAGGTGCTGCAGCGAAACTGTCCGGAGGGGCTCGTAGGGGGCCTCGGTCAGTGCCAGAAGAACCTTCTGCAGGTCCCAGGTGGGGTACCTATGTACCACGGGAGGTGAGATATTGACCGCCGCCTTCAAGAAGCGAACGATTAAGGGATGCGTTGACAAGGGCGCAGAAGAGTGGCATGAAAGGACCGTTGAGAGCGCTGCCACCTGTCGCCGCAAGGTGCTGGGCGAGAGACCCTTGTTGAGGCCCGCTTGCAGAAATTGGAGGACCTGTATGACCGAGAGGTCGATCGGGTTAAAGCCGGCGCCGACACACCAATCGTGAAACGTCCGCCAGGTGGAGTTGTAGATGCGGATGGTGGAGGCCCGGCGAGAGGAGAGCAGAGTTCGGATAATGCTCTCGGGGACCCCGCGAAGAGTTAGGGTGCGCTGCTCAAGCGCCAGGCGGTCAGTTGGAGCCACTGTGGATCCGGGTGCTGAACTGACCCCTGGGAGAGCGACGATGCGGTCTGCCGGATCCTCCAGGATGGGCCGGTCGAGAGTGACTTGAGGTCCGCGAACCATGCCCGTCACGGCCAATGGGGGGCCAATAGGATCAGTTCCGCCTGCTTGTCTAGCATCTTCCTGATAACTCGGGGAATGAGTGGAAGGGGCGGAAATGCGTAGAGTAGGCCCCGTGGCCACGGGCAATGGAGGGCGTCCTTGTCCATCGCGCCAGGTGTCCGATACCGCGTGATGAAGCGCGGGAGCTTGGCATTCAGCGGGGTCGCAAAGAGGTCGACCACCGGGTTGCCAAACCGGGCAGTCAGCTCCCGAAAAATGTCTGGGTGCAGGGCCCACTCTGCTGTGTCGACGTCGTGGCGGCTGAGCCAGTCCGCTGTGCGGTTCGACACCCCCGAGATGTGCTCCGCCCGGAGCGAGAGGAGGTGCCGTTCCGCCCAGAGGCCTAATTCCTTGGCCTCGGAGAGCAGGCGGTGCGAGACAGTCCCACCTTGCCTGTTGACATGGGCTTTGGTGGTCACGTTGTCCGTCAACAGGAGGACGTGTTGCCCAGTTAGGAGATGCTGGAATTGCCGGAGGCCCAGGGACGCTGCTCGTAGCTCCAGGAGGTTGATGCTGGTCGTTGACTCCGCTGCGGTCCAGGTGCCCTGTGCCACGTGGGACGATGTGTGAGCGCCCCACCCGTAGAGGCTGGCATCCGATGTCACCGTCACCCGGCGAGGCTCGAGGAAGCTGGAACCCTTGCTGATCGCCGGGGACCGCCACCAATGCAGGGACCGCCGGACCGCCGTCGGGAGCTGGACCTTGGCCGATGAGTTGGACTTGTTCGCCCACTGAAACGGCAAAAGAAACCATTGTAGGTCTCTGGAGTGCAGTTGTGCCCAAGGTGTTATATGTATAGCGGATATCATCTTTCCCAACAAGGAGGACAGGAGGTTCAGCGGAACCCGGCCCTGTCCAAGAACCTGTTGGGTCAGAGAAGAAAGACTGAGTTGTCTTTCCTCCGACAGATACACCCTGCACTCCAGAGAGTCCACAATGGCCCCCAAGTGAGTGATGCGAGTGGAGGGAATCAAGTGGCTCTTCTCCAGGTTGAGAGAGAAGCCGTGGTATTGCAGAACGTCCATGGTGGTCTGCAGGTCCAGCTCTGCCCGGGCCAGGGAAGACGACTGAATTAAAATGTCGTCGAGGTAACACTGTATTCGAATCGGTACTGCCCTCAAGTGAGCTGCAAGGGCGGCCAGAATCTTTGTGAAGACCCTGGGTGCTGAGGAGAGGCCGAATGGCAGGGCCGAATACTGATAGTGTTCGTTGTCATATGAGAATCGCAGGAACTTTTGGTGGGAAGGCCGAATTGGGACATGCAAATATGCCTCAGTGAGGTCGATAGAGCACATAAAGTCACCCTTACGAATGCCGTCCAATATGGACTGTAGAGTATGCATCTTAAATTTCTTGTACACCAAGAACTTATTAAGGCGCTTGAGGTCCAAGACCGCTCTCCACCCACCCGACGACTTCTCCACGAGGAACAAATTGGAATAGAATCCTTGCCCCCGCTGGTCCTCCGGGACCCGCTGGATGGCCTCAATCTCCAGCAGATGCTGGATGGCTTCAAGCATCTGGGCCCGTTTCTGCGGGTTGGAGGACTGGGAGCACCTCATGAAGGAGTCGGGGGGAGTGGAGAGGAGATCTAAGGCGAGTCCGAGTGTTAGGGTCTCGCGAACCCAAGCGTCCGTAGTAATCTCCTCCCACCGCCTAGCGAAAAAACGCAGGCGACCCCCAATGGGAGAAGTCTGATCCACTACTTGTAGCGGCGGAAGGGGCGACCACCTGCCTTCCGAAAAGGGCGCTTGGATTGCTGGTTAGAATTGGCCCTGTCCTGACCCTGAGTCTGACGGGGCGAGGTCCGCGATCTGTTTTGGTTATAGGAAGGTGTCCTATACTGTCGCCTGGGGAACGCTGGGGCAGGGTTCTGAGGCTTGGCCTGTGCCTTCCTAGTGGAGTTTGGCAAGACCTTGCGTTTGTCTTTAGTCTCGATTAGGTAGGGATCGAGGGCCTCACCGAAGAGCGACTTATCTGTCACTGGAGCCCCAGCTAGCCGCCACTTGTGGCGACAGTCAGCGGGCCAGCTCCTCAGCCAGTGCATTCTGCGCGCCACCACAGAGGTTCCCATGGCTCTGGCAGCAAATCGGGTGGCCTGGAGCGTTGCGTCCGAGGTGAACTGCGAGGCGGCGATGAGCTTGTTGATATCTTGCCTCGCTCGAACGTCGGAGGCAGGCAGGTGCTCTTGCAGAGTTTTCAGCCATCGAATGGAAGTCCGGCAAAAGAACGAAGCCGTCGCAGAAGCCTTGACGGCCCAAGCGGCCGCTTGGTGCGTCTTCTGCAGGGCTTGTTCCGTGCGTCTGTCCTCCGGACGGAGTAACTCCTCTGAGTCACCAGGCATCTGCGCGGGAGAATACAGTGCCTTAATGGCCGGTTCCACCGGAGGGACTGGCAGGTGTTGAGCCAGAGCGGAGGAAACATTGAAGAAACGCTTGTCCGCTGTAGAGGGGACGACGCCGGCAGTCGGGGATGCCCACTGCTTGAGCACTGCCTCCACAAATAATTTGGGGGTCGGCACCACTTCCAGCTGTGAGGTGGTCTCCTCGAAAAGAGGGTCCTCGGGTTCATCCCCGGCGGGCGCCTGGTCCTTGGAGGAAAACTTGGCCGTGGCCCTGGCCTTGTGGAGCAGCGATTTAAAGAGCGCGGGGTTAAACAATCCGGTGATCACCGGGGCCTCAGGGGCGAGCCCCTCGTCCTCTGACAGCTCCAAGTCCTGAACCTGGTCGTCCTGTCCGTGGAGTGACAGGGGAGAGCCCGGGTCAGCTTCGGCCGCCGGGGGTTGCACGGTGATGGTAGCAGGTGGCGTGCGAGGTGGCGCCGGCTGCAAAGGTGGAGCTGGGGGTGGTGCTGCGATGGCCACGTGCTTCATGCCCACCTCTATGCCCTGCGCGATGGCTGCCTGTATCAATGCCTGCACCTCAGGTGAATAAAATTGTTGTGTGGCAGTGGGCGGGCGAGGCGTAGGTGAGCTGGGCCTGGGGTCCTCCCAGATATCGTCCTCCCCCAAACAAAGGTCTGGATTGTCCAGCGACAGGGTGCCCGAGGAGCGCCTGTCCCTCTGAGAGGGCTCATGGTGCGCTAAGGGGGCTGGGCCAGCAGGGGGTGGAGCAGAGCGCTCAGGAGCCTTGGGAGCCTTGTCCTTGCTGGGGTGGGACCCCTTGGAGGAGGCCTTGGTCTTGTCTGGGCCCTTGGATGAGGCCTTGGCCTTCTCGGAGCCCTGCTTCAGGGGGGAGCGGTCCCTGTGCCCAGATGGTGGGGGGGAATGACCTGCCCCACCCTCCCTGTCGTTGGCCTGCCTGGGCTTATTCCTGCCCGAGGTGGCTCGCTCCGTCATGATGAAGGCTGCGGGGGAGGTTGGCGACCAGCAGGGGGGGGCGCTTTTATGGCCCTGGTGCTGGCGCTGGTCCCGGCGAAAGGAGCAAGGTCCAGGTGCCTCAGATAGCCTCGGCTGCAGCGGCGCTGGCTCCTGCGCTGGGAGAGGCAGAGGTCCAATGGAGCCAGGCACCCACGCCGCTTCCACGGAGCCGCAGGGAGAAGCCGCGGCGAAGGTCCGCTTCACTAGTGAGCTGCCAGGCAGCTGGTCCCCAGGCTCGTCACAGGGGAATCCCCTGTGACGTCACGGATCCTTCTGCGGCCGCGCGAAGAGGCCAGGAAAGCCCGCGTCGGCCGAAGGAGTCCGGAAGGCGTCGGAAGCGATCTGCGGCTGCGCGAGAGTCCGGAAGTCCACAGAGGTGATCTGCGGCTGCGCGTTCTTCAAATCGCCGCGAAACAGCTGATGGGCGGGAGCGCGGCTCCTCCGGGCGCCAAATGTATCAACAGGGAGGGCGCGGCCTGCAGCCGAAGTTGCTGCCGATTAGGCCGCAAGCCTCTCCACAAGGCCCCGACCAGGCACAAACCTGAACAAGGGGGCAAATGGCCACGGAGGAAGCTGGCCGACGGTGGCAGGCCTCAGTGAGGAGGGGCGGTCGCGCAGGCCGATGAGCCGCCGACTGGACCGCCAACGCTCGCCCTCACGAGGCCACACTCCCCAAAAGGCAGACAGAAAAACTGAGCCCGATTAGGGGGAGCGGAGAGGGAGAGAGAGGCCCTGACCGCTCAAGTGCTTGGCTTCTGCGGGGCAACCAAGGAAGGGTCTCTCTCTGCGGACAGTGGCAAAAGGCCACCCTGGCTGCTGGTCACCCAAGCGCTAGGCTTCTGTGACAAGATGGAAACAGGAATGCCAGGCCGCACTGTGAGGATGGTAACCATCCACCAAAGGTGGAGGTAGGCCGTGGACTAGGCCGCAGCCTGTCCAGACAATCCCAACACCCCCGATGGATAGGACAGGTGGGGACTCACTCACAGTTAGTAATAAAGTTGATAGATGGTCCAAAATCTGGATTCAGTTGAAGGTGGTAGAAAACTGCGAAAGTGGGGAGAAACAATCCTAGGCCTAGGACTGAGTCGAAAGAGGGGGATTATGGCACAGTGACAGCTTTTATATGAGGTCAGACTCAGTCCTGATTGGCTGATGGATGAGGTCATCCCAATCTTGGAGGCTAGCGCCACCCACTATGGAGAATAGAGTAAGTATCAGCAAGATTCAAGAATCCTCTTACATTTTGAACCTATACTTCCAAGTGCAGCATCCTCTCCCTGAGGAAGGGGTAAAGCATTAAAAGGCTAATGTGGAAAGCTGAAAACACGCTTCCCTCATCTTTTCAAACAGAGGAGAGAATGTTTCATTTTCCTAGATCTTTCTCTAATATCCTCACAGCAAGCTTTTTTCACTTCTCCTTATAAATTGCTTGTCTTTGGGATCAGATTTACAGATTGACAGAGTTCGAAAGGACCTTGTAGGTCATCTAGTCCAACCCCCCTGCCCAAGCAGGAGACCCTACACTCGTGATGGCGAACCTATGGCACGCATGCCAGAGGTGGCACACAGAGCCCTCTCTGCTGGCACACACGCTGTCGCCTCAGGTCAGATCTCCGTAGCATTTCTTTCGTGAGCTTCTGTTTCCCTGCAAATGACAAAACAGAAGCTCACAAAAGAAAAAGATCTTACCTCTTGCCATGCTGCCGGTGTTGGGATGCCCCACCTCCTGCCAGCCAGCTGGTCTTCGGGTCTCTGCTGTGCATGCGCGCATGTCCGCGCATGTGCACATTTGTGCGTGCATGCACACCTTTCAGTTTGGGCATGCGCACGCACACAGTTTGGGCACTCGGTGTCTAAAAGGTTCACCATCACTGCCCTACACCATTTATGACAAATGGCAGTCCAATCTCTTCTTGAAAGCCTCCAGTGATGAAGCTCCCACAACTTCCAAAGGCAAGCTGTTCCATTGGTTAATTGTTCTCACTGTCAGAAAGTTCCTCCTTATTTCTAGGTTGAATCTCTCCTTGATCGGTTTCCATCCATTATTCCTTGTCCGTCCTTCAGGTGCTTTGGAAAATAGCTTGACCCCTTCCCCTCTGTGGCAGCCCCTCAAATATTGGAACACTGCTATCATGTCTCCCCGGTCCTTCTCTTCACTAGACTAGTTCTAGATTTGATGCATTTCACATCATCTCTTCTTGAGAGGCAAACCTTTGTATTTCTGCCTGTATTGTGGTTTACTGAAAAATGTAGCAAAGTTCGTATTTCCCTCTGAATTTCTGCAGCTTAGCTGCAGAAATGGAAGATCATTTTACCCACACTTGGGATCAATCTGGCTCCTTAGGTTAAACCAGCCGTTTTTCTTTCCTGCCGCTAACCCCAATTCAGATTTCAGTTTCATATTCTTAGATTCACCCTGTCTCTTCTTATATGCATTCTTAGAAGCTATTTCAGATGGCAAAGCCATATCACTCAGTAGGAAGAATCAGTGGGCATTTTTTTTTCTGGGTCATATTAAACTAGGCACCACAGAAGGGCAAATGGAAAACTGAGTTAAATTTAGAAACAGTTTTTTTCAAGTGGGCTTTTGGGAGCGGGTAGTAGATTTAAGTAGGAAATTTCTGTATTTCTGCAGGATAACTTCCCCATAAAATTTCTGGTGTTCAATTTGGATGTTATTGTGCTGTCATATCTCTTCCCTGCTGTCTTTTCCTTAACAGAGATGATGGAGAGAGGTTGTCTGAAAATTTGGATTGTGGTGAAGTCCTTGAGGATAGTAAATCTTGACTTTGTGTTCTGAAGGGTTTACCATCCTTGATATTTTCATCCTGTTCCATAAAAAAAATGAAGCCCCAGGAAGTGTTTTGATGCCTTCCAATAATATTGCTTATGGATGCCTTTTTTATTGAACAGAATTTTGAAGTGATTTGAATTGAATCACATTGTCCTTGAATCCAAATCAAATTATAACCTCTTGGAATGTCTAATTCAAATCAAATCAAATTGGTTTTCATGGTGAAATTTCAGTGTTTTGATTTACATTTTATACAACCAATCTTTCCTCACATAGATATCCATCAGAGAACGTCTCAGACTTTAAAGGGGGGGGGAAGCCTCCTGTAAAATACATGTACTGAAAAAAGTGGGTGGCAATTTTCTTATCTTTCTGTGGGTAGATCCCTACAGGCAGGGCACTGATTGGCTTATATACTGCATTCTGCAATGAGATGACCAATAATTAGCTCATGGTATTCTCTGCATTCTAAAGTTGGCAGACATGAAGCTAACCATAGGCCAGTTCCAGAATGCTTTTTGAGGGACAGCAGGTTGAAAATGCTTGTTCAACCATTTGCAGAAGAAGGAGGCGGTGGAAGACGCCTTTAGCGCCCATGCGGCTGCCTGGTGGCCCCTCTGGAGCGTTGCTTCCGTCCTGCGATCCTCCGGCCGGAGGAGCTCTTCTGGGTCTCCAGGCATCTGGGCATTGGAGAACAAGGCCAGGACCGGGCTGTCCATGGGAGGCACTGCAAGATGTTGGGCCAAAGCAGAGTCAATATTAAAATACCTTTTATCAAGGGCATTGGATAATGACCCTGACGTCGGGTTCTGCCACTGCTTGAGCACGGCCTCAACAAACAGTTTTGGGGCTGGCACCACGTCAGCCTGGGACGCAGTAGGCTCAAACATAGGGTCCAGCTCAGATGCTTGTCCGGTTGCCCCAGTGGGGGTCAAGAGATTGGCCATGGTCTTTGCTTTATGAAGAAGGGACCGGAACAGGGCTGGCTGGAAAAGGGCGGAGGAGACAGCTGGCTCAGGAGCCAAGTCCTCATCTTCTGACATGGCCAGTTCAGGGAGTGCACCCCCCAGATCAACCCCCTGACCTTGGTCATCCTCGAGGTCACCTAGGGGGTCAGAGAACTCCTCCTCACCTTCCTCATTGCCTTCCAGTTCTGGATAATCGAGCTATCCACATTCTGGTGCTCTCTTGGAGGGATAGGGTTGTCTGTCTGGGGGGTAGATGAGCCTGCCATGGCTCTGATGCCTGCCTCCACCCCCTTTCTGATGGCCTTATTTATTCTGTCTTGGATCTCCTTAGATTGCAAGGGATCCATGCTGGGGCCCATATTGGTGGTGGTCTCCCGGGAGGGAACCCTTGGACCCCAAACGTCCCCTTCTGATCTGCGCAGGTTCGCATCGTCAATGGATAGATTGTCAGGTGAGTGGGACTGCGAAGCTCCCTGGTGTCTAGGCGTGGTGCCCTTGACATGCCTGTGGGTTCCTTTGTCCCCTGACTGAGAGGCCTGTTTAGACTTAGGGGGCCTGTCTTTGGCTGACTGGGCTGGGGATTTAGGCCTGATGGGGGATCGATCCCTAATAGGAGAGGGAGATGCCACCCTTGCCTGTTCAGGCTGCTCAGTGCATGGTCTGGGCGTTTTTGTCTTGGCCTTTCCTGCTTTTTGGCTTCTGTCAGCCATGCTGAGGAAAAAGGGGAGGAGGGCTGGGCTTTGTGTCTAATTAGCTATGCAAAATGGCCACCGACCATGAGGCAGTCTCCAAAATGGCTGCCAAGGCTTGCTGGGGAGGTTCTGAGGTAATAGGAGAGCAGGCTTCAGGCAGGGCCTGTTTAGCCTTCTCGTTTAGGCCCAATCGCAGATCCCTTGTTTTAAATGTCTTACAGACCCAGCTGAGGAGAGGAGGACAGCTTCCTGGATCACCCATGGCCCCCACGGTAAGATGCGGCCTTGAGTCTCTCTGGGAAGTCACTCTGGAGCTGGTTTAGCGCTTGCTGCGTAGGCCGCCTCCTTGCGCGCCTCCGCAGCTCTGAAGCAATTAAAAATCGGCAGAATGTCTCCCGGAGGCTGTCAGGGTGCTGGCCGCTTGTGCAAGCCTGGCCCGAGGCAATCAGCTGTTTTTTGGCAGCAATTAACGCTCAGGCCGCTTGCGCTAGAGCCGTGGTGGCACGCGGAGCCATATCTGCTGGCACGCGAGCTGTTGCCCTAGCTCAGGGCCAGCGTGCATGTGGGTGCCCGCCAGCTGATTTTTGGCTCGCACAGAGGCTCTGGGAGGGCGTTTTTGGTCTCCAGAGGGCCTCCAGGGTGGCAGGGAAGGGTGTTTTTGCCCTCCCCAAGCTCCAAGAAAGCCTCTGTAGCCCGGGGAGGGGAAAAAATGGGCCTACCAGGTCCACCGGAAGTCAGGAAATGGGGGAGCAGGGGTGCATGGGGGAGCATTGAATATGGCTGTGGGCACACGCACGGGTGCGATAGCGCGCGTGTGCACTATTTCGGCACCCGAGGAAAAAAAGGTTCGCCATCACTGCCCTAGAGCCACTATTTATACTTTTGTCAGACTCAATCATGATTGGCTAGAAGGCTGTGTCAATACCCAATCTTGGTGGCTAGCTCCACCCTACGAGAATGGATGTCTCAGGTAAATACAAAGTCTCATTCTAAAGTTGGCAGACATGAAGCTAACCATAGGCCAGTTTCAGAATGCTTTTTGAGGGACAGCAGATTGAAAATGCTTGTGGGATAGAAGTGGTCACTGAGGAAGTGATGAGTGTGAGTCACTGCTTAACATTTATTTGGGGCAAGAAACCCTCAGAAACCAAGTGCACACTTCTACCTTGTTACCTTACAACAGGGCTCCCCAACCCCTGGGCCATGACCCACTACCAGACCATGGTCTATTCCCAACCATGCCATGTTGCAGTGGGTTGGTTGCACGCACACCTCAATTTGCAGTTCACACAAGTTGAGCTGTGTGCACACACATGCGCACCAGCCAGCCGCTCACACAGCCTGTTTCCCCTCTCCCCTCCCCAGCTGGACCACTAAGCCACAAAGGTTGAGAACCACTGTCTTACAACAAGTTTCCTGACCCTGTTGGTCTCTACTGAGTTGTGATAGTAATCCATTCATTCCTAGCCAGCAGAGTCCTAACCATCTGGTAGAGAATTGTAGGAGGTAGCTGAAATTATAAAGAAAGAACAAGGAAGTCTATCTAAAATAAATGTTTTGGAGGAATTCATACAAGCCTTCAGCCCATCAATAGATGCTGCTAGTGCCCTGTTTTCTAAGTCCTAGGTAGCCTGAGGCTATATTTAACCAACACTTCATGTTTTGATAGAATTAATTTAAGTTCCATATTAGAAGCTAATGTTTGGGATTAAATACAGCATAATATTATTAAGGAAGTCCCATACATTTGACCAGGGAGCACAATGGCTCATCAAAGACTTGTCAGCTGGAAAGCTGACAGCCCTAGACTAATACCCTGCAATGGGGTGAGCTCCCGTTACTTGTCCCAGCTCCTGCCCACCTAGCAGTTCAAAAGCATGCAAATGCAAGTAGATAAATAGGTATCACTTCAGTGGGAAGGTAACAGTGTTCTGTGTGCTGTTATGTGCCGTCAAGCTGGCCACATAATCACAGAAGAGTCTTCAGACAAGAAACAGAGATTAGCACTGCCCCCTAGAGTAGGACAGGGGAAACAGTTACCTTAACCTTTATATTTGACCAGTGAAAAATAGTTTCTGTTATCAGGGCTCTTAGGTGGATAGTGCAGTCCTCTGAATCAGAGGACTGCCAGGAAGAAAAGAGAAAGGTCCATGAATGTCAAAAATCAAGGACAATAGACCAAAGCATTACACTAGAAGGAGCCATCAATCATCTAGATAGCAGTTTTCTCCACTTTGGTGCTCTCCAGTTGTGCATTGGCTAGGAAATGTGAATTATAACCAGGGGTGGATTCCTACCGGTGTGGTCCAGCTCTGGTACGGACCCGCCGATTACGCAATTTGCACGCGACTGCTCGGGTACCGTCTTCACCGGACAGTCGCGCGCGTCGCCTTCTTTTTTTAAGAATTTTTCGGCGAGATTTTTTCAAAATCTTGCAAAATTGCGCATGCACACGCGTCCCCTCGCAAGATTTCGGCAAGATTTTGCTTCCACGCATGCGCAGAAGCAAAATCTTGCCAAAATTGCACGAGAGGGCGCGCGCACGAAACGTGGAGATGCACGTGCAATGCACTGGTATCAGTAAATAAGCAACCCGCCCCTGGTTATAACCCCAATATACCTAGAGAGCATCAGCTAAGACAATTGCTATATAGGACCTCCAGATTCAAATGCAGTATAATAGGTTGTGACTTTCCTTTTGAGGAATCTTCCTGGCTATGATGAGATGCAAGATACCAGACTGGATAATTTACCATGTTTTAATTCTCAAGACTCTTTCATGTTCTTCTTTGGTGATCATTGTTCTGACAAATCATTAAAAATTCTCAACCTGAGATGATCCCTTTAGGCTAAACCTTGCAGTGGCCTTGTTCAACACAGGAAGTATTTCTTTTAGTTAAATATGGATTTGAAGATATAGAAAGAACCATTAATTTAGTTCAGGGGTGTCAAACTCAAAGCCCAGGGGCCGGATCTGGCCTGCAAGGTACTTAGATATGGCCCGCGGGGCCGCCCTGGAAACAGCGGAGGATTGGCCCGTGGTACTTCCGTCATCGAAAATGGGCTCCTGAGCTCTGTTTTCAGCTGCCATGGCCTCCTGCAACCCTCTGCCAGTGAAAACGGAGCTCGGGAGGGCAGCACACACTGTTTTCACTGGCAGAGGGTTGCAGGAGGCTGTGGCAGCCGAAAACAGAGCTTAGGAGTCCATTTTTTCAGGCAGAGCGCTCGGACCACCATTGGTGCCCCCGACAGAAGTGACGTCGAGCTGGCCACACCCACCTGGCCACGCCCACCCCAGCCCCCCTGGGGTCAATGAAATCGAGTTTTACACCCCTGATTTAGTTACTATAAAGAAGAATTAAACAAATGTAAGACTGCCTTTCACAATAGAGAGCTATACTGTATAAGAGGCAGCCAACTTAGGAGGAAGCAAGGCAGGGGTGAAATTCAGCAGGTTCTGACAGGTTCTGGAGAACCGGTAGTGGAAATTTTGAGTAGTTCAGAGAACTGGCAAATACCACCTCTGGCTGGCCCCAGAGTGGGAAGGTAATGGAGATTTTGCAATATCCTTCCCCCTGGAGTGGGGTGGAAATGGAGATTTTGCAGTATCCTTCCCCTGCCACGCCCACCAAGCCACGCCCACAGAACCAGAAGGGGAAAAATTTTGAATTTCACCCATGAAGCAAGGGTGCCATTGCATTCATTTCCTGGTTGTGGGCTTCCAAAAATCAACATATAGTTGTCATTGTGAGAACATAATGGTATACGTAAATCTTTGGTATCATCCATACAGATTTTTTTGTGTGTTCTATCAAAGCCTTTTCCAATCTAGGACCTTTTAGATATCACAAGCTTGTTGGCCATTGTAATGAATGGACAAACAGGCTCCTACTTTCATCTCACATTCTTTGATAACTGGATGCATCTCTGTTTCAGTCCCCATTCATTCAACTCCAGCATGGAATCTATATGTTCGCAACGTACAGTTGCAGGTCCTGGTACATGTATACAGTCAGATTAGCTAATTACCCAAAAGGAAAAGTTTTATCTTTCAAAACTGCAAGTACTTTTGGGGGGGGGGAGGAACAAGAAACTATGTTCTGGGATTGTAGAAGAAATATAAATAGAAAGCTAAGATTTGTCTTTGATAAACATTTGATAAAGTTTGAATCTGCAGGGAGAAGGATTTCCCAGGAAACAAACTGGCACAAATTTCTCTAAATAGAGAAATTACGCTGAATTTCTTTTCCTGTGTATTTTTAAATTGCATTCGTCAACTCTGAAATGTATTTTCTCCATACAAGCTTAATCGTTGTATATTTTAATGCAGCTTGAAACTTCTTTACATCAAAGTTGCCTCTAAGCAAGAGCAAACTATCAGCATCTTGTGGTTTGCTCAATCTTATCTTTTCCTACATATTTTTCCATTGGAAGTGCTTTCAAAATGATGTTTGTGATTGAACAGATCTATATTTTTGTTTCTTTCATCATTGATTGCTTTGCATGTAACTACAGTTAAATTCTCTCCCCTTTTTTGCAATAAAGCTTTGATACTCTTTATCTCTTGTGAGATTGATCTAATAAAGGAGAATATTTGTAGCTCAGGGTTGAAATGAGGGGTCCTTGATGCTCTCTGAGCTTGGTTGTTTTCTTGCAGATGTTTCATTACCCAAACTAGGTTATATCAGCTAGTGCTAGTGATCATCTAGCACTCATGATGTTACCTAGTTTGGGTAATGAAACATCTGCAAAAAAACAACCAAGCTCAGAGAGCACCAAGGACCCCTCAAATTCAGATTACTAGAGTTGGAAGGGACCTTGTAGGTCATCTAGTCCAACCCCCCACCCACCCCGCTCAAGCAGGAGTCCCTACACCATTTCAGACAAATGGCAGTCCAGTCTCCTTTTAAGTCTTGAGTGTTGGAGCTCTCACAACCTCCGCAGGCAAGCTGTTCCACTGGTTGATCGCTCTCACTGTCAGAAAGTTTCTCCTTATTTCCAGGTTGAATCTCTCCTTGGTCAGTTTCCATCCATTATTCCTTGTCTGGCCTTCTGGTGCATTGGAAAACAGCCTGACCCCCTCCTCTCTGAGGGGGAGGAGGAACTGATTCCCATAGTCCCACTGAAGGTAGCTTCTGTATATAATTTATTCTACTATCTTTTTTTTTCCTTTTACCTATGAGTGATATACAGTCTGTGGGAGTTCCATCTCTCTTACATACCAGGTTAAAGGACCCAAGCCAAAGACACCCCATGGAAGATAGACAATGGCAGTGACAACTATCAAGCTGCTACATCCAAGCAGAAGGCAGAACTAGAGGAGTTCTGGTAGAAGAGCTGTCTGACTTCCAGCTTTCCCCCATGGGCTTAGCCCTGCTGCAGCTATGCTAAGTAAGAATGATGGAATTTATTGTCTTAACACATCTACAGAACACCTGATTGGGGGACCCTAATTTAAAATAATGGCCATGTCTAGAATTGCAGTTACTTTTCAGAAGGCAGCGAGGAACTATTGACTGTACAAGATTGCAACAGTATTTCATATGAAATTATATTCTTCCTGCCTCTTCTGAAATAATTAAAATTCTTCTTTGTTCAAGATAAGCCATCACCGTAAATGACAATTTAAGATACTGCACCTTGGTTTTATGATAGAAATATATTCCTAATCAATCAATCATCAAAAAAAAACCTTTAATATATCCAGTAAATAAATTAGTCTCTCCCAGCGAACCTTGCAGAAAAGAGCAAAAATTAGTTTTCTTACCTTGCGTGTTTGTTTCACCTCTGCAGACACAATCATTTCAGGAAGAACATTTTTTATTATCTATTTTTATCAAAAAGTAATGTAATTGCAAAGGAAATGAACCAAAACAAATCTTCCACAGAGAAGTAGCTTCTTTTAAGATTTGGAAGAAGCATTTTTTAATAAAGGATTTAAGTCATATGAAAAGTGGGAAGCTTTTCGCTAGATGCTGAAGCTGGGAGATGTCCCTGCAATTCGTTCTTTCTTGGAGTGGGGAGTTTGTAGTCCTTTAGATGTTCCTAAGCAACAAATCCCATGATCCTCAGCAGGGGCGGGTTCCTAATTTTTTTACTACCACTCCATGGGCGTGGCTTATTTTGTGGGTGTGGCTTGCCAGCCATGTGACCGGGTGGGCGTGGCTTCTCGGACTGCTGAAGGGAGGGGAACTGAGATAGGTCCTGCCGCCCATTCCCCCTCCCCTCACAGCTCGAGAAGCCTCAAATGTGCAAAAATGCCTGGGATCATCACCGCGCATTCGTGGCTTCTCGGACTGCTGAAGGGAGGGGAATGGAGATAGCTCCTGCCACCCGTTCTTTCAGCGTCTCACGCGCTCCCTCAGCCATCCTCCCCTGCTTGGACTCACTGTGGGGTAGGAAGGCAGCACATGAGCAGTGCCGGAAGCTCGGCTTCTGGGCATGCGCAGAAGAAAATTTAAAAAACAAATTAATTTTTTTTAAAAAATGGCGGCGCCCAGGCACCGGCAGCCGACCGCACCGGTACTGTGACGTCACCAGCGGGCCGCTACCGGTGCTATAGAGTGGACCGCACTGGTAGGAACCCACCACTGATCCTCAGCTAATATGAGACATGATAAAGAGGTTGGGGATTAGTTTTCTGCAGCATCTGGAGAGCTCATGGCATACCCTGATATACAGAACTATCACCATGATAAAAAAGGACCTACTGCACTAAGAACTATGTCTCTACTGTCAGCCATCCCAACTTGGTCAATTAGAAAAGAAAGACTCTTGGACTCATGGCAATGCCTGCAGCCTGAAACAGCTGACAGTCGGGAGGCCGATCCAATCAGCTGCTTGTGCTAATCAGGCTGTGCTGAAGCTGAAATTGAAACAGGCTGTTTGCTGTTTGCTGCAAGGAGGCAAATTGCTGGGAGGCAGAGGCCAAAGGGTGGGGGCCGCCGGGTGGGCGCGGCTACATTTGGAGTATAAGACACACCCAAATTTTCAGCCTCTTTTGGGGGGAGGGAAGTGTGTCTTATACGCCGAAAAATACGGTATATACAAGTAAATATAAGTCACTTTTCCCTGTTTCCCCTTTTCATAGGGAGATCCCACTTTAGTAGAGTACTCTAATAAATTAGTTTTAAATGATCTTCTGACTTGGTTGCTTATTGGAAAAAGTAAGCCAAGGCAGAACTTAGGGCCAGATCTGGCCATCACTTCATCTGCTGTCCCTGCCATATTTCCAAGGCCTGGTTTCTTTTCTCCTTGCCTGCATCATATTACTCTCCTATACCCCCAGTATCTGCATTGATTAAATTTTATTGAATTGGGATTATCACCCAAATCCTTATAAGCAGGCACTGATTGCAAAGAGCTCACAGATATTGAGCCAGGACTTTAAATACTGCATCATTATTAATAGAGGAACCCAGTGGAAGAAAACATGGAATATGGAATATAGACTGGAAGAATCACCAGAGAACTCTTTCAGGCTTCTGCTATAATATCTAGAAGACTGTACTTGATGCTAACAGAAGGATGAACCCCTGCACTGCTTTGTGCACATGCTTGAGTAACTGAAATGAACTGGAACTCCAGAGTTTATTATGTTGTTTTATTAACATGTTTTTAATGTGCATAAGCTAGTGGATTTCTATCCAATGGCATTTTATAAATCTATTTAGGTATCTCCTGACAGCCCAAGCATGAAGTCTACGTTTTCAAATTACTGTATTCTCCTTGGAACCGGACCGGATTTTCCTTCCAACAGTGTGCATGGATGCTATTTTAACCACATGAGGATCCATTCACACGTAAGACTTGAGTGCTAATAAAGGCCTGTCAAACTATCCTGGCCAACTTTCATTAGACCAAATTCTCTAAGTTCTCTCTGTTGGAAGTGGCCATTTCTATTCTCCCCCTGCCCCAAATCAGTGGTAAATATCAGGAAGAACCTATTGGCCAGACAGACACATACAAAATGCTGAAAGTCCCCTTAACTGCTTTGTTCATAGATTTTTTTAAAATCTTCAAGGCGAAAAGGACTCAAGTCCCACCCCTACTGTTGCGTGATTCTCTGTATTTAGTGACTTACTGTATTTTTCTGAGTATAAGATGCACCTTTTCCCCTCCTAAAAGAGGCTGAAAATTTGGGTGAGTCTTATACTCTGAATGTAGCTTTTACTAAGCTCCCGGATACAGATTTCAGTATAGTAATGCCTTTTGGGCAAATGAGCTCTCCTGCAGAATGTAGTCCATCTGTCCTCACCTGTAGCCCAAATGCAGAGGGGACTGGTACTATTTGTGACTGCCTGTATTTTGCAATATATATATATATATATATATATATATATATATATATATATATATATATATATATATATATATATATATATATATATATATATATATATATATATATATATATATATATATATATATATATATATATATATATATATATATATATATATATATATATATATATATATATATATATATATATATATATATATATATATATATATATATATATATATATATATATATATACCGTATATGGAAGAACGCTGTTTAAGGGGACTTGCATCCTTATGGGGCATTAAAAACTAGCTGACATTTAAAGAGTGTGTCATCAACACTGGGCATTTGGGCAACTTAATGTTTGGTATTCACCCATGTATGCATGGCTTTTAAGTGAAAAGAAGAGATTAAGGGAATAGCAATAGCAATAGCACTTAGACTTATATACCGCTTCATAGTGCTTTACAGCCCTCTCAAAGCGGTTTACAGAGTTCAGCATATTGCCCCCAACAATCTGGGTCCTCATTTTACCAACCTCGGAAGGATGGAAGGCTGAGTCAACCTTGAGCCGGTGAGATTTGAACAGCTGAACTGCTGAACTGCAGTGCTGCATTTTAACCACTGCACCACCTCGGCTCTTTGGGAAGGAGTCCCAATATAAATTGGCTGTTGGAAAGGTCAACCCCGGACATAAAGAGCTTGCTTGGAAAAACCTGCTTAATGGGTTCATGAAATAGAGGGAGAAATAAAAGTGCCTTTTGGAGTTGAACTGGGTTGGATGCCCCTTCTTGACCTGAAGCAAATGCAAATTTTTCACCCTGTCAGAATAGCAATTCTCTGTGGGCCTTTTGTAATTGTAAGCTGCTGAAAAGAAACACCTGGATTAATGGTATACAGATTGATCCAGTCTATTTTAGTGTGTTCATTAGGAAGTTAGCATCTAATCCATTGGTTTTCCCTTTATTGAAGAAGATCTGTGTAAAAAAAAAAATCTTCATCCATTTTTGCTTGCAACTTTCCTTAACATATGGAGTTGTCGCTTTTATATGCAGTTTTCCCTAATGTGATGGTAATGACATTCTTCACATAGATGCCTCCACGATACAGATTTGTAAAGTGGAAGTCCCCGAAACTATTGTTTCCTATGTACATTTCTCCAAAGCAGCCTTTTAAAATGGAAATTGCCACAGTACAAGTTCTTTTTAATTGAGCATAACTTTTAGAACCATGCATGTTTTTCCAGACGCATCTTTCACAAATAAATGGTTTCTTTCTGTGGGTTTGGGCCACTCAGCGCTGCTGTCACAGCTGGATTATTGGAATCTGATCAGATGCATCTTGTATATCTGCTCTGTTAGAAATCCATGTCAGATTTATATTGCATCTGTATAATGAGAGGAAATGAGAAATAATGAGAAAAGAACAAGACAAAGGCATGAAATACAGAACCCATCTTTGCAAACCTGACCCAGTCTGTTGTCAGCACTTAAAGGCAGAAGCAGTCTTCCTCTCTACCAAGATTGGACATTGGTACTCTCTGAGCTTGCTTGTTTCCTTGCAGACATTTCATTACCCAAATTAAGTAACACTATCAATGCTAGTAAGGAATGTGGTTTGCTGTCAGTATATATTCTAGTGCCGTGATGGCGAACCTATGGCACGCGTGCCACAGGTGGCATGTGGAGCCGTATCTGCCGGCACGCGAGCAGTTGCCCTAGCTCAGCTCCAGTATGCATGTGCACGCCGGTCAGCTGATTTTTGGCTCGGGTAGAGGCTTTGGGAGGGCATTTTCAGCCTCTGGAGGGGCGGGGGAGGGCATTTTCGCCCTCCTCAGGCTCCAAGAAAGCTTCTGGAGCCTGGGGAGGGCAAAAAATGGGCCTATAGGGCCCACCAGAACTCAGGAAATGGGGCAGCGGAGGGTCATGCGTGGGGAATGGGGCAGCACGGGGGGGTCATGTGTGCATGCGCAGGGGGGCAGGGCACATGGGGGCATTGAATTATGGGTGTGGGCACGCATGTGCGTGCGATACCACACGCGTGCATGCTTTCGGCACCCGAGGAAAAAAAGGTTCACCATCATTGTTCTAGTGGCTTGCCCTGTCAGTGTTGATGGGGATGGTTTTAGAGGTTCTTTGGTTGAGCTATTTACTGTTGGCTTCTTTGGCAGTTTCTTGATTGGGGTATTGTTTATTTGTTTGATGGTCTGCTGTTAATCTATGTATGAAGTTTCCTAAAGATGCACGAATTAATTCATGAGCCACAAGCCATGCTTCAAAAGTAATACAGACGGTCATTTATTAAGAGCGACATTCCGGCAATACTCTGATGCAGTCAGAACTGACCTCACGTAGGTTACGGCCCCCATGACCCTTGTCTTCCCCCCTCCTCCCTGGGCATGTCATAAATCACATTCTCCAATGAACCACCCCTCCTGCTGACTCTAGTAACCTAGAAAGGCATTTGTGGAATGTAGTTTTAGTTAGGGCAATCAAGCAGTTCCATCAGTTCTCCACCCCCTCCTGTTTATGGCAACTTGAAAGCTTTGCAAGTTGACACTATGTTGATCTGGGTGCTGATTGCTTGGGTCTTTTTGTTCTTTTTTGAACTGGTTGTCTCTTTTGCATCGTCTATAGATGTTGTTAATGTCTATGTGTTTATTGATGGCTAATTTGTCTGAGTGCCAGGGTTCTAGAAATTCCCTGGTGTTTGTGAACATGCCTGGTTTAGGATGGTCACATTTTCCCAATTGAAGTGATGGTTAAGATCTAAATTGTCAAGATTGGACACTTTGCCGTTTTCTTCCTAGGAATGAGACCATACCACTGTTCTTGTAGAACATCTATGGCACTTTGGAATAATCTTTGCCATTATTTGAACTGATGGGAGATACTAAGAAGAGTAGATGAGTTCCCTGCCCACTGCCATTGCCACCTGTCAACAACATGGGAAGATGTTGGACTGCACATGCAGATGAGAACTCTATCGTGTGCAGTTCTTATGAAGCCCCATTCATGATGTCTCACTGCCTCATTTGCATGATAGGAAAGCATCTTCTTTTTAAATATGTGATTGACATACGATCGTCCAATGACCCACCTGCTTGATCGAAGCCCAGCTCCTAAAAGCTGCATGCATAGTTGACTTCCAGTTACACAAGAAAGGGGCATTTTTGAGGAAAAAGTCCAACCCCAGAGCACAAGTTGAAGTCTTGAAAAGAGAAATGAGCCAAGAGAACTCAGCATGTTTAGCCCCTAGCATTCAAAAGCAAAGGTTCACTCATCATTGATTCCAGCAAACGACGGGAGAGAAGGCAAATAACGAAGCTAATTACCTCACAAATGTAAGACAGGCTTAGCATCAGCATTATTATTGCCAATGGCAATAAAAGCATCTTGGATGCAGGAGGACAGCTGGAATCTAGCTATAAAGTAACTCAGCCTCTGCTCTTCAAGGCCTTTGCTTGACAGACTCAAAAGTAAATAAATACAAGGTAAAATTCATAAGGGAAGTGCCTCTGTCTGGCCAACAATAGACCTGCAGAACAGCTACAAGCTTCTGAGTTTTGGAAAACTCTTCCCAGCAAGATATAGTTAGAATACAATCACAACAACAACAGAAAATGATAGAAGGATTTGGTGATGTTCAAATCACATCTATAACCAATTTAGATCTTGAACATCTCTCTTTCCTCTTATATAAAACAGGTGAATTTAAATCTGAAATGGTAGATGACCTTTATGAGGTTTCTAATTCCACAATTAATCTGAAAATCAGCATTTGAGAATAGTCTTGAGGAATGTGTGGAGCAAACAGATCAACCAGATCAAATCAGAACTAAGAGCGTTTAGCATCTTAACCCTAAATCTCTTCTAACAAGGAATGAGATTGATTCATTTATATTCCCATTCTGCTGCACTGAAGTGGGTAGAGAAAAGAATCTGACACAAATACTTTATTGAGCCTCAGTGGTTAGAGTGCAGTACTGCAGGCTACTTCTGCTGACTGACTGCAATTTGGCAGTTCAAATCCCACCAGGCCTACGGTGGGATTCAAAATTCTTATTACCGGTTCTGTGGGCGTGGCTTGGTGGGCATAGCAGGGGAAGGATACTGTAAAATCTCCATTCCCACCCCACTCCAGTGGAAGGTTACTGCAAAATCTCATTTCCTCCCGATCAGCTGGGACTCGGGAGGCAGAGAATAGATGGGGTGGGGCCAATCAGAGGTGGTATTTACTGGTTCTCTGAACTACTCAAAATTTCCGCTACCGGTCCTCCAGAACTGGTCAGAACCTGCTGAATCCCACCTCTGCACCAGGCTCAAGGTTGACTCAGCCTTCCATCCTTCCGAGGTGGGTAAAATGAGGACCCAAATTGTTGGGGGCAATAAGCTGACTCTGTAAACCACTTAGAGAGGGCTGTAAAGCACTATAAAGTGGTATATAAGTTTAAGTGCTATTGCTATAAGGGGGAGTGAGGGAGGGAGGGAGGGAGGGAGGGAGGGAGGGAGGAAGGAAGGAAGGAAGGAAGGAAGGAAGGAAGGAAGGAAGGAAGGAAGGAAGGAAGGAAGGAAGGAAGGAAGGAAGGAAGAATTATAGTTATGGAACATAGGCAAGAAAACTGGGGGCGGCGAGTGTCAAGGCTGAATTGAAAAGGATCAAGATGCCCAAGTAAAGTCACAAGTTCCAACATAACAGCCAAAAGGTTCTTCTTTGAGAAGTAGGAACCTGTACTGTTGTTTCAATTCTTCAGGAGTGAAATATATTGTATATAACCCTTCAAACTCTTACGAACTAAAACTTCAAACATTTCACGTGGCCACTGGTGAAGGGTGATAGGGAAGATTGTTTTCAGCAACATCCAGAAGACCACACATTATTCATCTCTGGCTTATTGAGCAATCAAGGTAAAGATTTCTTACCCACAGATGGAGCTTTGAGAAAGGTGAATTTCAAAATATGAAACCAGCATGTGCATCTAATCTTAACCTCATCTCAAGGCACAAAAGACATTAAGGAATATGGAATGTGAACTGGCTCAAAATAACTCCTTCTGGCATTAATGCAGACAAACTTGTTTTTATTTTCTTGCACTAAGGATTTGCCCAGTATGAACAAACATAGGTGAGTTTGAGTTATATATGAAAATTTACACAATAGGGCTACAGGGTGTTTTTGTTTTTTGTTTGAAAGCAATGCAAGCCAATTGTTGTGGGGATACACAAACCAGATGAAAACCAAAAGTAGATATGATACACTGTTTGTGCAGGAAACTCAGACATTTTATGGTTTCCCAGAGTTCTTGGTTCCTGAGTTATCAATATAGTCCTCTCACCAAAAGCACTTCTTGAGAACAACAAACTCTGGAAGTTTCAACTAAACTTCGTACTACCCCCACCTTACTGGCCTTCTGGAAATCCTTTAAGACCTGGCTTTTCTGGCAGGCATGGGGCCAATGACCCTAAGATGTGGTCTTGTTAGATCGGCCCATGTATGCATGTGGGAGTGAAAGTTCTTTTTAAATATTGATACTATTTTAACATGTTTTTAAATTGTTTTTATTGATTGTTTCTTTCTATACCTGTTGTTAGCCTGCCCAGAGTCCCTCTGGGAGTTGGGCGGCATAGAAATTTAAATAAATAAATAAATAAATAAATAAATAAATAAATAAATAAATAAATAAATAAATAAATAAGTAAGTAAGTAAGTAAGTAAGTAAGTAAGTAGGTAGGTAGGTAGGTAGGTAGATAGATAGATAGATAGATAGATAGATAGATAGATAGATAGATAGATAGATAGATAGATAGATAGATAGATAGATAGATAGATAGATAGATAGATAGATAGATAGATAGATAGATAGATAGATAGATAGATAGATAGATAGATAGATAGATAGATAGATAGATAGATAAACCAGTATTTTTCAAACTTGGCCATTTTAAAATTGGAGTCTGCAAGATGGCTACACTGCATGTAGGATGCTAATCTGTTCTCCTGAAGTTTTTTTTTTAATTGTACCTGTTTCTGTTTTTAATTGTTTTGTTTGTTTCAACTGGTTTTTGTATGTCACTCAGTGTCAAATTTGTGGATGAAGAGAGGGGGGGAAGGAGGAGGAGGAGGAGGAGGAGGAGGAGGAGGAGGAGGAGGAGGAGGAGGGGAAGAAGAAGAAGAAGAAGAAGAAGAAGAAGAAGAAGAAGAAGAAGAAGAAGAAGAAGAAGAAGAAGAAGAAGAAGAAGAAGAAGAAGAAGAACAAGAACAAGAACAAGAACAAGAACAAGAACAAGAAGAACAAGAACAAGAACAAGAACAAGAACAAGAACAAAAACAAAAACAAAAACAAAAACAAAAACAAAAACAAGAGGGAGGGAGGGAGGGAGGGAGGGAGGGAGAGGATGGATGGATGGAGCAGGAGGGAGGGAGAGGGAGGGAGAGGGAGAGGGAGAGGGAAAAGAGGAAGAGAGAATGAACTTCAACTCCCAAAATTCTCCAGCCAGCATACTGGTTAAGGAATTCTGAGATGATGTCCACACATCTTGTTGCCAAGGTTGAAAAACACTGTTCTAGTGTGGTTGTTTTTAATGTTGCTTTAAGGAATGAAAAACACTTGCATGTTTACAGTTGAAGCAACACAATGTAGTGATGTTAAGGATTGCTTAGAAGTACTTTGAGAGAGATGAAATGTTCTTTGTAAAACTTTTTTTTTCTTTGTAAAAAAATTCTTCCTTTATAGAACATGCATTGGACCCGGAGAAATATAGAATTTTGTTAGAACTTATTGGAGCTTACAAACTGAATAATAGAAATACCATTAAGAAGAATTTATATTGGCATTGGATAATTACAGGCTACTCTTTTAATATGATTATTTTTTTAAATAGTTCTGCTATAATGCAACACTGTATATGGAAAAGCAGGTATTAATACAAAAGCACATAGAGACAGTAATTTAATCTCTGAAAGTTAATATTAGCTTAATTAACTTTCTGGTGTGTCACTGAAAATCAGCAAATATTAACTGCCATAGTGTTCCATTTTGCTTTATTGTTATATTATAGAATAATATTTATTTATAACTTTTAATCCGAAACAGGACTTCTGAGACTCTAGTTGCAAAGTATAATCTGACCAGATAAAAAGGTGGAAGGTTAAGGATATAGCTGGTAGCAGGAACAAAAGGGTTGGAATGCGCAAATGTATGGTTTGGATTGCATTAGAGTTAAGAACTTTGTACTCATCCAATGAATATGAATATGGTTTGTGTTTTAATATGATTTTCATAATGATATTAGTATAATTGTGATTTTATTTGCATTTGTTTATTGTTGTTGTTGTTGTTATTGTTGACTTAAACTTTATGAGTTGTCCAGTGACACATATGTAAGATAGGTAGATTTACAGAAGGAAGGAAGGAAGGGAGGAAGGGAGGGAGGGAGGGAGGGAAGGGAGGGAGGGAGGGAGGGAAGGAAGGAGAGGGAGGGAGGGAGGGAGGGAGGGAGGGAGGGAGGGAGGAAGGAAGGAAGGAAGGAAGGAAGGAAGGAAGGAAGGAAGGAAGGAAGGAAGGAAGGAAGGAAGGAAGGAAGGAAGGAAGAGTGAGATCTAAGAAATAAGTAATGTTTTGATCCAAAAATCCATCAGTATAGGACTTTTCTACACTTGCATTCAACCTTGACCCAAAAATGTCCTGGCAACTTTTTTCTGCTCATCCCCAGCCCACAAGTGAAGTAAGTTTAATCATTCTCATACTGTATCAGAGTTGATATAGGCTTTCCCCCTTTCTTTTGACACTGAAAGGCAGTTCAAGAGACGCAAAACCTCTTACTTATCACCTTAGAAAGAAGTTAAGGAATAGGAAGTACAAGCAACAAAGGCTCAATAAGAAACCAAAACTTTGTACTGGTGTAGTTTTCTGACAGCTCATATGTGGATAGAGAGCACTTTAGTTCAGTGATGGGGAAAGATCCTTCATGCCTAAACCAGTGAGAATCCAAATTAGTGATTGATGAAATTTGTGGTTGACTTCAAAAGGAGAGAATCCAAGGAGAGTATCATAAGGTGTTGTGCCTATAGCAATAGCATTTAGGCTTACATGCTGCCCCATAGCCCGTGTTTTACAATGTAAGCATCAGAGGTGGGTTTCAGCAGGTTCTGACCAGTTCTGGAGAACCGGTGGCGGAAATTTTGAGTAGTTCAGAGAACCGGTAAATACCACCTCTGACTGGCCCCGCCCCCATCTATTCCTCCTGAGTCCCAGCTGATCGGAAGGAAATGGGGATTTTGCATATCCTTCCCCTGGAGTGGGGTGGGAATGGAGATTTTACAGTATCCTTCCCCTGCCACACCCACCAAGCCACGCCACGCCCACAGAACCGGTAGTAAAATCGGATGCAGTCGGTGTTGGCAGGAGGGCAGAGATCGTCCCCTAGGCCCCTATCATGTGGGGTGCCCCAGGGGTCGGTTCTCTCGCCCATCCTGTTTAACATCTACATGAAACCGTTGGGTGAGATCATCCGCAGACATGGGGTGTGTTTCCATCAGTACGCTGACGACACCCAGCTGTACATCACCACCCCGTCTGACTTCAGGGAGGCAGTGGATGTAATGTGCCGATGCCTGGACGACGTTAAGATCTGGATGGGGAGGAACAGACTCAGACTTAATCCCGACAAGACTGAGTGGCTGTGGATAATGCCTCCTAAGGACCATGACAACTATCCCTCCTTGGTCTTTGAGGGTGCGAAACTGACTCCCTCAGACCAGGTCCGCAACTTGGGGGTCCTCCTAGATCCACAGCTAAAATTGGACCACCATCTTTCTGCTGTGGCTAGGGGGGCCTTTGCACAGGTTCGCCTGGTGCACCAGTTGCGGCCATACTTGGAGAAGGAGGCTCTACTCACGGTCACTCATGCCCTTGTCACCTTGCGTTTGGACTACTGCAATGCGCTCTACATGGGGCTACCCTTGAAGAGTATCTGGAGACTTCAGCTGGTGCAAAATGCGGCTGCGCGTGCTGTGGTGGGTGTGCCAAGGTACACCCACGTGACACCGATACTCCGCCAGCTGCATTGGTTGCCCATCGGTCTCCGGGTCCAATTCAAGGTGTTGATCACCATCTTTAAAGCCCTTCATGGCTTAGGACCAGGATATCTTCGGGACCGCATTCTGCCTCATACTTCCCTCCGACCGGTTAGGGCCCACAGAGTTGGCCTCCTCCAGGTCCCGTCGGCCAAGCAATGCCGGCTGGCGGGCCCTAGGGGGAGAGCCTTCTCTGTGGCCGGTCCCGTGCTCTGGAACCAACTACCCCCAGAGACCCGGACCATCCCCACTCTGCTGGCCTTCCGAAAAGCCGTTAAGACATGGCTTTTCCTGCAGGTGGGGAGGACAGCTTAAATCCACCCGAGCTCACCCCCCAAGTATGTATGGTGCTGAATGGATGTTGTTGTTTTAAAATTGTTTTTAAATTTTGTACTTGTTTTTTTTTAACTATATGTAATTTTTGATTATTCTTGTATTTCTCCCTGTTGTACGCCGCCCTGAGTCCTTCGGGAGTTGGGCAGCATATAAGAATAACAAAATAAATAAATAAATAAATAAATAAATAAATAAATAAAAATTGAATCCCACCACTGGTAAGCATTATTTGCATATTGCCTCCAATAATCTGGATCCTCATTTTACCGACCTCAGAGCAATGTAAGGCCGAGTCAACCTTGAGCCCTGTCAGGATCAAACTCCAGGTTGTGGGCACAATTTGCCTGCAATACTGCACTTTAATCACTGTGCCACCAGGGCTTCTATATCACTAAGAGGTTGATTGGTTGGTTGGTTGGTTGGTTGGTTGGTTGGTTGGTTGGTTGGTTGGTTGGTTGGTTGGTTGGTTGGTTGGTTGGTTGGTTGGTTGGTTGGTTGGCTGGCTGGCTGGCTGGCTGGCTGGCTGGCTGGCTGGCTGGCTGGCTGGCTGGCTGGCTGGTTGATTATGCACTATCAACACAGCATCAACTTTTAGCGGCCACATAGATACATTTTCTCCAGGGGGATCTGTCCCCAATCTTTCAGGTTTTCTATTGCTGCTGTTATTGAATCTACTTCCCTAAGGAAAAAAAGAAGATGCCACCAAAGTCACACTGCTTCATCTTGAATGCTAGAGGTGAAGCTGCTGGGTTTCTTTTAAACGTTCAGTTCTTTCCCAAGATGGAAAACCAGGTCACTTTATTGTTTGACGTTCCTTAGCTGGTAGAAAACTTTTTCCTCTTCAGAATTTCTTCCTTTCTTTTGCTTTTCTTTATTTCTGGCACTTTTAGCTCAATCCATGGCAGATGCTTTCACTTCAGTTGAAAGGTTCGATATCATATTTAACTTGCTGTTAAATATTTAGAATGCTAACTATTTATTTATTAGCATAATTTTATACTCCCTCAATCACATGATTGGAAGCTTATACTGGGAAAAGGAGCTAGAATTTAATAATTGATTATGTCTTGATCAATTTTTGATTACCATTTATCATGAGTTTAGACAGTGAATTCGATTCGCTATTTTATTATTCATTTGTTTTTATTTAAATATACAGATTTTGTTTGCCTGATTGTTTTTTTTTTTTCTTCTCACCAATTCACCTATTACTTATTATTATCGCCGGTGGGCCACGGCCCCCTGAACCAGCCTACAGCGTCGCCATCTTGTTTTTGGCTTCTGTGCATGCGCAGAAGCTGCTTTTTGCTTCTGTGCATGTGCAGAAGCTTGGTTTTCAGCACTGTGCATGTGCTCGCATGGCATGGCCGCGCAGCGCAGGAGGAAGCGAACCAGTGGCGAGGTAAGTTAGAACCTACCCCTGGCCCTGGTCCTTTTCTCTTTCAGGAGATTGGTAAAGTTGTTGTTCTTCCATCCTAGAACAAAGGCTCTTTTTCACTCTTGACTTTTTTTTTTACAGATGGTTGTTATTTTTAAAGAGTGTTTTTGTTTGTTATTGATTTCAAGAAGGCTCGGGGCAAGCCATAAATATGCTAAATAAAGACATTAGAAAATAGAGCCAAGCCTGGAGAACAACAGCATCCCAGAGCTAAGCAGGTTTAAAAAAAAATTAATGGTGTGGTTTTGAGATTTAAAAGAACTGAGCAACATATCTATCCATGAAGGTCCCTCCATTAGTCTGACAAGGGCTGTCATCATTGAACTGAAAGGCAGAGGGCAACCACTTCAGGGGCGGGTTCCTAATATTTTTACTACCACTCTGTGGGCGTGGCTTATTTTGTGGGTGTGGCTTGCCGGCCATGTGACTGGGTGGGCGTGGCTTCTCGGGCTGCTGAAGAGAGGGGAACTGAGATAGGTCCTGCCGCCCATTCCCCTCCCCTCAGCAATTCGAGAAGCCTCAAACGTGCGAAAATGCCTGGGATCATCACTGCGCGTTCGTGGCTTCTCGGACTGCTGAAGGGAGGGGCTTCTGGGCATGCGCAGAAGAATTTAAAAAAAATTATAATTTTTTTTTAAAATATGGTGGCGCCCAGGCACCGGCAACTGACCGCACCGGTACTGTGACGTCACCAGCGGGCCATTACGGTGCTATAGAGTGGACCGCACTGATAGGAACCCACCACTGAACCACTTTCTTTCTAATATTTGCACCAGCTATTCTGCTTCCAGAAACCTGAGCATGTGATACCAAGCTGTAGTTTGCTAGAGTGCATCTCATTTGCAGAAAATGTTCGTTTTCAAGGTGGCGCTTTATCTGAACTCACTGTTTTCCAAGACAAATTTCTTTTTTTTTCTTTTAATTTCCAAGCACCATTTCATCGGGCCGCCTAGGCAGCTGGCAACCTGCACCCATCCTAAGGGCTTATCTCAAGCAGGTACTCCGAAGAAAACCAGAGGGGGGAAAAACACAGCTTATCAGACAGCTGGGGGGAAAAAGAGGCTCAGAGCCCAAAGGAAATTACTGAGAATATATTGATGGAGGATGTGAATGTAGCAGCCATCCTTCATCTTGTCACTGGGGGGATTTGTATTGAGATTGTCTGACGGATGCCGACGTTCATCGGAAAAGGCAGAAATAGACTGGCGTGGAGTAGAAGCAGAGAGCATGATTAATCTTCTCTCTCCGTCTCATTAGACCTCTCTGCTTTGGGGGAAGTGGCCACCATCCAGTTCCATGGAACAAGGGACAGCCAAGTATGTCTGTGAGGAGCCACGTTATTTCCTTCAGGGTCTGCAAGGTCCGAGATGAGCAGGAACTTCAGAAATGTTCTTTAAGAGCCCTGTTGGCACAGTGGTTAAAATGCACTATTGCAGGCAAAGTCTGCCCACAGTCTGGAGTTCAATCCTGACAGAGCTCAAAGTTGACTCAGTCTTCCATCCTCCTCCTCCTCCTCCTCCTCCTCCTCCTCCTCCTCCTCCTCCTCCTCCTCCTCCTCCTTCTTCTTCTTCTTCTTCTTCTTCTTCTTCTTCTTCTTCTTCTTCTTCTTCTTCTTCTTCTTCTTCCTTAAAGCAACATTAAAAAACCCCACACTAGATCAGTGTTTTTCAACCTTGGCAACAAGATGTGTGGACTTCATCTCAGAATTCCTTAACCAGTATGCTGGCTGGAGAATTCTGGGAGTTGAAGTTCATTCTCTCTTCCTCTCCTCCCTCTCCCTCCCCCTCCCCCTCCCCTCCCTCCTCCTCCATCCATCCATCCATCCATCCTCTCTCTCCCTCACTCTCTTCTTCTTCTTCTTCTTCTTCTTCTTCTTCTTCTTCTTCTTCTTCTTCTTCTTCTTCTTCTTCTTCTTCTTCTTCTTCTTCTTCTTCTTCTTCTTCTTCTTCTTCTTCTGTTCCTGCAAGTGCAGGGTCCATTTAAGAGGGTGATTGGATGGAGCTGAGCGTTTACTGGCCGGATGCCCTTCCTGACGTCATGTGGAGTTCACAGCAGACTTTTTTTCTTTGCGCCCGGGGAGAGAAATATCTGCCACTACTTAGGATTGAACTCTCAACCTTCTGAACGGGAGGCAATTAGCTTCACCGCTAGACCACCACAACATTAAGTCTTCCATCCTTCTGAGGCTGGTAAAATGAGGACTCAGATTGTTGGGGGCAATATGCAGATAATATTTCTACATTATAAACCACCCAGAGAATGCTGTAAAGCACTATGGGACGGTATGTAAGCCTAAATGCTAATGCTATTGCTATTATTGTAGAATAGGACAATGGAATCTTGAAATCCTATAGAGTTTCTCTCTACTATATTTTATACTAAATAGAATCAAGGCAGGGTCATTTTCTGTTTCTTTCTCTCATTTTCTTCTTTCCCAGGCTGAGTAATCTGCTCTGAAACTCCTTCCTCGGTGTTTCTTTTCACCCTTCTCCATATGCAAGGCCAAGTCTGTGTTCCATCACACATATTAAAGTCTGACAGTTTTCTATCAAGCAGAGCACATCTAGAAGTTGCAATGCTAGTTTCTTGGATCCATGTACAAAGGCAGAAGACCCTATACTATTCCAGAGACGTGGTTGTCCATTCTCTTCTTAAATGCCTCCAGTGATGGAGCATCCACAACTTCTGAAAGCAAGCCGTTCCACTGATTTAATTGTTCTCACTGTTAGGAAATTTGTTCTTAGTTCTATCTTGGTTTTCTCCTTCATTAGTTTTCATCCATTGGTTCTTGACTTGCCTTCTAGTGCTTTGGAAAATAAGTTGACCCTCTCTTCCTTGAGGCAGCCCCTGAAATATTGGAACATTGCTGTCACATCACCCCAGTCCTTCTTTTCACCAGATTAGACATACCCAATTCCTGCAACCATCCATCATACGTTTTAGCCTCCAAGCTCCTAATCATCTGGCCAGTCTGGCGAAGAGAAGGACTAAGGGTGACATGATAACAGTGTTCCAATACTTGAGGGGTTACCACAGAGAGGAGGGGGTCAGGTTGCTTTCCAAAGCACCAGAAGGCCAGACAAGGAATAACGGATGGAAGCTGACCAAGGAGAGATTCAACCTGGAAATAAGGAGGAACTTTCTGACAGTGAGAGCGATCAACCAGTGGAACAGCTTGCCTGCGGAGGTTGTGAGAGCTCCAACACTTGAGACTTTCAAAGGGAGACTGGACTGCCATTTGTCCGAAATGGTGTAAGGACTCCTGCTTGAGCGGGGGGTTGGACTAGATGACCTACAAGGTCCTTTCCAATTCTAATAATAAATCTAAATCTAAATCTCTATTGCTCTTCTCTGCACTCTTTCCAGAGTCTCGACATCTTTTTTATAATATGGTAAACAAAACTGGATGCAGTAATCCAAGTGTGGTCTTACCAAAATCTTATAAAGCAGTACTAATACTGCTGCAATTCTCAAAAGCAATAAATGTTGGCCTTATGTTTTAGGTCAACTTTCCCCAGCCTAAGTGCCTACTGTCATCTGGCTATAGTATCAACTCCCAGTATTCTCAACAATGGCCATAATCCAGGGGTGTCAAACTCAAGGCCCGGGGGCTGGATCCGGCCCATAGGATGCTTAGATCTGGCCCACGGGGCTGCCCCGGAAACAGTGAATGACTGGCCCGCAGTGCCTCTGCCATTTTTGCTGTCAGAGGGTTGCAGGAAGCCGTCACAGCCAAAAACAGAGCTCGCCAGCCCATTTTCACTGGCAGAGTGCTCGGGCCACACAGGCACCCCCAACATGAGTGATGTCGAGCTGGCCACACCCACCCTGGTCATGCCCACGCCTGTCCCCTGAGGTCAAACACAACCCTGATGCAGCCCTCAATGAAATTGAGTTTGACACCCCAGCCATAATCACTGATGGGAATCGTGGGTATTTTTCTATTTTTCTTTTGACAAAGGTGCTTAGGAAATGCCAGGATTGGGAAGGGAAGAAGAAAATATCATATGAATGTAAAGATTCTGAAAAGCTGATAACTGAAGCTAAACTTCCAAATGAATAATACAGTCCAAAAACTTTCATTCAGAGATTGCTATTTATATCATAGACTCTGGGGAGGTTCTGTCAGTCTCTTATTGTATGTATTGGCAGAGTATGTTCACATTGATTTAAGAATGGAATAGAAGCATATAGGAAAAACTATATTACAATCCCTCTTTGAAGAAGATGGATGTTTCAGAAGGTGTGTGTGTGTGTGTGTGTGTGCGCGCGCGCGCACACACAAACAAACAAACAAACAAACAAACAAACAAACAAACAAATGCACCATCTTAAACAAAAGGGAAAAGAAACATATGCATATTTTGGGTTACTTATCTAAGTTTGGGACAATTGCATTTTTCTAACTGTAGCACAGAGCATTTAATGAAATAGTTTCATTGAGTTAATTTGTCTGCACTGAAAATAGATAGATTTAAATTCTGGTATATAAACAAAATGCAATTGCATACTCTTGGGCCTCCAACCTTGTGGATCAAAATATGCCTCGCTAACATTAGTTCAAGTTGAGGAACTGTAGAGCATAGAGCACAGCAAGAAATAATGGCTGGCCTCAAACAGAGACATTTTATAAGCAAGATTTTTATGAGACTGTGAACCAAAGCAGTTTTTTCAAAGCAGTCCTTTTTCCAAATAGGTATATTGGATGCACTGTCAAATAAGTGCAGTATTTTCTCCCTGAGCATGCTGTTATTTTTGCTCTTGGGGGCCTGCAGGTGATGGAGTAAGGTTAGAGCATATTTGTCCTTCAAATATTGTGGCCAACTTGAGTAAAGTATTGAGCAGAATGGTAGTCTGAAGAAGACTACAAATGTCCTCTAATTCCCCTGGACATCCGCACATACTATGGCGAGCAAGTTATCCTTCTCCAGAGGGGATTCATTCTGTTAAGAAGGTGACTGAGGGACACACAACTTCATAGCCACTCCCAAGGAGAACTTAAAAACTATTGCAATCATTTTGTCTGACTTAAAGATTAACAGAGTTGGAAGGGACCTTATAGGTCATCTAGTCCAACTCTCCACCCAAGTAGGAGACCCTACACCATTTCTGACAAATGGCAGTCCAATCCCTTCTTAAAAGCCTCCAGTGATGAAGCTCCCACAGCTTCCGAAGTCAAGCTGTTCCATTGGTTGATTGTTCCTACATACTGTATATTTGTTAGTTGGTTAGCAAAAAGGACATCTATTTTTTCTGTTTGATTGGGTGGCCTATAGTATATACAGTACCTATGGCCATGTCATTCTTTTTTTCTTTTATATTGACCCACATGCATTCTAGGAGGTTTTCTTCTTTGGTTTCATGCATTTCTGTAGCAATATAGTGGTCCTTTACATACAGTGCAACTCCACCTCCTCTTTTATGGGGTCTGGTTTTTTTGAACAGTTTGTATCCTTCTATCAGTAAGTTCCAGTCATGGGTTTTATCACACCAAGTTTCTGTCATTCCAACTATATCATATCTACCTTCTTGTATTAATAGTGAAGGGCCAAATCAGCGGTGGGTTGCGCGGAAGCAAAATCTCGCCAAAATCTTGTGAGGGGACACACGCGTGCCCGAGATTTCGGCGCGATTTTGCTTCCGTGCATGCACAGAAGCAAAATCACCCAAAAATTCTCAGAAAAAGATGGTGACGCACGCGACGGACCAGCGAACACGGCTCCGGTGCGGTCATGTGCAAATTGCGCAACCGGCTGCTCCCTACTGGAGCTATGCATCGGACAGCTCCAGCAGGAACCCACCACTGGTGGAGACGTCTTCGGACAGCGCTGGCTCTTCGGCTTTGAAACGGAGATGAGCACCGCCCCCTAGAGTTGGGAATGACTACCACATATGTGCAAGGGGAACCTTTACCTTTACCTTTATGAGGCTACCTTTCCTTGTGTGATAAGCCACCTTGCAATTCACAGATCAGCATTGCATAATGTTAACCCGCCTTCCAAGTTTTGTTAACAAGCCCAAATATTGTGCAATTTTCCAGTTCTATGTGTGTACATGTATACTAAGGGTCATCTGAATACAGGTAGTCCTCGACTTACAACAGCTTGTTTAGTGGCCATTCAAAAAGAGGGGCCAAAGAGGCCATCTATGTCAAAATTGAACAGCCCTCTCTCAACAGAGGGGAAAGGATACGACATCATCTATCTCCAGTCTACAACACAGTCATTTCAAGAGTTCCAAGAAGGCTCCACACCTATTTGCCCTACTCAGGTGATCCTGAGGACACAGATAAGCCTCTAAGTGGCCTCAACAACTCTCTAAAAGAATGCAAATGACCAGCTGTCTACAAGGAGTATAAATCCTTCCATTCCCTGTCAGAGCTGAAGAAACTTCTAGGATGAGAAGTGAAATGTCTTCAAAGAAAAACCAGAAAGTCCAGTTGCCTCTTGAAAAAGCACCTTTGGGATGACCATTCAAAGTTACAATGGCACTGAAAAATGTGACTTATGACCGTTTTTCACAGTTAGGACCTTTGATGCTGCAACCATATAAATACCATATTTTTCAGAGTATAAGGTGCACCAGAGTATAAGACGCACCTTAGTTTTGGGGGAGGAAAATAGGGGGGGAAATCTACCTACCAGGTATTCATCTGGCTAGCATGCTTAGTTTGGTCAGCTTCAGCACATTATTTTATCCCCTGGTTAGGGCTGAAAAAAGGGAATTTTTCAAAGGGAATAGCAATGAAAACAAGCCTGCAAAGACTTAGGGCTGGAAAAACACTTCTTCGGAGGGAGTAGGAATAAAAAAATCCTGCAAGCTGGGAAGATCGTTAGCACCTCATTAGGGCTGAAAAAACCTTTTTCGGAGGTAATAGCAATGAAAACAAGCCTGCAAGCCCGGGAAGATCATTAGCACCTCGTTAGGGCTGGGGAAAAAAAAGCTTCGAAAAAGCTACATTCGGAGTATAAGACGCACCCAAATTTTCAGCCTCTTTTAGGGGGGAAAAGGTGCATCTTAAACTCCAAAAAATACAGTATATGCTGGTTGCCAAACACCCCAATTTTGATCATGTGACCATGGAGATGATGCAACAATCATAAGTGTACATTGTAACTTTGAAAGGCCGCCAAAAGAATGGTTGTAAGTTGAGGACTTCTTGTATATCTCTCCATCCATCATTCTACAGTAGTTCTCCTTGGTTGCCTATCCCTTCAGACTGGAAAAAACTTTATAGGATAAGCGCAGACAGTCCTTGACTTACAACAGTCCATTTAGTGACCGTTCAAAATTACAACGGCAATGAAAAAAGTGACTTATGACCGTTTTTGACACTTCAGACTTTTGTAGCATCTCCATGATCATGCGATCAAAATTCAAATGTTTGGCAATTGGTTCGTACTTACGACTGTACCTGTGTCCTGAAGTCATGTGATCAACTTTTTGCAACCTTTTGACAAGGAAGATCAACGGGGAAGCCAGATTCACTTAACAACCGGGTTATTAACTTATCAACTGCAGTGATTCACTTAACAACTGTGGCAAGAAAGGTCATAAAATGGGGCAAAACTCACTTAACAAATGTCTCACTTAACGCCAGAAATTTTGGGCTCAATTGTGGCCGTACATCCAGGACTACCTGTACACTTAAAGCAATGGAAACCAGGGAGAATGTAAAATTTATTGCTTGATCAAAGCAATACACCCTTCACAAGCACTTTGCAACTAATGTGAGCAACACTAAACACCTCATCGAGAAGAATTTTTACTGAAATATTTATCTTTTTTGAAAACTAATTTTGAAAACTTTTTTTTTCATTCAGTTAAATAAGAATACCCAAAAAAATGTACCGGACAGCAGTTGCATGCATTAAGGAAATAATAATGGCCTAACAATACAATCAATGAATACAAGTAGTATTCATATCTACTCAGAACTAAGTCCTATTGAACGTAATGCCTCTTACATGCAGGTACATACTTAAGGATAGTGGTTTTTTAATTTTTCAGAACTATAGAACACCCATTTTTTTTCTAATGAAGAACACATTTCTTTTATAAAGGAAGGGAAATCAAAGGAATATGAAAATAGAACATGTTTTAATAAAACTCTTTATTCCCTTACATTTAATACGTAAATTACCAATCTTAACAGGATGTATGAGCCTGCATATTATGGATATTTCATTAATATCTAGAGAGAGATTTATTAAAGTAAGATTCAGTGAAATGTTCTCTCTGTTTTAATATTAATATCTTGATTGTCATAAGTGCTGAAAATTAAGAGCTTCGATACCTTTTCATGTATAACTCACATTTTAGGATGTCTAGTTATGCTTTTTATTTCATGCCGTTTTAATGTGATGTTTGAGAATTGATCTGCCAACATCTTATTTATGGATAGTATATTTATTTGGCAACTGAAACTGAATGGATCCAAAATCCTCAAAAGAAATGCTTTTTTATTAGATGGTGAGACTGGGTTGTGGAATATCTTCAAATTGTCCAATGGATACTGACATTCTCCAGAATATACTTATTAAAAATCTGATTGCAGGACAGTGGTCTTATTAGTCAAAATCTCTTGTTTTAGAGTCTGAAAGTAAAGGGAAGGTCTTCATTTATATTTGTCCATAAGTGTCATGCCCTCGTCGGAGCCTGAATCTGTGGAGGAAGATGAGCCGGAACTAGAGCCAAGGGGGCGGCTTAGTTGGCTTCGGAGGAATATGGGGAGGAGCAGGCCGAGTCAGGCCAGGGCCTTTCAGGATTGGGACAGCTTGTAGGCAGGGAGGAAGGGGGGAAGGATGACCAAGAGAGGCTAAGCAGTGAACATGAGAGACAGCTCAGGCGATGAGCCAGGACCTCCTCCTCCTGATCCTCGAGCACGGAGAATGGAGAAAAGGTGGGAACCGTGCAGGCTGACCTGACAACTCAGGAGAAGAGTGCCCCGCCCCTCTTCACAAGGCACACCTGGGGACTGAGACTTAAGGAGATGCTGTGGGGAGGGGCATTTGTTGGGAAGAAACACTGAATGTGTGCCATTGCTGATGTTGGACGTTTCCTGGACTTCTTGCTTTATTTCTTGCTTCCTGGATAAATTGCCTTGTTCCTTTGCTTCCTGGAGCCAGAGGCTGCTGGAGGTGTGTGTGTGTGTGTGTGTGTGTGTGTGTGTGTGTGTGTGTGTGTGTGTGTTATCACTTTGCTCTGGGATTTACCAGAAATGTGGGAGCGTTTGGGGAAAATTTGAAGCAATAAAGGGGCAGTTTGAACTGTCAGCTGACTGTGTTGCCTCTGTGCCATGCCCTGGGTCATCACAATAAGTTTATATCTCTATAGCAAAGTAGGTGCATTTCTACCGAAAAATGTAAGGTTGTTCTCTTCCTGGTTTGCAACCTTTCTTGCAAACAGGTTATCCTCAACTTGCAACCAGAATTGGGACCAGAATTTCTGTCATGAAGCAAGGGAGTTAAGTGAGTCCCACACTCACTTAATTTTACAACCTTTTCTGCTACAGTTGTTAAGTGAATCACACAGTCATTAAACAGATCCACCTTCTCCTATTGACTGTGCTTGTTGGAAACCAAAGGTCACAAATGGTAATCACATATCACTGGGACTCTGTAACCATTGTAAATGCATACCAGAAACCAAGCACCCCAATTTTGATCATATGATTATGGGGATGTGGCAACGGTCCTAAGTGTGAAGACCAGTTGTAAGTCACTTTTTTCATTATAATTTGAACAGTCGCTAAAAGTATGTTTGTAAAATGAGAACTACCTGAACTCATTGCTCGATGCTCATCAGAGCAATAGAGTGATCTGATATTGTTAAGATATTCATGAACTGGGAGAGCCATATTAACAAGGTTAGCCAATGAATAGGCATAGCAACTGAATCAGCCAATAGGAGCTAACCACTTCTGAGTCTGTGCAGAGAATCGAAACTGGAACTTAAGCTTAAGGCTGGGTGTGGCTCCAATATCTGGGCTCTCTGTACTCTTCCACTCTGAACTCTGCTGAAATGAAACTAACTGTTCTCTGCTATCTGTAACTACATTGAAGAAGAACTCTGCTAATGGTATTGTAAATATATATATTATTATGTTTATAAAGAAGATATTGAATCCAGCTGAATCAGTCATCTGTGTGTGCTTCTGGTTTTGATTTTGCAACAAACTTTAATAGATATTATTGCAATTCTGGTTTAAAACTCTCCTCTCTCCAGTTTTTTAAGTAGAAACAGCAGAATCATTTGGAAAAATGGGGTACCCCATTTTAGAGATGTAGAGAAGCTAATACCCTTCTACTTTGTCATATACATGTTACAAGTTGCAGTTCTTTATAACTGCTATATTAGCTGCTAGTAGGTTTCCAGGTCTAAATGCTGATTATCATCCATCTATGGTGTAGCACTGGTATATATCTGGGAATGCTTGCCAAGTCTCGTTCGGTCAACCCAGTGGGTTCTAAAACCCATTGCTACCGGTTTGCGTGTGTGCTCGTGCGTGTGCGCTCGTGCGTGTGCATGCGCAGAAGTGTCCCGGGCAGGTGGGCGGAGCCTCCCGCCGCCACCGCTACCGCTTCACAGAACCGCGCCGAAGCGGGAGCAACCCAGCACTGGCATACATGGACTAGCAATATATATTAACATTTCACCTAAGTTTCAGATTAGCTTGTTTAATACATGTATATAGCTGGGTTTGAAAGAGGTAGTCTAAATTTTAAATATATTCTTCTGCTCTTTAAAAAAAAACAGCTATTTCAAGGTACTTAGAAATGATTTAAAAATTGCAAATCTTATTATGATTCAAAGATGAGGAAGACCAATTTGTAAATCTCTTATAGTGTTAAAATTAAAGCAGCCTTAAAAACCCATAAATACATTTCAGAGTGGAAAAATGGATATTTTATTTATGCCATCCCAGAAACAAATGCTGAGCTATTGTGAATGCTTATTCAAAAGGTGTGCGTGTGTCTGTATATATATTAAAAATGAGTGACAAAAATTCACACATTTGCATCTCTAATTTTCAGGCACCGCTGTCCTATGTAGATTTACTTTCTTCTGAAAAGACACTCTTATTTATGCATTTTTACATTTTCTATTCTGTTCATTCCTTGCCAAAGGCAATATACTACCATAGTAGTATATATTCATTTTTAAAATGTGATATTACTATAAAACTTAAATGACAGAAATACTATAAAACAGCTAATAAAGAATAACAAATCTAACATTCATATAAATTTTATTTTACATTTCAAAACCTCTACCCAGGTATCTCTGGACACAGAAGTACATTGAATGTGGTGACTAAAAGAATATTATGCGTATGGGTATTATTAATTCTGCAGGGAAAGAATTTTCTAGCATGGGAAAAGATAACACAAGGTAAGTAAGAGAGCACCCCACAAACTCTGAAGGAGAAGGACACACTGTTATGTTCTGAGGAACTGGGGTAAGTCTTCACTCCAGTCCGACCAGGAACTTGAGCAGGTAAAATCTGATTGGCTCCCTGCCAGTCCAGAGCTCTATTTAAACCACTGCACTGGTCCCAGCTTTAGCTGGAGTTGTCACTGTAACCAAATAAAGAGCTGAAGTTACTAGCCTCGCCTCTAGTCTCATTCTTATTGAGATGTAACATCTGGCGCCGAAGGTGGGATGACCAGAGAACAAAGGCGAGCGAACCAGACCATCCGGAAGCAAGCATCGACCACGAGGCACCAAATTCAAAGGGGAACAAAGGAATCGAATAAGGAAGCACAATGGCATCTGCATCTCTGCAGCCTCCCAACCCGTTCAACAAGGCAGAAGAAACCTGGGAAATGTACATGGACCGATTTAAATTTTTCCTAGAAGCCAACAATTTCACAGACCTGACAGATAAACGAAGAAAAGCGATGTTTCTAACGTATTGTGGACCCAAGGTTTATCGAGCTGCTGTGAATTTATCCAAACCCAGCACCACAAGTGAGACTGATAGGAAGCAATTAAATGAGCGTCTTCAGAAGTTTTTCAACCCCGTACCATCGAAATGGGTGAGTCGGCACAAGTTTGGGGAAAGGCTACAAGCAGAAGGGGAAAACATTCTCAAATATGAGTCAGCCCTAAGGGAAGCGGCAACGCATTGCCAGTTCGATGCGTGGCTGGAAGATGCCTTACTGGGGCAACTGATCCAGGGGGTGAGGGACGTTAATTTACAGAAGAAACTGTTGTCTAGGGCGGACTTGACTCTCCAGACAGCCCTAGATGATGCTTTAGCTTTTGAAACCACAAGTTTAGATACGGAAGAACTCCGCCGTTCTTCCACATTTTGTTCCGCATTTGTTCTCTACCACCATAAAATAGCAATAGCAATAGCACTTAGACTTATATACCGCTTCATAGTGCTTTACAGCTCTCTCTAAGCGGTTTACAGAGTTCAGCATATTGCCCCCAACAATCTGGGTCCTCATTTTACCCACCTCGGAAGGATGGAAGGCTGAGTCAACCTTGAGCCTAGTGAGATTTGAACAGCTGAACTGCTGAACTAGCAATCAGTTGAAGGTCGCAATGCTGCTTTTAACCACTGCGCTATCTCAGCTCCTAAAACACAGAATTATGAAGTCAGGTTGCAACGTGGCATATTTTAGTTAAATGACCCATTTTAGTCCAGTGGTTAAGGCACCAGGCTAGAAAGTGGGAGACCATGCATTCCTGCCTTAGCCATGAAAGCCATCTGGGTTACCTTGGGCTAGTCACTCTCTCAGCCCAACTCCCCTCACAGGGTTGTTGTGTGGAAAACAGAAGGAGGGGAAATTAACAGATTAACAGAGTTGGAAGGGACCTTGTACTGTAGGTCATGTAGTCCAACCCACCGCCCAAGCAGGAGACCCTACACCATTTCTGACAAATGGCAGTCCAATCTCTTCTTGAAAGTCTCCAGTAATGAAGCTCCCACAACTTCCGAAGGCAACTTCTGTTCCATTGGTTGATTGTTCTGCTTGCTGCCTTGAGTTGTTTGTAAAGTACAAATAAATCAATAAAATGCTTCCATACAATAACAACAGCAAAAAAAACCAACTGTTCAGTCTGAACAGCAGCTAATCAGCAGTAGGAACAGTTACGGTTTCTTGTTAGCAAGCAGAGAATCATTGATGGGTTTAGGTGCCTATCATCTCCTGCTTGAGCAGGGGGTTGGACTAGATGACCTACAAGGTCCCTTCCAACTCTAATAATAAATCTAAATCTAAATCTTTCACACCCACAACACTTTAAGCCAGGGGTCCTCAAACCCTGGGCTGCAGCCCGTTCAGAACTGGGCCACGGAAGCAGTGGTTGAATGTGCACACATGCAACTCCATTTGTGAGAGCAGCAGTCAAGCACCTGCACAAAGCTCCATTTGTGTGAGGGGCATGTGGGCGTGCCCACTGCTTGTGCAAATGGAGCTGCGCGTGCTTGCACATGCTCGCCCACCACTCACACAGAACCATCCCCTCTCCCCACCCCCCACCAGTCCACAAAACTGGAAAGGTTGGGGACCGCTGCTTTATGCAATAAATAAGGGCAGCGCCATTTGCTATTATTGTTCCTATGGTAGGTGGAAATGCCAGTAGGGGCAGAAAGTGTATTGAGTTAACTGGAAGACGAATCATGATAGAAGGACTTTTCTTGTTGATTCTAAACATTTCGCTGCTTATCCAAGTAGCTTCTTCAATATGTTGATTTAACTCTTTCCTAGCTCTGCAACTGCTGGATAGCTCTTTATGACAGCCATGAAGAACAAACCTAAATGTATCAGGATTTACAATGTTCTGTTCATAAAACCCAATAGCTCCCATTTCTTCTCCGCAGTAAAGGTTTTACTAGAATTTCCCAGAAGAGCTGGAAAGTGTTCAAGCCTATAGAATGACTATTTTATTAAAGAAATGCTCAAATAACTTTGGGCCACTTTACAGCCATTTCAACTCAATGTCAGGAGAAGGACTCTGAAGACCTGGAATTTCAGCTCTCTGTAGAAAGGGCAGAAGGGCAGAAGCCGTAGGACCAGTCTGAGAGCAAAGCAGAAGGAAAGCATAGCACTGCCCATAGGCTAACCAGCTGTCTCCAGGTTGGGTAGGAAATAAAGACCTGTCTGGATTCTTATCCTGTTTGAAATCATGTTGCATGTACACAGACACTTGCATTTTCTCCAAACCAATTTTCTATATTTTGATCTCCCCCTGGTATGTTCAACTACAACTGTTATCATTCTTAACCCATATTAAGTCTGGGATTGTAATATAAAGCAGTGATGGCAAACCTTTTGGCTTCAGCCAGCCCTATACTATTCCTGACAAGTGGTTGTCCAGTCTCTTCTCAAACGCCTCTGGTGTTGGAGCACCCACAACTTCTGAAGGCAAATTGTTCCGCTGGTTAACTGTTCTCACTGAAAGGAAGTTTCTCTGAGGGGGTGCAGCGGTTAGAGAGCAGTACTGCAGGCCACTTTAGCTGACTGTGATCCGCAGGTCAGAGGTTCAAATCTCACCGGCTCAAGGTTGACTCAGCCTTCCATCCTTCCAAGGTAGGTAAAATGAGGACCCAGATTGTTGGGGGCAATATAAATATACATTGCTTACTGGTGTAAACCGCTTAGAGAGTGCTTGCACTGTGAGGCGGTATATAAATCTCACAAATAAATAAATAAATAAATTCCAGGTTGCTTCTCTTCTGGATTGGTTTCTATCCGTTGTTTCTTGCCTGGTCTTCTGGTGCTTTGGAAAATAAGTTATTCTCCCCCCCCCCCCTCTTTGTGGCAGGCCCTCAAATATTGGAAGACTGCTCTCATGTCACGCCTAGTCCTTCTTTTTACTAGATAAGGCATACCCAATTCCTACAACTGTTCTTCATATGGTTAGCTTCCAGCCCCCTAATCATCTTTGTTGGTCTTCTCTGCACTCTTTCCAGAGTCTCAATATCTTCTTTACCTTCAGGAAGTGTTTTCTTTCTATCGACAGTCCCCTCTGCAGCTTACCCAAAGCCAAGTCCAGGTCACACGAGGCCTTGGTACTTGAAGTAGCTTTGGAGAATGTTCTTCCTCAGCTTCTGAAAACCAGGTGAAAGGACACCCCATTCTTGTGCAATTTTCAGAGACTCAGGAGGCCATGTGAAAGCACACCCATTCTTACGTGGTCTCCGCAGCCTTCAAAAATTGTGCGAGAATAGGCCTTGCTTTGGAGAATAGTTTTTGTTGGATGTTGGTGAATGCTGTCATGTCACCCAAAATCTCATGGCATGTTACTTTTGACACACATGCCATAAGTTCGCTATCACTGCTCTAAAGTATCTTTAGGGCATCAGATTAAAGTCTGACAAATCCCTTCTACATATAGAGGCTGCCAGTGGAGAATCAGCATCATAGTCCTCGTTATTAGGCAGTTAATTTCTGGCTTGCTTGTGGCCTACACAAAATGTGACATGTGCTTTGTATGTACTATGACTGTGATATGCCACAGAATTCCTTATTAGTACAATACTCTGAGTGAGTCCAGCTGATTCATTTTTAAAGGCACAAAGGGGAAATTAGCCCTTAGCTTTTTCATGTGATTTCCCCTGACAGTATTATTCCAACAACTCAAGCAAATTACAGAAAGATATGCCCACTCATATCTATCATATCACCAAAACAGAAACCACATCTTGGAAAGCTGGTCACAAAACTAGAAATCTCTCCAGCGTAAAACAAAATTCCTGACAAAATTCCAACGTAAGAAGAGGCTTGAGGGTGTACCTGGCCAGATCTTCATAAGGTCACATACTTTAGTGACGCCACTTGATCCCATGATGCTGGCAGGATATTTGTTATTTGAAGGGGAAGTGAAAAACTATCAGGTATGGACGATAACACTGAGTCTCTCTCTCTCTCTCTCTCTCTCTCTCTCTCTCTCTCTCTCTCTCTCTCTCTCTCTCTCTCCCTCCCTCCCTCCCTCCCTCCCTCCCTCCCTCCCTCCCTTCTTTCCTTCCTCTGTCTCCTTCCTCACCACTATGTCAAACTGTCTGTCTCCAAAAACCACAGTTCAGGATCAAGAATTGTCTGCTCTCCATCTAATTGACTCCATCTGATTGTAACCGCATTACAGTTTTAAGCTGTCGAAAACTAAAATTCCTCTGGTATTGTGTAGTGGGCTTCAGCAGGCAAGAAACAGACCATAATAGATACAACAACATTTATTGACTGAAAACTGGAACTGAGGAACTGCAGGCAAATCCTTGTAATTTATACTCTGGGCCCACAGGGCCTTAACCAATCATAATACTTGAAAAAGCCCACCCAAATATGAATGTTCTAAGTTTCCCTCCAAAACAGATGGAGTTAACAGTTAGGGTCATCTAAAGGTTAGTTTCACTTGAGCAGGGCTTAACACAACTATATATATATTCAATACATAACATCTGGTATATTACATTAATGGAATACAAAAACTTTTGAAAACTTGGGTTAGCTTTCCATCGGCAACCTGCTGTTTTTATTACATCTTTGACAGAATTCTGCTTTCCAGAGTGCTGCTGACTTTTTTATTGTTTTATTGTTCTCATTCGAGACCATATTTTATTTCACTATATGGTTTTGGTTTTTTTTACTCTAAGCTGTTTAATTATTTTTTTTAAGTGTAGAGTTTGAATAATAAGCTAAGGAGCAGAACTTTCTTGTAGCCTGTGCTGCAGGGGGAAAAGATAGGACAGTTCAGAACAGAACAGTTCTGCAGGCCACTTTAGCTGACACTGATCCGCAGGTCAGCGGTTCAAATCTCACCGGCTCAAGGTTGACTCAGCCTTCCATCCTTCCGAGGTAGGTAAAATGAGGACCCAGATTGTTGGGGGCAATGTAAATATACATTGCTTACTGGTGTAAACCGCTTAGAGAGTGCTTGCACTGTGAGGCAGTATATAAATCTCACAAAATAAATAAATAAATAAATAAAATGGCTTCTGTGTGATATCAATCGTCAGCCCAGGAGGAAGAAGTAGAAAACATACAGTGAAATAAAAGGTATCGAAAAGGTATAAAAATAACAGGGTCGGCCAAACGTGTCACTGAGACAGGTTGTTATTATTTCAATTTCAACCGAACCCGAGTGAGAAACAAAATGATTAACTGAATAGAACACAGTATTTTAAATGTAAACAATAAACACTGAACACTATTTATATAAACTCAGTTGAGAGGTTTGTATTGATCGTGGCAGAGTGTCCCCAAACAATTGACGAAGTATAGCAGAGAGGGAGGAAGGGAACTGAATACCGCAGTACAGCAGCGCCATCTGCTGGCCTTTCTCCCCTCAAAGGATGAAAGGAAAAAGAACGTGTTTCCTCAATCTTCCTCCAATATAAATAGATACAAGGCCATCGCACTGACCTCTTCCAAGGTAAACAACGTTGTGCAAAGTGCAGAACGAGAATAAGAGACAGTAAGCAAGAGAAATTAAGGCATGATATTTTTTTAAAAATGGAAACTTGGCTAATTTCACTCCAACACTCTTCACTGTATCTTTCTATACCTGTCCATACATTTCTCTCTTTGCAGATTGTGTTTGACTTTATCACATCTACATTATGTACCTACAGAGCCGAGGTGGTGCAGTGGTTAAAATGCAGCACTGCAGTTCAGCTGTTCAGCTGTTCAAATCTCACCGGCTCAAGGCTGACTCAGCCTTCCATCCTTCCGAGGTGGGTAAAATGAGGACCCAGATTGTTGGGGGCAATATGCTGAACTCTGTAAACCGCTTAGAGAGGGCTGTAAAGCACTATGAAGCGGTATATAAGCCTAAGTGCTATTGCTATTATTTAAAGATAAATGGTATCTTTAAGAATGGTATCTGGCAGGAGGAGGCATGCAAGACAGGAGGCAGAGGGGTGTGCAGGGCAAATTCAAATTTAAAAAGCGGGACTTTTTTGAAACACCGCGGGACGCGGGACAAATAATTAGGACTCCAGTGAGTCCTTCCTTCCTTCCTTCTCATTAGGTGGCCAAAGTATTTGAGTTTCATCTTCAGGCTCTGGCCTTCTAAAGAGCAATCAGGGTTGCATGACATGAGTTCAGTGTCAACTCGTAGCAACCATATGGATAGATTTTCTGCAGCATGATCTGTCTCCAACCTCATTCTTCAGGTCTTCCAATAATGCACCCAAAATGCTCTCATCGAGGCTGGTCATCATTTTCTTCTCTTTCCTTCCACCTTCCAAAACATTACGGACTTCTCAAGGGAACTGGGTCTTGGCATAATGTGTCCAAAATATGATAATTTGGGTTTCACAGAAGCATTATTTGTCAGACAAATAATATGCAAATATTAAACATAGAACTCAATATCCTTCAGTGGAAAAGAGCTGAGCTGCAGAGCAAGAAATTATTATGCAACAGGAACTCTGGTAAGCAATCAGGGAAACAAAAGACAACTCTGACATATGATTCATCTTCTGTATACAGAACTCCCCCCCCCCACCTTGCATACATTTCAGATCCAATGTCAAAAATATAAAGTCCTGTTTTGCTTTCCCTTATTATCATATTTTCAGCAAAACAAAAATTGGGAGAAAATCTGGGAGAATTGGACGATGGTGTAGGAATTGCAGATTAATAATAATGTTGTACAGGTAGTCCTCAACATACGACCACAATTGAGCCCCAAATTTATGTTTGCTCAGTGAGACATTTGTTAAGTGAGTTTTGCCCCCATCTTTCTTGCCATCGTTGTTAAGTGAATCACTGCTCTTGTTAAGTCAATGGCACGACTGTTAAGTGAATTTGGCTCCCCCATTGACTTTGCTTGTCAGAAGGTCATAAAAGGGGATCACTGTGACGGTCATAAATGTGAGTCAGTTGCCTAATGGCTGAATTTTGATCACATGACCACGGGGGATGCTGCAACAATCATAAGTGTAAAAAACGATCGTAAGTCACATTTTAAAGTGATGTTGTAACTGCAAAAGGTCACTAAATGAACTGTTTTAAGTTGAGGACTACTTGTATAGAATTCTTATCAGTATATTCCCACGCTGACATCACAATAAATGATCATCTAGAAGCAACTTTAGAGATAGGTCTTTCATAACCCTACCTATGTATACCTGGGTTGAATCTGAAAGCTTTTTTAATGGCAAATAGATACCTTGCTAGTGACTTCTCACCCCATTCTCATTGGTCAGATTTGGAAGATCTAAACTCTTTAGTGATGGCTAACCTTTTCTGGACCGAGTGCCCAAAGCGCGTGCGCACGCATGCGAATGCGCATGTGTGCGGCTGAACCCCCAAAATGCAATGTGCATGCGGCCCGTTGCATGCACCCCCTGTGCATGAGCACGCAGGCCCCCCACACGCGCCCCACCCCGTGCATCTGTGTGCGGCCCCCCGCATGCACACACACCCTGCATGCATGGCAGAGACCTGAAGACCAGCTGGCCAGCGGGAGGGGTGCGTGCATGCGTGGTGGAACTGAACTGAGGCGACGGCTCATGTGCCCTCAGAGAGGGCACTGCATGCCACCTCTGGCATGCATGCCATAGGTTCGCCATCACAGGCCTATATGAAAATAACAATCCAGGTAGTCGTCCCAAAGGTGCTTTTTTTTCTTCAAAAAGCAACTGGGCTTTCTGGTTTCTCTTTGAAGACATTTCGCTTCTCATCCAAGAAGCTTCTTCAGCTCTGACTGGATGGTGGAAGCTTCTTGGATGACAAGCGAAATGTCTTCAAAGAAAAACCAGAAAATCCAGTTGCTTTTTGAAGAAGAAAAAAGCACCTTTGGGACGACTACCTGGATTGTTATTTTCATATAGGCCTGTGATGGCAAACTTATGGCATGCGTGCCAGAAGACGTCTCCGTGTTCATGTGCCCGGCATGACTAAACGCCAAAGGCGCACAGAACACTGTTACCTTCCCATCAAAGGTGGTCCTTATTTTTCTACTTGCATTTTTACGTGCTTTTGAACTGCTAGGTTGGCAGAAGCTGGGCCAAACTGCCGACCTTTCTGATTGACAAGCTCAGCGTCTTAGTCACTGAGCCACAGCGTCCCCCCGCCCAACAAATAGATATGATGAAATAAACCAACCTTATATTCCTTCCTCATATTTCTTAGTCCAGTCAAATAGTGTCATTTGATATCTTTGTCTATGGAGATTCTCAGACATCCAGGTCATGGTTGTTCTTATTCTTTCATTGAGAAGTTGGAGCTGTGCTTTCTGCAGGATGTTTTCTGCTCTGTGTCCCTTCACTGTTGAGCACAGGCGTAGGCTATTTGGGATGAGTCTATGCTGTCTGCATCTCAAAGTGAAGCACAAATGGTCCTATAGTCTGCAATTTTTTCTGGAAATCCGTTCATACTCCTGCACCATTCAAAAGTGCATAACTAAAATGTCTATGGAGATTCTCAGTCATCCAGGTCATTTGATCTCTTTATTTTTTTCTTTGTCCATCTCGTAACATTCTTCAAATCTTTAACAAGCCATTTTTGCAAATCCAATATAGAAAATTTTTCCAGGTCACTCTCTTGGTTTATTGGATTAAATTATTTAGTCTCCGTAGTTCTAAAAGGAACAGTCAGTCTGGATGAGCAACTCACACACTTTACCTTATTCTCTATTATTATTATTACGGCTTGTTGCACAGCCAGCCAGATGTTTAGATGGGATTTGGCATTTTTACCCACCTATCGAGTCCTGCCTAAGGACTTAAAATGAACAGATGTTATTGTTTGATAGTGTAAAAACCAGGTCCTTGCCTGTTTTGATTCTAAAGTCCTAGAGCACTTTAGCTTTTTCATTTTCTATTACTTTGTCTATTTTGTGGTTCTGCTATTTCTTCTTGCAGGCAAATGGTATTTCATGCAGATATTCCAATGCAGCATTGTTGCTACTTTATCATGCTGCTGTTTGTAGTCAGTCTGTGTAATCTTCTTGCAGAAGCTAACTGCATGATCCCATAGTAATGTATTTTTACAGATTACAGATTACAGATTACAGATTACAGATTACTAGAGTTGGAAGGGACCTTGTAGGTCATTTAGTCCAACCCCCCGCTCAAGCAGGAGTCCCTACACCGTTTCAGACAAATGGCAGTCCAATCTCCTTTTGAAAGTCTCAAGTGTTGGAGCTCTCACAACCTCCGTAGGCAAGCTGTTCCACTGGTTGATCGCTCCTTTAAGCAAGGAGATCACACAGATTGTCTAGCTGCCATTGTGGAAGAGTTAGCCAACTCTATGTAGTTGCCTGGGGGATGCCCGAGTGTAGGATTCCTAAAATCTTCAGGGAGGCTTTTTCCTAGTCATCCAAGACTTTTCCTTGTCCACAGCAGACAGCGCAACATATTATGGAAGAGTGGTCTCTGAGCGCATTTCAGAGAAACCCCAGAGATTTTCTACATCCAACTCCACCATGTAGACTGTATAAATAGTCTGCCTTTGAATTGGTAAATAGTGTAAATCGTTTCATATTTTCTCATTGAGAATGTAATAGTGATGTGCTTTTTAACGTTTTTGCCATATGCTAAATAATAAATAAATACTGTGAATCAACTACATAGTCCACTGTTTCTTCAGCTTGTTTGCAAGATGGCATTTGCTTCTGCTGCTGTCTTCTCAATTCTAGCTTTGTGTGCATTTGTTCTTAAAGCTTGGTCTTGCCACTGCCAGCATTAGCCCCTCTGCTTCTTTCTTCAGATTTCCTGCTCTTAGCCACTGTCAGGTCTTGTTTTTTATTTGCTCTGAGATTGTCTGAACTTATGTTGATCTGCTAGCCCAGGGGTGGCCAAACTATGGTTCTTTGAGGGCCTGTGGACTTCAATTCCAAGAATTCCTGAGCTAGCCATGCATGCTAGCTGGCTCAGGAATTCTGGGAGTTGAAGTCCACAGGTCCTCAAAGAACCATAGTTTGGCCACCCCTGTGCTAGCCTCTGTTCTGTTATTTCTCACCCTGGATGTTATTCTTGCCAGAAATGATACCTTTTTTTCAAATATCCTCTTCTCGTTGGACGATTTGTAATAATTGATCATTATTTCTTTGTTTTTGGTCTGTATACTTATGACAGGTTGTAGGAAGTTAAAACCCACCCCTCTCCTAGAAAATGAAATATTTTAGGAAATATTAAAAAGGGAAGAATATTTCCCCCTAAAAGGGAGGCAGAAACTCATTCCCCCCACCTTTGTCAATGGGCCATTAAGGCCTGAGCCAACTCACTCATTTCCCCCCCCACACACCAGGTCAGCTTCAGCACATTATTGCAGCCTGATTCAGCACGAGCAGCTGATTGGCGGGTGGATCGGCCTCCCGGAATACCTCCAATCAGCTGTTCCAGGCTGTAGGGATTGCCACAGACCATCGCCTCCTCTGTGCCTTGCGTTTTTGGCTACATTTGGTGTATAAGCCACACCAAAATTTTCACCCTCTTTTAGGGGGGGAAGTGTGTCTTATACTTCGAAAAATACAGTAAGTTGTTATCTTCCAAGGGATTTCTTTTTTAAAAATCACAACCTCTACAGTCAAAAAATTAATAGGAAAACGGTTTTAGGATATAATCTCAAGAATACACTTTGAAATCATTCTGATAAATAAATCAGTGTGTGTGAAGTAAGAAGCAGCCCCTTAATCTATTTGTCTACCTCTCCAAGCTATCTGAATTATTTGTGCCAGGCCAAGGCATCAGGTGCCATCTCTCCCTGCCAAGATCAAGAGACAAGCAAATCGTCTTCCAAAGTCATCTCAGTTTTTCACATCCTGATGATAAGGAGGCCACTATTACATAGTTAGCTTTTTTTTTCCCTTGGCACATTTACATAATGTAGCATAATCTTGCTAATTACATTAGGAGCCCATTAAAATTACAAGACTTGAACATGCAAACGAAGTAATTTTATCAACCAGCAGAAAGGAGATAGGAAAACATCAGGGCAACATTGCCTGGGCTAATGTTGAGACCTTTGCTGCATTGCAAATTCTGTATTTATTGTTTTTAACAAGAGTCTTGTTTTATTAATGACTTTTGCATGCAAGGTCTACAACCTGAGAAAGGTAACATCTGAATTTTTAAAAGTGAAAGAGTTCGATTCCTCCAGTAGACCTAAGTACTTATAAACTGTTTGCTTTTAATGACCAAATCCCCCTCCATCTGAGGTGATTGAGAAACCCTGAAGAGTCATCACAAAGCTATTCCAGGCTAAACTTGGAGCGTAAACAAGATCCACATTCTTCTACTAAAAGTACAACCTTGAACCCTCCAATAGACATCAAAGGGTGCTGCTTCCAGCAGATATGTTATGTCCCTACATTTACATCTTAGCTGGAAAGTTCCCAGTCTGGTCCAGCTTATTGTCATCAACTGGTTACTCTTGATTGGCCCTGGTCCAAGCCAGGGCTATCCTATTTAAACCCCAGCCACAGCTGGGGTCTCTGCTGTTGTTCCCATCATGACCTAATAAAGAGCTGAAGCCACTTACTCACCTCCTGCCTCTTCAGTATGAGAACTTAACATTGGCGACGAAGGTGGGATACTGAAGAGTCACACAAAGAAACTCAGCCGGCTGGGAGGACGCCTCCAACCACGAGGTGCCAAATTCAAATGGAACAAAGAAAGCTGCGCCATGTCGTCCATTCACCCACTGATGCCATTCGACCCTAAGAGAGAATCATGGGACAACTAGCAATAGCAATAGCACTTAGACTTATATACCGCTTCGTAGTGCTTTACAGCCCTCTCTAAGCAGTTTACAGAGTTCAGCATATTGCCCCCAACAATCTGGGTCCTCATTTTACCCACCTCAGAAGGATGGAAGGCTGAGTCAACCTTGAGCTGGTGAGATTTGAACAGCTGAACTGCTGAACTAGCAACCAGCTGAAGTAGCCTGCAGTGCTGCATTTAATCACTGCGCCACCTCGGCTCCTTAACTACTTAAGAAGATTCTGCTGTTTCCTGGGCGCGAGTGAAATGAACAACAAATCGGACAGCATTAAATGGGACATATTTCTGAGCCACTGTGGACCAGAAGTTTTCGAGATGGCTGCGAGCCTGATGGAGCCGGAACAAGTCGAGGCTGCCTCATGGACAGAAATTCAAGAAGTTTTGAAAAATCACTACGACCCTACACCTTCGAAGGTAGTGAGCCAACACAAGTTTGGAGAAAGAATGCAAAAAGATCATGAAAGCGTAAACGAATACATCGCGGCTCTAAGAAAGGCATCGGTGCACTGCAAATTCAGCAATCTGGACGAGGCGCTGCTATACCAACTGATCCGAGGAACACGGGACCTGAGCCTACAGAAAAGACTTCTAGCCAAGGCGGACGAGCTGACCCTGAAAACTGCCTTGGCGGATGCTAGGGCAGCAGAAACATCCAAGGATGGGGTGGAAACGCTGCGCCAGAAGGGCATGTCAGCCCCAGCAAAACATGCAGTCAAGGTAAATGAGGTACAATACAAGAGCCCAGACGAGTGCTCAGATGAGGAAGGTGAAAACGTTTTCTACATAGATCCGCACTGGGGGGGGGGGATAAAAACTAACTCCATGTCCCAGTTGTGGCGAAATGCACCCCCGGGCATCCTGCTATTTCTGCGAGGTAAATTGCAGATGTTGTGGGAAAATCAGCCACATCACGAGGGTCTGCCAGGCACCTCGTTTTCTTGCCTCCCATATCCCTAACAGAGGAACCGGCCGAAACTTCTATTAGAGTGAGCCGCGGTGTGAAGGCGAACCGTGATGGAACAAGAGGGGTCCACACAGACGAAGCAGTAACTATGCTCCCCAGGAAGAGATAAACTACATACAAGTAAATCAAGTTAAAGAGCGGGACAATTCAAAAATTAACATAGTGGTGCTTGTAGAAGGCTCTCATTGTGACATACAAATAGCCACGGGGTCTTCCCTAACTATAATGTCCCGGGAAAATGCGAAGAAAGCCATCCCAAGCCTAACCCGGGGGCAGCTGCGAAATCAACCAATCCGGATTTCCGACTGCCAAGGAAATCGAATCCCAGTTTTGGGAATCAAAAATGTGATGGTGAGGTCTGAGGACCAGGAAGCAAGTTTGAAGCTGACCGTCACCCACGACCACATCCCCAGCCTGTTGGGACTCGACTGGTTCCGAGCGCTCGACATGGAGGTGACCAGAAAGACAAAGGTGATCAACGAGACGCTGGCTGCGGAGACCTGCTACAGGAGTGCCAGGAAAATTTCGACCAGCGTTTGGGCAAATATGTGGGCACCCCAATTTCTTTTAGCCTAGACCCAAGGGTAGCACCAATAAGGCTAAAACCGTGCAGAATTCCCTTTGCATTAAGGCCAAGGATAGACAAAGCAGTATTGATCTTGAAACAGTAGGTCATATGTTATCGTATTCTGAATTTTACAAGAATTTTTGGCAGGATATTATCGGCCTATTTTAAAATCAACCCCAGGGAAAGATATTTCTAAGTATATTAAAATTTTGCTTCCAGATGAAAATCCTTAAATTACACAGGCAACAGTCAAATTTTTAACTATAGCTATAAAAACAAGATCTTTACTAACACATTAATAAGCTGGGGTTTAAATGTTTTGTGTCCTATATATGTCAATTATTTTATTTGTTAAACTGTTTTATCTAATGCCAAATTTTTGAATATATCTGTAATTTGCAATTTGGGTCTTTTGGCCATAAAACATTATTATTGATATTCTGGGATACATGTTCTTTCTTCTCTTTTTAAATTCCTAATCAGCAAATTGTCAAATAATGCTTTGTCCCTACCCTCCTCTCTGGTCTCAATTTCCTTATATGCCTGATACATAGTAAAGAGGAAAATGTAATGATGAATGCAGCAGTACAGCCAGGGGGTTAAAGTCTAGATTCTCACTTAAACATGAGCCAGCAGTGTGCGGTAGCAGCCAAAAAAGCCAATGCAATCCAAGGCTGCATAAATAGAGGTATAGAAGAATCAAGATCACGTGAAGTATTGGTACCACTTTACAAAGCCTTAGTATGGCCACACTTGGAATACTGAATCCAGTTTGGGCCACCACATTATAAAAAAGATGTTAGACTCTGGAAAGAGTGCAGAGAAGAGCAACAAAATGATTAGGGGCTGGAGGCTAAAACATACGAACGACAATTGCAGGAACTGGGTATCTCTAGTTTAGTAAGAAGAAGGACTAAGGGAGATATGATAGCAGTGTTCCAGGATTTGAGGGGCTGCCACAAAGATGAGTGGGGTCAACCTATTTTTCAAAGCACCAGAAGACAAGACAAGAAACAACAGATGGAAACTAATCAAAGAGAGATCCAACCTAGAACTAAGGAAAAATTTCCTGACAGTGAGAACAATCAATAAACATCTTACCTTCAAAAGTTGTGAGTGCCCCATCACTGGAGGATTTCAAGAATAGACTGGACAGCCATTTGTCTGAAATGGCATAGATCAGGGGTGTCAAATTGGCAGCCCGAGGGCCTGATGCGTCACGTGCAGGCCATGCCTACCCCAGCTCCATGAATGGGAAAAACGTTGTGAAACATGATGTGACGGCAATGTGATGCCACGAGTTTGACACCTGTGGTATAGACTCTCCTGCTCAAGCAGGGGTTGGAGTAGAGGACCTCCAAGGTCTCTGTTATTCTATGATTCTAGATATGAACTCTGCCCCAGGGATGGGTTATAACTTACCTCGCTGCCAGTTCAGCTTCCTCCCGCGCTGCGTGGGTGCGCCGCATGCGCGTGTGCGTGCATGCGCAGTGCCAAAAATTCTCATAAAATTCCCATAAAAAGGCAAAAACAAGATGGTGGCGCATGCGCAGTGCCAGAAACTCAGCTTCTGCGCATGCGCAGTAGGGCAAAAAATTTTAATCCCAAAAAAAAATTCCCCCAAAAAAAATTCCCAAAAAAAGATGGCGGTGTCCACAGATCGGCACCGACAGAACCGGTTCCGTGACGTCACCTTGACATCACCAGTGGTTTGCTACCGGTTATATAGAACCGGTGTTAACCGGGAGGAACCCACCTCTGCCCCAAATGTCTACTGAGTGAACAATAGCTTGTGGGGACTGCAAACTGTCCTTGTGTTTGATACATAGACCAGTGATGGCGAACCTATGGCACGGGTGCCACAGGTGGCACGCGGAGCCATATCTGCCGGCACGCGAGCTGTTGCCCTAACTCTGCTCCAGTCCGCATGTGCATGCCGGCCAGCTGATTTTTGGCTTTCACTGAGACTCTGGGAGGGCGTTTTCAGCCTCCGGAGGGCCTCCGGGGGGCGGGGGAAGCCATTTTCGCCCTTCCCACGCTACAAGAAAACCTCTGGAGTCTGGGGAGGGCGAAAAATGGGCCTACTTGGCCCACCCGAAGTCGGGAAACGGGGGAGTGGGGGGATCGTGCATGCATGCACAGGGGCGGGGCAGCACGAGGGATCACACGCGCATGTGCAGGGGGCATTGAATTATGGGTGTGGGCACTCGCACGTGTGCAATAGCGTGCACGTGCGTGCTTTTGGCACCTGAGGAAAAAAAGGTTCGCCATCACTGACATAGACTTACAAAGGCTATGACAGACAGAGCCCAATGGCGTAGGCAATCTATGGAATTTCAGATGTTCCTGAATTCCAATTCCCAACAGCCACTTGGGCGGAATGTTCCAAATTAGAGGTCAGCAATACAGAGAGAAACAAGTTTACTTCCTTTGGACTAGAACTGTGTCAATCTTGGCAACTTTGAGCTGTCGACTTCAACTCCCAAAATTTTCCAGGAAGCAAAGCTGGCTGAGGAATTCTGGGAATTGAAGTCCACACAGTTCAAAGTTGCCAAGGTTGACAACACTAGACTAGAATGTCTTTCTACTTATTTGGGAAAGTATGTAATTGTGAAGGAGGTATCTTCAAGGAAAAACATGATCATAGACATAGACTTTACTTCTTTTATTTTTAAATGTAACATTATTTTGTGCTATAAAATTATGGTTATTCCTAAGAAAGCTATATGGCTACCCAAAGGCTGCAATGCTTGTAGGACCATTAATCCAGACAGAGCCTAAATTTCCCTAACTGTATCACTGAAGCTTAGCCTAGATCTGACTAAATTTAATTCTAGCTGACTAAGTCCACTTCATCTCCAGAGAAACAGCCTACTGTAATACCAGTCATCCTGACATCATCACTCCTTCCATTCTCTCTGATTGCTGATTAATTCCAGCTCAGTCCATGCCACAGTTTCAGAGACTGTAGTGACCACAGAATATAGTGACCTTCCCTCTAAAGCTAACCAAGTAAACCTCAAACGTTTCACACAATCTCCATAATAATCTTACACTGAAGTCTCTTTCAGAATAACAGGACATGCCTTTCAATGCATCACTGTAAGGTTTGAGGCTTCCTTTGTTGTATACTTTCAATTCACCATCCAGGAAGTTTATATTGACAGGTAGGAAAAAGTACACAAACAGAGACAAATGAGGCACTACTCTCCTTATGGCTGGGACGACTATTTCACCTTGTTCCATCCAACACAATGGCGATAATTTCAGATAGGAATAAAATCCTGTTTGAGCTGGTCCAGGGGATTGGACCAGAAGACCTACAAGGTCCCTTCTAACTCTATTATTCTGTTATCCCTATTATCCCTGTTAATTTACTTTTGAACCCACTCATTTGGTAGATGTAGCTCCCTGTTTATATTTACCACTGATTTACTATTCCAAAAATAGCTTCCAGAGGTGAGGTACTTTTTAGTGTATTGGAAAAGCCTTATCTGCTTCATCCTATAATATCCCCAGCCTGTCCTTTGTTTTGGGGACTACTTCTAAAGACAAGTTTTGCATTTTTAGCACAGCAAAATTCTGGAATAATACTACACCCCGGTCTCCAAAGGCTCTATTACTATTCCCTTGTGCAAAACTAAGGATAGTTTTATATCAAAATTAATTACCACATAAAGGAGACTAATTGATGGATAAAGAGCCGTGCTGGCACAGTGGTTAGAATGAAATACTGCGGGCTAACTCACTGCTCACTCCAGGAGTTCGATTCTGAGCGGCTCAAGGTTGACTCAGCCTTCCATCCTTCTGAGGTCGGTAAAATGAGGACCCAGATTGTTGGGGGCAATATGCTGACTATGTAAGCTGATCAGAAAGGGCTGTAAAGCACTGTGAAGTGGTACATAAGTCTAAGTGCTATTGCTATTTATTCCCACTGTCAGCCAATATGGGGTATGAGAGGAAATTAAGTCCAGAGACTCTACCAATCACTTTCCTTAATTTGTCCTTCATTAAAATAGCAAATACAGATAGTCCTTGACTTACAACCACAACTGGGGCAAGGCAGTTGTTCAGTGAGTCATGCCCAATTCTGCAACCTTTTTTTTGCCGTGGTTGTTAAGTGAATCACATGGTTGTTAAACAAACCCAGCTTCCTCCTTTGACTTTGCTTGTTAGAAGTCAGCTGGGAAGGTTGCAAATGGTGATCACATGACTTTGGGATGCATCAATCATTGTAAATGCATGCCTGTTGCCAAGCACCCAAATTTTGATGACCAGTTACGGAGGGCTACAACAGTCATACGTGTGAGGACCCTAACTTATTTCAGTGCGATCCAGAGTCATTGTATGCAACAAAATTTCATTTTAATGTATGCCAATTACTGTACATTCAAAGTGACAATAAAATTATTCTAAGTCTAAGTTCTAAGTCTACGTCATCCTATCAGGGAGATGGGTGGTATATAAATTTAATAAATTAGCACTCTGAACAGTCACTAAATGAATAGTTGTAAGCAGGGGCGAGTTGCTCACTTACCAATACCGGTGCGCTGTGCGCGCATCTCCACGTTTTGTGCGATTTTGCATGCGCGGAAGCAAAATCTTGCCGAAATCTCTCACGCGCGCGTATCCCCTCACGAGATTTTGGTGAGATTTTGCTTCCGCGCATGCGCAGAATCAAAAAAGGGCCAAAAAAATCTTTTTAAAAGATGGCGATGCGCGCGACGGACCAGCGAAGACGGCACCGGAGCGGTCGCGCGCAAATTGCGCAATCAGCCGCTTCCTAGCAGAGCTATGCACCAGACCGGACCGGACCGGTAGGAACCCACCACTGGTTGTAAGTTGAAGATTACCTGTACTACATCAATCATTTGCCTCATTTTTGAAGCAGAATAGTATTTGGCCAATGGGACAATGACATGTGTACAGTATAAGTATATTTTCTGCCAGCTGAAGGACTGGAGAAATGCCCTTTTAACACAGCCATAAGAAAAAGCCTGTACATTTATTTTGTACATCATATCAAGTAACACTTGTCCTCCCTGGTCCCTGCCCAGGAGTGATTGGTGGAGGGACCGAAGTGGAATAGATACATGATGCATAATAAGACAAGTAAAAATAGAAAAACTGGTGAATATATGCCTGGCAATCTATGTACGCTAGGAAGAACATATCTAAGCATCTCTTTACACCATTGAGTAGTTCAAATGTAAATTGTGTTTGAAATTAATGAAGCAAAATTATTCATGGGAGTGAATTGTTAGAACAAAGAATGTTTCAAAATTCAAGAGCAGCATTTTTTTAAAAAAAATGATTCTATTATCATTGAATTAAGGGAGTTGAGGCATGCAATTTATCAGTGCTAAAATGTTCAAGGTGCTTTAAGATAATCAAGAGTGAGGATAATGGTATGTCAGAAATTTCATTTGGGTGGTACAATTGCCATTAAAGCCTTGCTTTATTAAGGCTATAACAGCGGCAGAAGGAGTAAGATTTATTATCAATGGAGAGGTAGGTCTCCCCCTTGTGCATAAATCTCAGCCAAGGAGCCATGATTAATGTGTAGCTCAGAGACAGCACTGCTGCATTCTGAAACATGTTGCATCTCCAGGTTGTTGTTGTTGTTGTTGTTGTTGTTGTTGTTTTGCCATGAGTTTTCACTATGAAGAAGATGAAGGATACAGCTCTTGTCCAGAGCGTACGGTCTATCTAAGCCATGCACTACATCCAGTTTTGGTCACCACATTACAAAAAAGATATTGAGACTTTGGAAAATGTGCAAAGAAGAGCAACTAAGTGTCAAGGTTCCAAATAGCATCCAAAACTAAATCAGAGTCCGAGGCAAAGCATTCCTCAAAGTTCAAATTTATTAACAAAGCCATGTCGGCACATCTGTGAGAAACCCGAATCTAAAGCTACGAGGGTTTCTCCACCCAGTTTAAAATTCATTCCTGTGTTCCCACACCCACAAGTTCATCACGTTGATCAGTCGTCTTTTGCCAACGTGTCCGTTACTCCCATCAGCTTCCGGCCAGGTGCTGAACGAAGGATGACCTTGAAAAACTAAAAGGAATTTGTTATGGCTACATGTCTACATCGCTCATGCAACAGCCCCTCCCAAATTCCCACAGCAAGAATACATTCTAAAGCATTAGTGTGGCAGGCCAAAGTCTCTAATAAAATATGGCTTCGGCCTGACACTAAGATGATTAAAGGCCTGGAGGCTAAAACATATGAAGAACGGTTGGAGGATTTGGGTTTGGCTAGTCTAGATAAAAGAAGGACTAGGGGGGACATGATAGCAGTATTCCAGTATTTGAGAGGCTGCCACAAATTTATTTTCCAAAGCACCAGAGGGCAGGAGAAGAAACAATGGATGGAAACTAACCAAGGAGAGACGCAACCTGGAATTGAGGAGAAACTTCCTAACGGTGAGGACAATCAACCAAATGGAACAGCTTGCCTTCAGATGTTGTGGGTGCTTCATCACTGGAGGTTTTTAAGAAGAGACTGGATAGTCACTTGTCTGAAATGATATAGGGTCTCCTGCTTGAACAGAGGGCTGGACTGGAAGACCTCCAAGATCCCTTCCAGCTCTATTCTGATTCTGACAACATGGTGCCTCTTCCTCATTCGAGGTACCCAAATCAACTGGACTAGAATAGCTATTTATTTTAGGGGCCAAAAAAAATATTATGCAGTCTGCTCCATTCTGTCCTCCAAGAGAAGGAATCAGACAAGAAGAAAAAGCTAGGAATGTACTGCCTGGCAGAATTTGCCTCCTAAGACAATCCTTCCCCTTGGCCTCAGATTACGGCTGGTCCTGGAATGAAACGGTCAGATAAGAGACATTTCAGCCCCAAAGAAGGAATGGAGGCATGGAAAGTGTCTCAGAAGAGATCCTCCCTAACTCCTTAGAACAGGGGTGTCAAATTCAATTTCATTTAGGGCCGCATCAGGGTTGTGTTTGACCTTGGGGGGGGCTGGGGGGGCATGGCCAAGGGGGCATAGCAGCTGAACATCACTTGCATTGGGGGCGCCTGTGGTGGCCCGAGCGCTCTACCAGCGAAAACGGAGCTTGGCAGGGCCCCGCGCAGCCCTTCAGAATTCCGTTTTCGCTGGCAGAGGGCACTACAGGCCGGTCCTTCGCTGTTCCCAGGGCAGCCCCGCGGGCCAGATCTAAGCACCCCACAGGCCGCATCTGGCCCATGGGCCTGGAGAAAGTTAGCACCCATCCCCTCCTAGAAAAAATGAAATATCCTAGGAAATATTGAAAAAGGAAAGAATATGTTTCCCTGAATGAGGAAAGAAGAAACATATTTAAATACAAAGCAGCTTCCTGCAGCTCCCTGCCCCCACCCTTTGCCAATGGGCCATTAAGGACTGGGCCCAGCTCACACATTCCTCTCACCTAGCCTGGAGGTCTTCTACATAACAAAGAACCATAATAGGAATCCCAAAGCCTTTTCATTATACCACATGGGACCTGGGAAGATTACATCAGTCAAGTCTAGAACTTGGGACAGCCCACAAGAGTTGCCCCAGCATGCCCCTGGGGGTCTGACAGCCAATGGAATACATTTCTATATAGGAACGGGAAACAGTTAGGGAGGGGCCCAAGAGAGAGGAACTCAGCATCTCTTCTTCCCTTTTTTTCTCTTCACCCACATCTGGAAGCATGTGATCTACCTTTTCTGTACAGGGGCTCATGCCATGTGCTCCTGTCCACCATTAAACCTTCTTTCCAAGCAACTTTCATGAATTCAGTGTCTTTTTCCCCACTTGGAACTGAACCCAGAAGGATATTCCTTACAACAGGCCTTGAGTTTGACATCCCTGCCCTAGAAAGTAAAGTGGGGACAATGTCTGAGGAGATTCTCAGTCATCCAGGACAAAGATGCTTTTTTTCCCTTCAAAAGGCAACTGGACTGTTTGTTTGTTTTCCCTTGAGGAAGAAGAAGAAAATGTTTCACTTCTCACCCAAGAAGCTTTATCAGTCAGTTTTGATGGTGGGGGGGAAGGATGGAAGGATACGTACTGACAGTTGAGAGTGGATGGTGAGGAGATGGAAGGATAGATTCTGATAGGATGTATGGGTGGGGGGAATAGAAGGATTATACTTCTTTGCAGTCATTTGAACATTAGCACTCTCTGAGAGAGCTTTCAGACTTACACAATTCTGTTACGGTAACTTTACAATAAATTTGTAAGGTGATTATTCATGGTTTCTTGTCTAGACTACCTCAAAAGGCTGACATCTGGCCAGCAAATCTCTACTCCATTATAAATAACTTTTTTCCCTATTATTTCCATACCTAATCTATATCCCTCAGCATTGTAACCACACCTTTTTATAGACTTCTCAGGGACATCAGCCTAGAATGGGTTTGATTTGGCAGCCATCCAATTTTTTATCTCCTTTCATCCTGCGTTTAATGAGGGGTGCTGCATGGCCTTTTCTGACTACAGGTAGTCCTCAACTTATAACTGTCTGTTTGGTTACAATTTGAATATACCACGGCACTGAAAAAGTGATATACAACCAGTCCTCACACTTATGACTGTTGCAGGATTCCAGGATCATGTTATCTCTATTTGTGATCTTCCCAGCAAGCAAAGTCAATGGGGAAAGCCAGATTTGGTTAATAGCCACCTGATTCCCTTAACAACTGTAGCAAAAAATGTCATAAAATTGGGTATGTCTCATTTAACAACCATCTTGCTTAGCAATGGAAATTCTGGTCCCAATTGTTATCCCTTGTGTTATCTTGCCCACCTCCACAACAATAACGTGTGGATGAAGAAAATGACATTCTCTGCCTCATCAAACAAAGCAGAGTACTCAGAATGTGATGGGAAGAAATGAAAAGATTTCAATTGACATTTCCAAAAGCTCAATCATTGCACATTGATGATCTTTCTTATCTGCTCTGTATCGCAAATTAAAATGATTAAAATTAATTAATTCCAAGACCATGAAAGGAGCTTCAGCCAGCCCCTTCTTTGCACCCAGTAATGAGTTCTCAAAGTTGAAATTTTGTCAGCAAGGAATTATTTCAGGCTAAGATTTTAATGTTCGCCTTCTTCACAAAGTTTTACAATGTCTGTCTTTTCTTCCCATTTTTCCATCTTTTTTTTCTTTTTGAAGAAACTGAGCCAAAGAATTCAGAACTCCCGTATAATGTCTTTTGATTGGAGACAATAGAATCCAATCTATTGATTGGAGAGTGATGTAAAGCACTATAGAGCGGTATATAAGTCTAAGTGCTATTGCTATCCATCCATCAGAAATGGATTCCATTGCATTTTATTTAATTCCATCATAACTATCATCTTCATTATTACTAAATCAGCTTTCCTAATATCTTTGCTTTGGGCATCAACAGTTTTGGGCATCTCTTCCTGCTGCTTTCCATATGCCATTTCTCTCTGAAAAGATATTAACAGTGTATGAAAATCTCACCTTGCCATTTCACTTAAATTTATTTCCCCTGCCAAAAAAAAATCCCAGATGTTTTTCTATAATATTCACAGAATACTTGAGAATTTCTTTGAAATTCTTCTTGGCAGTGTTTTTGAGTGAATGTGGTGTTCTGAGTTAGAGCTGGAGGTGTTTTCTATTCTCATCATAACAGTAATTCTCTTCTTTCAAATTTGATAGATATTTGGAAAGCCTGAGAGGCTACAGACTGCTGTAAAAACATACTTCGATAAACAACAGGGCACTCATCACTCATCTTAGTCAACTTGTAACAAAATAATATAAAAATACAATTGTCAACTCTGAAGTTGGCCTGACTGAAGCCATCTTTGAGGCTTCAGTGTTGCCACAATGGAGATGAGGGTTAGGGAGGGGGAATAGCTGGGGGGTTTGTAGCCAAAACAAAATACTTTCCCCTGGGAACCAAGGACATTCCTGGCTGAAGAGAGGAGGAGGAGTGATGTTACCAAGCAACTGGACAGCACCCTGATTGGACCATGTGACTGTTTGTTTGGGAAAAGGGGAAAACTTTTACTTTTAATTAGGTGAAAACTGTGGGAACCTTTAGAGTCAGTTTTCACCAGCCTGTGCCAATGTGATATATCTAATAAAACTGTTCTTTGAGGAATCTATCTGCCTCAGAGTTCTGATTGTTATGGGTGTATTACTTGGAACCCTGATAACAATACTTCGTCCATGAAATTTTCACACAAATTCTCTTCAGTTTTAAAAAAGTTCAATAGCAAATTCTCTTTTTAAACAAATTGAGAAGTAGTAGGGGAAATGATGTAGGGCAACTTATTTTTGCATGACACGACTGGATACGAAAGGGGACATGATGGCTCAGTGGTTAAAGACACTGAGAGCCCGGGTTCGAGAACCAAGCTCTGCACAATGGGGTGAGCTCCCTTTACTTGCCCCAGCTCCTGCCCACCTAGCAGTTTGAAAGCATGCAAATGTGAGTAGATAAGTAGATACCACTTCGGTGGGAAGGTAACAGCGCTCCGTGCACCTTTGGCATATAGCCATGCTGGCCACGTGACCAGGGGAAATTTTCTTCGGACAATGCTGGCTCCCTCATCCAAGAAACAGTAATGAGCACTGTGCCCTAGAGTTGGACCCAACTGGCAGGAAAGCCTTTACCTTTACTGGATGTGGATAAGTGAGATGGTTTCATTTTTTTTCTCCATATGTGGAGTAATTTCGCCTATGGCCAGACACATCCACAGGGATTGACATTTGGAAGATGAGAGGTGCAGCATCTCAGCTGAAGCCATACCCGCCATCTGATAGATTTTGGCCACCTCACCACTCCTACCAGTGCCAATTGTTAGCTGGATTTATTCCAGGCAACTTACTACCAGCCATCTAAGACCCATATTCAACATGTAATACTTATTATGACAGGGATTAGTGACCATAGGTTCCTACATGGCTTTTCCTCTTCTCTACATGCCCTTACACAACAGGCTATGATTATGTTCCTTCTCTGCTGATCAGTAAAAGCCATGATGTGGACTTCCAGCACAGACCGGGGGGGGAACAAAAGCACTAGTCTACAAACTCATACTGGACACAGTATTCCAGGTGTGATTGGACCAATGCAACCTTCCATTGTGACATGGATCCATGAAGAGTTACTCTGTGGTAAGGAAGAAGGATGGAAGGAAGGAAGGAAGGAAGGAAAGAAGGAAGGAAGGAAGGAAGGAAGGAAGGAAAGAGAAAGAAAGAAAGAAAGAAAGAAAGAAAGAAAGAGAAAGAAAGAAAGAAAGAAAGAAAGAAAGAAAGAAAGAAAGAAAGAAAGAAAGAAAGAAAGAAAGAAAGAAAGAAAGAAAGAAAGAAAGAAAGAAGGGTGGGTGGGTGGGTGGATGGATGGATGGATGGATGGATGGATAGATAGATAGATAGATAGATAGATAGATAGATAGATAGATAGATAGATAGATAGATAGATAGATAGATAGATAGATAGATAGATAGATAGATAGATAGATAGATAGATAGATAGATAGATAGATAGATATTGGGTATGGTTGTTTCATGATAGTCTAGTTTTTTACTGGCTTAAGGATGATTAGAGAGGACTTCAGATCAATAGTGAGATAAGCCTTTTGCCACCCGTCACTTTGCAAGAAAGTCAGCCGCTGCTATGACTCGGAAACAGAAGCAACACAGGAGGGATCAGGAGCCACAGTAGTAACAACAAGAGTCATCTGCATATGGTTTTCTGCCAGTTCAGACATAAGTGATTACCACTACAGCTCAAAAGAGGGTGAGGGGAGAAACAGAATAACACAGTCCCGCTCTGTTACAAAGTCAGAGGGGAATAAATTGTGCAAAAATATTCATGGCATCCACAACATTGGGGAACAGTCAGAAAGCTATCGCAAATTTCAACTGTTTATTGATACAGAGGCTGGGGTGTTTTTTTTTTTCATAAAAACCTTAGTTGTTAAATTGATATGATCTTTAGGGTTCTTTTGTGTAATTGTTTTACTCCGTAATACACATTAACCAAAGTTATGGAAGTACATTAAGGGATAGATATTATTATGCAAAAGCTGAGGTTATTTTGCATTGGTGGTATAGCTATTAACACTTCTGCAAAGCCAGGGGACGTTGTCTGTTCTCCAGTTCTGTGATTACAGTGCAAAGAACAAAGAAGCCATCTAGCATTCTCACTAAGAGGATTTTAGCCTAAGATTGTCACAACCTATTAAAGCAAATGAAGCTTGGCATTTCACAAAAGGGGGAAATACTTTAATTTGATTGTGAGAGATAGAATTTCTCATCTCCATGGTTTCTATTTCAGTCTGATCCTACTCTAATGGCATAAGTACGTTCCAACCAGCGATTATTTCTAAATCTCCACCCTTGACAAGAGAAACATGACATTATTTCCCTACTGAGGAGTTACAATAGCTTTTTTTATACGTTTTTGGTGGTGGGAAAAAACATGACAAAGGGAGGGGAGGAATGAATCCTCTTAGGAAAGGATGAGCAATTTAAGTGATGCCAGTCTAAACTTGTATGGAGCAGATCCTAAATGTAATCCACATTGCAGAGATTGAATTCTGTGTCTCTGATCTGAATCAAAGAGAAACCCAACCTAAGACTAAGGAGAAATTTCCTGACAGTGAGAAGAATTAGTGGAACTGTTAAGGAGTTATTGTGCTATTAAGCACATACACAGCGAAATGTGTTGTAGTAATGGTGTTGCAGTTTGATATGAATGCTATTCAGTCAATAAACAGAATATCTTTAATATGTACAAAATAGTTTTTACTTGAATAGTAGCAAAGTTAAATAGGAAGTCCAAGTCATACACAGTTATTCAGTCAATGCGAAGTTTCTTCTTCTTGCCTATCTTTGTTTTAACTCACAAACAAAGACTACAGCTATCACTTAATTCTATACTATCACAGATAGTTACTTCTTCTCTTCACAGCAATTCCACACAGTCATAAAGTAATCTACTCATCAGTAAAGCAGCAGAGAGTCTTCAATCTGGAACACACCGTCAAACACCACTCACCACACTAAACCACACTAAACCACCGACCACACTCAGCATGCTCTCTTGCTTGCTTATATAGTAATCATCCACAATGCATTTAAAGCAATATACACATAACAATGATTTGTGGCTTAATCATATATTAACACACCCAATCGTTTGAACAGGGTTCTAACAGGAACGGATTGCCTTCGGAAGTTATGGGTGCTCCATCATTGGAGGTTTTTAAGAAGAGATTGGACAACCATTTGTCTGAAATGATATAGGATCCTCTGCTTGGGCAGGGGGTTGGACTAGAAGACCTCCATAATCCCTTCCAACTCTGTTACCCTGTTCTATTCTGTGCTGGTGTTGTGTATTCTGCATTCTATATTCTGATCTGATGCTATTGTATCTAAGACCCTTTGGCAGTCTAACAAGTACTTGTAACCAGAAAAGCCCCCAGAGGCGTCCACTGAATCAAAATGCATACAGAATTGACAATAACCAAGTGGTTTTTTTTTATTTTTAATAAGGAAAGCCAGAAGAGACATTTGGCTAAATTTCGTATAAACATCAACTCCCTTCCTCCCTTGAGGTTAATTAGAAAGAGAAAAACTTACTAAAAGCTTTTCCTTTAGAGCAGAGGTCTCAAACTTGTGGCTCCTTGTCTGCATGACAACCTTATAATTTTCTACAACCTGAAATAGTATGGTAAGTGCTGATCTTCAAAAATACATTTATATTACTCATCAAGCCTGATAGTGGTGTTCTGGTTAATGAAAAATGTTCTAGTGAAGTGGGCAAAGTGAAATGGCTATGGAATCATAGAATCATAGAATCATAGGGCTGGAAGGAACTTTAGAGGTTTTCTAGGCCAACCCAATGCCCAAAGCAGGAGTCCTTATACCATCTTGGACAAACAGTTGTCCAATATTTAGTTGAAAACCTCCAGCGACGGAGCACCCACAACTCCAGGAGGCAAGCTGTTCCATTGATTAATTATTCTCACTGTCAGAAAATTCCTCCTCATTTCCAGGTTGGATCTCCCTCTGACGATATTCCATTAATTGGTCGCCATGATGTAAAGTGGTCTTGATATAGGGGATGTAGTCATTAAACCCTTGTCATGGTCAGATCACTCACTCCTTCACCTAGACCTCCATACCGCTTCCCCATGCCGCAGGGAGGCGGAACCAGTTAGATGGGTCCGCCCCAGGCGCCTGATGGACCCGGACAGGTTCCAGACAGAGCTTGGGCCACTTCCTGATGATCTAGCCCTCAACTCGGCCGAGGACCTGGTTGCCGCCTGGGACAGGGCGGCCGGTGGGGCCTTGGACCGAGTTGTGCCTTTGCGGCCTCTGACTCGGCTCCAATCCCACTCGGCTCCCTGGTTTACTGAGGAGCTGAGGGAGATGAAGCGCCGGAAAAGACGCCTAGAGAGCGGTTGGAGGGCCAGTCTCTCTGAATCTGATCGAACACTGGTAAGGTCGCATATTAAGACCTACCTAGTGGCGATAAAAGCGGAGAAATCGAAGTATTTTTCCGCTCTTATCGCATCATCAGAGAATCGTCCAACAGCCCTGTTCAGGGTGACCCGTTCCTTACTCCATCAAGAAGCGCGGGAGGATCCCCTGGAAGGCAGGGCTGAGGACTTTGGACGATATCTACATGACAAAATCGCTCAGATTCAGGGGGAACTGGACTCCAACTGGGTGGATACGGACGCGGTGACAGGGAATAGTCTTGAGAACGTTATCTGGGAAGAGTTTGACTCGGTGACCCCTGAGGATGTGGACAAGATTCTGGGGAGGCTCAGTGCAGCCACATGTTTATTGGACCCGTGTCCCTCCTGGTTAGTGCTGGCTACCCGGGAGGTTACACGAGGCTGGCTCCAGGGAATTATTAACGCCTCTTTGGGGGAGGGTTACTTCCCCACGGCTTTGAAAGAAGCGGTGGTGAGGCCTCTCCTCAAGAAGCCCTCCCTGGACCCAGCAATTTTAGCTAACTATCTCCCTGTCTCCAACCTTCGCTTCGTGGCGAAGGTTGTTGAGAGTGTGGTCGCACGACAGTTTCCCCAGTACTTGGAGGAATCATCATACCTAGATCCGTTCCAGTCGGGTTTCAGGGCCGGGCACAGCACGGAAACGGCATTGGTCGCATTGGTTGATGATCTCTGGAGGGCTCGGGACAGGGGTTGTTCCTCTGTCCTGGTCCTATTAGACCTCTCAGCGGCTTTTGATACCATCAACCATGGTATCATGCTGCACCGGCTGGAAGAGTTAGGGATAGGGGGCACCGTTTTTTGTTGGTTCTCCTCCTTTCTCTCCAACCGGTCGCAGTTTGTATTGGCAGGGGGGCAGAGGTCGTCCTCGAGGCCTCTTACATATGGAGTGCCCCAGGGGTCGATTCTCTCGCCCCTTCTGTTCAACATCTATGTGAAGCCGCTGGGTGAGATCATCCGTGGCTTTGGGGTGAAGTACCATCAGTACGCCGATGATACACAGCTGTACATTTCCACCCCAGGCCACCCCAATGATGCCCTTGAAGTGATGTCCTGGTGCCTGGAAGCTGTGCGGATCTGGATGGGGAGAAACCGACTCAGGCTCAACCCTTCCAAGACGGAGTGGCTGTGGTTCCCAGCGTCTCGATATAGTCAGATGATTCCATCTCTGACTATCGGGGGCGAGTCTCTAGCCCCCGCCGAAAGGGCTCGCAATCTGGGTGTCCTCCTGGATCCACAGCTGTCCTTAGAGGACCATCTGACAGCTGTGACCAGGGCGGCCTTTTATCAGGTCCACCTGATATGCCAGTTGCGGCCCTTTCTGGATCGGGATTCCCTGTGCACAGTCACCCATGCCCTGGTCACGTCGCGTCTGGACTACTGTAATGCTCTCTACATGGGGCACCCCATGAAGAGCACCCGGAGGCTCCAACTGATCCAGAATGCGGCCGCGCGGGTGGTTTCGGGGGCTAATTGGCGCTCCCATATAACACCCCTCCTGTGCGAGCTGCACTGGCTTCCGGTGGTCTACCGGGTGCGCTTCAAGGTGCTTGTTACTACCTTTAAAGCGCTCCATGGCATTGGACCTAGGTATCTCCGAGACCGCCTGCTGCCACAAACTGCCTCCCATCGACCAGTGCGCTCCCACAGAGAGGGCCTCCTCGGGGTGCCATCAGCCAAGCAGTGTAGGCTGGTGGCGCCCAGGGGGAGGGCCTTCTCTGTGGGAGCACCCACCCTCTGGAATCAGCTCCCTGCAGACTTAAGAACAATTCACGACCTGTCCACCTTCTGCCGTGCCCTCAAGACGCATTATTTTTATCAAGCCGGGCTGGCGTGAAAAAGTTTTTGGGGTTTTTAAAATTTTAAGATTTTACTAAATTTTAATTGTATTAAATTAGGGCCATATTGAATATTTTATTTTAAATGTATTTTAATGTTTTTTACTTGGCTTAAATGTATTTTAATGTTTTTTACTTGGCTGTTCACCGCCCTGAGTCCCCTGGAGAAGGGCGGTATATAAATTTAATTAAACTTAAAACTTAAACTTAAAAAAGATGTTGACACTCTGGAAAGAGTACAGAGAAGAGCAATGAAGATGATTGGGGGACTGGAGGCTAAAACATATGAAGAATGGTTGCTGGAGTTGGGTATGTGTAGTTTAATGAAAAGAAGGACTAGGGGTGATAGCAGTCTTTCAATATCTAAGGGGCTGCCACAAAGAAGAGGGGGTCTTCTCCAAAGCACCAGAAGGCAAGACAAGAAACAATGGATGGAAACTAATCAAGGGGAGAAGCAACCTAGAACTAAGGAGAAATTTCCTGACAGTTAGAACAATTAATCAGTGGAATGACTTGAGAGAAGAGTCTAGACCAGTGTTTCCCAACCTTGGCAACTTGAAGATGTCTGGACTTCAACTCCCAGAATTCCCCAGCCAGCATTCGCTGGCTGGGGAATTCTGGGAGTTGAAGTCCGGACATCTTCAGGTTGCCAAGGTTGGGAAACACTGGTCTAGACAGAGTGCAGAGAAGAGCAACAAATATGATTAGGGGACTGAAGGCTAAAATATATGAAGAACTGTTGCAGGAATCGGGTATGTCTAGTTTAATGAAAAGAAGGACTAGCGGTGACATGATAGCAGTCTTCCAATATCTAAGAGGCTGCCACAGAGAGGACAGGGGTCAACCTATTCTCCAAAGCACATGAAGGTAGAATAAGAAGCAATGGGTGGAAACTAATCAAGGAGAGAAGCAATCTAGAACTAAGGAGAAATTTCCTGACAGTTAGAACAATTAATAAGTGGAACGACTTGCCTCCAAAAGTTGTGGATGCTCCAACACTAGAGGTTTTTAATAAGAGATTGGACAACATTTGTCTGAAATGGTGTAGGGTTTCCTGCCTGAGTAGGGGGTTGGATTAGAAGACCTCCAGGGTCCCTTCCAACTCTGTTATTCTGTAAATTGCTTCTTGTTCTGTCCTCAGGTGCCATGGAGAACAAATCAACCCCTCTCTTCCCCATAGCAGCACTTCAACTATTGGAAAGCTGCTATCATGTCTTCCCCTAAGCCAGTGTTTCCCAACCTTGGCAACTTGAAGATGTCTGGACTTCAACTCCCAGAATTCCCCAGCCAGCATTCGCTGGCTGGGGAATTCTGGGAGTTGAAGTCCAGACATCTTCAAGTTGCCAAGGTTGGGAAACACTGCCCTAAGCCTTCTCTTTGTCAGACTAAACATACCTAGTTCCTAATTCCCTTAGCCTCACCATAGGATTTTGCCTGCAGAGCCCTTACCATCTTTGTTGCTCTTCTCTGCCCTCTTTCTAGGGCCTCAGAATTTATTTATTTTTTGTATAACAACTCTGTTCACAACTCTGCTTTGCATGAAAGATTTATTGCTGTGGTTTTAATACAAAACATGTTTTTGTTTAATGGCAAACAGATCCTTATCTAAAATCACTAGAGACTTTTGTTAGGGGTTGATGAAAAAGCTTCAGTGTTGCAGCCCTCAGGGTAACAAACTAGTCCTAATTCGGTATGTGTGTTGATTCGACTTTGAGGTCCATCTTAAAAGTCTTCCTTGGGGAAAAATGAATAGGAAAAGAAGGGGCCTTTGTTTGCTGAAAGAAACATTTTCCACGGCACAAGAAAGAATCACTCATGCATACTTCACAGATCAGTTAATCAGTCCTTCTTTGAGACTCGATTTTATTTTGGATGTACTCAAAGCTTTGCCCAATTCTTTTCACTGCTCTTTTTCCACGAAACACCATTTTTGATGAGTTTATCCATTGTTCCTTTGTTTATCCTTTCTCTTTGAATCTAATTTTTCTTCTCTAAACCTCCAAATCATCTGTGAATTTTAATACCACGGTGTGTTTTCTAAAATGTAAAAGTATTTTAAACAAGGTTGTCACCTGAGGCAAAGTAGAAAATGCACCTGAACTCAGATTAAGGTGCACCATGCCCATAGTATATGAGGCATAAAATTTCCTAAATACCTCTACCCATCCGTAGCACTAAACATACAATGAAACAGAAGGAGAGTACTATGCTGTCCTTCCTTGATACCTAAAATATGCTGCCTATGGAAACTGCCTCCCTGGGTTTAATTGTAGGCCTGCCCACAGTCTAAACCAGGGGTGTCAAACTAGCGGCCTGCAAGGCCACGCCCCACCAGCTCCGCAAAGGGGGGGAAACATCACAATACGTCACGTGACGGCAACTTGACGCCACAAGTTTGACACCTGTGGTCCAGGGTCGGGTTCCTAATTTTTTTACTACCACTCTGTGGGCGTGGCTTGTTTTGTGGGTGTGGCTTGCCAGCCATGTGGTCAGGTGGCCGTGGCTTGCTGGCCATGCGACCGGGTGGGCATGGCTTCTCGGACTGCTGAAGGGAGGGGAACTGAGATAGGTCCTGCCGCCCATTCCCCCTCTCCTCAGCAGCTCGAGAAGCCTCAAACATGCGAAAATGCCTAGGATCATCACCGTGCATTCGTGGCTTCTCGGACAGCTGAAGGGAGGGGAATGGAGATAGTTCCTGCTGCCCATTCTTTCAGTGTCTCACGCGCTCCCTCAGCCATCCTCCCCTGCTTGGAGTCACTGTGGAGTAGGAAGGCAGCGCATGCGCAGTGCCGGAAGCTCGGCTTCTGGGCATGCGCAGAAGAAAATTTTTTTAAAAAATTATTTTTTAAAAAAAAAATGGCGGCGCCCAGGCACCGGCAACCAACCGTACCGGTACTGTGACATCACCAGCGGGCCGCTACTGGTGCTATAGAGTGGACCGCACTGGTAGGAACCCACCACTGCTGTGGTCTAAACAAATGTTTCTCAACATCAGCAATTTTTAAGATGTATGGACTTCAACTCCCAGAATTCCCCAGCCAGCCTGACTGAATTTTCCAGGTGTTATTTTAAGGATGGCGAATTGGTTCGCTGTTTCAACTCATTAGGACTATTTTAAACCTCTACAATCGTTTTTATTTTTTTCCTGTCCTTAAGGGACGAGCTGAAATCCAGTGATATAATAAATGGCTTCATTTACATAGAATTAGTATCGAAGAGAAACTTTCATCAACTTGAATAACCTAAATTGAATTAATAAATATGCATGAGTAAATTGTAAGATGAGGAACCAACCTCTGTTTTCTATGGATGGTATTCAAGTAGATAGTTCTCAGAATAAATGTGATATCTTGTGAGCAACAAAACACAGCCACTTGAAATAGAATCATTACAAGCATTCTATAGTTTTAGGTGATGTGAATGTTTAAATTTGTTTGAACTTACAGGCTTGACTTCTTTATTTTTATTCATCAAATTTATATGCCCACCCATTTCACGAAAAAAAAGTGACTTTGGATGGTATATAATAAGATTATAATTATAAACAGTTAACATAAAATAAAATAATTATTATTTTAAAAATTAAATTAAAATTTAGAAAATAAAAATCACAAAGGCTAAGACGACAGCAGATGCAAACAACAATAGAACCACCTCAGTACCTCACCGGTTCTTTTTTATATATATAAATATACTTTAGTCTCCCTTTATTTTCATTTATCAGCAAAAAAAAGTTACAAATATACTTTTTATTCAACATTTTTAACCATTAAAATCACGATTAGACTATTAAAATTTTCCATTATCGGAATTTTTTCTTAATCCCATCTTATCCATTCTAAGCCTATTGTTTTATACAGTACATATACCTTCTTATTTCATATTTACTCATTTATATAATATATACACTTACACATCTATTACACTCTAAATATATATTTCCCATTTTGTTATATTTTCATACATTCATTATGCGTTGATTTTACATTTCTTTTCTAGCCAGTTATACCACCAATTCCACATTTTTTAAAACTGTTTGCTCTCTATCCCTTAGTTCCATCATTAATTTGTCCATTTCTGCGCATTCTAGCACCTTTTTTATGAACATTGTGTTTGAGGGGAAGTTTTCTTGCTTCCAATTTTGGACAAATGTAATTCTGGCTGCAGTAATTATATGCAGCATGATATATTGGATTTCTTTACTTATATTTTCTTTTATTATACCCAATAGGAAAAATTCTGGCTTCATATCCATTTTTTGTTCTGTAATTCCCTCCATCCATTTTTTGATTCTTCCCCAATATTCCCTGGCTTTGGGACATGTCACCGGTTCTCAGGAACTCCCAGTCCTGATGGCATAACCAGGTTTTGAGGGACTTCCAAAAAATCAATAGAGAGGCAGCTAGCCTCATTTGGGGGAGGAAGGGCAGGGGGGGTGAGAAGGATATCCCATAAGGTGGACACCATAGTAGAGAAGACCCTTCTCCTAGGACTGTCAAGTGTAGCTCCCTAGCAAATGGGATTTCTAGCAAATCTCTTCTGTCATATCAGTTATAATCAGGGAGAGGCAGTCCCTCAAATAATCTAGCCCCATGCCATGTAGGGCTTTGAAGGTCAAAATCTTGAATTGGACCCAGAAGCAGACTGGCAACCATTGCACCTTGCAGATCAAAGGTATATGTGCTCTTTGAGAGACAAACATAACTTTCACGTCACTGCATTTTGCACCACTTAAAGCTTCTGCACACTCTTGCACACAGCTTGGCCAGTCTGGCGAAGAGAAGGACCAGGGGTGACATGATAACAGTGTTCCAATACTTGAGGGGCTGCCACAGAGAGGAGGGGATTAGACTGTTTTCCAAGGCACCAGAAGGCCAGACAAGGAATAATGGATGGAAACTGACCAAGGAGAGATTCAACCTGGAAATAAGGAGGAACTTTCTGACAGTGTGAGTGATCAACCAGTGGAACAGCTTGCCTGCGGAGGTTGTGAGAGCTCCAACACTTGAGACTTTCAAAAGGAGATTGGACTGCCACTTATTCGAAATAGTGAAGGGACTCCTGCTTGAGCAGGGGGTTGGACTAGATGACCTACAAGGTCCCTTCCAACTCTAATAATAATCTAATCTAATCTCTTCAAGGGTAGCCCCTGCACGTTACATTATAGTAGTCCAAACAGGAGGTGACTAGGCATGAGTGAGCATGAGCAGAGCCCCCACCCCAGGCTAGGAAAGGGCATAACTGGTTCACAATACAAAGCTGTGCAAAGGTTCCCCTAGCCCAGTGTTTCTCAAATAGTGGGGCGGGGGGCCCTGGGGGAGCGCGGAGCGATGCCAGGGGGGCGCATGTGACCCCGGGGAACATGCGTGGTTCCTCTCGATCGATTCCCCCAGAAGGGGAGTGTTTTCCCAGTTGCACGCTGCTCCAAGCCCGGAAGAGAAGGTGGCCAGGCGGGGTGGGGCGGCTGAGTGGGTTCTTGTTGTTCTCGGCGGGTGCCGCGATAGCCATGAACAGTGTGGCGAACCTGCTGCTGGACAAGGAAGAGCATCCTCTGCAGCTGGGCGAAAGCTTCGAACGGCACCCTAAAGCCTCCTTCCACACCATTCACTGTGAGTGCCCGGCAGAGGCGGTGCTTATGGGCCAGGCCGGCAACCCCAAAACATTGGCTTGATTAAGCTGGCCTGACCCTGTGTCAAAAGAGGGCCCTAACCACAGTAGCCTATGCCTGCATAACCGAAAACAGGCTCCACTGAGTTCAGTGTGACTTACTCCCAGGTAAGTGGGTAGAGCAGCCTTCCCCAGCCAATAGTTTGCTTGCAGCTTATAATAAGTAAAATAATAAATATTAACACTAAAATTCTATTGGGGCCCAGATCGGAGAGTTGGGGGGGGGGGCGCAAAATGTTTACTTCTTCCTGGGGGGGGGCGTAACAGAAAATAATTGAGAAGCACTGCCCTAGCCACTGCTGCCACTTCCTCTTTCAGCAAGAGTCGTAAATCGTAAGTCACCAAGTTGCAGTGCAACTCCATCCAGCATCAAGAATGGCATAGTCCTAAAACCCACAGGCTCTCAAGACAAGCTTGCTGGACCTGTGGGGACTTGATTTCTCTCTCGTGTGTGTGTGAGCGTTTGCTTGCACCCTTTCCTTTGCCACTTGTTTATTGCTTCAATACTTCCTAGTAAAGTTTGCAAACTTCTGTGTGTTTCTGAGTAGGTGGCCTGAGACAGGGCACCAACTTCCTGAATGGCCTTTCAGACAGAGAGCTGCCAAGGCACTGCTTCTGATCGCATCCAGTAGAGTTGCGTGTCACAGCAAGCAGGGGACCACGCTCATCGACATCCCCATCACCCACAAAGATATTCAGTCCTACTACTTTTTCCTCCCTTTTTTGTACACTTCCCCCCCCCCTCTTTTTTGTTGTGGTTAGGGTTGAATGTATGTTTTTGTTTTGTTTCATTTTGTTCGTTTTACTGTTTTATATTTTATTTTCTACGATAAAACAATAAATTTAATAATACTAATTTTAAAAAAGAATATGAAGTCCCCTGTTGCTGCTGGTGGGAAAAGGGCTATCCTGGCCTGCCAATCAGGCAACACAGTTCAGCCAACAAGCCTTCTCCAAAGAAAAGAATCTAGGGGGAGAGAAACATCTGTGTGCAAAAAAAAAATGCACCACACCAGCACAGAACAGAACAGAATAACAGACTTGGAAGAGTCCTTGGAGGTCTTCTAGCCCAACCCCCTGCTCAAGCAGGGGATCCTATATCATTTCAGACAAATCGTTGTCCAATATCTTCTTAAAAGCCTCCAGCAATGGAACACCCACAACTTTTGGAGACACTGATTAATTGTTCTCACTGTCAGGAAGTTTCGCCTTAGTTCTAGGCTAGATCGCTCCTTGATTAGTTTCCATCCATTGCTTCTTGTTCTGCTTTCGGATGCTTTGGAGAATAAGTTGACTCCCTCTTTGTGGCAGCCCCTTAGATATCGGAAGACTGTTATCATGTCACCCCTAATTAGAAGTGGGTTCTTCCTGGTTTGCACTGGTTCTATAGAACCGGTAGCAAACTGCTGGTGATGTCACGGTGACATCAAGGAGCCAGTTCAGTCGGTGCCGGTCCATGGACGCCGCCATCTTTTGGGGGGGGATTTTTTTTTCTTCTGCGCATGCACAGAAGCAGAGTTTCCGGCACCGCGCATGCGCTGCCATCTTGTTTTTGGCTTTTTAAAAAAAAATTGGCACTGTGCATGCATGCACGTGCAAAGTGCATGTGCCCACGAGGCACGGCCACGCGGCGCGGGAGGAAGCAAACCAGCGGCAAGGTAAGTTAGAACCCACCCCGCCCCTAATCCTTCTCTTTGTTAGACTAGACATACACAGTTCCTGCTTTGTTTTAACCTCCAGTCCCCTAATCATCTTTGCTGCTCTTCTCTGCACTCTTTTTTGTATCGTGGTGACCAAAACTATATTTCAAGTGTTACCAAGGCATTATAAAATGGCACTAATATTTCATGATATTGATTCTATCCCTCTATTGGTGCAGGCTAGAACTGTGTTGGCTTTTTTTGGCGGCTGCAGCACACTGCTTGGTCATAGTTACATGGTTGTCCACGAGGAGTCCAAGATCCATCTCACAGTTACTGCTATTGGGCCAGATAGCACCTATTTTATAACTGTGCATTTGTTTTTTCTTGCCTAAATATAGAACCTTACTTTTCTCACAACTGAATTTCATTTTGTTGGATAGCACCAAGCGGCCATTTCTATAACTTCCCCCAGGTCTGGGATTCAACAAATGTGGCTGGCATAGCAAACATAGCCAATTCAGTCTATCCTCCTGGAATACAGCCCAAATGAGTCCAAATCCAGATGCAGGTCCAAAATCATTCCAGTCTCCATCCAGGTAGTTGCCAACTCAGAGATTCCCCTAACAATCCACAAAATCCATTAAAAAAAACCCAGCACACTACAAGGACAGACTTTCTGGGACTCCAACTCTCTATGCCATTTTGCTTCTTTCCTGCACTTTAACACTTTCAAGTGTAAAAAGAAGAATTTTTTTCTTGAGGAAGGGGGCCTGCAGCATTACTATTTTGCTCTATCCTCTATTTGAGGTTGTGACCCTAATTTGCATTTAGATATAGGTAGCTGCTCAGGAAGGAAATGTTTTGTGTATCCTAAGATGAGCCCTGTATCCTGACCAGAATTCTGCTCTTTCTTTCCTCCTTCTATTAGGCAGAAATTACTGACAGGTCTCTGGAAAGATTTAACATTCTGCTCAGGATTAACTTCTGAACAGCTTTTGCTGCCTCCTTGTGGTGCTTCTTGATTTTGCATCTCTACAATCCCTCCGGCCACACTTGGGAACTGTTGTCAGAAAAAGAGGCTATTTCTAACTCACAACATTCAGCTATTGTCTTTAGTGAGGCCAGCCACACACCCATGAGAAGGGCTGTGGCGTATCAGGAGACAATAATAAGGAGATTGTTGGGAAATGTCACATTTTTAGTATGACTTGTGGACCAGGTTTGGGTGTGGTTGGAGAATTTGGAAAACACAAAAGAAGGCTAAAACACTTGGTTGAGTCATGTTAAAGAGAAACAAGAGTCAGATTTCTTTTCTTTTTTGCTGCAAATATTTATTGGAATCCAGCTTACGTGTCAAACACAAGCAACACAATTCCAGAATAAGAGAAAGTTGCTTCAAGGCAATACATTGTTAAGTAAAAGTTGTTGCTTAAAGAAGTAATCACTCATCCCTTTGACTCTGTTAAATATTTGGAGTCTGCCTTGTTAAGAAAAGTCAATGAGGACTTGAGAAAATGCATAATTCCCAAGTAACACTTGGCATTTGTGAAGTGCCTACATCTTTGTTAGCTAAGTATTCTTCTAGCTACATTATGAAAAATATTTGAGGTAAATATCTTTTTCTTTTTACGATGGATGGACTGAATATCTCCAGAAAGAAAGTGGAGGTCTCCAATGTTTCTTGAACAATCCTTCTGATTTTTCAAAACATTTCGTCATTTAGAAAAGGCAGAGAAGAAACACAGCTGTACTGAAAAAGCTTTTCTCTCTATCTTTAAGATATCTTTGGGCATTCCCAAAATTCTCAGCCAATATGGGAAAAGTTAGTTTATGACTATAAACTCAGTTTTTAGGGGCATTAATTGAATTGGCAATTCCTTTCCTAAAAGAATCCCAAATCTACCACCTTTTTACATATATCAAATGAAAGGCTTTTATCCACACACATTGCAGAGAGATTATTTAACAGTAAGTGCAGAAGTCAACAAGGTCAAATCTGACAGTTCTCAAGGCAATGATGACAGAAAGAACAGGCATTTCAATTAAATATCTGCTGGCAGAGGGAAAAAATGGATGTTGAATTGCAAAAGGGACGCTTCCGTTTTCTATCTACCCTACTGAATTTGATTTCTTCATGGAAACAGATGGAAAAACTATATGGATACTTACGACAGTGAATGATCAATCTTCATTTGAAATTGTATTTGCTATTGATCTGTCAATGCTACAATTTCAGAAGCTGCTATCTTCCTAACATCCAATCCATTTGAGGTTGCCAACAGTCCTCTAAAAGCAACTAACACATGAGTCGGTGGCTCCTGGTCCATTAGCATCTTCTGAATTTCTTGCACTTTTCAGAGGCCCTCAAAATTACTACTGAAATTTAGCAGCAAATTGCCAAACAAAAGAGAGGTGCTATTTTGTCCTATTAAATGCTGGTCAAAGACTGTAATAAAGATATTTGATTTCTGCTGATTATCAGCAGGAAGCAAAACAAAATGTGTGTAAGTCGATTGATAGGTTTATCATATTCCCCCAAATTAAATATACATACGAACCAGGGTACATAAAATGAAGTCACCAAAATCCCAGTCTCACCTCCTTTTTTACTGTGGCTTTGATACCCCAAAAGTGCAATCTCTGTCCTCCCAAAATTGCCCACTCTTGATTTAATCCTATGGCATAATAATCTGAATTCTTGTCATGCTTTTATTCAACAGGGTACATGACCAATAATCTCCATTTCCACAAATGACTCAGGGGCCACAAATCCTTTTCACTGTGCTACATTTATAGTAGCCATTGAAGAAAACAGTATGCAAATATGAAACATATGCGATGGGAGTCATGAAACAAAAGGACTGCTTACATATGTGTAACAGTGGCAATTGCATGATGCTACACGACAGGTCAGATACCACATAGAAACACAGCTCCTCAATGCAGATGGCACAGCAAGCCTCAGTGTGTACTTGTTGGGCTTCCTTCTTCAGTGAGGTTTTTGAAATCCATGGACAATGCCATCTCCTCAGCCAATGGGGGTCTCCGCCATTCTTCACGGGTTAAGATATAACCCACAACTGCCCCAAAAGCTATTATTAGGAGGCCCAAGGTGTTGGCAAGGATTCCTTCAGAGACAAAAAGGTTGTAGGTATCCCTGCAAAAGCAGAGGCACAATATTAAGGTTTTTCCATACTTCCACTCATTTTCCTCAATAAATCAATGAACAAGGGTTATGTCTTTAACTCATTTGTTCAATTGGGTTCTCTTTATCTAGTTGTACAACTTGTATGGAGAACAGATTACATTTTGGGTCATATTTACGCAGAAATATTGAAAAGTCAAAAAGGTTCACAATTTTTGAAGCAATAATTTATATGTTGGGGTTGTTTACTTCACAGTTCACCCTGTCATTCTTTCATTCATTCATTCATTTTACAATGCTTATAAAGCTGCTCCAAACACAACCAGTTCTGACTCTAATGGCAGAAACTCTGTGGAAGGAAGAAGAATCAGGGAAGAAATGGATCCAGGTAAAGGAAATGTTAGGACAAAAAAAAATCACCATTTTGATTTCAACAATCATCATCTCTGTATCTCTGGTACAAGTGTTTGATCAAAAGTAGTGCTATAAATCAAGAAAACATCATCAAAAGAGTCTGGCAATAGCATTTCCCACCAGATGTGCTCCAGGTGTACTGGACTGCATAATAATTCCCAGGCAACATGGCACTTGGCTACTTGGAAATAGTAGTCCAACTGTATTGTAGTTCAACTGATCTGAAGAATCCAAGACAATGAGGAAGGATAGTCTGGCTCTCCGTAAAAATTATGCAAGTAAAAATTAAAACAATAGCACATATTTAGCCATTCTCAGGCCTCAGTCAGTACTACTCACAGTGGAAGGTGTTTGGAAGTTCAAGAAGTATATAAAAAAACCCACATAGGGGAAAAAACAGAGTTTACATCTGGATGAAGGACAATCACCATGTAAAACATTTGCAAAAAAAAAATGCTGAGAGAACAGATCACAAATATTCTACTCGAATCACATAACATTATGAGATGGCTTATAGATCTGTTGACTTGCTGAGGTTTTGGCTCCAACTTCATTAGCTAAACATGCAAAACCTCAGTTAATGATTTAAAACAGGGACGAATATTTGAGGGAAACATTGTTAAGAATTTGGGGAAAGTTCAGAGAAGAGCAATTAAGATGATCAAAGACCTGAAGACTAAAACATATGAAGAAGAGTTGCAGGATTTGGGTTTGGCTAGTCTAGAGAAAAGAAGGGGTTACATGATAGCAGTATTCCAATATTTGAAAGGCTGCCACAAAGAAGAGGGAGTCAAACTATTCTCCAAAGCGACTGGACTTCCGGTTTGGAGCGCCATCGCGGACGTCCCTTTGTCGGACGCCTTTCCGATCCTCGTAAAAAGCCGCCAGAACAGCTGTCTGGCGGCTTTGAAATCTCTTCCCCGGGCAAAGGGGAGAGATGAGAGCCTGACAGGTGGGGTAGAGCCCCCCCAGCGCCCTAGAAGCCATCTAGGGGCGCGAAGGGAGAGCTCCCCATGCAGCCTGTCTCCAGCTCCGAGGATCAGGAAACCTCCGCTTTTGCGGAGCTAGATGTCGTGACCAGCCGCTGCTTCCAGAATGGGATTTACAATTACTTTTGAACTATAGAAGCAGACAGAGAGAAACAGGCGTGAGATGGGCAAGTATTGAAACCTCTTTTTTCTTTTTTTTTCAACTCCTGGGTAAGCTTTCACTTCGGCAAGGAAACAAAGGAAACAAAGTAACAATATGGCGATTGAGAAGTGAAAGTGACTTTCGTTTTCCCAGAGGCTTTTTTTTTTTCTCTTATGGAAACTTTTAACTTGGAAAAATGGCTTTTTCCTTCTCTGTCTCCTAACCCTGGATTAAAGTTATAATTGAAAGATTTTTAATAATAAAAGACTACCTGGTTTTGAAACTGGAAAGAACTTTAATCAGACACCTGGCTTTTTTTTCTTTCTCCTTTCTCTTTTTTCTTTGTACTCTTTTGAAACACCATAATGGCTTCAAAATCTGGAAAGACTGTTTTGACTAAAAGAAATGACTATTCATCTGGATATATTTCTAAAATGCAACTTAACACTGAGCTAACACCTCCACAGCTTTTGACACCTGAAAATTTATTAAATAATTTAAAGATTATGAAACATGAACTTACTTTGGAATTTAACCAGAAAATAAGTGAGATAGACCATAAGATGCAGGCTGCTTTGAAGAATATGAATCAACAACTAAGATTTGATGTGTTAGAGGTTTGCAAAGGCTTAGCAACAAATATTGAAGTTTTGGCAGAACGTATTGAAACAAATAAACAAGCTTTGGCAACTTCGGTGAATTACATAGATAAAATCCAAAATGACATTGCAAATTTTGAAAAAGAGGTCTTAATGACTCAGTTCAGATCTATGGAAGTTGCTATAAGGATTAGAGGTTTGAAAGAAGGATTATATGAAAATTTAAAAGGCAGGATGGTTGACATATTGGATCAGGTGTCTGGAATTTCTAAAGCGGAATTGGCTACACAAATCGACAAAACATACAGAATCAACTCGTGGTACGCCAAACAAAAGCATCTACCAAGGGATATTGTCATATATTTTACCACAAGAGCTCTACGGAACAGAATTATACAAGCAACGTTTAACAATAATCTTATGGTGAATGGTCAGGAACTAAAGATTTGGAAAGAAATCCCCTCTAAAATGCTTAAAGCCAGGAAAAGCTATACTTTTTTGATTGATGAATTTAAGAGATTAAATTTACAATATAAATGGGAAGCACCAGTTGGAGTAACAGTGAAATTTTCTGGAAAAAGATACCGGCTCAACACGATAAAAAAAGCTACTGAATTTTATGTCAATGTTCTAAAGGCTGATATATCCAAGATTCCAGAAGAAGGGTGTATGAAAATAAAAGAGGAGGAGGAGGGGAAGCCACCTTCGATGGATCAAAAAGAAATAGACTCAAAAATCCAAAAGGAGTGCCTGAATCAGATAGCTGGGGAAGAGGAGATGGAGGTTTGGGAGCAGACGGGAGACGACTTGACAAATTTGAATTTATTGAACTATTAAAAGATGAACTATCAAGATATAAAACAATGTGATGTTGAAATATATTGGATGGATAGAGACTAATATGATTGTATTTTATCTTTTCCCTATCTAATGATTACTTATGCAATATTTAGTTAAGTTTTATATAATTTTGAGGTTATTTTTAATGTTGATAATATTAGATATATATAGTTTGTTGAAGATTTGTTTATTGTTTATTCTTCTTTTATTTTCTTTTTTGTTTATTGAAGTTAGCGAATTAACTTAGAATATCATGATGAAATTTAATATTTGATGATTACTTATGTAACATTTAGTTAAGTTTTATCTTAGAGGTTATTTCTAATGTCAATAATATTAGTTTAAGATTTGTGTATTTTATATTTAGTTATTACTTATGTAACACTTACCTTGTATAAGATAGAGGACTGAAGGGAGGAGGTAGGAGGTTTGTTTGTTTGTAGTGTTAAAGAGTTTTCTCTTTCTTTCTTTCTTTTTTTTATTCTCTTTCTTTTTTTTTCTCTCTCTTTTTTGTATCTTTACTATTGTATACAAATGCGATATATTAGTACTGTATAGTTTGGAGTTGAAGTTTTTTTAAAAAAATAGTGTTCTTTTTTTCCTTTTTCCTTTTTCTTTTTATTAACAATTTAAACTTATTATTATGCCCTGTATTATCTCTGGGAAGTCCGGGGGGGGGAGGTGGGGAGGGAAGGGGGTGGGTCTGGGGGGGGGGAAATAAAAATGTTTGTACTTTGGATTTAATATTTTGTTACCACTTATGTAAGTTTGTACTAATAAAACTTTTTTGAGAAAAAAAAAAAAAAAAAAAAACTATTCTCCAAAGCACCTGAGGGCAGGACAAGAAACAATGGTTGGAAACTAATCAAAGAGAGAAGCAACCTGGAATTAAGGAGAAACTTCCTAACAGTGAGAACAATTAACCAGTGGAACAGCTTGTCTTCAGAAATTGTGGGCACGTCATCACTAGTCTACTATTCTATTCCTAATATACTGTAAATGAGTATCAGGAGCTGGACAAACTGAAACATCATTATTTTCCAGAATGTCTGGATTGTTTATTTTCCATAAATCTGAATTATACAAGGCAGCTTATATCAGCCATAAGTAACTATTTATATTTCACATTTTTGCTCTCAGCCTGGTATCTCAGCCTGCTCTCAACCCAGAAAAATCTAAGCTGAGTAAAGAAGACCCAACAATCATCAAACCAGTTTGGTCTAGTAGTTAAGGCAAGTGGTTGAGACAGTTTGGCCACTGGTTAAAGCATCAGCCTAGGACAGGGGTAGGCAAAGTTGGCTCTTCTATGACTCGTGGACTTCAACTCCCAGAATTCCTGAGCTAGCATGATTGGCTCAGAAAGTCTGGGAGTTGAAGTCCACGAGTCATAGAAGAGCCAACTTTGCCTACCCCTGGCCTAGGAACAAGGAGAGTGTGAGTTCTACTCCTGCCTGAGGCATGAAAACCAACTGAGTACCTACCCTCAAAACGTCGCTATACAGCACTGCACACCAAGACAACTAGACACAAGAACAGTTTTTTCCCGAACGCCATCACTCTGCTAAACAAATAATTCCCTCACCACTGTCAAACTATTCACTAGGCTGCATTACTATTACTATTAGTTTTTCTCATCGTTCCTATCACCCATCTCCTCCCACTTATGACTGTATGACTGTAACTTGTTGCTTGCATCCTTACGATTTATATTAATATTGATTGTTCCTGATTGCTTATTTGTACCCTATGACAATCATTAAGTGTTGTACCTCATGAGTCTTGACAAATGTATCTTTTCTTTTATGTACACTGAGAGCATATACACCAAAGACAAATTCCTTTTGTGTCCAATCACACTTGGCCAACAAAGAATTCTATTCTATTCTATTCTATTCTATTCTATTCTATTCTATTCTATTCTATTCTATTCTATTCTATTCTATTCTATTCTATTCTATTCTATTCAAACCTCAGGCCCGTCACTTTCTCCTAGTCCACTCTCTCCATTTCACAGGGTTGTTATTGTGTCCAAAATAGGAGGAATGAGTATTATGTATGTTCGTTGACTTTTGAGTTATTTATAAAAATAATAAAGGAAATAATAATAATAATAATAATAATAATAATAATAATAATAATAATAATAATAATAATAATAATAATAATAATAATAATAATAATAATAATAATAATAATAATAATAATAATAATAATAATAATAATAATAATTTTTAAAAAACCTGGTCCAAACATAAACACTGTGTAGGTATACATTAACAGAAGCATAACTTGCTTTATTTTGAAGAGTAGCTGTTCCAGAATACCCAACAGAGCAGTAGCAATGGAAAGGATGAGGAGGAAGGCTCCCAAAAAAACATGCTGTGGTTTGTATCTACTGCGGACTGAGAACGATGCTCCAGGGAAGAGGAAGATGTAAAATCCAAACAGCCACTGAAGAGGGAAACAAAAGCAGAATTCAAAAATTACAAATACTGCATAAGTCACTATAGCAGTTCAACTCTTTCACAGAACGTAAAATTACTTTCTCTAGATCTTGACTAAAGTATCAGAAGTATCACCAGTCACAAAATAAAACCCTAATGATGGCAAACCCCATTAATTTCAATTTAGAGGTCCATATTACCCCACAATTTGAAAAATCTCTTTCTGTAAAAACTTAAAATTAACCATGGATTGGATGAGATCTTAACTACAGGTAGTCCTTGTCTTATGACCACAATTGAGCCCAAAATTTCTCTTGTTTTAAGTGAGACAGTTACTAAGTGAATTTTGCCCCATTTTACGACCTTTCTTGCCACCGTTGTTAAGAGAATCACTGCGATTGTTAAGATAGTAACAAGTGGTTGGTAAGTGAATCTGGCTTCCCCATTGATTTTGCTCATAAGGACGACATAAAAGTAGATCACGTGATCCCAGGACACTGCAGCTGTTATAAATATGAACCGTTGCCAAGCATCCAATGTTGACCACGTGACCACGGGGATACTGCCACAGTTGTAAGTGTGAAAAATGATCATAAGTCACTTTTTTCAGTGCTATTTTGGCTTTAAACAGTCACTAAACAAATGATTGTAAGTCAAGAACTACCTGTAGTCCATCATGCCATTTCTCCCACGTTTTGGGGAAGGTCACAAATAAGACACAATAGCAATAGTTTATCCTGCATTCTTCTGTATAGTTATTAATCCTTCAGTGGAATTAATAGAAACTTTTTACTTATGTTTATACAAACTACTACTATCCTATACATGTTTTACAAATAAATAAAATAAATAAATAAAAATAAATAAACCATCCAATGCTGTATTGTGTTTATATCAGTCTAACCTTCTTTAGGAATCACTGAGGTCACCACTCTAACTTATTAGAGCTTCAAAACATCGTTGTTATGGAATAATATACAGCTTTGTAATCGAGCTTTTAGAACTCAAATGGAAATACGCTTTTTAAAAAATCAGATTTAATTAGGTAAAAAAGATAGCTATAAAATATAAACACCCAACTGTTAACACTATTTAAGACCAAGTCATGGAGGGGAAAATGTCCTTTGAAATGATATGAAAGAAAAATATGTTCAGGCACGAAGAATATAAAATAATCCTAATAAACATAAAATAAGAACCTAGATAAAATTGCCAAATTATATTGTGCCTAATCAATCCGATCCATGTCATGCTTCACTGTTTGTGTTTCCCAGCAGTACCAGATCCGAAAGAAAGTTTAAAGGTGGCATCGTCATTACGGACTGCAAGAAGAAATGAAATATACAATTTGTCTAGCCTGCTGGAGAATTAATTTCCAAGTGGAATTAAATATAGGAGACAATTTCATCATAAAATTGGGGGTACAACAGCACATGACCCAGACTGCAACTGTGCAGAATGGCAGAGACAAGGCCTCTTTGTAAAGTGACAACACTGGTATCTTTCTTCCAACAAGGCAGTGTGTTAAAACTTGCTAGGATAAAGGCCCCAAAATATTTTGCAGGAAGAAGATTACAGAGCTGTTTAGCCGGGGCAAAAAAATTACTTAGTGTTTTCCTTCTCAATCCAAAGGAAATTCCTAACATGAATTTAAGGTGACCAGATTTTAATATTTGTAAAGCGGGACACCATTGACGGGGGGGTTCTAGGGGAGCAAGATGGGAGGGGTCTGTCTCTCTTATCCTGCAGCTTTGCGCACCCCCCCCAAACACCCCCCCTTCATCGCAGCCCTTACCGCTGCCGTGGCCGTGGCTCGCCTCTGCTGCGTCTGGCCTGGAGAGGGACAGCGGCAGGAGAAGGAAGAAAGCAAACCGCAGCTGTGGTGCTCCGGGAGGGTGGGTGGTGAGGGTTCTTCACAGCCGCGTGCTGCCTCCATTAAAGAAGCTGCTGCCAGCCAGCTGGGCAGCAGCCCTCCGTGTGGGGAGACGACCAGGTCTGCGCTTGGAAGAGGTGTCGCTCTCGCTGCCCGCTTTCTTCCTTCTCCCGCCGCGAAACAAAAGTGAACTGCGGCAGCGCTGCTTTGGGAGGGCAGGCGGACGTCTGCAGCCAGGCAGGGAGGGAGAGCAGTGAGAGCGGCGGCCCCTTCCAAGCGCAGGCCTGGCCCTATACCCGCCCGGGGGGCTGCCGCCCACCCGGCCACCAGCGGCTTCCGCGCCGCACTTGTAGTCGCGTGGCCGGCCGGATTAACAGGTGTGCTGGGGACGCCTTGCCCACAGCCTCCGTGCGCTGCGCTTGGCAGGGGCCGCTGCCCCTCTCACTGCCCTCCCTCCCCACCTGGCAGGAGGAGGCAGGCGAGGCAGGAGGCAGAGGGGTGTGCAGGGCTCGGCTCGGCCGCTGAGCATGTGGGGCGCCTGCCCCAGCTCTCGGGCTGCTTCCAGCTGCCGCTCAAGGGAAGCGAGGCGCTTTGCGCAAATTCAAATTCAAAAAGTGGGACTTTTTTGAAACGCTGCGGGATGCGGGAGAAATTATTAAAAAGCGGGACTGTCCTGCCAAAAGCGGGACATCTGGTCACCTTAAACATGATTCTCTCTGCAAATCAATATCATTTACTGATTGCCAATTTCTTTCGCTTTGGGAAAAAACAAAGAATGCAGGGCTATTAGAACTAGGTTAATATATTCTCTCTTTTTTTTTTCTTCAAGTTCTTCTTAGAAGCCGAATCAAAAAATTTAAATGATGTCAGGGAGAATAGGCCCTCAGAGATGAATGTATGGAGCAAATTCCGTATCTTGCACTACTACAAACGACATTGTAACTCAAGTCAGCATACATGGAATGAGAAATTTTTTGCTTCAACGCACAATATTTTACATTCATTTATTCTTAACATTTGGCATTGAATGGCCTATTCTTGAATTTTGGAGAAGGTGTTTCCAAGCCTACTTCACTATCTTTTTACCATCCTGAATAATTTAGTAACATGTTCACACTTGGTCACTATACTGCTCGCTACTAGTTCATTTAGATCAGGGGTGTCAAACTCAAGGCCCATGGGCCGGAGTCAGCCTGTGGGGTGCTTAAATCTGGCTCACAGGGCCAGCCTGGAAATAGCAAAGGACTGGCACGCAGTGCCTCTGGCAGCCAAAATGGGGTGGGGGTACACCCGGGCCCCATTTTCAGGTCTGGATGGCCTCCTGCAGCACTTTGCTGGCCAAAATGGGGTGCAGGGCGGGGCATGCCCCATTTTGGCCAGCAAAGTGTTGCAGGAGGCCATCCAGGCCGAAAATGGGATGTGGCGTGGCCATGGGTGGGCCCCTTGCACCAGAGGTGGGTTCCTCCCAGTTCACACTGGTTCTATAGAACCGGTAGTAAACCGGTGGTGACATCACTAAGCCGGTTCTGTCGGTGCCGGTCCATGGACGCCGCCATCTTTTTGTGTGTGTGGTGGTGTTTTTTTGCTATTTTTTCCTGGGTTTTTCTTCTGCACATGCAGAGTTTTTGGCACTGCGCATGTGCCGCCATCTTGTTTTTGGCTTTCCCCCCCCCCTATTTTTTGCTAGTTTTTGCTTCTGCACATGCACAGAAGCCAAGTTTTTGGCACTGCGCATGGGCGCGTGCCTGCGCAGCATGGCCACATGGTACGCAATGCACGCACAGCCATGTGGCGCAGGAGGAAGCGAACTGGCAGCGAGGTAAGTTAGAACCCACCCCTGCCCTGCACCCCATTTTGACCGGCAGGGTGCTGCAGGAAGCGTCCTTCCTGTCTCCCTCGCCCCACTCCCCCAGCCATCCCGCAGAGAACTACAATGCTGATCCGCCACTCAAAGAAATCCAGTTTGACACCCCTGATTTAGATTAAAAAGCACTGCTTCCACATGAGACTCCTATAGGAGCTCAATTGTGACAAGCGGTCAAGCTACTGCCAGCCACTCAGGCTAAGCTGTTCCTGGTGATCACATATCTTTTCTGAAGGAAAAAAATATAATGCAGTTGAAGTTGGTATAAACTAGAATGGCTCAGGTCACGCACACTTTTTGTAGTGAATAAAGAATAAAAACCTGATAAGGATCTTTCTAAATTTGATGAATGGGCAATAAAATAGCAATGATGCTTAAGTGCAAAGACATAGAAAATTGAGACAAAACATCCTCATTCTACATGTAAAAACTTTCACAGATTGCATTAAGAAAAAATATAATTCATTATAGTGCAAGGTATGAAATTTGCTTTTACCATTCTTTCCTGAGGATCTAGGCTTACTAAAGCCATTTGATAGCATGGAAGAAGTCCCTTCGGGCAAAATAACAAAACGTTGACTTAAATATTTATACCTGAAGGTACACCAAGAGAAGTTCACTTTAAATGCCCCCTATTTAATGTTTCACCGCCTCAATGCAACTTCTTTCTATGGTCCAGATTTCAAATAAAAATCTAAAAGAGGAGAGTATCCTGAGACCATCTAGTCTACTTCCCTGGCTTCAAGCTTTTCATTTAGCAGATAATCCCTAGGGCAGAAGTATGTTCTAAAAGGCATTTAGGTAACGCCAAGCATGCTTGCTGTACAAGCCCACCATGTGCAATTAGCCCACCTCACCTGTGCTAAGTAGAAGCCAAATGCAATGATGCCACACCAGCTGTGCAGGCTGTACATATCTGGAAAGCCTTGATTCTTGTGGTGCTGGAAAACAGCAATCAGACCTAAAGAGAAAAAGGGCAGGCAAATTCCTTAGAAAACTCCCATTCTCTTCTAACCTACCACTATCTGCTACTCTAGGAATAGTTGGGAAATAGAAGAATAGCAGGCCCACCATTATCTGGGGTGAGAAAAATGGCCCTTTGGCATTCCACATCTTTCCAAGCCAGAAAACATGTTCCAAAATCCCTTTTGTCCTAAGAGAGGAAAGAAATAAACATCCCTACTCTACGACTGAGTTTAAAAAAACTGGCCAAATGGGCAGCTAAAGGGCGTATTTAAAACAAATTAAACTCAGTCCCTACCAATCAGACTAGAGTATTACCCATGTTGGACTCTCCTAAGCAGCGCACTGGAGAAGTGGGGACTCTTGCCTGCATTCTTTACTTTATTTTCTTCCATGTACCCTATATCCTACAAGCTATTGATTTATAACCATTTTGCCTAGCGCCTAGATGCCCTGGATTTTTCATGCCTTTTGGGGAATGTAAAGGGAGGGAGGGCCATGTGGGTTGCATCGCCTGAAAGCCCAACAGAAGATGACCCTGAGAAACTTCCCTTATCGCGTTCTCAGAGCGGCTGGTACAATAACATCTTCACACCTGCGGATTGGCTGAATCCACATCGGACTGTTGGGAGGGGTTCCTAATTCCTTTTATTCTACTTGTATTGCCTGAGGGATCTCAGAGCCTGCTTTTATTTCGTCCTGCTATCACCCTTCTTCAATAAAAGGTTCCTTTTGAAATGCCATGTTTCAAGAGTCTTTACTTTCTTGAATAAGGGGAAAGAGGCCAGACCTTACATACAGTTAACTATCAACTTGAAGGAATTTTTAGCAGGGACCCCTTGTAGCGACATGGTTATCCCTCCCCCTCTTAGCAAAGTTTCCCTCAAGTCAAATTCAACTCCTAGCACATACGCATACATATGTCAGTTTCTCTTGGTAATTATATTAAATAGATTCCCACTGGCTTTTTTTTAATCCCCAGGCAAAAGTGGCAAAAGAGACCTCTCTTTCTTTTCCTTCTTTTTACAATATAAGAATGGAGGACACACTACACAGTGAAATATCAGCGCAAGCTGCAAACAAGCCTCCAGTTGCACTGTTATGAGAGGAAAATGGCAGGCAGGCGCAGTCTCACTTTGCTCCACACCACCCCAACCGCTCCAGTGGAAATGCGCTTTAGATAGGTAAAGAAATGCCGCCCAATGGTTTCATCTTCACGAGAGGCAGGAAATGTCGCATCTATGGCTTACTAAAGAATAACACTGAAATAGAAGCTCTCGAGTAATCTGGCAAACCTCGTCTCCTCTCAGGAGCCTAAGAGCCCTAGGAACACCAGTGATGACCTCTGGAGTCAAGGCTTAGAAAGTGTGACAGAAGGATCCCAGGCAGCTTCATTGTGCCTTACCAACCAACGCAATGATAAGTGCAAAGAAATGGATCAGCCCATGCAGGATCTTTGTGGATTTCTTGCTCTCGTTCCTGAAGACCCGGTAAACCAGAAGGGCTGGAGGATGAGAAGAGGAAATAGGAATGAGGTGGGTCGTTGTCAGTTCCCCTCGCTTTCTTACTCTCTTGCCCGAATTGATCGCAGTCTTTGGGCTATTAAGCAAAAGCATTTCAACTGATCCAAGGACTTTCGGACGGCCATAATTTGAGCTGCTTTGTTTGTTTTTTTCATTTGTTTTATGTCTTTATGCATATCAGTTTCATGTGCTCAAATTTGAATATTTTAAATAAATATATGCAGCCAAGAGGGAACTTAAGACAGCAGTAGCTACGCAGTTCCCATTCTACTGGCTACCTGACTGATTTGAGAAAAGATGGATCATGGTTGTCAATGGCAACAGCAAGGAGGGGTGTAAACGCAGCAGGAGATCGCCGGAGGAGGCATACAGGGGACTCCATAGACTGAACACAGGTGCATAATTTTTCTGCACATGCAGATTGAGGGTCTCTGTGCTCCAACTGCTAACGCTCTTTCTCTTGCCTTCCATTGGGAGGAAGGCAATGCCTTCCTCTTGCCTTCCCCTTGCTCCCTTTTCACAGATTGAAAAAATCCCCACTGGATTGCACAAAGAGCAGAAAAACGTCTGCTTATCCCATAAGCATCAACAATGACCAGAATGTTCCTGGCTGTTTCCCAGTGTCTTGCTTGCTCCTGAATCATTAGAAGCTCTATGTCAAGTAGGCAAGTGAAATGATTGTTAGCAATGCTATAAATGGGACGCTGCACCTGATGCTCTCTTGTCTCTCCAAATATGGGCAAGCATAATTTTCTTTTCAAATTGGCAAATGAATGGCAAAAGGAAATATTTCCCCCATCTGATTGGGGATCTGGGTTCAGCTCCTTTTAGGATGTGCTCTATAGTAGCTGATTCTCTAAAAAGTACACACACACACACACACACACACACACACACACACACACACACACACGGAAACAAGTAGGCAAAACTTTGAAATATTGTATATATTAAGCTGTCAAAAGTTATAACTGGCTGCTAAGATAAATCATAATTTGCGGGTCCCCAACTGAAAGGAGGCAGTGGTGGGTTTCTACCGGTGCGGTCCAGTGCGCCGTTCCAGTAGGGACCTGCCAATTGCACAATTTGCGCACGACGGCTCCGGTGCCATCTTCGCCGGTCCGTCGCACGGCGCCATCTTTTTTCTGGAATTTTGGGGCTTTTTTTGCTTCCTGCGCATGCGCGGAAGCAAAATCTCGCACGGGCGCATGAGATTTCAGTGTTTTTTTGCTTTCGCGCATGCACGGAAGCAAAAAATCACCAAAATCTCGCGCGTGTCCCCTCGCGAGATTTTGCTTCCGTGCATGCGCAGGAAGCAAAATTGCGCAACGGGACGCATGCGCGTAGTGAGCGTGCGTGCACGCAAAATGAGATGATGCACACGCAAAACGAAATGATGCATGCTCAGCGCACTGGTAGGCAGGTAAGAGGAACCCGCCCCTGGAAGGAGGGGAGACACAGCTGGAAGCAGGGGAAATCTCCTGAACCTCTCTGAGCCCTTCTCATTTGTGGGAGAAGGCAAAAAGTCACAACCAGTTAATCCCCATTCCAAATTAGGACTCCAGCCACACCTAATTGTGTCTCTTCCCTTGGATGACAAACCTCATCCACATGCCTTGCATGTGATAGCTTCCTGTCAAAGTAGACCTCTCATTTCTTTCAAAACTCTTACCATCTCCTTGAAGAAACACCATGCCAATGACCATGCACAGGGGGTGGACGTTAAACAGTAGTTGAGAGCTGTCCCAGGCAACGCCACCGCGATACTGTCCGATCCAGGCTGCCATCACCGTGATGACAGCAAGGCCCAAGATCTGTGACGCGGCCACGACATAGGTCAGTCCGATGGGGCTTGCGGGCCTGGCAGGAGTCTCATCCATCTTCGGGAGTTTTCCCAAATGAATCTTGAGCTGCCAAATTTGGAAAGGGGGGGAGAAAAATCAACATCCAAATATATATTTTTCTCCATCTTGTCCCATTACGGATTTTCTTCCCTTTCCTGGATTAGAAGGCCAAATGGGAGAAAGAACATTGAGCAGTCGTTACCCCTATATCACTCAGACCTTTGGCAAGGGAGAATAAGATCGCTTACTTCTTCACATCATCTTTTACCTTTACCTTTTATTTATTATTTATTTATTTATTTATTTTGTGAGATTTATATATCGCCTCACAGTGCAAGCACTCTCTAAGTGGTTTACACCATTAAGCAATGTATATATTTTACATTTCCCCCAACAATCTGGCTCTTCATTTTACCTACCTTGTAAGGATGGAAGGCTGAGTCAACCTTGAGCCGGTGAGATTTGAACCACTGACCTGCGGATCAGTGTCAGCTAAAGTGGCCTGCAGTACCTGCCTCTAACCGATGCGCCACCTCAGCCCGATTTTATTAATTGTACTGTAATTTGTTTGTTTGAGCCAACCAGAGTCATTGAGAGTTAGGTGGCATACACACAGGTAGTTTAACAGTTTAACAGTAACAGAGTTGGAAGGGACCTTGGAGGTCATTTAGTCCAACCCCCTGCTCATGCAGGAGACCTATACTAGGGATTCGAACCGCCGAACTGCCGACCTTTCTGATCGACAAGCTCAGAGTCTTAGCCACTAAGCCACCTAGTCAGGCTAAGTGCTCGACTAACAATCGCAATTGAACCCAAAATTTCTGTTGCTGAGTGAAGCATAAGTAAATTTTGCCCCATTTTACGACTTTTCTTGCCACAGTGGATAAGCGAATCATTGCAATGGTTTAAGTTAGTAACACGGTTGTTAAATGAATTTGGCTTCCCCGTTGGATTGTCAGAAGATCGCAAAATGTGATCATGTTACCCCATGACACTGCAACCGTCATAAATATGAGTCAGTTGCCAAGCATCTGAATTTTGATCACATGCTCATGGGATGCTGCAATGGTCGTAAGTGTGAAAAAAGCCACTTTTTTCAGTGCCGTTCTAATTTCGAACGGTCATTAAATGAACTGTTGTAAGTCAAGGACTACCCATACATGTTTAATAGAGTATTATGGTTGGTAACACAGTCAGCCAGATCTTTAGGCTGGATTTGGCATTTTTGTCCACCTACTGAGTCGTTCCAAGAATCTGGGACAGGCAGACGTTACTGAATATTATTAAAGGTTATCGCAAGATGTAAACTGTTCAAAGTAAAGCTGCTTTTATCAATTGACTGATGTTATCAATGCTTGTGGTGTTCAAGTGGTGCGCCAGATGATACAGTTGTTGTTTTGCATTTCAAAGGTTATAAGAATGCTAGCAAATAGAGAATAGGAGAACGTTTCAGTGTGAGATGCAAACAAGTCTGAAACAAACATTACAAAATCAGTCAAGAGCAGGGGTGTCAAATTTGATTTCATTGAGGGCCACATCAGGGTTGTGTTTGACCTTGGGGGGGCAGGGGAGGAGGCATGGCCAGCTCGACATCAATCATTGAGGCTCTATTTTCAGCCGCGATGGCCCACCCGGGCTCCGTTTTCAGCCACGGCGGCCTCCTGCAGCCCTCTGCCAGTGAAAATGGAGGTCAGGGAAGCCGCAAGCGGCCTCCCAAGCTCCATTTTCGCTGGCAGAAGCACTGTGGGCCAGTCCTTCACTGTTTCCAAGGTGGGCCTGCAGGCCATATCTAAGCACCCCGTAGGCCGAATGCAGCCCACAGGCCTTGAGTTTGACGCCTCCGCTCTAGAGCTTTAAGGTGGAAGTGCATGGAATACAGTGTTGTTGTTTTTTCAGGAAAACTGATAACCAGAAACAGCGGCCCACTTATTGAAGGTGGGGAGAAAAATATGGTTGGAAACAAACTGCATGAAAGACTGATACTAAAAGATCTTTATCAGTGAACCACACAATTTTTAGTCAGAGACAGAAGTTTTATTGAATTAAAATACCTAACTAGATTAAGATAATTGGCTTAGTCTTGTTTCTGTTTCTGGCAAATGCCAGCTCCGTGCTGTGCAACATAACCTTCAGGGTGAAAGTGAAAAAAGATGTAAAGAATCAAAACCTGGAAAAACAGTGACATTACTAAAACCAACTCATTAGTACTCAAATTGAGGGGAACTGGCCTTCGTCACCACGACCTCGCATCAGAGGTGGGTTTCAGCAGGTTCTGACCAATTCTGGAGAACCAGTAGTGGAAATTTTGAGTAGTTTGGAGAACCGGTAAATACCACCTCTGACTCACCCCCATCTATTCTCCCTCCCTTCAAGCCCTTCCACCATTTTGTACATCTGAAGGGGAGGGTAGAGAAATGGGGGGGATGTGGTTGTAAGATGCCCCAGATACCGTATTTTTCGCACTATAAGACACACTTTTCCCCCCAAAAAAAGTTGGTGGAAATGTTTGTGTGTCTTATCGAGTGAATATTGCGGTGGGGGGAGGGGGGTTGGTGCTGCCACCGCTGTCACCACTGCCGCCATTCACCACCGCCAGGGAACACTGGAGCCTTCACTGCCGAGCAGCAGATCAACAGTTGGGTCGGTCTCCCAGAATACCACCAATCAGCTGTTCTAAGTGGCGGGGATCACTGCCACCGATCACCGCCACCGATCCAACTGCCAAATGGCGGCAGCAGTGATAGGCAGTGGCAGCGAGCAGTGGCGGTGGCGAGCAGTGGTGGCAAGTGGCAGCAGTGATAGGCGGCAGCGATAGGCAGTGGAACAGCTGATCAGCTGTATTCCGGGAGGCCGATCAAACCGCCAATCACCTGCTCGGCAGTGAAGGCCCCAGCGTTCCCCAGTGGCGGCAGCAGTTCAGCTCAGTTGACCGGTGGTGGGCGCAATGGAGCGGAGCCCTGACAAGCCATGCACTGGGGCTGCGATAACATTTCTTTTAACAGATTAACAGAGTTGGAAGGCATGCTGAAGCTGACCAGGCTATTTGCTGTTTGCTGCAAGGACGCTAGCCAGATGAATACTGGATGGATGCCGAGAGGCAGAGGCATATTTTTTTTCTTGTTTTCCTCCTCTAAAGCTAATGTGTGTCTTATGGTCCGGTGTGTCTTATAGTGCAAAAAATACAGTACATATGTGAGCTGCAGTCACTACCAATCGTATGAGATGCCCTTGTGAAGGTAACAAAACATTCACAGCAAGCTGAATTGGCCCACAGTGGTGACAAAAAAGAAGAATCAGTCAGGAACCAAATGGCCCAGTAAACTAAATTGTTTATATTCAGTGAGCCTGTCTCCAAAATAGTGTGGCTAGGAAGCTGACCTAGTAGGAAGGAATAAATAATTAGAAAGTCATCCAGATGGGTTTATCAAATACAATCCAACATCATGCTGCAATTTACACTGGATCTGTTCTAATTTTGTCTTGTCTTTGAAATATAATAGGCCAGAGGTATACAATTTGAGGTTCTGCTTTTGATCAGGGCTGCCCAACAAGTTGCCAATGCTTGCCTGCGTATGTTGATTTATCATTTGCATGTTAATACATTTATGTTGTATCTTTAAAGTGATTGGATTGCTTTGAGCCAGCCAGGCTTTGGCCACAATAGTGCCCTTCTACCTGCCAAAAATTTACGTCTAGCCACACTCAGCTTTCATCATGCCTAATCATTTCTTTATTGATTTAATTGCCCATAAAGTAAGACATCCAATGTATAATATGTATAGATGATATGTATAGATGGGTCACTTATTCCCCTCTCCTCCTGTACTGCCTTCCCTCATTCTAGTAGTAAAGCATAAACAACAGAAAAGCAGGTGGAGCAAAGGAGTAGCTAACATGGGGAAGGGAATAATGTCGGGGACAGGCAGAGTAGAAAAGAAAAAAAATTGTTTAAATTTTAGGGAAACAGTTACATTCAACAGGCAAACGACAAAGAGAGGAAAACTGTTGTTTTTCCTTATACACAACTATCAACAAGAATTGAAAGAATAAAGGCCCTCTGGAAAAATGACACTTTTGAGCAATTTGCCTTGTCATGCTTCTTATCTAAAGATCTGGCATTAATATGGTGACGCCATAAGAGACAAAGCTGATTTATCAACCCCTTTTTCATTGGGGAAGGCAATGGGATTTTTGTTTTTCTAAAATACGTGTATTAAAGTCTGTTTCCAGTTTTTGGTGGCATTATTTGAAAGGCATCTGGAATGGCTTAAAAATGGGTAACAATATATTATTCAAGAGGTGCCTACACTAGTCCAATGATACAGCGAATACATTGTATAACCTTCCTCCTTACTTGATAGAGAGAACCTGGATTTCTCACTCGCCTTTCCTTTTCCTATTTAATCTGCTCAACCCAGAGGAGGAACCAACCTAGAATTAAGAAGAAATTTCCGGACAGTTAGAACAATCAGTGGAACAACTTGCCTCTAGAAGTTGTCAGTGCTCCAGAAGAGATTGGACAATGATTTGTCTGAAATGGTATAGGGTCTCCTGCTTGAGAAGGGGTTGGGCTAGATCGCTAGAAGATCTCCAAAGTCCCTTCCAACTCTGTTATTTTGTTATATATGTGAATATGGAGAGTGGCCAGGACGGTACAAGATACAAACAATGTGACACTTTGGCTGCCAAAAGATTCCTCTCTGATGATTGCAAAGCACATTTTTCACTTAGGATTCCATTATGAAATTATATGGGCAAAAAGAATTCCTTCCTTCCTTCCTTCCTTCCTTCCTTCCTTCCTCTTTGCAGCTCTCTTCTTTCTTCTTTACCTTTCCTGACTTTTGTTTCTATTTGTATTTTATCTTATAACAAACTTTAATAAAAAAATACAAAACAAAATGAATTATACGGATAAATATAGAAAGTCCAGGGGAGATCACATATCCACAGCAGCAGTGCAGATGGGAAATGAAACCAAGAAATGGGAAAGATGTATATGTACACACAGAAAGACTTCAACAGAAAGCTGAAGGTAATATGAATCATTATCCCAATGGTATTCCGTACTGGGTAGAAAATCACAATATGTTGCAAAGGTATGTCACTTACTCATTGGTAAGTTAAAGGGATCTACTAAAGGTGGAGTGGAATATGTCCAGTAATCTTCTTAGCTAATAAAAGAACAGGATGATATCTTGTTTTAAAAACCAAGAGAATCATCCCTAAAGACCAATATTACAAGTTGCAACATGATCAATAGCAACAAAATCAAAACCAAGCAGAGCAGGATGTACTGGGTTGTAGACCAAGAGTTAATAATATATTATTATTCCAAAACATTGCAAACTAAGTCCACCTCAACATGCTTCTCTGGCTCTTGTCTATTTTTAAAATATATCACATTTATTTTTCTAAAACTGCAATTCCCTACTATATCATTTAGCTACAGAAGAATCAACAGGTTTCTTCCTGTGTATTGCTTCTCTATCCATTAGCAGTATAATGAGAAAAAATACAGTAGATGTAAAAAATATATTCTTTTATCGAGGATCTTTTTCAGAGATGAAACAATAGAGGTAACACCTCCAAAATGACAAAGGTAGAAGACCCACTGAAATTCTCTGTTTTAAAGGATCAATGGGATTAATACTTTTAAAAATATAATCTCAAGAGTTATTTCAAGCACCAACCTTCAGCCTCATCTTTATTAACACGAATGCCAGTAAGATTCAAATGGGCAACTGGTTTCCTTCATATTAAACACAAGGAGTTGTTGCAACGCTGTAATAATTTTGGAAGCCTTAGAACAAAGGTAAGCAAGCAGAAATAGTAGCAGGAAGCTTCTGGTAAATCCATGTTTTTTTATCTGGTTATATTGCCATTGGCCATCATTTTCATTGCCATGGCAATGCTTTTGCAGTCACAGGAGGTTCTTAAAGTTCCTATTATGCTCATTAAGAATAGAAAGAACCTCAGACCCTCTTTGCCATTGATTTCACATATTATAAAAGAATGGAGGATTGCACTGGCAAGAGGTGCAGTGAAAAGGAAATTAGGACTAGGGTCAAATTAATTTCCTAGGTTTCTCAAAGTCATTAAAAGGGTTGATTTTTTTATTGCTTCCACTATACATACCACCCTAGATCTTTCAAACCTGATCTCTATCATCAAATGGGGAAAAAAAATAATCATTGCAATATGCCAGGAAGAAAAATAAGCAAAAAAGTCCCCTATTCCATCTGCCCCACCTTCATTTTTGAAAGCAATATGTTTAAAGATTAAGAAGACTTTAGGAGGTGAAGTGTCAACAGTGCACACTAGACTTTCTTGTTCACAAGCCAGAAATAAAGCAAACAAAATTGAGATACTTGGTACCAGTCGTTTCAAATTTTGAATCTCTAATCACTTCCCTTAAACTCAGGCCCGACATCCATTCTCATTCATCCCCCTTTTGCAAATTCATTTAACTTTTGTACCAGAAATTACGTATGCTGCTGGACTACTATTGTCTTTCCTCACCAATGTCTGTTACACTATACAATTGACACCCAATAGGTAGGCTGCAGTTTATGAAACACTTACTTTTTTACGAGATCTCAGTTCCAATTCCAGGGGTCGGGAGGAAACACCTCCTCGGTGCCTAGCTCAAGATATCTTTTACCCAAGCAAATCAGAATTGAATTCTGTAGACAACCTTCCTCTTCCTTCACTGTGCTGATGACTCATACTAATCGCTCCTCCTGTCACTCCCGTTTCAGAAAGAGCACCTGGAGCAAAATTGATCATTAAACTCTACAGCAGACAGACAGCGACTTGTAACCTTTTCTGGACTGGGCAACCCAGAAGTTTACAGGTTTCTGTTCCTTGCTCATCCATTTCCTTTCTTCTGGTCTCCAAGCAGAATCTTATATTTGGTCCTTTCTCCCAGCCAGCATTTATGTTGAACTCAAGTCAAGCGTTTCAAATGGTTTTGTAGGAGAGAACCGTGTTCAGGTAAGTTAAGGCTTCCATTCTTAAAACGTGGCAGCCTCAGTTAGCTGATCACAGCCGCTAAAGTTTAGGACTCCACCTTTAGCTAACAGTGACTCCACTTAATTTTTTATCCACCGTTAGGAGGAAGGAAATGAGTAAAGGACAAAGGAACATACTTTTTTTCCAAAAAAAACAAAGAAATCGAGTAAGAGACCAAATACAATCAGAGAGGAAAATGCCCACAGGATAATTTAAGCCGCATTTCACTTACTGCTATTTGAACAGAATTTCCTTACCTGGTTTTTAAAAGTTGCTCTGCAACTTTATATATGCTAGCAAAGCTGCTGTCTTGTGATCAGATACTTCAGCTGCAATGTGGGTGATTTTCCTGTGCCTCCTTTTAGAAAAAAGGGTTTGCTTGTTTTTCAGAAGTTGTATAACTTATTTTTGTTATTACTAAGCCTGTTACTGGTGTCGATGGTTAAGTTTTCCTAAGCAAGAGGGTGAGAAAGGCATCTCAAACAAGTACATAAAAACCAGTGGTGTTTTGTTTTGTTTCTACTTTAAGTCCCAGCTCAGTTTAGCGTGTCAGATTCATAATTGGCAAGCGTTAATTGTACACAAAAGATTTTTCTTCACTTTCAGGAAAATCTCTGTGAACTGCTGGCTTATACCCCTTCCACGCTTGGACTGAGCTAGTCTCAAATATGTCAATCATCACGGCTCACCGTGCTAACTGCCAATCAAAGCGGAAATAAATGAAAAAGCCACCTTCTTTCTTGTTTCTCAGCACAGATGGGGAACAAGAAAGCCAGTGATCCGACCACATTGACAAAAGAAAAGCATAATTGTGAAGTCCTTCTCATCAAAGAACATTTAATTCAGGATGGTTCTATCTCACCCTTTTCAAGCTGACACGCGCACACGTGATTTTTTCCCCTGGTTAGATTCTCACAACAACCCCGAAGGGTAGACTAAACGATCGAGGGAGTGGTTTTTAAGTGACCAGGAAGGGTGGCAAGACCACAAGAGGTTTGCGTGTTAAGGGAAGGAGGCTCTCTCCCATCCAGTTACACCTGCCGAGCACGTGAGGACTCACCTCACCTGGAAGTGGCTTCAGCTCCCGCAGACCGCCAGCCAGTTGCACCTGTCGCCCCGCTGAGCCCCCCACCCCCTCCGATTCCCAACAGTCCTCTCCAACGCCGACCGACCCACCTTGCGTTTCCTGCGGATGGAGAGGAGGACAAAAGAGCCACGTTGCCACAGAAACCCCAGCAAATCGCGCTGTGCTGGGCGAGAGAGCCAGCAGGAGAGAGAGAGAGAGAGAGAGAGAGAGAGAGAGAGAGACCGAGGCGGGCGCAATTGGGAGGTTCCGGCCTGAGAGAAGCGGCTCGCGGGACGCTCGCGCGTGTTGGGGTCCCTAAGATCGCCCCGGGTGGCTTGACCGCCCCAACTCCCCAATCCCTTTTGTTGTTGTGTAGCTTTCTAAGGGGCTTGGCTTGTTCTTTAGTATCAGAGCGACTAAGAATCAGCTGCCACTTGGAAGATGGTGGGAACAGATGGTGCTCTCCAGACGCATCATTTGTTGATGCATTTATACCGCGCCTTGTCTAAGGTTGTTGTTGTTGTTGTGCAATCGCTAAGTCGTGTCCGACTCTTCGTGACGCCATGGACCATAGCAACTCCAGACACTCCTATCCTCCACAGTCTCCCTGAGTCTACTTAAACAGCATGGCCCTTGCCTCGATGACAGTCGACCTCATCCCATTCCTAAAAGGTCTGTAAGGGGCGTGCATAAACGCACCATAGTGCCTACCGTCCCTGTCCCACTGTCCCATTGTCCAAAGTTACCTGTACCTACTTTGCTTTTGTTTATGTTTATACCATACCTGTTATCTTGTACACGTTTTGACAAATAAATAAATAAATAAATAATAAAATAAAATAAATAAAACTATCTAACCAGTCATATCTATGGCGATTCTCAGTCATCCAGGTCATGTTTGTCCCAAAGGATGCTTTTTTCAAAAGGCGACTGGACTTTTTATTTCCTGTTTTTGTTTTCTTGCTTTTTTCCGCTTCTTATCCAAGAAACATCTTAAAGCAAAAAACAAAGAAAGTCCTGTCGCCTTTTGAAAAAAGCACCTTTGGGATATCTTTTTTTTTTTTTGTCAAACATGTACAAGATAGCATGTATAGGTATAAACATAAACATAAGCAAAGTAAGTACAGATAAATGAGGACAATAGGACAGTAAGACAGGGATAGTAGGCACAATGGTGTACTTATGCACGCCCCTTACAGACGTCTTAGGAATGGGGTGAGGTCGACAGTAGACAGTCTAAGGTTAAATTTTGGGGGGTTTGAGGAGGAAACCACAGAGTCAGGTACTGCATTCCAGGCATTGATCACTCTGTTGCTGAAGTCGTATTTTCTGCAATCGAGTTTCGAGCGGTTTTCATTAAGTTTGTATCTATTGTGTGCTCGTGTATTGTTGCGGTTGAAGCTGAAGTATTCATTGACAGGTAGGACATTGTGGCAGATGATTTTATGAACTACATTTAGATCAGACCGAAGGTGACGTAGTTCTAAGCTGTCTGAGCCCAAAATTTCAAGTCTGGTAGAATAAGGTATTCTGTTGCAAGCAGAGGAGTGGAGGACTCTTCTCGTGAAATATTTCTAGACTCTCTCAATTGTATTAATGTCCGATATGCAGTGCGGGTTCCAGACAGGTGAGCTGTATTCGAGAATTGGTCTAGCGAATGTTTTGAATGCTCCGGTTAGCAGTGTAATGTTGCCAAAAAAGAAGCTACGCAAGATTAGATTAACAACTCTTAGTGCCTTTTTGGCAATATTGTTACAGTGGGCTCTGGCACTTAGATCATTAGATATGAGTCAGGGGTCGGGAACCTTTTTGACTAAGAGAGCCATGAAAGCAAAAAAATTGGAAATTTATTTCAGTGAGAGCCATATAATATATTTTAAAAGTGAATTCAACTAAATGTCAGTATAATAAGCCTCTGAATTTATTCTTTTAAATAATGTTGTTATAACACTCACCATACGGGGCACGGGGCGGGGCACGCAGGACGGGGTGCTAGCGGGAGAGGCTGGGAGGAGACGCGGGTGGAGAGCGGGGGATAAAAACCAGCCACCGCAGCGGCGCCCACCTCAACAAGGAAACGAGGAGGAGAGGCGAAGGGAAGACCAGGGAGGACGCCCCCCCCTCCGCGCGCGCCAAAGAGAAGGGAGAGGAGGAGGAGGAGAAAGGACCGGCTCTTCCCGCTCCCCCTCGCGGTTGGCGCTAGCCATGCCTGAGTGGGACCCGCGCCCGGCCTGAGGGACGCACATTGGGCACTTCCCACCGCCTGCCTTATTGTTCCGGACTGCCTTCTTTCCTCTTTTCTTTTCTTCTTCTTCTTTTATTTCAATCCCCCTCACTGCCCTCCCTCCTTACCCCTCCCCCTCCCCCCTTCCCAACTTAAAGTGAGCGGTTGAGTGGTTGAGGCGAAGAAAAAGGCGCCGGTTTCCTCCCTCGCTGAGGAAGCCGCGGCGGCGCCTGCAACTTTGGAGCCGGCCAGGCAAAGCGAATGGCGGGCAGCGGCGAAAGAGAAGGAGGGCAGTGATCCCAAGCAGGGCCGGGAGTAGAGGGGGGGGTGGGAAAGCGGGGGAGCCTCGGAGAAGTGCAGCTGAGGCGGACGGCGTGTTTGTTTTCGGAAAGCGTGTGGCGCGTGAGGAAAAAGCCGCCACTCTCGTTCGCCCGCGCGTGCGCACACACTTCTTTTTCCTCCCTGTGTACGTGCGGGCGCGCGAGAGAGAGAGCGCGCGCGCGGCTCTCACTATATAGCTGCCCGCCTGTGTGTGCGAGAGCCTGTTGGTGTGACTGTGGCGCTGACATCTCTTCGCTGGGGGTTTGTGCCTTGTGTTTTTATTTTCCCAGGGAAAAGCGAGACCCCCCCTCTCCCTCACCCCCCCCCCGCTCTCTCTTGCTCTCTTTCTCTCTCCCCCCCCCTTCCTCTCCCCGGACTGCTCTTTGCCTTCGTCCCTTCAGGGCTGCCCTTCCCGCCTGCCAGTCGGCCGGCCCGCCCCCCGCCTCAGCCTTTTAATACCCTTCGGGTCGCCGCCTGCGCCTGGACTCGCCTCGGTAGCGCCGTTCGTTCTTTCTTTCACTCCGGCGGCGGCGGCAGCCCAGAGCCCCGGACCTTGGAGGGGGGTTCGAGCGGCATGCTGCTGGATGCGGGGCCGCAGTTCCCCGCGCTGGGAGTGGGCACGTTCGCCCGGCACCCGCCCCCGTCGGCGGCGGAGATGCAAGAGCGCGAACCGAGCCATATGCAATCATCAAAAGAGCCACATCTGGCTCGCGAGCCATAGGTTCCCGACCCCTGATATGAGTACTCCAAGGTCCTTGACAGAGTGAGGATCGTCTACAAGGTCATGTCCGCAAGCTTCTGATTCTTTTTGCTAATGTGTAAGATAGAGCATTTGTTGGTTGAGATTTGAAGTTGCCAATTGTTTGACCATTCTGATACATAGTCAAGGTCTTTTTGAAGGGTAGATATCTAGCCATCCCTTCTCCTTTTGCTGTCAATATTTCCCAATATCAGGGTCTTTTCCAGTGAATTCTCTTTTTGGATTTGGTGGCCAAAGTATTTGAGCTTCAGCTTCAGTATCTGTTCTTTCAAAAGACTGTCAAGGTTGATTTCTTTTAGCATTGATTTTCTAAGGTATCTCCATGAAAACACTTGGTGGGTTGCATTTGGTGGGTTGAGCTGAGAGAGACCAGATCCCAAATCATCTAGGAGGGTCTTTGGCAGTCTGATGCCCCCCCAGGACTTGAATTGAGGTGTTTCCAGGCCAGATGCTTAAAACCAAACCTCTCTTCTGCACATAGTTGTGTTTTAGAAAGCCACCCTTTGGGACAGTCAGATGTTGCGATGTCTAAAAGGCATCTGATGGTTGGCTTTTCATGGGTATTTACATGGATGGTTCGCAAATTATACTCTCACGGATATTCTGAAGAAGTGTTTCATACTCCACAAAATTCGCATTGTATTCATGTTTATTTCTGAAGTTGCCACAAGCTGTTTCCCATGACATGCATACCTACATTTAGTCTTAATAGTGTAGCGATTTATTCCATTTTCTCTGGTTTATGCAACACATGGAATCAACAAACCAACAGTGCCAAACTTTAGACAACAGACTACAGTAGTTGTGGCCACTTTGTGCTGATGGAAGCCACATGGTTTGTCACGACGCACATCATTTGCTACTACTCCCCCTTGCAGGAGACTATCAATATAATCTCTGTATGGAAAGGTGCCTGTCCAGGACAGTACATTTTGACTTCTGCTACCTCCCAGGAGGCATAGCTAACATTCTGCATCTCTTTCCCTGCCCTTTAAAGCCATGTTGCTGTGCTTGAGCATTTTGTTCATCATCACGTCATTCACCAGACCTTAAGCACATTGCCAAAAACATGTTCACACAATATATTAAACCCTAAAGACAGATTATCACAATGCAGGTGTTATGTTCATGTGGCATGATATAATAGTCCTTGGTGCAGAAGACATTTTCTAATGTAGAAAAAGCAAGCCTGTGTGTGTGTGTGTGTGTGTGTGTGTGTGTGTGTGTGTGTGTGTGTGTGTGTGTGTGTAAACTCCAAGGATTGCAGACTTGTATGTCAGCTGAAGCGTACAGCCGAACAGAAAATACAAGCCACTAAAAAGGCTGTTGACTGAAGAGCAGTAACTTCTATCGGAGATGCATTAGGCTACTTTGTCAGTGTGTGAAGATAACAGCCTGTCTTTTTGGTACCTTCGGGGTACTTAGAAATTGCATTATTTATGGGCAAAGCACTATGTCTTCTACAAAGCAATAGAGAATAGAAAAAACCCTGTTTTTTGTCTTATTTCTCTTTTCTCCAGACCTGTTAATTCGCTCTAGGCATGTTTTTTTTCTCTTGGTTCACTTGTAAGCCTTTTTATAAATGATTTCATTGTGTGCAGCTGCTTGTACCTCCAAGATACTCCATTGCCTTGAATCTGGGTATTCTTAAAAGTTGGGCACCCCCCTCATCCATTTCACCCCAAGGCAGAAGAAAAAGCTGTTTGCATTGATTCACGTATAGGGAAATTTATCCTCCTCAACATAGGAAAGAAAAAAGGAGAGAAATATAATTTGTGATGTTACCAAAAGTACATGTTTTACTGTGTTATATTTTAGCTTATTTCTCAGTTATTGGTGGCTTTATACATGGAGGAATAAAACACAGAATGTGTTGTTAAAATGACTTCTTAAAATATTTACATTTAAAGATTCTAGGCTCCTGATGTTCATCTAGAAACAATTGTCTTAATGTTAAGTAATATGTACAGTAGTGCACATAAAATCACATTGATCTGTAGGGTTTTTTTTTAACCATGAACACCTCAGGAAATGATGCTCAACCTATTTTAGACGGGATCCACTTTAGATAGAACACCATCACTACAGGATAAAGGGTTTCTTCAATAGGAAATGCTTTCTTCTTGGCTTCATGTGGTTCACAATCTGCTGAAGCCTTATCTAGTCATTATATGTTCTTGTAGCTTCCTGACTGGAGTACTAGAATATGAGGCTCCCCGTGAGAGTCATTTTAATTAGCTCAGTTGAAGATTCTGGTGCTTTTGAAGAAGAGAAGGCAACACTTGAAAGTAAGAAGGCCACAACATAAACTGCCAACTCTTTGAAGACTATTTGATGGTGTACTCTGATGTCACCAAACTGTGAATCAACGACGGACATTTTAAACCTATTTTGGGGTCTGGAGGTGAATTAAAGGTAGGCATGAGCCGTGGTGGCGCAGTGGTTAGAATGCAGTACTGCAGGCTATTTCTGCTGATTGCCGGCTGCCAGCAGTTCGATTCTCACCGTCTCAAGGTTGACTCAGTCTTCCATCCTTCCGAGGTCGGTAAAAGGAGGACCCAGATTGTTGGGGGCAATATGCTGACCCTGTAAACCGCTTAGAGAGGGCTGTAAAGCGGTATGTAAGTCTAAGTGCTATTGCATAAGGACCCTTCGAAAGCTTCTCATGGTGGTGCATCACCTACAGCCCATGGACTGCCTATTCCTACTTATGACGGAAGAACTCAAACAGCTCAAGCAACATCTCTTCAATAACAGCTGTCAGTTGCTTCTCTACAGTTATTACGTAAAACAAAAACTACGAAAATCATATTGGGAAATGTGCTTCCACCATAGTGCTGTGGATAGAAGGCCCTATCCAAACAGGGTCCCCGCATGCCAGTTAAAGACAGAATCTTATTTAGTTCACACTTTCCAAACTATGCCTTTCAGGTGCATAGTTCCATGTTTATCATTCCATTACCAAGCAAAAATATTATTTACAGAAATACTTTTTAACAAATTTAATCAAGTATTTTATTTATTTATTTATTTATTTATTTATTTATTTATTTTATTTTATTTTATTTTATTTTATTTTATTTTATTTTATTTTATTTCATGCATGGCAAATCAAGCATGTTTTAGACCAGTGATGGCGAACCTTTTTTGGTTCGCGTGCCAAAAGGGGGGGTGCGCGCGCTAGCGCGCGCACACATACCCACACCCACACATGTGCACAACACCCCCCCCACGCTGCCCCCTGCGCATGCGCACACACACCCGCCCCCGCTCAAAGGCCTTACCGAAGCCTGGGACGGTGAAAAACAGCAAAACGGGCAAAACGGAAGTTTGGAAAAACGTACTTCCAGTTTGCCCGTTTGGCTGTTTTTTGCACTCCGGGGCATCAGGAAGCTTCCCTGAACCCTCCGGAGTGCAAAAAACAGCCCAATGGCAAACCGGAAGTGCGTTTTCTGAACTTCCGGTTTGCCTGTTTCGCCATTTTTCGCATTCCAGGGCTTCAGGAAGCTTCCCTGAACCCTCCGGAATGCGGAAAACAGCCCAACGGCAAACCGGAAGTGTGTTTTTCCGAACTTCCGGTTTGCCCGTGGAGCTGACAGGGCAACGCCTCGCGTGCCCTCCAATATGGCTCTGCGTGCCACCTTTGGGCTTTGGCGCGTGTGCCATAGGTTCGCCATCACTGTTTTAGACCATATTAAACATTCTACTTTTCTTGCATTTTAGAATAGTGGGAATTTGGAATTATCTCTAAGCACCTAAAATTGTTCATGGCTGTCTCTGAGATGAAGCAAATGATCATAAAGAGCAGCCCTCTTTCTTTGTTGCTTTCTCTATTTTTACCTAAAACAAAATATTAAGGAACACAAACCTTTTAAAATCACAATATATTTGGACTTTGAGTATGTCAACAAGTATGAAGATAACATAATCTAACAGACACATCTTTTGATATTCAGATGTCTTCAGACAAAATCCGTCCCCATAAAAGGCTTGAGTAAATTTAGTGGTCAGGAGATAAGGGAACTTCCCACTTCTGACTGGAATAGTGAGCAATTCTCCTAACACAAAGATTTACATAACAGACCCTTTGCAATAATCTGTAGTACAATTGGTGATGGAACTTGCTCCTATTTTTAGAGTTTCAAATGGCGCCCAGTTTGACAGGAGACCGCAATTCAAGGTGGCAAAATCGAATGGTTACAAAGAGCTCAAAATCTCATCATTCCAATAAATTGGCAAGTGGAGTTCAGTATTGCAGAATGTGATTTTGTTAAAAAAATCCTTAATTTCTGATAGGATTTGAACTGGGGCGAATGAGCCAATGAAAACATTTACTCCAAATGGTGACCTTTTTGTAATAAATATTCTAATCCGTGTACTTAGGCAAGGGAAAGAAGAGACAATGAGGCCAGGCTACAGGGAAGAAATAATGTTTATGGTTTTTTTGTTCTTTGTTGACTGGTTTCCTTTGTTATCTTAATCTCTTCCCATAAGTTTTCTTTTTTTTTGTAACAAGCATAAACCACAGAACCCTCTTCATCCTTACCATTACTGTCCTGCTGATATGCCAACTGTTTTTCAAAATCAAACAAGTCACAGTCATCAGCCAACTCTTGCAGCTCAAGGCAAGTAAGTAGCAATACAAATCAAAATTGCAAAAACTTACAATGAAAAATACAAAATTTCACCCCCCAGATGCCCTCTGGAAGAGCTCCATTTTAAGCTGCTTCCATGTGTCAACCAGAGTTGGAGCCAAATACACTCCCCACGGAAGAACATTCAAACCAGGGTTACATAGGAAACATGGTTGAGGCAATATTCTTGGTGGAGGCTTTAAAGGTCTGGATGGGGAGAAACAGACTCAATCCCACCAAAACAGAGTGGAAGTAGGTTTGGAAGCTAAAATGTGTTTAATTCAAGTGAGCTGCAGTCCCCCAGATCAAACTAGCTTGTAATCTGGAGATGTTCTTAAGAGTCTACTTTGCATAATTCTATCTAGCTGTCACAACTAGACTAGATCAAAAGACCCACTCACAGTTGCTCATGCCCAGATAATTTTTATTTGATTATTGCAACTCATACAATATGCAGCTGCCTTTGAAAACTACATCATGGGGCAGAGGCTCAACCAACTAAAGTGGCCTCCTAGGTTGCTAGAATGAGAGTTGCATTGGTTGCCAGTTACAGCTCAAGGTTCCACTTTTAACTCCTACTTGACTCCCAACCTGGAGTACCGCAAAATTGTCTTCTCCCAAAATTTACTTCTCTCAGTAGAGCAAATCGCTGCAGTTATGTGAATCATGGGGTCAGTACATGAAATCAGGCTTGCTCCATTGACTTTGCTTGTTGGAAGTCAGTTGGGAAGGTTGCAAATGGCAGACACATGATCCCAGGGTGCTGCAACTATCCTAAATACACTCCGGTTGCCAAGTATCCAAATTCTGATCATGTGACCATGGAGATGCTGCAGTGGTTCTAAATGGGATGACCAGCTGTAAGTCACTTTTTTCAGCATCACTGTGAAAAGAAGAGTTGTTAAATGAATGGTTGCAAGTCGAGGACTACCTGAAGTTTGACCCCAGGCAACAGCAAGACATTAAAAAAAAACGTCCCCTAATTCACTATCATAAAAGGGGGAGAGGAGAAAACTCAGTCAGCCTTCAAGATTCTGTTAGTATATCCTGTGTTATTATAGGTCCAGTCAGATTTCTGGAGTCTGTTCTGTAAATTTCTGTTCTGACCTATCTCAAAGAGCTGACAATTATTTTTAAGGTGATAATAGTTAGAAAAGTTGATTGTTATTGGTTTTTGGATTAAACCAAATAATTTGGATTAACATTTTTATTCTATTCTATTGTGTTTCATTCTTTGTTATTTTTGATTTATAAGCCATTCAGAGCTTTTTGGAATTCAGTGGCATATATACAGGTAGTCCTCGACTTACAACTACAATTGAGCCCCAAATTTATGTTGTTAAGTGAGACATTTGTTAAATGAATTTTGCCCCATTTCACGACCTTTGCTGTCACAGTTGTTAAGTGAATTACTGCAGCTGATAAGTTAGTAACCCAATTGTTAAGTGAATCTAGCCCAGGGCTCTTCAAACTTGGCAACTTTAAGACTTGTGGACTTCAACTCCCAGAATTCTCCAGCCAGCTATGCTGGCTGGAGAATTCTGGGAGTTGAAGTCCACAAGTCTTAAAATTGGCAAGTTTGAAGACCTGATCTAGGCTCTCCACTGACTTTGCTAGTCAGAAGGTCGCAAAAGGTGATTACATGAGCTTGGGATACATAAATAAGTGTCAGTCTGAATTTTGATCACATGGTCGCGGAAATGTTGCAATGGTTGCAACTTTGAAAAATGGTCATGTCACATTTTTAGTGCCAACTAAAGACTAAACGAACTGTTGTAAGTTAAAGACCACCTGTATTGCAGACACAGGCAGGTAAACACTTTTTGAATTGGTCAGCCATTGCTGCTTTGAAGGGTTTCTGAAGTATATTGGTGACATAGCAGTCACATCTAAAACTAAATAATAGCTAAAAGTCGTATCTGAGCACCACTTTTGTCAAGTGGTTAAGGCACCAGAATAAAAAATGGGTGTCTGTGAGTTCTAGTCACATCTTAACCATGAAAGCCAGTTGGAGGACCTTGAGCCAGTTATCTCTCTCAGCCCAACACATCTCACAGGGTTGTTGTTTGGGGGGGGGTGGTGGATATGTTGGATATGTTTGCCATCTTGAGTTATTTGTAAACATAATAAAGGCAGAATATATATATATATATATATATATATATATATATATATATATATATATATATACACACACACACACACACACACACACACACACACACACACACACACACACACACACACATATATATGTATATGTATATGTATATGTATATGTATATGTATATGTATATGTATATGTATATATATATGTATAGGCCTTTGGGTATTCGGGTTTTCTCCCGCGTGAAATTGGAAGTGTCTTGGCGACGTTTCGATGAAGTCTCATTCATCATCTTCAGGCTGGTGTCTTCTGCTTCCTGCTCCTAGAAGCAGGAAGCAGAAGACACCAGCCTGAAGATGATGAATGAGACTTCATCAAAACGTCGCCAAGACACTTCCAATTTCACGGGGGAGAAAACCCGAATACCCAAAGGCCTACATACAAACACCCGCGAAAACCTCAGAAAACATATATATGTATATGTATATATATATATATGTATATATATATATATATATACATATACATATATATATATGTTTTCTGAGGTTTTCGCGGGTGTTTGTATGTAGGTCTTTGGGTATTCAGGTTTTCTCCCGCATGAAATTGGAAGTGTCTTGGTGACGTTTCGATGAAGACTTCATCGAAACGTCGCCAAGACACTTCCAATTTCACGCGGGAGAAAACCCGAATACCCAAAGACCTACACACACACATATATATATATACACATACATACTCTGTGTGTGTGTGTGTGTGTGTGTGTGTGTGTGTGTGTGTGTGTGTGTGTGTGTATGTATGTATGTATGTATGTATGTGTATATATATATATATATATATATATATATATATATATATATATATGTACCATTTTTTGCTGAAAAAATGTTACACATATAGACAATATAGTTTGTCAACTATAGAAAACTGCCTGGATAGTCCCAAGTAAGTTTATGCCCATTCAGGCACAACAGAATTAAATCTTAACCCAACAACTCCCAATGGACCTATATCTCCTGAATAGTCTCATATTATCTGATATTTAGCAACACGACAGCCTACTTGACAAGATTTGTGTAAAGATCAGGATAGTTGTACCAAAGCACAGATGCTGTTTCATTATTATAACAGTTCCACACCCTATAATTTGAAATGTTCTAGAAATAGACCTGGGCTATTTCTGACACATAGGGGAGATAGCGGCCTGGTGGTTATTCTTCCCCAGTTCCTGCCAACCTAGCTGTTCGAAAGCATGCAAATGCAAGTAGATAAATAGGTACCACTTTGGTGGGAAGGTAACGAAGTTCCATGCACCACGGTGAAGCATGACCACAGAAGCATCTTTGGACAACGCTGGCTCCCTCAGCTAGGAAACGGAGATGAGCACCACGCCCCAAAGTTGGATACGACTGGACAGGGGAAACCTTATTTCTGACACTTTAAATGGAGTTGGACTAAAACAACCAGGTCAGAAGTAACATTTTGCAGCTCCTACTAAAATACCTCCATTTGGGAAGGGCAGGAATCAGTTCCAATTTTTAACTAGCTTTGCCTCTGATCATTTCCCTGACTTCCTAGTAAATGAAGCCGGAGCTTTGCTCTAATTTTAAGGCACTTTTCGGCTGATGAAATTCCTCCTGGCTGTCATATTCAGCTTTTCTTTTTTCCGCCTTCGAAGACACGGGTAGCCCCTTGCCCAAAACAAATAGTGGGCGGAATTCTGAAAGACAAAATGCGAAAAGAGTGCAACCTGGCTTAGTTATAGTAATACAATAAACAACTGAATACAGGCTAACAAGCCTTCCTAAAGTAGTTCCCCAACTTTTTCAGCTTTGCGGAGCAGCAAAGGGGCAGGGAGAGAGGGGAAGGTCCCGCGCACACATTTGTGCAAGTGGTGGACACGTACATCTGCCATTTGCACAAATGAAGCATGTGCATGCCTGGTCACCTACTGCTCGTGCGTGCATGTGCTCACCATTTCCACGGCCTGGTTCCAAAAGGTTCAAGACCCGGTAGTGGGTCATGGCCCGGGGGCTCGGGACCCCTGTCCTAATCCTTTCTTATATTTCCAAACAATTCTATAGTCTTCTATAGTTGGAAGACAATACTAGTTTTGCAGTATGCAGATCTAAAGAGGAAAAATAATGCTTCAGATCCTGCATGAGTCTTGCCAGGTTTTTCCCCCCTTTGGTCAGCAATTAGCTAAAAGACAGAATTAATTCTTTCCTTTAACTATTTCTGATCTGAGCATATTTAACTTCTCTTAAACATTTTTGACATTGTGAAGTTCTCAAATTATTAAATTTTACCAATTAAATCCAGATTGGCTGGTTATCAGATTTTTGCTAATTTCCAGTGATATTAGATGAGATTTGACAGGAATTCCAGAAATCTGACATCAGTTTGCTGAAAAAAATATACATTAGGCAAAAAAAAATACTCCAATAAATTCTACCTTGTCTCCAGTGACCAAAAATATTCTAATTCTTGAAAAGATAGATGTTTCCATGCAAAGTCAGGTGGATGTTCATACCAAAAGATAATTCCAAGCCATCTGAAAAAAGTAAAGCCACCAACCTTGATCTATAGAACCGTTTTCCTGGAGAGTCCACAGTACACTCTGTCTCCGATTGAAAGTCACTTTCCATTATACTCTCATCTGGACCTATTTCCATGGCCTCAACATGTGATTGTTCCGAGTCTTTCACAGTCATATCCATTGGCACATTGCTTTCCTTTGATGAAGGCCTCATTTTCTCTTTCCTATTGCAGAAATTTAGCTCAAAGTCAACATACTGAAAAATAGATGGCAAGAACATTGTAGAAAGACTTTAACATCCATGCCAGTCCTCAATTATGCTTTTTTCCCTTTAAGCAGTCATATAGAAAACATTGGTAGTGATTTAGCTTGGTCTCTGAGCAGGAAACCTACCGTATTTTTCGGAGTATAAGACGCACCGGAGTATAAGACGCACCTTAGTTTAGGGGGAGGAAAATAAGAAAAAAGCTGATTGGCGAGTGGATCGGCCTCCCGGAATACCCCCAATCAGCTGTTCCCAGAGGTGAATTTTAGCAACAGGTTCATTGGTTGTGACCTCTGCGCCTTGCTTTTTTTTCTGCCTCTGAAACCTCCATTTCAAAGGCTTTTTTTCTGAAGCTTCGTTTCAGAGGCTTTTTTCTGAAGCTCCATTTCAGAGGCTTTTTTTCTGAAGCTCCGTTTCAGAGGCTTTTTTTCTGAAGCTCCATTTCAGAGGCTTTTTTCAGCCTCTGAAACCTCCGTTTCAGAGGCTGGTCGGGGCTATATTCGGAGTATAAGACGCACCCAGATTTTCACCCTCTTTTTGGGGGGGAAAGGGTGAGTCTTATACTCCGAAAAATACGGTAAGTTCAGATCTGTATTCTACCACAAAATTCATTTATTGTATTTTCTCTCACATTCTGGTGAGAAAGTAGTTCCCTGACGATGGGCTTCAGCACAAATCCGAAAGCTTGGAAGATTAAACCTCTGGTCCCAGTGACCGACCCTGACTGGATTCTGCAACATTATCCTAGGACACGAATATTTGCATTCATTCCTCATTGATTTTTATTACATTTATATGCCATTCATCTTACTATTGAGCAACTCATTCACTGACTGTGGGTCAGTCACTCTCTCTTAGACTAATTTAACTAATCAAGCCGATACAGAATTATCTTTTTCTCTTCCAAGAAAAAGAATACAGAATGATTGAACAATAATCATAATTAGGAACTGATCTTCTGAATTTTAGATTATTTGTAATTCATAGATCAAAACATTTCTAATGAACAGTGAGGAACATATCAAATGTACATTCCGTGTAACCATTTACATGTTTACCTTTGTGCTTTCAGGGATTTATCAAAGCGAAAATCAGATGGATACTGATGAACTGTGATTAAGTGATCCTTGCGGTCTTTGCTGCTCTTGAATTTCTCTGGACAGCTCTCTACCAAACACTGGTACTGCAAAGAGGCAGAAAAACCAATAAGAAGGTTGATCAGTATTGCGTGTTCTACTCTTGAAGTTACTAGTCCACTGTTAGGGACTGTATTGGCAGAACATAAATTCAATTTTCCCAACTCAAGTAACAAGTTTTGGGGTGGTCTTAGTATCAGCAGCTGTCAGAGCTAACAATAGTTGATGAACCCATGAAGTGAAATAACATAAGGCAGTTTTATTGTTTTCATTACCCAAGAGAAAAATGAACTACAAGTAAGCATTGCTTATGTTCTTGATTTTTTATAACCAAAAAATGGTGATTATGATGGTAACATTCTTGATTACAAAAATATTGCAGCTGTTAATATAACTAGATTTGTGTTTGTACTGAACCTACTGAATAGCAGGCAATAGCAGGTCTCATGGCCATTTACCATATTCTGCTTCTCTGCCATTATCTGGAAGAGGGAATCATGCCACTCCAAAATGTGAACATCTAACAAATGTGTTGAAGGGAAGGCTCGTTTGCAAGAACAACACACATTCCTGTGCAGCATGTTGTAATGATGCTCATAACTCTCCAAGGTGTTGAAAACCTGGCTGCATCCACCAATTTGGCAAGAAAATTCAGAGGTTCTGAAAGGAAACATAGAAAACAAGTCTTTATCAAATTATCCCCAAAAATGCTTTTTCATGAGGCAACTGGACTTTCTTGTTTTTTCTTTGAAGATCTTTCGCTTCTCATCCAAAAAGCTTCTTCAGCTCTGACTGGATGGTGGGGAATGGAAGGAGCTCTAGTCAGAGCTGAAGAAGCTTCTTGGATGAGAACCGAACCGTCTTCAAAGAAAAAACAAGAAAATCCAGTTGCCTCCTGAAAAAGCACTTTGGTATAACCATGATCTGGATGACTGAGAATTGCTACAGTCTTTATCAAATTGCAATATTCTAAGAAGTGCTGGGTTTATTTATTTAGTGCATTTTTATTTACAGTCTTTACAGTGTTTGAAAGTTGCTTTGGGAGGCTTGTTATTCTTAAAGGAACAACATAAATAGAGTAGAATCATCCCCGTCATAATGGCTATACACTAAAAGGGAAGAGGGGGAGGGGGATGATGCATTTAATGTAACTCTCCCTTATGGATGAGCTTGTTTCTGCTGAAGATTTTATAATCAACAAGCAACAGCGAGTGAGCATCTTTGCAGGGAAGGAGGGAGGTGTTTTGGCCCACCAGCTGCCAGCAGAGCTGTCAGCAGACTCGGACGATGAGGAGGTTGGGGAGGAACTCGGGCCAGTTCTGGAGTCTGGGGAAGGCTCTGATGGATGCTCTGCGCCAGACACAGAGATAGAGCCAGGGCTGTCCGACATTTCCCAGCCACCCGAGAGACAGCTGCCTTTGGAGGATGATATGAGTAAGAAGGAAGAACAGCTGGGGCCTGTTCCAGCCGCACGTATGTGCAGAGCAGATAGGAGGGGTGAACAAAGGAGGACAAGGAGTCAACTCAGGAAGCAACCACACATGGACGCTGAATGGCCCCTCCCTGGCTGGGGAATAAATAGAAGGAAAGGAGAGTGGTTGTCGTAGGAGACAACAGTTTGTATTTCTGAAGATTTTGCTCATTGTGTTTTGTGCCACAAAGACTGCTTGTCAGAACTTAATTTGCAGCCTTTCAGCTTGGAGCTCATGGCCTTGCAATTATAGCAAGGAATTGATATATTGCCTGGACTTTTTGGTGGGTGAATGCAATTAATTCACAAGAGATAAATAAAAAGGGGTTTTTCGTTACAAGGAGTCTGTTTCTTGTTTCTGCTAAGGATGGGTCAGAACAGGAGGGAGGGAGGAAGGAAGGAAATAAAAGAATCATAGAGTTGGAAGGGACCTCAGAGGTCTTCTAGTCCAACCCCCTGCTCAAGCAGTAGACCCTATATCAGGGGTGTCCAACCTTGGAACTCCAAGACTTGTTGGACTACAACTCCCAGAATTCCCTGCTGGCTGGTAAATTCTGGGAATTGAAGTTCACAAGTCCCAAAGGTCGGACTCCCCAACCCTACAACATTCCAGACAAATGGCTGTCCAGTCTCTTCTTAAAAACATTAAAAACATCCTGCCTTTGGAAAAAAGAGAGGCCTTTAGACAGGACATCTGGCGGTTGGGGGAGGGAAGCAAAGGCCCTAGACCCCACCCCACCCCCGGTCACCTGTGCGCTCATAGGAAAGAAGGAGGCACTTCTACAGACACCTCTCCCAATCTTCACCTGGGCCTTTCCGTGTCCCTCGTGACGTTCTCCAGGAGACCTTGGAGGTACATATGCCGGTGGACGTCGCCGTCCTGAGAGGAAGAGAACAGGATTTACAGCACTGTTTCCCAACCTTGGCAACTTGAAGATGTCTGGACTTCAACTCCCAGAATTCCCCAGCCAGCATTAGCTGGCTGGGGAATTCTGGGAGTTGAAGTCCAGACATCCTCAAGTTGCCAAGGTTGGAAACGCTGATTTACAGCCATCGCTTCAGACGCAGGGAAGAAAAGCGGCGGCCCGCTTCCCAGGCAGGCCCACCCAAAGCTCGGAAGGCAGAGCAAGGAGGCTCCCTACCTCGAAGAAGGGATGGTCCGCCGGGTAGCGGATCACGGCGGGGCGGAAACGGAAAGGACCTCCCTCCCCACCGCCAGCCATTCTTTCCCGCCGCAGCTTCTCTCCCTTGAAACCGGCACCCCGCGCTTCCGCTTCCGGGTCGTGCTAAGGATGGTTGCTGGGAGACGGGAGGGGAGGGGCTAGAAAAGGTGGAGCTGTTGGCGCCTTGCTTCTAACGGCATGGCCCTGCCTTGTAGGGTTGTTGTGCCTCGACTGTCCCTGTGAAAGCCTTGGAGGCTGCTTTCTCGTCATTATGAGCGAGTTTCGGATTCATCACGACGTGAACGAGCTCCTGAGCCTGCTGCGAGTGCGGGGCGGCGGGGAAGGGGCGGAGGTCTACATCGACCTGCTCCAGAAGAACCGCGCCCCTTATCTCACCACCACCGCCTCAGCCCTCGGAGCCAAGGTGGATCGGCCGGGAGAGACCGAGGGGAGGGAGGGCAGTCGGGGCTGGGGGGAGACGGGGAGCAGCGGAGTCCATTCCGGCCCCGGAATATCTAATTTGGTAGCAAAAGCCCCCCTTTTTTTAAATAATAGCACTTAGAGTTAAATACTGCTCCATAGTACTTTATAGCACTCTCTGAACGGCTTACAAAGTCAGCATCTTGCCCCCAACAATCTGGGTCCTCTTTTTATCGACCTCGGGAGGATGGAAGGCTGAGTCAACCTATTTTTGTATAGGAGGGAATGAGATATTTTGAAGTAAACGCCGCACAATGATCACTGAGGGCTGCGAAGGTCCACCTGGCTATTCCTCCACAATAATAATATTTAAGGGTCCAACTGGTTTTGCAATCAATTTTAAAAGGCTTGACTGGCCCCGCATAAGATCTGAATACATGAAGATAGCCATAAAGCCCTTCGATGTCCCAATGACTCATAAGGGGTTCCTCTCCCACCTTGCTTCCAGTCACCCTGCTCCCAGGATGGCGGAGCTAAAGGGGAGGGGGGGGGTAATACTGCAGATTTATTTGTTTAATCGTTATTTATTTGTTAAATGTATTTGCCGCCTCTTCAACATGGGGTCTACTCTGAATGGCTTACAATAATAAAAAGAAAGAAAAAGGGAGTATAAACAGAAGTAAAATAATAGAACAATAAAATAAACAATTACAAAAGAATACAAAGATAAATACATTAATATGATAACCCAAAAGATGGATGGGTGGAGAACAGAGACCAAGAGGGAGTAGAGATGGAGTCTGCCATCAATCTAGCAGCCACCTCCAGGTTTATCAGGTTTATTTGTTCATACCTGGCCTAAAAGAGCTGCTGGTCTTCAAAATATGAAGTTGTGTTCATATTTGCTGGCCTTCCTGACTACATTTTATCCCAGAGTGAGCCAGGTAAATCCAAATTCGTAGAGTTACGCGGCGTCATTCAACCCATCAAGTTCAATCCCCTGCTCAGGGTAGGAATCAAAATAATTTACAGATATGATAGCAAGGATGTTTTCACCAAGATAGAAGAAACATGGGGTGATGTGGTAAGTGATGTTGGTTTCTTTATCTTATGTCTTTAACTTTTTGGCTATCTCATTAGATTTCTTTGCATAATGTTGCTTACCCCAAAGAGGAATAGCCTGGTGGGTATGAATATATAATACAGTCAGAGAGGGAAAATCTATAGCAGCTTTTTTCCCTGCCACCACAGGATCATAGTTCAGCTGCCCAGCAATTCTGCTTCATGCCAGATGAAACAGGTTTTGTTAAGTAGAAAAGCACTCAGAAGTTTACCGATATATATTTGTGTAGGTTTTTTTTCCTCTTGTGAGACATAAAAACAATACTGTTCTTGATTTTTTATAATTGCTTTTGAACACCACCCAAAGTCGCATTCTCAAATTGGGCAACTATATAAAATAAATTAATTAAAATTTAAAAAGTAAATAATAACAATAACATGTATTTCCTAGGTTAAAATTGCAGAGTTTTCACGGACCCCGGAAGATTTCTTAAACAAATATGATGAACTAAAATCGAAGAACACAAGACATCTTGACTCACTTGTGTATTTGCTGTCCAAGCTTACAGAAGACAAAGAGGTAGAAGGTTTACTTTAGAAAGCCCATATAAAAACAATTTTAATTCTTAGTTAAAGTGGTATTTATTAAATTATTTTCACACAATAAATGTTTGGGGTGTGCATGAAGAATCTGAAACTTCATGAGGGAGTCAGTGAGCTGAAGAGATTGGAAACCCTTGATTTAGTGGGACCCCAATCAGCTTATCCAATTGTATAGCATAGCTGAGTGACAGTGAGCAAGTCTTTATTTACATATCTCTAGAGGAGAATCTACCATCTCGAGATAGTTTGTCCCATTGTTGAACATTTCTTACCATTAGGAATTTTTTTCTGATGTCCAACCAAAATTTGCTTCCCTATCACTGAAACCCATTTAAATGATATAGGGCAGTGATGGCGAACCTATGACACGTGTGCCACAGGTGGCACGCGGAGTCATATCGGAGGGCACGTGAGGCGTTGCCCTGTCAGCTCCAAGGGCAAACCGGAAGTTCGGAAAAACGCACTTCTAGTTTGCCGTTGGGCTGTTTTTCGCACTCCGGAGGGTTCAGGGAAGCTTCCTGAAGCCCCGGAATGCGAAAAATGGCAAAACATGCAAACCGGAAGTTTGGAAAACGCACTTCCGATTTGCCGTTAGGCTGTTTTTCGCACTCTGGAGGGTTCAGAGAAGCTTCCTAAAGCCCCGGAGTGCAAAAAACAGCCCAACGGGCAAACCGGAAGTGCATTTTTCTGAACTTCCATTTTGCTGTTTTTCACCGTCCCAGGCTTCGGTAAGTCCTTTGCGTGGGGGAGGGCGCATGCGCAGGGGGCAGCGTGGGGGGGTTGTGTGCATGCGTGGGAGGAGGGAATGGGTGTGGGCACGTGTGCGCGCGCACACCCCCTTTTGGCACGCGAATAAAAAAGGTTCGCCATCACTAATGTAGGGGATCTTCTGCACAAAGGAAATAAATGCCATTCTAAAAATTAAAGTAAACATCTTATTCAAGGATGCCTCAGAGGCTGAGTGAAGTTATTAATCGGCACTCGCCATAAAGCTAGATTCAAGAACATCTGGGTAAGAGAACAAACTCATGTTGCTATACATACCCAAATTCCATAATAGGTTTCAGGAAATTGTCAGAAATGCAGGTAGATGCCTAGATATGTTGGTAGCCAGAGGTATAGTAAGTTCAGTAAATAATCAGGAAATTGTACATGTACATGTGAAAGACTAAAGCCATCATTATTTCTGAATTCTGTTTTTGGGCCATTTTTAGACATTACAATACTTGCAACAGAATGCAAAGGAAAGGGCAGAACTTGCAGCAAGTGCAGCAGCCAGTAACAGTGGTACCAGCAGCCTCACTTTCTCTGTCCCCTCAACATCTTCCAAAATGACTGTTCAAGAACTGGAGGAGTTACGGAAACAGCTGGGCACTGTGACAACTGGCTCCAGCTCACAGCAGGTTCTTCCTTTGTTTATTTGCTGTATGTAAGCCATGTAATCCAAAAGGCCCTGCGTATTCTTTATGATTCCCCATTTATTGAGGAGTAGAGAGAGAAATTTATTTTTCTAGTAAGCAGTTGTGATTTACCTCTTATTAGAAAACCTTTAGAAAGATTGAAACCATTGGAGGGGGTGAAACTTTTTTCTTCTTTTTTTAAATAAGTTCATTATTTTGGAGAGAAAAATAGAAACTCATAAGTTTCTTCCAGATTTAAATTTTTTCACTTTTGCTAATAGATGCTTCTCTCTAAGAAAGTTGTGGAATGCTATTTGAAAGTCAACTGGTTATTGCCAAAAACGTCTAGTGGAATTGTTTTGATGTTGGAAGATGATGTAGGAGATCGCAAATAACACAATTGCTAAAGCCTATCTTTGTAGTAGAAACACAATGAATAAATAAATTGTGAATGAAGAACATATTCCCTTTCAAGAAACAAAAGTTGGGGTTATTCAATATTATACATTTATCGAAAATTATAAGGAATCACAGAGAAATTATACTCTGGTAAATTACTGGATGGATACTGCAATAGGTTATGCATAGGCTATCCCTTGGCAACTTTAGTTACTCAAAATAACCCTGAAATGTTTCTTACAAGTTGCTTACTTATCTAGTACTCGGTTAACTGTCCTGGCCACTGAAGTCATTTCTGAGCCCATATCTTGATGTTGATTTTTAACGAAGAGCTACATGGCAGACTTGAATGGCTTGAGGAATTATTCTTCCCATATAAACTAGCCTGGCACTTTAGTCATTTTCTGATGACCTGTACTCTGGTTGTGGATGTTTAGAGTGGACTAAGCAAAGTTATATTTACAACTTTTGAGCTCATTGTGGAATGTGATTGGATGAAATTAACTGATTGGGTGGGGTAGAGGGTTAAGAAATGCTTTGTCTATTCAAGTAAAAATGGATAACACTTTTTTTATTTGGTCATGCAGTAAATCAATTGCTGAAAATATTTCATTCTGCTGTGACAGAACCAATTTGTCTCACCTCTTTGTGTGGCAAAAAGGCTTCTTATATTAGTTTGGTAGGCATTTCACTCACAAGATGCTCATGTCTCATTTTTCTTTGGCAGCCTCTTGAACTTGTACGAAAGGCACTCCGAGAAAAGCAGAACAAGAAAAATTCTGGCCAGCCTATCCCGTCATTCCCTTCCTGGGTGTATGAGAGACCAGCTCTTATTGGAGACTTTCTCTCTAGCTCTAGTTTAAGTACAGATACAACTGTGCCAATAGGTGAGTAAAAGTGGTGGATTGTAAGAGACCCTCTAATCATGAAGCTCCACAGCAATCTATTGTTTGGCTGGAGCCTTTCATTAGCACTTAAACATTCAGCCTGTATGTTAGTAACCTCCAGTTCCTGCTAGCATACCTCAAAGGAACTGGGATGTAAAGTTACAGATGTTAATTAATTTGTGTACATTATTCTGTTCAACAAATCAGGGAAGATTATGTTGTATCCTAATTGGATGCCTTTAATATAAAAACATGATCCTCCAGAAGCCTGAAAGTTAGTTGTTTATTTTTCTCTTCTCCAAAATGTCATATATCTTTGATTTCCTCATCAGGTACATTACCATTGACAGCCCAAGAGTCTGCAGTTGTAGAAGACCTGCTGTATGTTTTGATAGGTGTGGATGGCAGATACATCACAGCACAACCCCTTGTTGGTAGAGAGACTCGTACTTTTCTAGTGGATCCCAATCTAGATATGTCTGTTAAGGAATTGGTCACTAGAATCCTCCCTGTCGCTGCAAGTTACTCAATAATATCCAGGTACTAGCAATTTCCTTAAAACGTCACTAGGGGAAACCGATGAAGGTGTCCATTTCTTATATGCTTCTTGCAACTACTCTAGAAAGCCAGTAATTGACAAAAGGCTTGGATTATTTCAGGTTTGTAGAAGAGAAATCTTCTTTTGAATATGGACAAGTAAACCATGCATTGGCAGCAGCAATGAGGACCCTCGTTAAGGAGTACATGATCCTGATAACCCAACTGGAACATCTCCAGCGCCAAGGACTCCTCTCACTTCAGAAGCTTTGGTTTTATATTCAGCCCACAATGAGGACCATGGAAATCTTGGCTTCTCTTGGTGAGGAATTCTTCTTTCTTTGATTTATTGGGATGGTGGGAAATTTTTTCTGCTAGACCATCTTTCAACATTTATCTATATAAGTAGGGTGGCCAGCTTTTTTTTAGTGAATCAAGTGGAATTTTTTTTCTGCCTGCATTTCTCTTCTTCAGTTGTTTATCTAAAGCAAAATTCTAATTCAATTACTATTTTTAGTAACTACATTCCTGGTGCAGTAAAATAATACTTGTTCTTCAAATGCAGGGCCCTTCCATGAGGCAGGGAATCAAATATTTGAACATCGCACCTCTACTTCCAAAGAAAAATATCTCAACAGGAGCTAATATACCGTATTTTTCGGAGTATAAGACGCACCTTTTTCCTCCCTAAAAGTGGCTGAAAATTTGGGTGCGTCTTATACTCTGAATGTAGCTTTTTCGTAGCTTTTTTTCCAGCCCTAACTAGGTGCTAACAATCTTCCCAGCTCTTACCTTGCAGGCTCTTTCATTGTTACTCTCTCCGAAGAATGTTTTTTAAAGTCCTAACCAGGGGATAAAATAATGTGCTGAAGCTGACCAGACTAAGGACGTTAGCCATATGAATAGCTGGTAGGCAGATTTTTTTCCCCTATTTTCCTCCCCAAAAACTAAGGTGCGTCTTATACTCAGGTGCGTCTTATACTCCGAAAAATACGGTATATATTAAGCTAAAGCCAGAAAGCATACTTAGGTCTGCTAAAGGCCTGAAACTTCAGAACTGGAATCATGCTTTGACTCCGTACTTCAGCCAGGGGGTTAAAACTGCTGGTTTAGGAGATTGTGCATTTGTACTCTGTTGTAAGCTGGCTTGAGGCTATCATTCTTATTATAATTTTAGTAGTTATAATTTAAATCGCCCTGAAATCTATTGAACTGAAAAGAAGAAGCTTTTAAAACTTACAGATGAATACATATTTAAAGAATTCAGTTACACCATGAACATGCTCAATTTGAGCTGATCACTTATAGCTCAACAACCACTTTTACAGGTGACTTACAACCATAATTGAGCCCTGGGAATATGCGGCCATCATAACTGCAGAAACAGGTCATAAGTAGTCTGGGGAAATCTGCCATAACTTTAAACAGTTGTTAGACAATTCGTCGTAAATCAAGGACAACCTATACATGTACTTCGATGGTGTCAGTTTGACTGTCATTTATTCTGCTAGTAAAATTATTCCCACTCACATTCAAAGATTGTTTAAAATTACATTGAGGCATTTGAGAGCTGCATTTAATGTTTTCAGCATGCAGCTAACTAAGCTCAGTGAGTCTTTTTGAAATTGTCATGTTTAGTGGATTAGCAGTGTTGCAGTTGAATATTTGTTCAAGTGGACTTTATGCAAAAAATTCTGTGTGATCAGCAAGCAGATTTTTTTCAGCAGATGAAAGATCTTTCATGGTAACTGCATTATTTTCACAGAGAAGTTTTTAAAATTGCATCTTTTTTTTCTTTTCAGCTACTTCGATAGACAAGGGCGAATGCATGGGAGGTTCAACCCTCAGCCTACTCCATGACAAAACATTCAATTACACAGGGGACAGCCAAGCCCAGGAGCTGTGCCTCTATTTAACCAAAGCTGCCAGTGTTCCATACTTTGAGATATTGGAGAAGTGGATCTACAGAGGAATTATCAATGATCCTTATAGGTACCCTGAGGAATCGTGCTCTTTTTTTCTTCTGGGTATCATTTGTGGTATTGTTGGGAGGCGAGGTAACATTCTTTTCACTGATGGAAATGGTGTGTTAGCACTGCCAGAGTAACCAGAGTATATATAACACACTGGAAAAAACAAAAATCCTTTTCCACCTTTGTACTCTGATTTCCCCTTTCACTCTTCTGCCCTTCCCCGCTGCTGCTCTTCATCACTCCCAAACATTCATTTCTTTTAATTTTATAGTGAATTCATGGTGGAGGAACATGAACTCCAAAAGGAAAAGATCCAGGAGGACTATAATGATAAGTACTGGGATCAAAGATACACCATTGTCCAGCAACAGATTCCCTCCTTCCTGCAAAAGGTTGCTGATAAAATACTTAGCACAGGTAAGCATTTAGCTTTCAGTGAACAGGAAAGAGGGCAGAGGCTCCTGAAAATCAATACTGTAAGCACCTAAAAAAATGTGAAACTTGTGCCTCCTTTGGTAACCGAGAGTGAAAGGTTCTTTTTTTTATCATGAAAAAGCAATGGTGGTTCACGGAGCCTGAAAAAGCCATATGGATGGAATCTTGCTGGCCTTGACAAATCCCTGCAGTTTTCTTGGCAAATTGTTGGCAGTGGCTTACAATTGCCTGCCTTTTAGGGCTAAGAGAGAGTGACCCACTTGATTTCATGCCTAAGGCTGGACTAAAACTCAGTCTCCCAGTTTCTGATCCGATCCTTTAACCACTATACCAAACTCTCTCCCTTAGAAATAATTACATATCTTTAAATGTATCTGTGGTGTGCCATGTGTGGATTCACTTCTTCTGGCTCCATCACAAGGCAGAGCAAATTAAGCTTTGTTTGATGTAAAGTTTTTATTCAGTCTATACCCATCTAAGTTATTCCTTTCTCCCTTCAGGGAAGTACTTAAATGTGGTCCGGGAATGTGGCCATGATGTTACTTGCCCAGTGGCAAAGGAGGTTGTTTATACCTTGAAGGAGCGTGAATACGTGGAACAGATAGAGAAGGCCTATAATTATGCCAGCAAAGTCTTGCTTGATTTCTTGATGGATGAAAAGGAGCTTGTGGCCCGCTTAAGGTTTGCTTCATTTGCTCTATTCAGAAAGTATGGTTTTTACCTTGCTTTGCCTAAGAGAATAATTCAAGGAGGGTGGAAATGTGCTGGCTTTTGTTAGCATTTCTCCTTGTAGAAAATATGTCCCCTTTTTTTGTTGTTGTTGAGCAGATCCATCAAACACTACTTTCTCATGGACCAAGGTGATTTTTATGTCCATTTCATGGATTTGACAGAAGAGGAGTTGAAAAAACCAGTAGATGATATCATTCCGACTAGATTGGAAGCTCTTCTGGAATTAGCATTACGTATGAGCACAGCTAACACTGACCCGTTTAAAGATGATTTAAAGGTAAATGACTCTTTGCAGCCTGAAATGAAGACAAGATGTCAGATCCGCAGAGAAAAACTGGGAGGTCTAAAAAGTTACCTGTTTCTGTCTTTATCAAGCCAGTAATGTAAAACTTTCAGGACAAAAATAATCCTGAAGCAACCATAACAGCAGATACACTATTAACAACTCAAGAGAACACTTAAGTCTCAGCATTTGTCATATAGAACCTTCCTTGGTTCTAGGGGGAGAGAAATTAACTCCCTCAGAATAGGTTCACAATTTGGGTGTTCTCCTAGATCCACAGCTAAAATTGGACCAACAGCTGTGGCTAGGGGGACCTTTGCACAGGTTCGCCTGGTGCACCAATTGCGACCCTACTTGGATCAGGAGGCTCTGCTCACAGTCACTCACGCCCTTATCAACTCACGGCTTGACTGTTGCAATGCGCTCTACATGGGGCTACCCTTGAAGAGTGTTCGGAGACTTCAGCTGGTTCAGAATGCAGCTGCACGAGCTGTGGTGGGTGCGCCAAGATACACCCACGTAACACCAATTTTCCGCGAGCTGCACTGGTTGCCTGTTGGTCTCCGGTCACAATTCAAGGTGTTGGTTATCACCTTTAAAGCCCTACATGGCTCAGGGCCAGGCTATCTTCAGGACTGCCTACTACCACAGACCTCCCAGCGACCGGTTAGATCCCACAGAGTTGGGCTTCTCCGGGTCCCGTCAGCTAAACAATGTCAGCTGGCAGGTCCGCAGGGGAGAGCCTTCTCTGTGGCGGCCCCGGCTCTTTGGAACCAGCTACCGCCGGAGATCCATACCATCCCCACCTTGTTGGCCTTCCGGAAAGCCATAAAGACCTGGCTTTTCCGACAGGCCTGGGGATAGTGACCTTATGGAATGAATTAAAGAGGTCGCCCCTTGAATGTTATGAATGGTTGAAATGTTTTTAAATTTTAAATATATTTTTATACTGATTTGTTTATGTCTACTGTAAGCCGCCCAGAGTCCTTCAGGAGTTGGGCGGCATAGAAATATAAACAAATAAATAATAAAAAAATAAGCCAAGAGGAAGTGCAGCTGAAAGCCTTTTTAGAGCAAAGGCTCATGTTGATTATCATTGTTAGTATACATTTATATGCTGTCCAACTCTCATTTGTCAGCTAATAATTCCATAATTATTATATACATATATATTATATTAAAGTTATAATTATATATACTGTATAATTATAGAAGCATATAAGTAACAGACTATATTTTGTGGGTAGAAGAAATGCCTTTTGCCTAAATTCCCTTACATGCATTATCCAACCTAATTACTTAATAATGCCTTATAATTAACAAAAAGAGTATTTTTTTTCTCTCTCCAGTATCACATTTGTCAGATTCTTACTTTAGCTTTAAGCTAACCTCGTTGCTCTTGTGGTTTCTTTCAAGATTGACTTGATGCCACATGATCTCATAACACAGCTTCTGCGAGTTCTGGCCATTGAGACAAAGCAGGAGAAGGCCATAATCAATGCTGATCCAACTGAACTCACTCTCAGTGGCTTGGAAGCATTTTCTTTTGATTACATTGTGAAATGGCCATTGTCTCTCATCATCAACAGGTAAGCAAAGGGGAGGAATTTCTGCCAGAAAGAACCACATCATTTATACGTTACCATCAATATACTTTTGTAGTGGTTTGATCACTGATTATTTAATAATCGGGGGTCCCAATATAGGAAGTGTTTAGGATGGACTAAAAACTGTCCATGCCTGGATGGATAGTGTGATGGCTTAATGACTTAAGATGCTGGCTTGTCGGCTGGAAAGCCGACTGCCAGGTTCCAGACCTGAGCGCCACGCAACAAGGTGAGCTCCCATTACTTGCCTTCTACCTACCTAGCAATTCGAAAGCATGCAAATGCAAGTAGATAAATAGGTACCACTTTGGTGGGAAGGTAACAACGATCCGTGTTTCTCCACATGCTTTGCGCTGTGGTGTGATGTCATGCTGGCCACATGACCATGGAAAAATCTTGGGACAGCACTCAACGGCTTTGTAATGGAGATAAGCACCACCCCCTAAAGTCAGCTACCACTAGCAAAAGAAAATTATCTTTACCTTATGCCTAGATAAATTTCTTTCTGAGAATATGTAATGCTTGCTTAGCATTTGCTTGTAATTCAGAAATAGTCGAAGATTTCACTTTTATATATTGCTATCTTTGTGCTTGACTTGTAGAAAAGCCTTAACACGGTATCAGATGCTCTTCAGACACATGTTTTATTGTAAACACGTGGAGCGGCAGCTGTGCAATGTCTGGATCAGCAGCAAAACAGCTAAGCAGTGTTCCCTACATTCATCAAAATGGTAAATGATCCTTCAGTGTTCAGTGGACTAGAGATAGTTGTTCAACTATTTATGCAAACAGCCTTCTATCTCTGACATCTAGTAATTCCCTTCCAAGAAATGTTTCCCAACCTGGAAATTCTTAGCCTCCAGTTATGGAGATACAGGGAGGAATCTTAGTGCTTTCTCAATAAATTGTTTCTGCCATTCTAAAAGTGAAGGAAGTAAAAAGGAATTTAAAAGCGGCTTGAGATCTCATTTATGTTAATGGTTTCCAGTTTTCACCCCTCCCCCCCACCTTTCCTCCAGTGAAATGTTTTGATCGAAAGCTAAACATCAAGTATGTTTGAAAAGTAAGTAAATTTGAAGCTGCAGCTGCTTCATAGAAAACTGCTTTGCAATGAGTGAAGTTGTTAGTACTTCAGTATTATCTTCAGTGATGGGGGTGACTTTTCTGGATTTCTGCCATTTCGTTCTCAGCACTAGTTAACAAGGTCATGGACTCAACCCATCTGCTTGCAAAGCATAGCAATAACTACTCTTAAGACTGTGTTTGCATGACACATTAAGTCAGGAGTATCAAACTCAAGGCCTGGGAGCCGGAGCCAGCCTGCAGTGTGCTTAGATCTGGCCCGCAGGGCCACCCTGGAAACAGTGAAGGACTGGCCCACAGTGCCTCCAAGCGAAAACGGAGCATGGGAGGGCTGCGTGTGGCTCTCTCGACCTCCGTTTTCGCTGGGAGAGGGTTGCAGGAGGCTGTTGCAGCCGAAAAAGTTCAGGAGCCTGTTTTCGCTGGGAGAGCGCTCGGGCCACCACAGGCGCCCCCAAGATGAGTGACGTCGAGCTGGCCATGCCCAACCTGGCCCCCCAAGGTCGAACATAACCCTGATGCGGCCCTCAATGAAATCGAGTTTGACACCCCTGTATTGTCATATGAACAGTTCATGAGAGTATTCACTCTTTGCCCTTATACCAACTTATGTGGTTCATTAACTATAATTGAAGGCTTACCTGAAGCATAATACATCCCTGAAAGTGAATTGGCTGTTGTTTAGATTTGAAACCTACAACAAGCATTGATTCTATATCCTGGTTCCTGCAAATAAAACAACAGCCACTCCAAATTCAGAGGCATGGTACCTCTCGGTGGCAAACATGCACTTCCTACCCTGACAATCTCTCTTGAGTTTGTTGTCCCCTTATAGCTTCATCAACCCTAATTAATGAACTCTTCCTTGGGCTCACTGCTCCTCTCTTTTTAGGTTTGCGGGTGCTTTTACTCTGCGTCAGCGGATGCTCAATTTTGTGCAGAATATCCAGTACTATATGATGTTTGAAGTGATGGAACCCACATGGCATATTTTGGAGAAGAATCTGAAGTTGGTTAGTCTGGATCAAACTATATTAGCTGGAATAACTAAAGAGTTCATTGTGCTGCTGAGTCAAAACTATAGGAGCCAGTTGGTTTCTGCCATCTATTTTAACTGCCTATTAGCAAAGCTGTAAAGGAGTTATACTGGGGAGGGGGGGATCTCCCACCACTAGGGCTCTTCTAAGTCTGCAGAACATGTTCTATATTGAGTAGGCTTCCTGGATGAAAATTTTGGTAACCTATAGCAACTGAGCAATTGGATAAGCATTCTTTTCAAGTACAACTGTTAGAACAAATCTTAACAATTCTTCAAACCACAGATGCTCCTGAAATATACGTAGCTATTTAGACAGAGCAAAGATTACCAATCCTACCTTGAGCAGTTACCATCCTTTTTTATTAGCTATTGCTAATCTAGCTTCCTTACTGGTTTAAATCTTTGGGAGTATGGATGTTTCCAGGCACTATCATTGCTGCTAGGTACACATAACATGTTCTAGCCAGGCCAGTAAAAACAAAGTAACATTCACACAACATGCTCATTTGATTAATTTTAGTGTTGGTTACTTGGTTGTATTCAGTCTCCAGCTCACTTGGTTGGTTTGTGATTGATTAGGTGAACCTTGAAAACCAGTTAACTCCCAGATTGAGTATTGAGTAAATTGAGGGGTTTGAGCAAACTTGTTTTATATTCCTGCAGAAAACATAGCTAGAACTGATAGCTGGAAGTTGTATTAGCTAAACATTAGAGAAAAAAATCCTCCAAGCCGTGAGGACCTGAAGGCTATTTGAAGAGAAATATTTGAATTGAGGTTTGCCACCACTTGTGTGAGATAAACTAATTGGATTCTGTTCTGCAGAGCATTAAACAAGATTACACTAGGTGACTTCTAACTTCTCTTCCATGATTGCTGGAAGAAGGGTTTGTTGATGTTATTATATTTCCTTCAATAGGCCTCCAATATTGATGATGTCTTGAGCCACCACACAAGCTTCTTGGATAATTGCTTGAAGGATTGCATGCTTACCAATCCAGAGTTACTGAAGATTTTTTCCAAGCTGATGTCTGTGTGTGTCATGTTCACCAATTGCATGCAGGTAGGACTCACATAGCTGTAAGTCTTCTAGATTTGTTGAGAAGGGCCACCTGCTGAATTATGTAGGACCTCAAAAGTGATATATGTATGCTTTGGAACATGAACCTTAGCACCTGTTGGAAGTATTTTAAAGCATCTGTCTATAGTACTTAAGTATTCCTTTTCCCAGGCTTGCACAGTTGTCTGAAAAAAAGATGCAGCTTTTTATTTATTTACAAGATTTGTCGATTGCTGCAATTGTACCAATTCTTGGCAGCATATAACAAAGTTTTTTAAAAATCAAGTAAAATTATTAGCTTCATGGCTGCTGCTGGCCAAGAAATCTGGGAGGGCAGATGTGTACCACCCAACCACATCACAATAATGCAAATTAAGTTTAGGGAATTGTCCCTTGCTGTGTCTTAAATACTATCTTTAAAGCAACACTGCTTTAAAGATAGGCAGTATGCAATAAGCACTAAGTTCATGCTCTCACATGCTCTAGAACATGACAAACTGTGCAGAATCCTAATATTATATGCATTTTAAATACTCCATCCTTTCTGCTTGCCAGAGATTTTCCCACAGCATGAAGCTAGATAATGAAATGGACCGCCTCACTGTAGAGCATGGGACTATGAGAGGCCCACCTACTAAACAGGAAAGAGTAGAGGAATCCACACGAAAGCAGCTTGCTAATAAGGTACGTTGTGGGTCCCAGGCTCTTCCCACTTCCTCTCTTACTCTAACACAGCACTTGAAAATGTTAGGCTATTGCATTTTTGCGCTGTATCAGAACCACTAAGTTAAGTCACGCAAATGGTTTCGTCAGCTAAACACAATGTGTATGTTTCATTTTGGTTTATGTGAATAACAGTTGGAAGGGACTTTGGAGGTCTTCTGGTCCAACCCCCTGCCCGAGCAAGAAACCCTATGCCATTTCAGATAAATGGTTGTCCAACCTATTAAGTATAGTTTATGGCTATAGTTTATGGCTAAATGGTATTTGAAAAAATACCATGTGGGAAAGCGCAGAACCTTTTCTCTTAAATGCTGTACAATCATACAAATCGTTTTTCTCAGTAGAATTTGCAAGTTCTTTGGGCGCATTTATGTCCTTTGAAGTTCTAAGAAATCAATTTGCTATGAAATGTACATGAAACCACGTAGGATTGCAGGAGCCTTCCCCTTCCAGTTTCAGTCTTTGGGTTAGCAATTATGCTTCATTTCCCGCATTTTGCTTTTTCAGTTTTTAGCGGAGCAGGCGGATTCTTTGCATGTAAGTTCTGGCTTTGAGGCAACAATAAACAAGTTTGACAGCAATTTCTCTGCACATCTGCTGGACCTCCTGGACAAACTGAGCATTTACAGCACCAATGACTGCGAGCACAGCATGATCAATATCATCTACAGGTAAGCAGAGATTTTTCTTCCGGAAAATATATATTCCTCTTCCTCAGCAATCTCTATTGAGTGTATAAAACTCTAGAGCAGTGTTTCCCAACCTTGGCAACTTGAAGATATCTGGACTTCAACTCCCAGAATTCCCCAGCCAGCAAATGCTGGCTGGGGAATTCTGGGAGTTGAAGTCCAGATATCTTCAAGTTGCCAAGGTTGGGAAACACTGCTCTAGAGAGCTAGAGTTATCAATGGCTATGCTGGTAGTGTGTGTATACTCACTTCAGGATCAGACTCAGCATGGCTTTCCGTTCCCATTGCTGGGGAAGAACTTTTGCTCTTCACATCCTATTTGCAACCTCCCATAATCTGATGTGGCAGTGGGGAAGTAGAAGCTGGGCTAGATGGACTTTTGGTCTAGCACAGCTCTTATTTCAGTTCTTCCCATGGTCCACCCACGTAAACCCTACCGTTTCTTTTCTAGACTGGACTTCAACGGCTTCTACACAGAACGACTGGAGCACATGTCTGCAGAAAGGAGTCAGAAGACAGTTTTGCAAGTGGCTCCTCCTCCCAAAGTTGCTGTCACCTCTCAGTGAAAGGCCTGGTTTTTATGAAAGTCATTTTCCCAAAGAAAAGTGGGAAGAGTTAGGGGCTGCGTCGAGAGTGACCTGGTTTCATCAACACTTAATGTCGCACAAAAGTTGAGGAACAGCAGTGGAAGTATAAAATACAAACTCTAGCAACAATAGTGTGTATAAAGGATTGTGACTCTGAATGCTTCTATATTTTTAAATCCAAGCATTTAAAATTCTAAATTTTCTGTAATATAGGTGAAAACTAGTGTTTCTAAGTGGCATCTTTGATCTTTAAAAATGTACTTTTATATGTTCATGTTTAAGTCCTAGCTAACTGTGTCAGTGACTGCTCAATTCAGTCAAGAAGTAAGATAATACCACCTATTTTGATCAGATATTAACAATTTGGAGTAGAATCAGTAATATTACATGAACTTTCATGGACACTGTTCACTGCTACTAGCCAACTCATTTTAGTATTTGCACTTTTGCCGAGAGCTTAACTATCTCCTGTTGTGTACACTCCATTCAGATAAAGCTTCATTAAATGTAATCAATTTCATCTGGAGTCTGGCTTGTATGAACCTATGTGCATATGCATGGGAAAATCAATGAACAAGAGTCTGATAAAATGAGGGAATTCTGTGCATTGGGAATAGTAGCAGAGGAAGCAGGAATTTAGATCTGTTAAGCACATTGGAAACTATTGGTGGAACAGAGCCACTAATGCCACTAAAAAGTGGCACTTTCACATTTGAAATGCCACTTTGAAACGAAATCATTTTGAAGTCCTGAATTTTACATTGACAGATACTAGAGGAATTCTGGGGGGGGGAATCAAGTTGTAAAGGTTGAATTTGAAAAAAGACTGCCAAAGATAAAGGAACACGAAAGAAAGCAAACTGGATGTCAGAACAGATATGGAAACCAAGAGAGCCAAAGCCAAGAAAGATTCAGGAGGAAAGATCTCCAAAATGAATGTAACAATTTCAAAGAGCTTTTGGAAGACACAATAAATCGCGGGTCCCCAAACTCGGCAACTTTAAGACTTGTGGACTTCAACTCCCAGAATTGTTGCCAAGGTTGAAGACCTCTGCAATAAATAGTATTGCAACAATATCTGTAAAAGCAGGAGACATGGTGTTCCAAAAGATCTCTGAACTTAGAATGTTGCAACCTTGAATTGATACACTATGGACAGGTAAGTAACTGATTCCAAGAAAATGAAACAAAGATGGAAGAAATTACTGAAACTTTGTACCGTAGAAATGTCATTATCCAAGACACCTTAGAACACATTCCATACTTTCAGGAAACTCTCCATACTTTCAACAAAGTGTAGTATTAGAAGATGAAATCAGATCAGCACTCCAGTGAAGGCTATAAGAACTGATAAACTACAAAAACATGGCAAACAATAAAAGAATTGTAAAAGTTCCACCCAAAGTATCCCAGAAAATCTGGGGAATGACAACATGGCCAATAGTTTATAAGAGTTCAGTACACACATCAATACCAAACAAAAAAACAAAAACTGAACAGAATAGGCAAACTATCGTGAAATATCTCGTGTATAAGCAGGGTGGATAAAAATTGATTTTTTACAAAAACAAAAAAATTGGATTTTAAAATTTTAAAATTGGATTTTTTTTATTTTTATCAAATTTACTTTAATAAAATGCTTTTGGAGTAAAAAAAATCTAAAGATAGTTTTCTATTTAAGATAACATTAATAATTTAGTTTATTTAGCATGAAATGGAGCTTAGTTATGTAGCATGAGGCTGTATATTCTGCAATATTGGGACTGTCGGTGAGTCAACAGTGGGTCAGAGGAGGAGCTGTGGGACAGATGACAGTTGCTCTTTAAAAATTGATTTAAATTGAGTTGATTTAAATCAAGCCTTTTTACTAGTGATTTAAATTGTGATTTAAATCAACTTTATTTAAATCCAATCCACCCTGTATATAAGCAAAATAATGCTTAGGATCATCCAATCCATATTAAAACACTATATGGAAAGGAAAATGCCAGACAAACCAGTTTAGAAAAAAAGGATAAAATACATAATTACTGGTGCATGTTGAATAATTAAGAATACCAAAAGAAGTCAATATCAGCTTCATGGTTTATATAAAGGCTTTCAATAATGTGAAGCTGTCCAATGTTCTGATGAAAATGGAAATCCCAGAATATCTTAGATAAAACATATATACAGACTACCCAGAAATGACAATTTGGAGGAAACTTTTGAAAACTGATTTGACTCCAGGGCAGGAAAGGATTGAGGGTGGCTGTTTACTCTCTCCTATTTATTCAACCTACGTCTAGAATATGAATCAAGACACTGAAGCTTGGTTGGAAAAATGATGTGCATAATTTTAAAACTGAAAGAACTTGCATTATGCTGATATTAAATCAGATAAATGAAAATGCCCAGGATCTGTAAGCTCAAAGTCAAGCAGCAAAATGAAAAAAATGGATCAAGATCAAATATAAAGATGACCTAACGGCAGCGAGTATTTTATTTTTTTACTTTTTATTGTATTTTATTATCCTTGTGTACACTGAGAGCATATACACCAAAGACAAATTCCTTGTGTCCAATCACACTTGGCCAATAAAGAATTCTATTCTAAAGTAATGAGCCTCAGAATTAACAAGATACTGAAGTGGTGGATAGCTTCTGCCTTTTTGGATCTACTACTGTGGCAACATTAAAGGAAACAGCAGGAAAAACATTCCACCGTCTAGCACAGGGGTCAGCAACCGGTTGCTCTGGAGCCGCATGTGGCTCTTTCATCCCTCTGCTGCGGCTCCGTCGCTCAAAATATGCGTCACATCTGCCAATGTGCGACACCTACCGACGTGCAATTTATTAAGCTTTACGACCCCCGGTAGGCCAACCATGGATAAATCCTAGAAAAAAGTTCCAGAAGAAAATGGAATCTTTAATTCAACTATATATGCTAGTTTTGTGGCTGCTCAAGAAATAGGCACGGGAAGAGTTTTGTGGCTCCTGGTGTTTTCTTTTCTGTGGAAAATGGGTCCAAATGGCTCTCTGAGTGTTTAAGATTGCCGACCCCTGGTCTAGCACTTGGTAACAGTGAAAGCCTGAGAGAAGATACTCAGATGCATTTGTCCCTACACAGATCACAATTGAGCATGCAGTAGTCTTCCTTGTAACACTTTATAGAAACAAAAGTGGAAGTTTGAAGAAGCAGCACAGAAAAAGTATTGACACTTTTGACCTTTGGTATTGGACAAGAGCCTCACAATGCCATGAATAGTCAAGAAACCAGATACAGATGATGAGCCACAGAATAAATCGATCTGAAGTTTTAACCCAAGGCACAACTACGGTACAAGGTTGAAATTATTTGTTGGACACAGCAGCCCTGTCTTGGAGTCTATAATTCTGGGAATAATGGAAGGGAAAATAAAACAACTAGCAGCAAGGTGTATGACTTCAATTATAGTGATGTAATTGGATGCACTGATGGAAGCGCTGAAGAGAGAAAAAGTTGGGGATAGATCATCCTTAAGAATGTCTATCTGAGTATTCACTAAAAGTCAACACTTAACTTGATGTCCCATCGTCATTCATTATAGATTTTAATAAAGTTGTCTTGGTTTCTGAATTTTAAAGGGATTTCTATTTTAGTTTTCTTTTTAAACAAGATCAGAAGACAGAAAATTCTAACGTTATCGAGTTGCTGTTTCATCCTACATCTCCCAATAAACACTAGCCCATTTTAGCAAAGTGACTTGTTTTATGAGGGTTTTTTTTAGCAACAACTTGTCCGTGATAACATAGGATAAACACCTGAATCCACCACACACATTCTTAGAAAAGGTTATGAAAATAGCTTTATTTTCCCTATTCCAAATACCAACATTTTGCGCATTATATATATATTTGAAATACAAGCCTTTTTAAAAAAAAAAAGTCTGAAATGATACTTTCCAGTCATGAGATGCATCTTCTTCAGACACATTTGTAAATTCCAAAGCAAAGTTTTCACAGCAAGAACACAATTGAGTGGGAGCCAGAGCCTAAGTAATAGTCTCAATAGTTTTTATCTTACCAACAAGTGGGACCAAAAATAATTGGGGTACATAATTCCCCTGGAGTCATAGGTTTATCTTATTGAGTCATGGGACTAAGCTATGCATCAGCTCTTGGTTAATAGCATCAACTTCCAAATTCCAGTAGTAAAACGTATGATTGAGGTTATTAAGATCTAGTACAGAGGTCTTCAAACTTGGCAACTTTAAGACTTGTGGACTTCAACTCCCAGAATTCTCCAGCCACCTATGCTATGTTGGCTGGAGAATTCTGGGAGTTGAAGTCCACAAGTCTTAAAGTTGCCAAGTTTGGGGACCCCTAATCTAGTACATCAGAGCCCCTATGTTACAACTGCTTTCAATGTAGGAACAAGTACTTCCCCATAAGAATGAAATAGCCAGGGTCAATTATTTTAATTGCCAATTCTTTTCTAATGATAAACGTTAGCGCTTGGATTACTTTAGTTCTTGAAATCCCCAGGAGCCAGCTTCTGGTGTGGAACAGTCAAAAAAAAGCCTTTGGATTCTCTTCCTAGCAGGCGCTGGAGAATGACACAAACTCGGTGTAGAACCGTTTATACTGCAAAAAAAAACCAACCACTAATTCCTTTCCTCTGTTTATCAATAAGGCAGTTTGAGAACAATAACTGCCCTGATTTTGAGCAGTTGATTAATGTTCAGATCAAGGAGGCTAGATGGCATGAGCATCAAGTAGCAGTTTCTTGAGCCCTGAGGTGGTGATCTCCTTTAGCAGTCCTTGCGATCATGTGTTCAAATGCCCAGGAACCTAGAAACAAGTGAGAGGGCAGGCTACTGCCAAAGTAGAGCTTGCTGTTAGTAGCGATTGCTTGGTATTTCATCAGCTCCAGGTAGGCTGGTGTGAGTTTCAGCTGTCAAGGAGAAAAAATAAATAAATACACCAGGGAAGGTATTCACATTACAAGAATTAAGAGCAAACACAGCAGGCTACTAGTAGGGAATGCTTTTACAGCCATATTTATTTTCTCCCCCAAGAAGTAGGCTTAGCTTATATGTGTCTTGTTCCCCCTAAACTTTGGTCAGATTGCTGGTTGTAAGCAAGGGAAACTCACCTTATTTGAGTCAGCTACTTTTTGGGCAGTGTAGTATTCTGCATCAGCCTTTGCTTTCTGTCTTGCTAAATAAGCAGCATCTGAGAAGGCAGCAGCAAAACTTCTTTTAGCCAGTTTTAAGCCATCAAGTCACTGTCTGTTTCTTCAAGTTACCAAAATAAACCTTTCTAAACCTCCGCAGCATAGCCCACTGTGAAATACATGAAGTCTAAGCATGTTTCTTTTTGGCCTCCAAAAAACAAATTCAGAATAGAAGACCAAAAAAAATCAGGGAAGATTTTTGAGGAAGGCTGAAGTAGGGGGAGGGGGCGTGAAATGTAATGACAGGAGGAGAGTCCATTAAGTCCTATTCCGGTTCCAAAACCCGGCAACGGGGAAGAGAAAGATCAGGGAGAGAATAGAAGAACTAATATTTCCACAAAGGACCCAGTAAACAATATTAATCATTCCTACAATCCTAAGCAGCTTGATGCAATCTTTGGAAATTGAGACAACCATCCTCCCATCCTAGTTCCCAGACACTGTGGATCATTGTCTAGAGATTTGCAAGAGATAGTAGGGTGGAGCACATAGCTACCTTCAAGCTCAGAAATTCGTTTCTCTGTCAACGTCTCCATGACCTTCTGTTTGACCTGTATCTTTGCCACTTCAGCAATTTTCTCTGCTTCTGCAATTGAAAAGCATTCACAGTTCAGCACAAGAACTGTACAGGCTGTGACAACCATCAAGTGTGCCAATGCCCCAAGTTTATTCAACTTTCCTGAAGCTCACAAGCAACGATTAGTGGTCTGGTGTGTGCGCAGTTAAATCACAACAAGTCCAGGAGAGTAACGTAGGGTACATCCTGAGACTCCATTATAGCAAAGGTACACAAGCAAATTAATGAAACTAACCAAAGGTCGAAGTAGGTCAACCTCAACATCTTTCATTTAGGGTATTGCGGCACACAAGGTAGGGATGGAGGGCTATCGGCACACATTTTGAGGCTCCTCAAAATTATGCCACAATTCTGGCCATTTAGCTACTATTTTCAATACCTAACTGCCACACAGAAGATCCATGGTTCAACTATTATGCTTGCCGGTTTCCACACTCAGATTTTCTCCGACCAAAAGAGAATACTTAGCCCATAGGCAGTCAAGTGGGGGGGGGGGGGGGGAGAACGGGACTGTTGACAAACTGAAGGCAAAGTTCATTACCTATGACTGCCTTCCTCCTTTCCGTTTCAGCCTCCTTTTCCACCACTTTCTGCTTCTGCGTAGCTATCAAGAGTTTAGTCTTCTCTGCTTCCCTGCAAAGCAGAAAACGAATTGGGTTCTTGAACTGCCTACCTGGAAGGTCATCTCTATGAAATTATCTCTATCCTCAACACAAGAATAGAACTTTACAAGTGTCTCAGCTTAACTCATGAAAAATTCAAATGGAGACTCGGAAGCCAGAGATGGAGACTACTATGCTATTACATCCACATCCTGCTTTATAAGTACCTCAGAGGCATCTAGCTCAGAGGTCTTCAAACTTGGCAACTTTTAAGACTTGTGGACTTCGACTCCCAGAATTCTCCAGCCACCATAGCTGGCGGGAGAATTCTGGGAGTTGCAGTCCACAAGTCTTAAAGTTGCCAAGTTTGGGGACCCCTGATCTAGCTGAACCTCATGAGAAGCAGAATGCTGGACGTGCCTCCGATCTGATCCAGGAGGGCGTTCTTATACTCACACGAGTTCAAAATTCCTTCTGATTGCTTCAGGGATTTTGGGCTTTGTCACACGCACTGCCTGGGCAGAAAGAATCAAATGCCTTGATTAAACAATACCCATGTAGCATTTCCCAAGCACAAGTTCTATACCAGTGTTTCTCAAACTCGGCAGCTTTAAGATGGGTGAACGTCAACTCTCAGGATTCCCCAGTCGGCCATGCGATTTATGACCATTCATTTATCAGCCGTTCAAAGTTACAACAGCACTGGAAAGTTACCTAGAACAAGTTCTTGCATTGACAACATCCTGATTTGAGCGCTTGGCAATCGTCACAAATTTACAATGGTTGCCGCACCTCATGGTCACATGATCACCATCTGCGATCTTCCCGGCCAGTTGTTCTATTTCAATCTCTTTCCATCACCCACCCAAATATACAACAGGCAAGTGATAAGTAGTACCTGGATGGTAAGGCCTGGTGCCATGGTATTCAGATCCTGTTGTAGTGCCAGCTTCAAGTTTTCATCGATCTGATCTGGTACAAGAAAACACAAACTAATGAGGTAAATTCACCAGAGACACTTATGCCAGAGCTCAAAAAAACAAATTTCTGTCAGCGCTACTCATGGCAATGCCAACTATTCAGCTAGGGAAGGGACTGGGATTAAATAGCTACTACTCTTTTAGCCAAGGTACAGGAAAGAAGAATGTAGGGCATATCTAGGTGGTTCCATTCCCAGGCTAACCACTGCAGGTATTTTATTTATTAAATTTATATGCCGCCCATCTCTCCATCAAGCAACTCTAAGTGGTTTGGATCAAGCTAAAAATGGGAATACAAAACATTAAGACAATAAATATTACCAAAAATATCTAAGGAAGGAGCACTATACAGCAGGCTGGAGATAAAATCTTCTCTTATACTGCAATAATAAAATTGTAAGCAACAAAACCTTCCAAAACATGTTTTACATAGGTTTAATGACAACTTGCTGGGGTCGGTCTCGTCCTAGCTCAGTGATGGCGAACCTATGGCACGCGTGCCATAGATGGCACGCGTGCCATACGTGGCATGCGGAGCCATATCTGCCAGCACGCGAGCCGTTGCCCTAGCTCAGCTCCAGCGCACATGTGCGCACCGGCTAGCTGATTTTCGGCTCGCGCAGAGGCTCTGGGAGGGCATTTTAGGTTTCCGGAGGGCCTCTGGGGGTCAGGGGGGCGTTTTTGCCCTCCCCAGGCTCCAGGGTAGCCTCTGGAGCCTGGGGAGGGGGGAAAACAGGCCTACCAGGCCCACCTGAAGTTGGGAAACGAGTCGCTGCCGGCCTCCAGAGGGCCTCTGCGGGGGCAAGGGAGGCCGTTTCCTCCCTCCCCAGGCATTGAATTATGGGTGTGGGCACTCGCAGGTGCATGATAGCGCACGCGCTTTCGGCACCCAAGGGAAAAAAGGTTCGCCATCACTGTCCTAGCTGCACACACACCCAGCCCCTCTATGCTCAGGTTGCAGTGGCCACTGGTGCACATCCTCGCAAACCCTCCTTGACCTATGCCATGAATCTCACACACACCCTCATGCCCTTCCCAACCCTCCCCATGCATCCCTCATTCTCTCTCCTATCCAGCAGCAACCACTTACCTGCCTACCGGCCTGGAACTTATAACTTCCTTCCAACTTCCCCACTGGTTGTGGGAAGCTAACAGGAAGTTACCTTGCTTAATAATCATGGGATTCAGTTAATGGTGACAATCAAGATTGCCATGACTAAACCATTTTTTGCTTAAGGCTTCCTCTTGTTAAGTCGCCTAGAGTAGCCCCATGACAAGATAAGTGGCAAATAAATTTAATTAACTAATTAATTAATTTACAACTGCTTTGCTTAGCAGTGAAAATTCCAGTCCTACCGTTAACTGTTATAAGTCAAGGACTACCTACATGTGGAAAAGCCCATCCTCCATTGTGAAAATACATAAAATAGACAAAAGCATTCCAAAAGTCATCCTCCAACAGAACTATGCGCTTATGCAAAACCTCTTACCAGGGATAGCAAGGTCTGGTCTATATTTACCAAACACAAAATATGTGAAACTGCAGGTAATGAAGCCACCAATAATGAGGATTGCTGAGAAACAATGTGTCCCAAATGTCAAAGACTCTCTGTGGGGAAGAGTGGAGCCAAAACACAGAGACACTTACCAAACAGCTCAATGTACACCTCCTGCAGGGTATGGATGCTGCAAAATTGGTTGAGTTCATGATGGACCTTATTGAAGATGAGCGCCTTGTCATAATCAGCAGTATAATTCCTCACAATGTCATAAACTAGAAAAGGGAATACCAATTTGCTTGTCAATGATGTGCCCCCCTCCCCAATCACAAAGTGATTCTATGCCGCTGATACAACACAATTACAACACCAGGTCAAAATAACAACTAAAATAAGAAAAGGCAACCGGCAAAGGAACATATGGCACACATCAAGGAATATAGCATATTATCCAACAACTACCACCAGGGAGTAGCTCATCCTGCTCTACCCTGGGACCTGTTGAGAGAGCCGGGTTTTACAGAAGGGCAATGAGATGAGGGGCATATAATCTCAGGGGGGTGCGCTGTATGTCACCTAGATTCCACAAAATGAGGAAGCCAAGACCTGGAATGAACCAAGTCATTCAGAATCCAATCCACCAAAATGGTTCCTTGGGTAACCACATCCTGAGCCACAAAAGACTACTCACAATGACCTTTGAGATATTCTTCCTGCCTCTCAAATCTCAGGTTGATGGGTAGCAGGGGTGAGTTCTGGCTTACCTCGCTGCCGGTTCGCTCCTTGATGTGTTGTGCGGGCGCATGCAGTGCTAAAAACCCAGATGGTGGCTCCTATGGCGCTGCCGAGAGAGCCGGTTCGGGGGCGTGACAGGCCTGGGTCGCTGCCGGTTCTAGCGACCTAGGCTGCCAAGTTATTACCGGTTCCATAGAACCGGTCCAAACCGGGAGGAACCCACCTCTAATGGGTAGGATTCTCCAGAAAAAATCCATGCCTTTATTTTTGCAGTATAGACCTAAGCTTGTACATGTATTTGGTAGGACTCATTCTTCATTCTCCCACCTTGGCACTCTAAATATCTGTTCTGATGCTTTACCTCCTCAGAAAACCAAGGAACAGTATAAAATCACTCCAGTGCCATTCTATCCAAGGCACTGATGTACCTTCATTTCAGAAAGCAATTAAGATCAAATTGTCTACTGGAGACTCAAGGAATTCCTCAAATGCCCTCTGGAAAGCAGGCATCATCAGGCACTGGAGGGGCAGTGCAATCGAATGACCCCTTCTGCAGAAAGGGGGGGGGGGGGCAACACCAGAAAGCTGCACCAGAGAGCAGTTTAGCTATGACAAGGAACAAATGCAATGTCACTCACTTCAGAACATGTCACCTCTGCCCCAAGACAAAAAACAGATCCAGTATGTAACAGCCTATGTGAGTCAGGTCCTCAAATCATCTGGGACAGGCCACAAACTCCCAAGCCACTTTAGGTTGAAATTCTCCAGACCTATCAGCCTAGGGAAGAGTTAATCACCATCCTGGCAACAGCATTAAGCAGGTCAGGCAAAGAACCTGCTATGCAGCAAGAGAGTCTGGTGCTCCAGCAGCAATCTCACCTGCTCCCTTATACTGCACCCAACTTTACATCTTCAAGAAAGGAACAACACTGTGTCCAACCAGATTTGGTAACTGCCACTACAATGACTCTCTCATGGATGAGGAAGGACTTATTATAGGCCAACCTGACATTAAGTAGAAATAACCAAAGCCCAGAGATACGAAGAATCTGGTGACCTGAAATTTGGGCTCAGAACTAGAAAAGGGGACTCGGGGTAAGAAACAAAACCTCTCCTTCTTAGAAATGGTCCATTCCCTCTCCCAACACATCTCCCTCTGCACAGTGCCATCAAAATGCTCCTGCAATTCCCACAAACACACAATACATGCAGGTTTCTACAGTAAAATGCCTCAATCCAATCTGGTATCCTCCAGATTTGTTTATAATTTTTATTTATAAGTCCATCCCAATGCAAAACCGATTCTGGACATTTGTTCAGACAATATTGATTTAGTTGATATAACTTCTAGCACTTCCCGAATTAGCAATCCAGAAATCTTTATGAACCGTCATATCAAACAATAACAAGACAACCATAGTTGAATGTATGCTCCTTTCAGGAACAATAAACTTCATAGCTTCCGCTCCTATTTCTACCATGTACTTGCCTACCTTCTATCTTCCCACCACTGATCTTGCTTTGAAGCTCCCTTCCCAAACTTGAGGCACCCCAAGAGTTCTCTTTCCTCTAAGCGTTTGTTTTCTGTTAAAGGAAAAAGGAAAATACCTGCATATGGTGCCAGCATATTCATCACCTCAATTCGGTCAATATAGATCATGACACCACCACTGCAAGAAGATAAGGAGAAAGCTCTTCCTTCATTGCACATACATATTTGCATGGTTAAAAACTATCCAGTGTGTGCTTTTCTGACGTCTTTGGTAACAATACACTCAGTTCACAAAATCAGGGTTATAAATTATGTTCCTCCAGGATTATAAGCTATAATCCAACTTTTGCAGAGTTTTTGTTTATCTTTCTGAGATTGGTCTTCAGAAGGAAAGCTGAAACCTCTAATCCCACACCTCAGAACTGTTAAGTAAGAAGGTTGCATTATAAAAATTACTTCCCTTTCTTCCATGTTTACCAAAGAGAAGATTTAACACCTTCTACTCTTCCACCCTGTGACTCAACCATTCTACTACACATCTTAGTGGTGTATTTCTCAACTAGGCCAGAAACACAATACGAACTACAAAACAACAACATACCTTGTCCCACATGGCACGTTTTTCACTTCATCTGTCTGCAATGTTGTCTGAAAAAACAAAAACAAAAAAATTGATCAGCAAAGACATTGCAGAATGTAACACTAATCTAAGAATTATTATTGACATTTTGGAAACAAACTAAATTTCAGGAACATTCTGCCCTTTTTCTGAGAAACAACTTTAAAAACGTCAGTCCCACAGAGTTATAAGTGCTCCAACCACCACCTCCAATATCCAGCAGGAATTGCAGTTCATTTTTGGCATGAGATTGAGATCAACTGGGATGATGGATTTTTTTTTTTACAAAATTGCATTAAGATTTCCACCCCCCATAGAATAAAAGACAGGAAAGGACAGGAAGAATTTAAAGTTAAAAAATTAGTGACGCCTGACCTTTTTACTAGATAATTACAGCCTACCCATTACTGCCATATGTTGTGACTGCTGTAAAACAGTCATCATGTGACCAACCCAGTTTTAGGATCTTTTTCTGGTAATCCTAAATTAAGCAAATGTGGCAGTCATAAAGCAAACACAGTGGTTGTAAAACTAATGCTGCAGTCCTTACATGAACCAATGGTTCACTAAAGCTATGATTTTGCTGAAAACAGACACTGTCAGTTTTTTTAGCAAAACCATTGCAAAACACAGTCATGTGACTGCAGGACATTGCATAAGGCCATAAATGAGGCTGTGTTGCCAAACTCCTGTCAGAACTTTTAATCAGGGTCACGAGTCCCTTTCTTTGGGCCAGCTGTGACTTCAAATAGTCACTAAGTAACTGATCATAAATCAAGATATCACTCCTTCCTCTTAGATGTTATACAAGTTCCTTCAACCTATCATTTAATAGGTTGAAGGAAACAGGGGAATTGCTAATAAGGGACTTGTTAAATTGCTATTTTTTCTTTTCTTGCATCTTTTCTTCAATCCTTCTTTTTTATCTTCAAGCAACTAGCAAGATCAAGTACACAAGTGAGAGGTATGAGCTTATTTATAAGTATTGATCTGTACTGCAGCATTAGCCATTACCTACTTCTAGTAACATATTAACTTGTGGTGGATTTTTAGTAGTGGCAGGAAACAACCGCAAGTATCAAAACATGAATTATATTCTGCCCTGACGCTATCTGTATGAGAGACAAAGGCAGTCCTTTTATCATCAAGCTGTTTTCCCTCCCTCTGTTGTTTCCAGTCCAAGGCAGTTACACAAACCTGTACTGTTCTGTAAGTTGTGAGAATTGGGATCATGATGTGAAAGCCTGGTCTGCTCAGGGTAGGGAGCAGTGCACCTCCCCTATAATAAATTATATACAAAAAGAAAGCAAATAAGCATGAACTGAGGACAGAGAGGACAACTTTCTTATAAAACAAAAGCCACAGCAAGCATTTATTTCACCTGTCCAACTCATTTTCCTAATACCATACTCCAGTGGTTCAGAACAGAATAACAGAGTTGGAAGGAACCTTGGAAATTTTCCAGTCCAACCCACTGCTCAAGCAGGAGACCCTATACCATTTCAGACAAGTGGCTGTCCAGTTTCTTCTTAAAAGCCTCCAGTGATGGAGCACCCACAACTTCTGGAGGCAAGCTATTGCACTGGTTTATTGGCAGATAGCTGAAGATTACAGGTAAAGGGGCAAATTTACAGGCACACAATATGTACACGTTGCCTTGTGCATTTAGCCAACTTAGTCTCGCTCTAGGCCCCTTCAGTAGAGCAAAAATAAGAGACCAGAGTGCCAATGTTGTTTCACACCTTTACAAGAACAAAACAGGACAAGCCGCCCTTTATTTCTGAGATAAGTATTGCTGGGTGGAGCCCTGTTTGTTCTAAGACAGTGTTTCCCAACCTTAGCCATTTTAAGGTGTGTGAACTACAACTCCCACAACACTTCCTATTTTGGAGTTGAAGTACGCACATCTTAAAATGGTTAAGATTAGGAAATACTTATCTAGGACAACTATTTTTCCATCTGAGACCATGCTCAGGTATTTGAGATCACAACACTGCATTTGGGTTCATACATCATGCTAAGTTACCATGAGTTTTGTCAACTGTGGATCAACAAGGCTGTGAACCCAACCAATTGATTTTGCTTAAAAAGTACAATTAGGCAAACCCGGACCAAGCACCACTACACACCCAGCCTCTGAATCATCACGGCGAGGTTGGCATCTGAAGTTTAGTCCCAACACCACCCGGAGAACTAAAATCAGGCATGGGGGGGAGGCCTTTTGCTTGCTCAGAAGAAAGGCTCAAATCAGGACAGATGGTCGAGTACAGATAGTCCTCAACTTACAACAGTTCATTTAGTGACCATTTGAAGTTACAACGGCACTGAAAAAAAGGTAACTCATGACCATTTTTCACACTTATGACCGTGGCAGCATCCCCATGGTCACATGATTTGCATTTGGATGCTTGACAACTGGTTCATATTTATGACGGTTGCAGTGCCCCGGGGTTATGGGATCATCTTTTGCAATCTTCCAACAAGCAAAGACGATGGAGAAGCCAGATTCACTGAACAACAACTGTGTTACTAATTTAAAAACTTCAGTGATTCACTTAACAAATGTGGAAAGAAAAATCGTAAAAAGGGGGCACAACTCACTTGACACATTTCTCACTTAGCAACAAATGTTGGGTTCAATTGTGGTAGTAAATTGAAGACTGTCTATATTGCCAGAGCACCACGCTCTCTACTCAAGGTTTCTACTATCTGCCCGGGGAAAGGAGGAGGCTTCTCAGGATAGAGGTTAAAGCCACACGTCGCCCGGACTCACCTGTAGTAGACAGCCAGGTGTCCCTCCTCCACCTTGTGGACCGAGACCCAGAGCAGCAGCGACAGCAACAGGCCAGCCGTCACTGCTACTGACACCGCCGGTCCGCGTCTCCGGCTCCTGGTCGGAATCTCGCCGCCGCTTCCAGGCATCCTCCCGCCGCTCAAACCCCGCAAGCAGCCCCGCTGCCACCACCAAGACGTCGCCGTCTCTCCTGCCGCTGCATGTAACAAAACGGAACGGACTCTCCCTGCCTCCTCCGCGTTTCCGGCGGAGCACTTTGCCTGTTGCACGGCGCCAAGAAGGCGGGCGGAAGTGCTTGCGAGGCGCCGCGGTTGTGATGGCGCCGGAGAAGCCTTTGCGCCTGTGAGGAAAAGGGCAAGGGGAAGAGGGCTGGCCAAAGAAAGTCCCTTTACTTTATTAAAATGGGGTTGCGGGGGATCTCGGCAGGATAAAAATCAAGCTCCAGGTCTTAATGGGAGTGTAAAAAAGGCCGCAAAGGACTGAGCTTTACTTCCTTTCTCTAGAATCCACGGGTCGCTTGGAAGGGGGGGCGGTAGTTTAAAAGAAGCGTTTCTGATCTGGAGATCAAAAGATCCCAGATTTGGTCTCCGTTTGGTGCTCGAAAACCGACTTTAAAATCTAGGCTGCTTCAAAAACCAGGCAAGCTAAGTGGCGAATGATGTGATTCTGGAGCATAATAGCCACCCCTGATATCTCTTCATTTGAAGTTATTAAAGATGGAGGAGCCCATGCTTTGCTTGGGCTCTGGCTACCTGGGGAATGGGGATGTTTCCTGAGTTCTCTGGCTCATGTCACTGCATTTCTTCAAAATAGTCACTTAAGAACCCCTTTTGTCAGTAATTTTGTAGATTATTTTATCCCCAGGGTGCCCTGCCATAGATTGTTGATTCAGGGGCTTTTTCTCTGCTTGAGACATGCTCGTTTCTTTCCTTAGGTTGGCCTGTGGAGATGTAGAAGGAAAATTTGGAGCTTTGTATTCCAGAGTTCAAGCTATTCAGAAGAAAAGTGGAGCATTTGATGTAAGTTTGCCTCCATAGGATAACATCCTCAAGCACTGAAGCTTCAGAATGAAAATACCTCTATCTTATATAGTCCTCAGTACCTGCCAAATGAGGAATCAGTTCATTGTTTATGTCAGCACTGGATTCCCTTCTTTTTTCAACTAATCACCATTTTCTTTATTTCACCTTCTAAAAAATCTTGAGAAGCTGCATAGAGGTGGTGAAACACTAATGGAATTATGCGGCGAGATACAGTTCCATATTTGACATTTCAATGTAGCTGATCAAAACCACGTGCTACAATATATATTATAGATAATTTTTTGATACTGCACAGGGCTATTTGTATCACTTCAACAGATTAAACTTTTTAATCCACTCAATAGCCCAAATTCTCTAGGTGAATTACAACTGATTTAAAGTATCATTATAATAAAACAATGAAAATAATGCACCACTTTAAAAAAAAACCAGCAGAATGCATTATGGAGAAAATACACAAATAAAAGTATATTGAAGCTACTCTTGTTGAGCTAAATGTCTATGGAGATTCTCAGTCATCCAGGTCATAGTTGTCCCAAAGGTGCTTTTTCAAGAGGCAACTGGACTTTCTGGTTTTTCTTTTGAAGACGTTTCGCTTCTTATCCAAGAAGCTTCTCACTGAAGAAGCTTCCTGGATGAGAAGCAAAACATTTTCCAAAGAAAAACTAGAAAGTCCAGTTGCCTCATGAAAAAGCTTCTTTGGGACTATCCTTGTTGAATTCATCACCTTTGTTTCTGCTTTGAAAGAATATTTCATGTCACCTCAAGATTGTGTTCATTTTTATACTTTTTAATTATTTCATCCCAAAAATTTGTCATCCATATATATATATATTTAAGACATTACCTGAACTCTTAAGCTTAAAATTAGCTTATTGTGCCTCTTTAGCTGAAATAGCTAAGAAGTGAAATTTTTATATCCTTCCTAAAGGGAAAAATATTGAAATAAGTACATGTGCACCGTAGCTCTTTTCTTTTTTTAAATCCAACTGTATAGTACTGATAAATCACTACTGTACTTAAATGGCCTTGCTAAAATAGCTAAGGAGGCCATTGTGGAATACCAGATTGAACAGGCAAATGTATAGCTCAGAGAGCATTTTAAAGATGAGGTATTTTCATCTTGACACATCTCCTTTGGTTATTCCAATCAATGTTATAAAAATTGTATGAAATGTTCTTACAGTTCCTTGTGTGTGTGGGAAACTTCTTTGGCTCTGCTCAAGATTCAGAATGGAAAGATTATCAAACAGGAGCAAAAAAAGGTAAGGAAAGTTGACTGTTCAGCAGGACCTGTTGGCCTTTGCAACTGACAGTCGTGTAATAGAATCTTTTTCACAAATCTGTCACTGCAACTTAGACCTCATTTTTACTTACTATGTCTGGGCTGTTGCTGACTTTTCTATAACGAATGAAAATTCTTCACAATAGGAAGTTTTACAAGGAGAAATATTGATATTTGTATACATACCAAAGCCAATTCAGATAATTTCTCTTAACATTTCTATAAGGTCCCACTTTTTTGAATCAAAATATTTTTCTTCTATTCCCTACTCCCACTGATACTTTGATCACAAATTAAATGTGCATACTGCTGGTTTCCATATCAAAACAAACATTTTGTTACTCCAATGTAACATGTATCACATAACATTCCACGTGTATAACTACAATTTTTGTTATTAAGCTACTTATTCAGAAGCTCATAGAATATATACAACCTCAAAAGTAAAAATATTTCAGTTTGATTCAGGCAAAATTGTGACTGTCAGATACACAGAAAAACAACAGATTGCTACAACTGCTAGAAATGAAACATCAGTTTATTTCTGTGCCCCAGGAAAAATAGAGAAAAACCTTTTAAAATAGAAGCCATATAAGTTTGTAGTGAACAGAATTATACAGTAGTTTTATATATATATATATATATATTTGTGTTACTGTTCAAAAATACAGAGAGGATGCTTTTAAATAGCAGATAACGGGAAATCCTCACTATCATTTGCATGAAGCACAAAAAAATTTCCTCAGCATATACTGGAATGGCAAGGAATTTCTTAAATTTAAAATTAATGTGTGTAAAATAAAACTTTGACTTAAAATATTTAGTCATACTAAAATGTATTTCTGTTGGATTTTTTTTCTTTAATTGTACTTTTGGGGAGGGGGGTTCTTTAGCTCCTATACAGACGTACGTGTTGGGTGCCAATAATGATGAAACAGTGCATTGTTTTGCTGATGTCAGCGGATGTGAACTAACTGAGAACATCACTTATCTAGGTAACCTGGAAGTTTTATTTTTATGAGTTAATTTTGGGGGTATAAAGTTGGAATTTCTGCAAGATTCTCATATAAGCTTCTTGTGATGTGATAGGTATTTGCTAGGCATAGCTGAGCACTGGCTGATATGATTCCCGAGATCAAAGGGCTTCTTAAGCCACTAGGAGGCAAGAAAGAGCTGATTGCTGCTGGGATTCTGACTATCTTTGACTAACTTCCTCTTTGTTCAAATGATGTCCTTTTTTAAACATCAGAATGTGAATTTTCTGAAGTATCCACAATTGTTTCCCTATTCCCCCTCAAACAGGGTTGATACATCTATTCATTGTAGTTCTGTCTAGCTTTTATTTGCGGTTTGGAAAACTGCTGGCATCTGTCCATGCCTTGGAAACTGCAGGAAAGAAAAGACATTTTGTTTTATTTATTCATTCATTCATATTTTTAAACTGCCCAGTGAAAAACATAATATACAAATTAATATTAATATTGTTAATACTAAAAAAAGTTTAAAATTATAAAAGGCACAAACAGAATAAAAAGAGCAGCTGTTAATTACCTAGGATCCATCTCTATTTGCCAATCCCCCAGGGTCCCCAAGTCTCCTGACACAGCCAGGTCTGGAGAAACCTCCAGAAAGGAATGAGGACAGCCTTACTTCAGGGGAAGAGACATTCTATAAAGTGGGAGCCACAGCAAAAAAGGCCCACCACATGAAATGGGACCCACAGCAGGCCCTCTCTGCTGGATCTGGTGGAACAGACTGATGTAATCTGAGAGAGAGAGTGCTTCAGCTGCTTCAGCTCCATGCCATGTAGGGCTTTAAAGGTCAAAACCAGTACCTTTAATACCAACAGATTGGTAACCAAAGTAGCTCACAAAACAGAGGTGTAACGTTTTGTGTGTTTGACTAGCTCCCCTTTCTTGAGTTCAGTATGGAGATGGAGGTAAGGCTTAGGTTCATCTAATCTTGCTACTCCAATTCATTCTTAAGAAAAAATGTGATACTTCTTCAATCTTTTCTTTGTTTGACTTTTTATCTATGCTAGATTCTCACTGAATTTACATATTATGCTAAACCAGAACACAAGACAGTTGAAAGATGTGTGAATCACTGACACATTCACATGTGTCTTCTATAAAGACTGGGCAAGGGGCAGTTCCTATCTTTCGGCACAAAACGGAGATACTCCTCTATCAATTAAAATATATAATTTGGGACTAGGTATTCTTTACATTTGAGTGTACAGTGTGTTAAAGTGTGTTTCCTACAAATTCTCTGCCCTGAATCATGTTCCATTATATGCATAGGACGCAAAGGTGTCTTCAGTGGAGCTTCAGGACTTCAGATTGCTTATCTCAGTGGAGTTGAATCCACAGAAGATCCAGCTCCTGCACATTGTTTTAGTACTAAGGATGTGATTGATCTCAAGACTTCCTTGCAATCCACGTCAAAATTCAAAGGTGTGGACATCTTGCTCACCTCTTGTTGGCCCAAGGGGGTAGAGACCTTTGGCAACAGCCCAGTAAGTAGCACATTGGAAATGAAAAGGAATTGTATGATAGGATTTATGTCTTCCACAAAGACTCATAGTCTGCAGCTGGAATGTACCAGATTGGCAGTGAGTATAACTCTGATCTTTAACATGAACCTCGTAGAAAAAGCTGACTATGAACTGTAAAGAATGAAACAATAAAATGTATTAATAATAATAACCATTGGTAAAATAAAAGAATACTACATGCAAATCGGGCACAAGAATATAGGAAAACTATTACTGTTCTCATAGGAATTTTTTAAGAGAGGTTTTCCTTTTTGATAAGTCCAGTACCAGCTCCTGATGTTGTTTAGAAGAACTGGGAAGACCTGGCTCTTCACCCAGGATTTGGCAAGGAAGAGTGAGACCGCTCAGTATATTGTGCTTGCATTCTTATTATTATTAGATTTTAATTCCATCTATCTACCGTGTTTCCCCGAAAATAAGACCCTGTCTTATATTTTTTTGAACCCTGAAATAAGCGCTTGGCCTTATTGCCATGCACTCAAAAGTCCGATTGGGCTTATTATCAGGGGATGTCTTATTTTGGGGGAAACTGTATTTTTTCCTTCTCTTCCCCCCAACCCCTCTGGTGTGTGTGTGTGTGTAAAAATAAAAAGGCAACCAGCATATGGAATTCTCTCACGTCGTCTTTTCCTCGCAACAGCCCTGTGAACTGGGTTGGATTAAGAGAGAGTGACTGACCAAAAGACACGCAACTGGCTTTCTTGCCTAAGGGAATGTGGAACTTAACAGCCCCCTGATTTCTAGGATAGCATCCTAATCACTACATCAAACTGGCTTTATCTTCTATGTATGAATGATCCCAATGTAATTTCTTTGATTGATTGTTGTGAGCCACCCAGAGTCAGGCAGGAAACCAGTTTAATAAACTCTTGTTATTTGATTTAGACCATGGAAGCATTATTGATATATTTTCTATATATGAATCCACTGTAAATAAAAATTAAATATTTGTGTGTGACTGTTGTTGTTTTTTACAGGGAGATGTGAACTCTATGAAATGTGGTTCAGGGTTAGTATCTTTACTGGCTGCAAGTTTAAAGCCCAGATACCATTTTGCTGGTCTTCAGAAAATCAATTATGAAAGGCTTCCTTATAGGTATGTGAATCCTTGAGTAATAACTGCTGTACACAGCAAACCCATTTCTAAAACTGCATCAAAGTTGTCTCAGTACATTTGTTAATGAAGTAATTTGCATAAGTATGACCACAAAAAGAGATAAACTAAATCAAAACAAAGCCCACCATGTGTTCTGTTCCCACAGTGACTACAATTAGTCCTTGACTTACAATCACAGTTGGGACCAGAATTTCCCTTGCTAAGCAAAGTAGTTGTTAAGTGAGTTACACCTGATTTTATGACAGTGTTTGTCACAATTTTTAAGCAAATTACTGCAAGTGAATTGTTAAGCGAATTATGCAGTCAATAAATGAATCTGGCTTCCCCCATTGGCCTTGCTTGTCGGAATCCAGCTGGCAAGTTCGCAAATGGCAATCACAGGACCCCAAGTTGCTACAACTGTCATAAATGCATGCCAAGTGCCTGAATTTTGATCACATGACTGTGGGAATGCTGCGACAGTTGTAAGTGCAAGGACCTGTCATACGTCACTTTTTCAATACCACTGTAGCTTCACATGGTCGCTAAATGGATGGTTTTTAAGTTGAAGAGTACCTGTAATTACTTACAGAAAACCCACAAGCAAGACCAGGACATGCCAACACCTTTCAGTCATAACCCAATAATTTGCTGTATGAAAGCATGCTGCCTCTGATATTGGAGATAATACATAGTCATTAAATAGTAACTTTTTATAGTCTTGCCCTCCATTCTTAAGAGAGAAGTAATTTCATAAACAACTTTTTATGGAATTAGTTAACTGCATAGATATTTTCCAGTGAGACCGGTCTATCAGGGCAGTATCAGACCGGTAAAATATAAATTTAACACAAAAAATAGTTAATTACATGGACAATTTTATGTGGAATTCATGTTGCATATAAACACAGTATACAGACTGAAGTTTCCAAAAGCAAACTTTTTTTTTTGAAGAGTTTCATCTCTTTTCTTCAAGGCAATTAAATATCTTCCGGATCAGGGGATGTTTTCTAAAATCTGTGCAAAATTCTTTCTATAGGAACCATGCTGTTCTTCAAGAAACTGCACAACATGTCAGCAGATTCATTGCCCTGGCCGATGTTGGCAACACTGATAAAAGAAAGGTGAACAGAGACTTTTTTGCCTTTTCATACCTGAACTGAACAGAGAAATAACCAGGTTGTATACAAGCTGATCATATTTCTTGTCCTAAGCAACATAGTTTAATTTTGGTCAAGAAATTTGACTACAATAATACTTCCATTAAAGGAAGCCCAAAAGTTGCTTTGCATTTGATGTTTTGCATTGAAGGATGAGGTCCCTCTTTAATTGTTAATTTCCTTTTTATAAACTGCTTTATTGGCCTTCATATATTTTGTCTCACAGATCACAAAGCCCACCAGTTTATGCTGGAGTACCCAATATACTAGTGCTTCTGAGCATATTGGGATTATAGCCAGTCTCACAAAAAGCTGTATGCTTGGCATGGCCAGGAGGCACATTCCCTACCAATCCCTCCCTTGGCATAGCCAGCCTCCCTTTAGGCCTCTCTTGCAGGTCCCCTACAGTCTTTCCTAGTCTCCCTTGTGATCTATCAATTGCCTCTGCTACTTTGCTACTTCCCTCATTTTGCTGTGATGTGGCTTGCCAATTGCAGTGGCTTGACTCATGAAACCTGCTAAGCCAAAACCAAATTGACCATATATACCTTATGGCAATGTGCGAATACATACAGCTGTTTCAGTTGGTACAATCTGCTGCATATGGGCTGGCCCTTCCCTTTTGATGTGTGTGTATGTGTGTCTACATCTCTTGTAACTTTGTTATAAGAGCCATGTTGTTATAACACACAATTTTCATTGTTTGGAGGAGAAAATGCATACTTTGATCCTCTATTCTTAGAACGTGTTTAAACATTACACAGTACCCTGCAAGTTTTCTGCTGTGGCTCTATTCCTTTTTTTTCTCTCTCTCTCAGTATCTCTACGCATTCAGCATTCTTCCAATGAATTCAATGGATCCTGCAGAACTCATCAAGCAGCCCCAAGATACCACCGAGAACCCATACCGAAAGCCTGGGGATGGAGGAAGTTTTGCTTATCAGTTACCAGATGCAAAGGTAGAGGGATTCAGCATTCATATTTTCCAATCTCTTAGGCTTGCTGAACTTATAACACAGTTTTGGATGGTCTGGGATAGCTACACACTGCCTCTGATTAATGTGTTCCAGTTCTGGTATCATCCTCTTAGATAGAAGTGTACAACTTTCTTTAATGAGTCAGGCCTTTTCTGCTGGACATTTGTAGGACCATGTGACATTTGGAGTAGATCTATGGCTGCATCAGCACAAACCAGACACACTTTCCCATTTCCTTTCCTCTTCTACATAGCATTGATTTTCCCTCCTTTTTGGGTTAGTTAGTTGATCCAAGGCAATTTTCCATATTTCCTTAAAAATTCTGGGTTTATAACATTCCTTAAAAATAAAAAAGCTACGCTCGTTCTTTTATTTCACACACATACATGTGTGTGTGTGTGTGTGTGTGTGTGCTCACACACACACATGCATATGTTTATTTTGTATTCAGGACTCCTCATGTTCCAGCTGCTTTTCAAAAAGAGTTTTAATCCAGATGTGTAACGTCAAGGTGAAATACACATGAAAACAAATCTTTTCTGGATTTGCCCTCTGCCCTAACAGACAATTTTGCTTTGCCTCCAAAGGAGGAGCCTGCTAGCCAATTTTTTTTCGATTTAAGCAACAAGCCTAAAGGAAAGAAACGACCTATGAAAGGAGAAGAGAGACGTCCACCTAAGCGGTCACCTTTCAAGCCCCGTGAGTACCAGACCCATTTATCTTTAAAATATTGAGCAAAAAAACAGCACAGGGCTACAAATTGGCCTAAACCAAGGTTGGCTATCTAGCTTTCATTTTTATAAATTAGTGGAGGGATCACATTCGTTCTCTTCTAAGAATAGAATATTTTGGTATTTGTTTTGAAACTGTTCAGGGGTACCAGCAGATTTAATACATTCACACAAAACAACTAAGGTGCTTGGGAAAGTCCAAGAGGACTCGCCTCACTGTATTGATAAAATATTTTGATTTTATTGGTCTTATCATTGATCCGAACAAATTAAGACAAACTCTTGGCTGTTACATTGAGAGATAATATCTATTCTAGCACAACATGCAGTGAAGCATTTTCTTTAATGGTGACAGAATAGAGAAAGGAGGGAAAGAGACCTTTTTGACCCATCTTAGCCTTCAAGGACCTCTAAAAATCTCCTGTTAAAGATTTAGTAGAAGTCATTGGTGATGACCTGTTTTAAGTCACTGCTGAGTTTCTGATACCTATTTCCTCTCTGATTTTAAAGCATTGCCGACAGCTGCCTGCTGGTTTTGCCTTGCCAGCCCAGACGTTGAGAAGCATTTAGTGGTGACCATTGGCACTCATGTAAGTATCTATTTTCCAGTGTCTATGCTTTAAAAATGAGAGGGCTGAATTATATATAATACAAGATACTCAAAATATACAGTAGATTTGGACTTTGTTGGTGATGTAGATAGGAGATCAGTGGCAGCTCTTTCAAATATTGTTCATTCATCAGGCTGATATGAAACAGTACTTCTTTTTCATTCCTAAAAGTTATTCATAATACATGTTTCTGTCAGTGTTAAACAGATGTTGACAGTCTCTCTTCTTCCACAATTCTTTGGTTATCGTTTGGCAGCATCCTGCACAATCTTTATTGCATTTATTTTGAAAATCAATTTTCTCTCTGGTTCTTTTGTCAATAAAGTGGCATAACAACTTCTAATAATGACTTTTTAATAGTTTTCTCTGTAACTTTTGTTTCTTTGTGAGTGGAAAGATTTGGACAATATAACATTTCAGAATGTCAATACTGTTCCTATCGGTTTAACATTAATAGCATGAAGAGATTGGCTACGGAGTGCTAATGATTCTCATCACTGTTTCTTGGGTTCTTTTTCTAGTGCTATCTTGCCCTTGCCAAAGGGGGCTTGTCACCTGATCATGTCCTTATTTTGCCCATTGGACACTATCAGTCAATGGTCGAGCTTGCCTCAGAAGCAGTGGAAGAATTTGAACAGTACAAGTCTGTGCTGAAAAAATTCTTCAAAGCCAAAGGGAAAAGGTGTGTGATTTATGAAAGAAATTATAGGAGTCAACACCTCCAGCTCCAGGTGAGGCACTTCTGTCTTTGCAGGATGTTTTTAATTTAATTTTAGTGAAAATTTCTGAATATTTGGGGTATGATTTGATAGTTTTAACAGCACTAAGAATCATGGAATACCTTCCTTCAGTATAAACATTACCTGTACATTCTCTTCATAAACAGTGTTCTGCTTATACCACCATGTTTTTCTAGTGATACATTGTGGTAGTTTCTATTTGGCTGACCAGAAACAGTATCTGAACAGCATCTGACTACCACGGAGAGTATAAGTGAGGCAAGAAAACTGAGGACTCCAGAAGAAAAACAAGTCCTCAGTACTTCATCTCCCACAGTCAATTTTCTCTTTCACCTTCATAAGTTTAAGACTGCAAGAAAGGCATTTGCCTTTCATCATGATGATAACCTTTGCTGAGGGCCCTCTTTGGTCCCAATGATGGAGCTCTTAAGTTGCCTTGAATATTGCTTTTTTAATTTCCTTTTTTCATTCCTAAGTGCTGTGAAAATATTCTTCTTCTAGGTTGTTCCTGTACCCCAGGCCTGTTGTGTTACTGAAGACATTAAGGATGCCTTCATAAGTCAAGCAGAGGAACGTCACATTGAGTTGTTAGAGATACCAGAACATTCAGCTCTCAAACAAGTAAGAGTCAAGCCATTGCTTCCTTTGTTTATACCAGAGAGTTGTTGCAAGGGATTCTGGGAATGCAGGAGTTGGATCTCAGCCTAGCTTGTTCTTTTATGTGCCCATTTGCTTTATTTCTAAGCAGATGGCAGGATACAGTTCCAGTATGTATTTTTATTCCATGTTACATACTATCAGTGAGTGTTTTCCGCATCAGACTTCCTCAATCTGAGCACTTTCTAGCAGCAGGGTCCTCAGTTCCAAATGTTCAGCCACAGCTATTGCCACTGGCTGGTAATTCTTGCAGTTAAACTGCATGCATTTAAAGAATACCAAATTAAAGATATCCCTTTCACAAAACCCCTGGCACATGTCCTTCTATAACTTAACAAACCTTTTTCTCTCACAAAGAGCACCTCTGCCAGTATATTACATCAAAATGTATCCAGAATAACAAAAAAAATTACCAGCATCACTTTTTAAAAACATACCGTGTTTCCCCGAAAATAAGATCCTTTCTTATATTTTTTTGAACCCTGAAATAAGTGCTTGGCCTTGCACTCAAAAGCCCAATTGGGCTTATTATCAGGGGATGTCTTATTTTGGGGGAAACGGTACATAAACTTCAGTTCCTGCACATATTTGTTGTAACTTGTCAAAAGTTGCTCGCTTAAAAAGACCTGTTAGTTCACAAAAAGGATTACAGCCTTAATCCAGTTTTGTTACATTCTGAATGATGTGAATGAAAAATTGCTTACTGAGCAATAATCCAGCTACACCACAACTTCGGCACTCGCTTTCCTGGCAGCCTGGTAAACAAGTTTCAGAGATCATGTGTGCTCATTTGGGTTTTTTTTATCATCCCCACAGACTCTTTGGAAGGGAATGGACAAAATATTGTTACATGGAAATGCTTCTTGTCTTTCAGATAATTCAGCCAGGGACACCGTATTTTTATGTTGAGCTTGATAATGGAGAGAAACTCTTCCATCGTATTAGCAAAAACTTTCCCTTGCAGTTTGGAAGGTTAGTTTATTCTACTTATTTATTCTCTTTTTTTTTAAAGTGTGATTTAAATGGCTACCCAAGTCACTGATTGACTATGGGCAGCTTACATTTGGACAGAAACATAAAAAACGTAGGAAATAAAAGCAAAGCACAATAAACATCCAGAAGCAGAAAAAAGAATAACAAAAAGATTACAGAATAACCAAGACCAACTATTACGTAGAGTCATAGACCATTCAGAAGCCTTTTGTTCTGGACTTTGCCCATCAAATGGAATGAAAGAGTGTTGTAAAAAGAAGCTGTAGCTTCATAGTTGCTAACCCCTGTCTTTGTTCTCATTTTTTTTCTTTTGGTATCTGTTTCTCCTTGTTAGGTTTTATTTACCCCTCTGTATGATCCTCAAGTGGAGATTCATCAAGTGGCCTTTGGAATACATGGCTATGCATTCTTCAGTATTGGGAACTTGGAGCACTATGATAGAGTAACACTAGTTGTTTGCATTCTGCTGTTTTCGACAGGGAGGTGCTGGCCAGTGAGGCCATCCTTGGCATGCCTGAGCGGGCAGACTGGAGAAGCTGCCAGACAGGACGGGAGGAAGAAATCGCTGCAGTCCAAGACTTCCGTCAAGCCTTTGAGCCCTTTGATTTTGCCGAATCGGATTGAGTATCTGAATGTTCTCTTGAAGAACAGCTTTCCTTTGAAGCTTCCTGTCAAGCCACAGGAATTTTGCAGGTGTTGGAGTTCACATTTCCTGCTGGCTAGGTCATGAAGGAATGCCTTTTTGTTTGACGGGAACCAGTGCTTGCACTGAAGATTATCTATTTATGAAGTCTTGCTGGTCTACTGTTTGGGCCTCATTTTGTCTGCACTTATTGGCCTGTGGCTTCCAGAAGGCCTTCAGAGGAGGCGCTCGCAAAAGATTTTCTTTTGCAGCTGACCCCTCTTCCAGCCAGTGAGTTTAAGAGCTATGAATCCTCCTAGATTGGGGAAGTAGTTTAAATCCTCTGATATTGGAGGTAGATTTGCAGTGTGCATCCCACAGTGCCCCAAGTTCTTGTGCTCTGGCAGTAAATCACTGCTATCTAGGTCATGCACTAAAAGAGAAGAATGCAATCTTTGAAAGCAGTGGAAGCCTCAGCCCTCTGCGGTATAAATAGAGGAGGTGGTGAGAAGCTAGTGCTGGTTGCAAGCTGATTGTGCAAAGGGGAAAACATGCATAGGCAAGGTGCATGTTAACTGTGTTTTGGGAAAATAAGGAAAGTCAGATGTGCAGTGCAGATAAGCAGTCACTGCTGACTCAAGCTTTCTGTTCAGCTCTTAAGTTTAGATGTAAAGTGATTGGGTTTTTAAATAACTATATATATTGAGAGAGAGAGAGAGAAAGATTGTGAATCATAATGTCAAGCAAACTACTGGCTTAATGAACAGCCGTGGAGAATGGTTAAAATATTTTAATGGTTTGGCCAAATGAATATTTTTAATGAGAATGTGTGGTTTTTTACTACGTGAAAAGCAGATAAAATATTTTGCCGTCAGCTGTTGGCTAGCGTTATCAGCTGGGAATAAAGTCATCTATATGAGCTGAGTTAAAATTTTCAACAAGTCTTACTTTTGAGGAAGCGATCATGAGGAAATTATAAGATCATATACTATATTACAGTAATAGAGTCATATGGGGTCTGTTTCTTATGGCTTATTTGGAATTTGTCGAATGTGACATAGCAGCCTTTTAATTTACTTACATCTTTCTTAATTTTTATTTTTTCAATAATTTCCTTGGACACCCTATTCAGCCTAGGAATCCAAATTAAAGTTTCTCTAATAAATGGTGACATGGTCTTGTAGCATCCAGTGAAGGAACGCTTCTTTCTGATTAATTGGTTTCACTATTGGACCGTTCCTACTGTTACAGCATTGTGCTGACATTCAGGCAAAATGAGCCTATAGGCATTGGGGGGGGGGGGGCGCGATATGGTCACATTTCAATTAAGATAGAAGTTATAATGGTCTACTCACTGGCCTTCTCTGTTTTAATAGATGGCTACAAGAGGTGGACTATTAGTGCTGAAAGAAACATACAGGTAGGCCTCAACTTATAACAGTTCATTTAGTGGCCGTTCGAAGTTACAACAGCACTGGAAAATGTGGCATATGACCATTTTTCACACTTATGTCCATGGCAACGACTCTATGGTCACATGATCCAAATTTAGACACTTGGCAATTGACATATTTTTGACGGTTGCATGTCATAAATGCAACCTTCTGACAAGCAAAATCAGTTGGGAAGCCAGATTCATGTTACTAACTTAACTGCAGTGATCCACTCAACTATAGCAAGAAAGGTCGTAAAATGGGGCAAAATTCACCTCACAACTGTCTCACTTAGCAACAGAAATTTTGGACTCAATTGTCATAAGTCGAGGACTATCTATATTCAACCAACAATAAACATTACTAAGTAATGTTTATTGTTGGTTGTTCTTGTATTTTTTGCTGTACGCCACCCTGAGTCCCTCGGGAGTTGGGCGGCATATAAGAAAACAAAAATAAATAAATAAATAATAAATAAATTTGTATTCCTTAGACAGCCAAGAGGCCCAGCCACTCATTACTATAGAAAATCTAGCTTGAATGTCCATTGGAAAACAAGGAGGCTGAAACAAAACCTTTTGTACTTTGGGCACATCCATACTGATGCCTCTGTGGAAAAGGTAATACAGGTGGTCCTCGACTTAATGACCACAAGTGAGCCCAAAATTTCATTTGTTGCATGACTTTTTCCCTATTTGATGACCATTCTTGCCACAGTTGTTAAGTGAATCATTGCGGTTGTTAATTTAACCCGGTTGTTAAGTGAATCTGGCTTCCCCATGGCCCTTGCTTGTCCGAAGGTTGCAAAAGGCGATCTCGCATGACCTTGGGACACAGCAACGGTCATAAATATGAACCAGTTGCCAAGCATCTGAATTTTGATCTCTTGAGCATGGGTGTCAGGGTTCCAAGTAAGACCCCCAACGAAAGAAGACAAGGCATAGATTTCCTCAAAGTTCCATTTTATTAGAGATGTCATATTGGCACATCTGGGAAAACCTGAATCTGAAAGCTTCCAGGTTTTCCCCACCCAAAAGAAAGTCCAAGTCCCTGCCCCAGCACCCACATGTCCATCACATGCTCCAATCAATGCACCATCCCAACTGGAGGCAGCTCCCGGTTACACCACTCCAGGTGCAGGCAGAATGTCCTTGACTTTCTGAGAAAGGAATGTTGTTATGGCTAGATATCCCTGCGACTCCTTGCAATCCCCCCTCCCAGTTTCCCACAGCATTAAATGTGGCAGATCTGAAGAATCCAAGAAAAAGATGTTCTCCAGGGCTGACAATGAGGATGCTACAAACGTAACTAAAAAAACTTTTTCCAGTGCCATTGTAACTTTGAACGGTCACTAAATGAACTCTTGTAAGTCGAGGATTACCTGTATTGGGCAAGGTGGATGCAAGGAAAACAAGCATTAGGTGACCAAATGGAGTACAGAACAGGAAGTTACAGGGTTGCACCTCTAATAATTGTGTAATGCAACAAAAAACAGGACAGTTTGGAGAACTTCTATCCATAGAGTTACCAAAGGTCAGCTACAACTCACTGGGATATAATATACAACATCCTTCCAGGAACTTGAAGAACGTTACCATATTTCTCCTTTCCTTGCCTTTTCCCAAGACTATTTAATTCCATCAATCCTTCCTCATAGTTTTGAATCCCCAGTCATTCTTGTAGGCCGCCTTTGTATCTTTTCCAGTTTATTTGAATCGTTACAGTGTGGTGCCTAAACCTGGACACAGTATTCAAGGTGGGGTCCGATAAGTGTAGAATAAAATAGAATTACTTTCTATTCTTTATTTGCAGCAGGAAAAAAACAGCTGTACAGTTTGTTGTAATAATAGTCTAATAATGTGGCATTGTTATAAAAGCCTCATATCCAACCACATGTATATATATACCTGCAGCACACAGGGTGTGATAGCAGGGAGTGGACAGTTCCCACATATCAGGAAATTGTCTGCTCATTGTTGATGTCATACCAAAGGAATAAATTCTGTACATGTTGCATCTTTTCAGTATTCAAATGAATTATATTCCACTCAATCCCTCCTGGATTAGTTTTGTGGGCAAATGTTTATCCTTGGCAATTTTCTCTCAGGATAGTATGAAAGGTTCTGACAGTAGCAACCGGTTTAGCAGCAACTCAGTGTTTGCAGTGGATTTATATATCATCCAAAAATATGCAGTATTTTGCATAGAAATACTTCAATGTGGATGCAAGGGGAAACTTTCAGTTCTTTGCAACATTTGCCACTGGAATCATAGCAATGCACACCCACTTGATGTTGGTACCCAAAAATCTTATAAGGTGAAAGGACAAGCAGTCACATATACTATTCTGAATCCCATTCTAATCAAACCAAGGTTTTTTTAAAAAAATTGAGCAATATTTCCATCCCTATCCTGCTTTGAAACCAAGACGTGACAACCCACCACCATTTCACCATATATTTTAAATTGAGCAATGGGTATTTTTCCTCTTCCCTGTAAAAACAGAAGTGGAGAGAGGAGGAAGTGATGGCTAGCTGTTAATTGTGGTTAGTTTTCTCCTTAACTATCTTGATCAGCCAGAGGGAGCACTGTGCAGTCCGAGGACCTTTGTGCAGCGGGATGAAAATATTTATGATAGTTTGGAGGATGAATCTGGCAGCCTAAGGTTAATTGTGAAATCCAAGAATCCTGTAAGGATATCGTAGTCTTGTTTTCTGTTATGAAGGTCTTGAAGCCAGTACTCAACATGCCTATTAATCTAATCTAAGTTTTGTAACTTGCAAATGTAAAACCGGTTTCTCAGAGTGAGCTACATTTTTGCAGTAAAAAGAGTTCATGCTGCCTGAAGCTTAAAGCTCAAACCACAGGAGTCTGAGGCAGAGTAATTTCCAGAGCAACTATGAAGGAAAGGGGAAATTCTTTACCGGAATAAAAGTATGTCCCAGCAGACTTGAACAAACCAGAATATTTTTTTTTCTATCTGTTTTTCCTCTTTTTCTTTTCGATTGGTATACCAACTTTACAGTTGATGCATGTTTCTAAGAAGTGGGATAGATGTAGTCTTTGTTTAGTGGCTGCCTCATTTAGTAACCATTTGCAGTTATGACTGGTGAAAAAAGTAACTATGACTCATTCTTGCATTTACAACCTTGGCAGGTTTGTAAAGCAAAGGAAAACTGAAATAAGATCATAAGCAATAGTTCCTGACTGACAGCCAGTCATTTGGTAACCATTCGCAGTCAAGGTAGCCACAGAACAGTTGCTTTGCAGCTTGTAAAATACTTACAGACATTATAAAGCAACCGTGGATCTCCTTCCAGACACATGACTGCATTTTGGGCGCTTGGCAACCTGTTCGTATTAACAATGGATCGCCAAGGGCCCTCCGATCGTGTGATCATCATTTGCAAACTTCTCTGCCAGCTTCGGGAGAAGCTGGCAGGAAATGTTGCAAACTGGACAAAAAGATTTAAGGTTGGTTCTCCCGATATGCTGAGAGATTTTCCCCTCTGCTCCATGTAGGGAGGAGAAATCCTGCACACTGGACAAACGTATCTACCTCATATCTGGCAAAAATGTTGGCAAAGCCAAAGAGGAGGACACTAGCAAAAGAGGTGGGTTCTAGAGGAGAAGATGCCAAGGGGTCTAAGCCCTTGCCTTCTGAAACACGGAAGCTCAGAGCCTTTCAGAACACTGACTTTGCTAGTATTTTTCTCTCCAGAGGTGAAAACGTTAGCAAGCAGCATTGTTACCGTGTAATTTGGGGGAAAAGCCTTCCATACCATTACGAGAATGGAGCCAGCGAATAGGATGATGGAAAGGTAAATAGACTTAGGTATGGTGGGGCAGGGAGAGGATCAGTGGGCCTGGCCACCCACCGCCTCCCAAAGGTTTTGGTATGCAAGTGGGCACCAGGCTTCGGTCTCCCCCATTCCCTGAGGCATCCCTTCACAGTCGCTTAACAACTGCAACACAGCAAGCTTGGATTGTGATCGTTAAATAAGGCTGTCACGTGGGTGTCTCGCTTAACAACCACAATCACAGCCAAAATTCCAAACTCGATTGTGGTCATAAGTCAAGGACTACCTCTAGTCATACTTTCACTGCTAGAGATTGCTTCAGTGAACAACTGAGTTGCCAGTTCCAATTGTGATCACTAAATGAGGATCACATATATAATGATATACTAGATCCAATATGAACAGGAAAAATGTCATTCTTTGAAGAATCCCCCAAGCTGGTGCTTTCATGCTCTCAATATATACCGTACCTTTTACTTCATGTTGCAAATTGACTTGGCTTGTTCGTTTTTTTAAATGACAGTCCTTGGAGGATCTGCTCACACTTTAAAAAAAAAGTGTATTTTTCCAGTGCACCCTAATTCTCATCATTTCTGTTTCTTGAAGAAAGTTTGCTCATTTTGTAGCACTTGGCCTGCAGAATATGAAATGACATTAACTATTAGGTCATATGAGCCATTTAGAAGGTAGTTCTTTCCAGGACTCCCAACTTTTGAACAGGGAAAAAAAAAGACCTCAAACCAAGTTCTTTGAATCTAGAGAAACACAATTAATAGCTGTGGGAAATAACAGATCTTGGGAGTGTGTGAAAGCAAAATGAGGGGTGGGGCAGAACGGGGATGCATAAAGGCAAACCTATAAACCACTCATTTTAATGGAAGCAAGGTTCTCGGGGTGTTATGCTTCCAGAACATCCAGTTGCCTTGGGGGGGGGGGGGGAAACACACTTTTGAGACAACCGTGACCTGGATGACTGATAATCTCCATAGATATTTATGCTTCCATATGTTCATTTTTACGAATACAATACAATGTAAGTTCTTTAAGAACTGCATGTATTGGTATGCCTGTAGGGTAAGCTGTAGGGTCAAATTGTAGATACTCAAAAGCTTTCCTCACAAAAACAGGAAACTTCTAGACTGATCTGGCAAAAGATTTAAGACCTGTACGTGCAGCAGGATCTGTTTGCCTGAATGTGTTTGGCTAACTGCAGCCCCTCCCCTCATCCCACTGGTTTTCTACATCTTGGGTGATGAAACAGATTTCAGTCAGTTCTAAGACTTTGACTCATACTTTGCGCGATGGAGCCTTTTGGACTCACAAGTGTTCTCCTGCTCTTTGGGACCGGCTTTCTTTTCATGGCAATTCGGAGAAAGACTTCTGAAAGGAGAAGGATGCCTCCTGGCCCTTTCCCTCTCCCATTGATTGGAAACTTTCTGCAGCTGGATACCAAGAATTTCCCCAGATCCTTGGAGAAGGTAAACAAGCACAAGGGAGATCATGCTTGCTGGCTTGACTTTGGCTTTGGCTTGGCTTGGCTTGGCTTGGCTTGGCTTGGCTTGGCTTGGCTTGGCTTTGGCTTTGGCTTTGGCTTTGGCTTTGGCTTTGGCCTGACGGACGGACGGACGGACGGACGGACGGACTGACTGGACTGACTGACTGGATTGACTGACTGACTGACTGACTGGACTCACTGACGGACTGGACGGACTAACTGGCTGGCTGGCTGGCTGACTGAATGAATGACTGATTGACTGACTGGCTGGCTGACTGGACGGACGGACGGACGGACTGACTGATTTGCTATACAGGTAGTCCTCGACTTACTTCCACAATTGAGCCCAAAATTGCTGTTGTTAAGAGAGACATTTGTAAAAGTGAGCTTTGCCCCATTTTACAATCTTTCCTGCCACGGTCGTTAAGTGACTCACTGCAGTTGATAAGTTAATCACACGGTTGTTAAGTGAATCTGGCTTCCCCACTGATTTTGCTTGTCGAAAGGTGATCACATGACCCTGGCACACAGTAATGGTCATATGTATGAGCCAGTTGCCAAGCATCTGAATTTTGATCGCTTGAGCATGGAAATGCTACGAAGGTTGCAAGTGTGAAAAATGGTCATAAGCCACTTTATTCAGTGCCGTTGTAACTTTGAGTGGTCACTAAATGAACTGTTGTAAGTCGAGGAATAACTGTACAAAACTAGACATTTGGCATCAAATATGCAATATTAGAGTACTATTTAAAAGAGAGAATAGTGGCTAAATCCTCTTGTGTGTTGGAATGCAAGTGTGGCCACTTCTACCCCTTCCAATTTCAAGAAAGAGTGCATTCTAGCCACAGCAAGGAACTAGAAGATACTGGATGTAAAATTATCATGTCAGGTTCATAACCATTTCTGCCTCTTATTAACTGGGAGAAAATCCTGTTCAACTCAGATCAGGCAGCAATGCAGCCAGGAAGCTCAGACTGGATATCTTTTCCTTCTTGACTAATTGGGAGTATCATTGCAGAGAGAAAAAGAGAGCCTCTGCTGTTGTTGTGGTCTCATGCAGTTGAGTGAAACCCAGAGAAGTAAGGCAAGAGGGGAGGAATGAGAAGGAAGTCAATATAGAAGAAAGGGGTGAGAGGAAAATGCCTCTGGAAGAAAGGCCTCCGAGACCGCCTTCTCCAACATACCCCCCTGAGACCGATTAGAGCCCACAGAGTTGGTCTGCTGGTGGTCCCGTCAGCCAAACAGTGTCGGCTGACGGGCCCACGAACGAGGGCCTTCTCTGTGGCGGCACCGGCTCTCTGGAATACACTACCCCCCGAGATCCGCATAATTCCCACCCTGCCAGCCTTCAGAAAAGCAGTAAAAACATGGCTTTGTCGACAGGCCTGGGGCCAATGATTTTAATATAACACCGATTATTCTTGGCCCCATGAGTGCATCATTGGGTTTTTAAATTGTGTTTTTTTTTAAAAAATGTTTTAAAATGTTTTAATTGTTTACATTATTTTAATCTTGTTCTTAAATTTTTTAACTGCTTTTTAGATTTTGTATTTAATATGCTGTGAGCCGCCCAGAGTCCCTTTGGGAGTTGGGCGGCATACAAATCTATTAAATAAATAAATAAAATAAATAAATTCCCAGATATCGTTCTGACTTCACTGTTCAGTCTCAGGAGCACATACAGTTGGAAAGGGGTGAGGCAAAGAAAATGGGGCGATAATCTGACCTTGGAGCTTGCCTTCGGAAGTCGTGGGAGCTTCATCACTGGAGGCTTTCAAGTAGAGACTGGACTGCCATTTGTCGTAACATGTTTGGGTGGGTGGGTGATGGAAAAAAGCAGGATTAGGAGGCCAGAACCAAAACTATGTAGGATACTATTTTATCTTTTTAATATAGTTATTTTCCTGATCCCCATCTCCCCTCTCCCTCTTAATGGTATCCTTCCGAAATTACTGGGCTGCCGGGAGTTTTTATCAGCAGGTCTAAATTAATCTCTTGTAGACCAAATTTGACAGTTAGGGCCAAAGTTGGCCATCCTTGTTCTAATTGCCAGCTCTGATGATGTCAGGATGAGGCCCAAATGAAATCACCACATTTTCCCCAAGTAATGTCCTACAGTACTGTCTTTCCTCATGAAGGGGGGAGGAACATCTCCAGTTGAGTAGAAATTAGGGCGATGGCCGTTCAAAGTGCATCACAGTCCTACCAACTGTTCCATAGGGGGCAAATCATGATAGAATTTATGAACCTGATCCTTTGGACCTCGAACACAGAGCATATCCTACCCCTATAGAGTAAAAAGGGATTTTAAAAGATCAGTAAATTTTTGTGCTTGACAATGACTCTGATGGAGACCTGGTCTTTTGAATTATATAGCACTTAGAACTTTAAAAATCCTACAGAATAACCAGCAGGTTGTGCTCTTTGCTGATGGCCAAAGAAGAGGTTGCCATGTATCCAGTGGTGAAATCCAATTTTTTTTTACTACCGGTTCTGTGGGCGTGGCTTGGTGGGCGTGGTGTGGCTTGGTGGGCATGGCAGGGGAAGGATACTGCAAAATCTCCATTCCCTCCCCACTCCTGGGGGAAGGATATTTATTGCAAAATCTCCATTCCCACCTCACTCTGGGTCCAGCAGGTATTTGCTGGTTCTCCGAACTACTCAAAATTTCCGCTACCGGTTCTCCGAACTACTCAATATTTCCGCTACCGGTTTTCCAAAACCTATCAGAACCTGCTGGATTTCACCCCTGCATGTATCTAGTATCAGTCTACAGTGGACCACTAAAAACGAGAAGTCTTGCTGTATCTATGTGACTGAAGAATTTATTAGCAGCCTTGTTTGAATAGCTCTCAAACAAGTGAAAGCTACTTGAGAAAGTTCAAGAAAAGCTTTAATAGCCCCCAGTTCTTCGGAACACCCCCTTGGTCTTAACTATTGCCAAATGAAACTAAGTCCCACCATAGCTTCTGGTTTCTCCTCTACAGCTAAGTCAGAAATATGGACCGGTATTCACGATCTACTTGGGCTCTACACCAGCTGTGGTGCTTTATGGACATGACGTAGTGATGGAGGCCTTGGTTGCACAAGGAGAGGAGTTTGGTGGCAGAGGAGCAAATCCCATCCTTACGAAAACTGCCAATGGAACAGGTTTGTTTGAAGGGATTAATCACAAAAAGGGCCAAATCTACACAGGCATGATCAACTCTCCAGACAGAACAAAAGTAGATTTCAGAAAACAACCATTCTTTTTCAGCCACACATTACACCCAACCTCAACAACACGGGTAGGGAATCCCTGTGCCCTCTGATATTGTTGAATAGTTTGAATCCAAACTATTGGCTCTGCTTTCTGGAATCACTTAAGACTTATGGTTTAGCGAGTACCAAAATATTACAGGTTTCCCATCTCTTAGGAAGAGATTGGACAAACATTTGTCTGAAATGGCATAGAGTGAAATGCCTGAGCAGCGGGTTGGACTAGAAGACCTCCAACGTCCCTTCGAAGTCTGTTATTCTGTTACTTCTTTAGCGATCACTCTCACTAGGTGTCTCATAAACCCAGTTTTGTCCACTGAACTCCTATAAGTCCTCCAATAGGGGGATAGTGATTGATCTTTAGAGTCACAGCATACTTTCTTTCTGAGATGGCTTAAATGGAAGTGTTCTAGATTTTTTCCACAACTCTTTGAGGCAGGTTGGGCTGAAAGAGAATGATTGGTCCACAGACACTTACTGAATTGGTCTAATTGTAGGAACATGAACCTAAGTCTAACGTTTTAACCACTGCATTACACTGTTTCTCTGTCCTAAAATGTACAGATAATAAGAGTCAAGGGAAACTAAATTTCAGGTGGAACTACATACTCCATAAAACTATGCTCTCTTTTTATCAGTTAAAACCATTGTCTAACCCAGCAACTGGTTTGTAGAGAGGCAAATCTCTAGGGGCGTGCATAAGCGCACCAGCGTGCCTACCATCCCTGTCCTAATGTTCCCTCTTATCAGTACCCATCTTATGTATATAAACAATGTTATATCTATGTATATTACCAATACGTACTTGACAAAATAAATAAATAAAAATAAATAAAAAATCAAGTCTTACTTTCCAACCATTTGCCCACTCAAAACCTCATTTATTGCTTGGTCCTGATTCTTTATCTACAAAGTCTATTAGGAGATTTAGGAGCAAAGAAAAGGAGAAAGATATACTAACCATACACATTACCTTGATAGTGGAAAGCAAGGGACAAAGACATATGGGCTGATCAACTATTCCAGACTAAATGAGTGTGCAAACATTAATTATGAGACAGGATACAGAGTTCAGGTCAAAGAATAGTAAGCCATAGTCATTTAATTTCTTTTGATGAGACAGTCAAACTTTTTTAGAGGGCAAAGGAGGTACTTGCTCTGGGTTCCTTGCATGGAGATGTTTACTGAAGTCTAATTCTGTATTTGAAATGTTCAGATAGATGTTTTAATAAAGGTTTCCCGTATCTAGTCATATCCAACTTTAGGGGGTGGTGCAGGGGCGGGTTGCTGACTTACCAATACCGGTACGCTGCACGCGCATCTCCACGTTTCGTGCATGCATGCGCTCGCTACGCACGCGCACCCCCTCATGCGGTTTTGCTTCTGCGCATGCGCGGAAGCAAAATCTCACAAGGGGATGCACGTGCGTGTGAGATTTTGGCGAGATTTTGCTTCCGCGCATGCGCAGAAGCAAAAAAGCTGAATTTTTTTTAAAAAAAGATGGCGACGCGCGCAACTGACTGGCAAAGACAGCATTGGAGCAGTCGCGCGCAAATTGCGCAATTGGCCACTCCCTACCGGAGCTACGCACTGGACCGGACCAGTAGGAACCCATCACCAGGATGGTGCCCTCACTGTTTCCTAGCCAAGGAAGGTAGTGTTGTCTGAAGACGCTTCCATGGTCATGTGACCAGCATAATTATATGCTGAGGTGCACAGGACTTCCCACTGAAGTGGTACCTACTGTATTTTAAAGAGTATGTCGCACTTTTCCCCCCCTAAAAGAGGGTGGAAATGTTGGTGCGTCTTTTACACCGAATACAGCCATTTTGGGCCTCCCAAAGCCCCGCACCACGCAAAAATGGGGTGTGCAGAGGGTTTGGGAGGTCTGCAGAGTGCTCCTGAGGGCTGGGGGAGGGCAAAAACACCTGTTTTTGAAAAAAACAGGCAAAAAATTACCTGTTTTTCACAAAAACTGGGTGTGCAGAGGGTTTGGGAGATCTGCAGAGTGCTCCTGGGGGCTGGGGGAGGGCAAAAACTTTTTTTTTCTTACTTACCTCTTCGAAAACTTGGTGCATTTTATATACTGGTGCGTCTTATAGTCCGAAAAATACAGTATTTATCTATCATGGTGGCGCAGTGGTTAGAATGCAGTACTGCAGGCTACTTCTGTTGACTGCCAGCTGCCAGCAATTTGGCAGTTCGCTTCTCACCGGTTCAAGGTTGACTCAGCCTTCCATCCTTCTGAAGTCGGTAAAATGAGGACCCAGATTGTTGGGGACAATATGCTGACTCTGTAAACTGCTTAGAGAGGGCTGTGAAGCAGTATATAAGTCTAAATGCTATTGCTACTCGCATTTGTATGCTTTCAAACTGTGAGGTTGAGCAAGAACTGAGGCAAATAATGGGAGTGCGACCTGTGTTGCGGCACTCAGGTCTTGAACTGCCTACCTTCCGGTCAACAAGCCCATCATCTTAACCGCTAGGCCCCCATGCCCCCTTTATTCAAGGCAGCAAAGCTATTCAGTTACAGCAATGTTTTTCAACCCCAGAATTAAAGTTGCCAGATTCATAAAACCCTGAATTAAAATACATCAGCAAACCTCATTTCAAGTCTTCCCCCTGCCCTCATCATTACTTGGATATTGATTTCAATATATAAAAAGAAATGGAGAAAAGTTACATTAAATGGGATGTAATGAGAAAAATGTGTGGAGGGGAAAAATCTTCCAATGAACATTTTGCCCAGGGGCGGGTTCCTAATTTTTTTACTACCACTCTATGGGCGTGGCTTATTTTGTGGGTGTGGCTTGCCAGCCATGTGACCGGGTGGGTATGGGCCTCGGGAGCTTGGCAGCGGCTGGAGAAGCAGGGGGCATTGCCCACCCGCAATGCAGCCCCCGGCAGCGGTTCTTCTAGGAGGCTCCGTCCGGCCTGAATGCTTCTCCCCATTCGATGATCCTAGGCTCCTGCCGCCCGTTCTTTCAGCGTCTCACGCGCTCCCTCAGCCATCCTCCCCTGCTTGGACTCACTGTGCGGTAGGAAGGCAGCACATGCGCAGTGCCGGAAGCTCGGCTTCTGGGCATGCGCAGAAGAAATTTTTTTAAAAAATAAAAAAAAACTTTTTTAAAAAAAATGGCGGCGCCCAGGCACCAGCAACCGACCGCACCGGTACTGTGATGTCACCAGCAGGCCGCTACCTGTGCTAAAGAGTGGACCGCACCGGTAGGAACCCACCACTGATTTTGCCCCCAGGTTTCTAAGCTTTAAAAAGACCCTGAAGGAAGTGGTGGGTGTAGTTCAGCTTGACTTGAAAACAGCTGAATGCTTGTCCATCAATCTTACCTAGTTATTATCAACTGCTTATCTGCACTGAATTCCTTTCTAAAGACTTTACGAAATACACAATGACCAGGAAGGGATTTCGAAACATAAAAATGTACATGAAAGAGCTGAAAACAAACAACCAGCAGCCCTCCTCCAGTGGAAATGAGGCTAAGATGCAAAGAGGATTTTAACTCTGTTAAATATTTAGTTTAAAATTTTAAACAGGACCTGAAGCTGGAATGGGAGAAATCTTTTATTTCAGTTTTTAAAAAAGATTTAGTAAGTAGAAGTAGTCCTTGACATACAACAGTTCATTTAGTGACTGTTCAAAGTTACAACGACATTGAGAAAAAGTGATTTATGACCTGTTGGAAGAAATGTCCCTCTGGGTTCAGTTCCAAGTGGGGAAAAAGACACTGGAAACATGCAGACCGCTTGGAAAGATGGTTTTTAATGGTGGACAGGATCACATGCTTTGATGATGTTGGGTGAAAGAGAAATAAAGGGCAGAGATTCTGAGAGTGCCTGGGTTTTATGTCCTCTGTTGGGCTTTGAATTTGAGCTTGTATTCTGATTGGTTGTCAGACTCCCATGGGGCCATGCAGGGGCAACCCTGTTGTCTGTCCTGTGTGCCAAGTTTGGTTGAGCCTTGCTGGGTGATGCAATCTCCCCAGGTGCCATATGGTGAGTTCTGTTGCTAGATGGGTAGAGGGCTAATCCTATCTTTGTTGGATCTTGGGTGAGGGCAATTCCTACTATGGCTCTGCCTGCAGGAGGTAGATCTTTGTTATGTAGAATAGACTGGCCCAGGCCTTAATGGCCCATTGACAAAGGTGGGGGGGCTGAGTTTCTGCTTCCCTTTTAGGGGAAATATTCTGCCCTTTTAATATTTTCCTAAAATATCTCATTTTCCTAGGAGAGGGATGGGTGCTAACTTCCTACAATATTTTTCACCCATATGGTAGTATCCCCATGGTCACATGAACAAAATTCAGATGCTTGGCAACTGAATCATGGTTATGACAGTTGCAGTGTACCGGAGTCATGTGATCACCTTTTGTGACCTTCTGACAAGCCAAGTCAATGGGAAAGCCAGATTCACTTAACAACCGAATTACTTGTTGTGGCCTGCCAGCGGCCTGTGCAGCTGGTAGCTGATTCAGACAGTGAGGAGGCTGGTGTGGTGATTCGCCAGCGGCCTGTGCAGCTGGTACCAGAGTCGGACAGTGAGGAGGCTGAAAAAGACTTGGTGCCAGAGGCAGGGATTCAGCCAGGGCCTTCAGAACCTCCAGAGGCTTTCATGAGGGAAGGAGGAGGAGGAGGAGGAGAAGGAGGAGGAGGAGCCTGTTCTCAATGCACGCACGCGCAGAGCTGCCAAAAGGCAGGAATGGCTCCTGAGGAGAAGGACTACTCTGGAGTAAGGCTTGGGGTTAATTGGCCACTCTCATACCCTATTTAAGTGAGGAAAAGGACTGACCAATTTGCAGGAAACAACTTTGTTCATTCCACATCTTGTCTCTGACTGCAAAACTCCTGTTCACTTTCCTGCAATTTGCTCCTGGGCATTCTGCCAACAATAGTAAGATTGTGTGCTGTTATCAGACAGACTCTTTGTCGGACTTTTGATTCTTTTTGCTTGGACTATTGCCGGCTGTTAAGAAGGTTTAATTAACAGCTGTTGCTCCGAAAAGACTGATTTATCATTTCATTGACTTTAGAACGACTGCTAAGACAGATAATTAGTAGTTTGTTAATATTAAAACAAGGTTTGTTCAAACTCTGTTTGTGCTGTATTCCTTGGTCCGGCAGCTGGGTCAGAACATTACTGACTTATCAACTGCAGTGATTCACTTAATAACTGTGGCAAGAAAGGTCATAAAATGGGGCAAAACTCACTTAATAACTGTTGGGTTCAATTGTGGTTGTAAATCAAGAACTACCTCTACATCTGAAAGAATTCATCTCTTAGGCAAGACTTATCAACGAAAATACTGGATGTTGTTCAGTTGGTCAAGTTTCTGACTAAAGAATTAAATTAGTGCCTCTAGCATAAAAAAGATCGAAGAAGATAGTACGGATGTTAACATATTCCTGACTGATGCTGGAGATTGTAACAGGCAAAACAAGTTCCATATTAGAGGCATGAGTGAAAAAGCAGAGAACACTAATATGATAGGTCATGTAGTTAAAAAATACAATGATCTCCTCCTTATCTAAATAGGACATACAGTACTGTAGTACATACACATAGCATTTCACACACTCTTACACACACACACACACACACACACACACACACACTTACAAAAGTGAAAATATCAAGACATTATAATTTTGTTCCCAAATGAATCTACTAGAGGTAATTTACAAGAAAAATGTAAAAATGTACTTTGGTGGCATCAAACCCCAATAGAAATCTCACATGTATCTTCTCAATATTCAGTGAGATGCTGGTAAGGCTGTAAACCGAAGGGAACATTCTTCCACTTTTACTGGAAATGTGATAAAGTATCAGATTTTCAGAGGAGCATGTTTAAAGAAATGTCTTAAATTACAAAAAAAAAAAAGTCAATTCTGCCTGAAGCTAGATCCTGGCAGTCACTGGGAGTCAACATTGACTAAAAGATACCAACTCCCACCTCCACTGAAATAGAAATATTTGGATATTTCATTGGATAGATAACTTGAAAAGATATGGTCTGTAGCTTTACTTGAAAAAATACTCCAGTAAAATGCATTGTATGGCAAACCACAGCATTGAATCATTGTTTAAGAACAGGGGTATCCAACCCTGGCAACTTTAAGACTTGTGGACTTCAACTCCCAGAATTCCCCAGCTAGCATGGGAGATGAACTTCCAGGAGTGGACTTCTGTGGACTTCTGGGAATTGAAATCCATCAGTCTTAAAGTTGCCAAAGTTGGATGCTCCTGTTTTAGAAGGAGTGGTGGAATTTCATTCATTATTTATATAAGAGAGAAACATTCTGGAAACAACTTTTTATCAAATATTGTGAGCATGTTAAAATGTAATAGCACTATGTGATTTTTTGAAGTTCAAATAAACATTTAATTGGGGGGGACAGATGAGGCGGTGTATGTTTGACTTTTTGTTTGCTCATTTGTTTCTTTAGAAATCAAGTGCAATTCAAAAGAAAGACCATTGGTTGATAGTTACTGTATTTGCTAACCTGAAGAAGCTTCCAGATTCAATACACAGTTTGAAAAGGCTCAAGTAGTAAAGGATAGGCAAGACTGTCTGGTTGCTGGGTGATCAGAGAGAACACTGTTAGATCAGAGGGTCAGAAAGTTTGTGTCAGGGTTCCAAATAGCATCCAAAATTAAATCAGAGTCCGAGTCAAAGTATTCCTCAAAGTCCCAATTTATTATTAGAGCCATGTTGGTACATCTGGGTGAAACCCGAATCTGAAGTCCCCCGGGTTTCACCACCCAGTTGAAAGTTCAAGTCCTTGTCCCCACACCCACAAATCCATCACGTTCTCCAATCTCCAAGTGCCATGCTGGCAGAATCCACCCATCTCCTTCCGTGCAGGTGCAGAGGCGCAGAGACAAAGGATGACCTTGGCTTTCTAGGAAGCAATTTGTTATGGCTACATACTAACAACCTCATACCATCCCTCTTCCCATTTTACCATAATAGAGAAAGCATAATAGAATAGTATAAAGTGTGGCAGGCCAAAGACTCCAAATAAAAATGGCTTCGGACTGACAGGTTAATTATTTCCATAGTATAACATTGTACATTGCATTGCCTCATATTTCTCCATCACAAACAATTGGATAAACAGCACAAGAATTTTTTCATTAGCATTATGAAAAATACACTTGTTGTGCAATGTATTTTAAGAAAGCCTTTTCAACCATTGTGAGCAATCTCTTCTTCCATTCATTTTTATTTCTTTGCTCTCCTCAGGAATTGGCTTCAGCAATGGAGAAACATGGAAACAACTCCGTCATTTTGGAGAGACCACACTGGACATGTTGGGCATGGGCCAGAATATTGAGAAGAAAATCCAGAAAGAAGCTGGTTTCTTAGTGGAGAGACTGAAGAGCACAAACGGTAAGAATTCAGTTCCTTGCTCAAGGTGGTCTTCTCTAGCAAACATGTTGAAGTAGACTCAAGAAGCAAAAGTTAGAAAAGTAAGGAAAAGGTTAGGAACACTTGGAGCATCCCAAAAGGTATCATGGATGTATAAGCAAAAAGTACATCCACCCAGCAATGAAAAGTTAAGACCTTTCTTCTTAGATGAGAGTAGGGGTTTCCAACGTTGGCAACTTTAAGACTTGTGGATTTCAACTCCCAGAATTCCCCAGCCAGCCATGGGAGTTGAAGTCGCCAGGTCTTAAAAGTTGCCAAGGTTGGATATCCCTAGATTAGAGTTTAGTAATCTAGAATGTTCATCCCTCCATCTTGGAAATAATATATTTGTCCATTGGCAGGAAGGACATTTGATCCCACCAGTTTCCTCAGTCAGACAACAACCAACATCTTATGTTCAATTGCCTTTGGGAAACGCTTTAATTATGAAGACAAGGATTTCCTGAGATTCCTTCACTTGTTGGATGAAAATGCCAGCCTTCAAACTAGCACAATGACAAAGGTAAGTATAGGAGGGGATCACGCAACGGAATTTCCATTCCAGATGTGAGGCGGGCTAGGATAACCCTGCAAACATTAGGAATGTGGAGAGAAAAAGAATCAAGTCTTTGGTATTTCTCTCCCCACTGCAAAAGAATTAATGCTGAAATCGCTGGCTGTGAACGTCTGGGAGTTGAACTCCACACTTCTTAAAGCTGTTGAGATTGACTAACACCAGTCTAGCATATCATCATGACTTCCCCTCCCCCTTGTCTTCACAGCTGTACAATATTTTTCCAACAATCTTGGATTATCTTCCTGGATCTCATCAGAAGATATTTAAAAATACAGAGGAGTTAAAACAGTTTGTGTCAAGGCAGGTGGATATGCACCAGAAGACCCTGCAGCCTGAGCATCCAAGAGATTTTATTGATGCCTTTCTTATCAAAATGGAGCAGGTAAAGGATCTCTGAGGCAACTCCTCAGATCAACCTTGTTTAATGGCTAAGGTAACCAGCCATGGTAGCAGGACGTCTGAAGGAGGCAAGACTCCATAAACACAGATCTTCATTCTCGATCTTATATTTTCTAGAGCAGGGCTGTCAAAATCCTGGCCTCTGGGCCAGATGCGTCACGTGCTGGCCACGCCCACACCCAGTTTAGCAAAGGGGGGAAAAGTCCCAATATGTCACGTGCCGGTGCCGTGTCGATGTGAGTTTGACACCTCTGTTCTAGAGCATAGATGATGGAGGAAAGGGGTAAATAATGTGTATTTTAATGTATGATGGCAACAGATGACAGCATCTGATATTTACTTTAAGATACTGTAAGTAGGATAAAGTAGGATAAATAGTATTGGACCTGAATAGAATTAGATGAAAGAGCAACCAGAGCTGTTGGTTAGACTAAGGAAAATTAAAAATCCCAGAAAAAACTAATGACAAATAATATGAGAATCCCCTTTGTATTAATTTATGTTGAGGCGCAATGTAGAGGAGAGCAAAGAGTGGTAGGAAATCTTTTTCATCTTGTTCTACAACTACCCTGTTTCCCCCAAAATAAAACATCCCCTGATAATAAGCCCAATCGGGCTTTTGAGTGCATGGCAATAAGGCCAAGCGCTTATTTCAGGGTTCAAAAAATATGACAGGGTCTTATTTTCGGGAAAACACGGTACTTCTGGATTGAAGAAAAGGGGGGGAAAGGCAGTGTGTTTGGGCATGGTAGACAATATTAGTAGTCTTGGGATGTAGGGATCTCTTGGCTTTTTATAGTTAAAAAAAAGTGTGAAAAAGAAACCTAGAGAGTTTGGGAATAGCACTTAGACTTATATACCGCTTCATAGTGCTTTACAGCCCTCTCTAAGCAGTTTACAGAGTTCAGCATATTGCCCCCAACAATCTGGGTCCTCATTTTACCGACCTCAGAAGGATGGAAGGTTGAGTCAACCTTGAGCCGGTGAGATTTGAACAGCTGAACTGCTGAACTGCAGTGCTGCACTTTAACCACTGCGCCACCTCGGCTCTTAAGGTAGCATCTCCATATGGGTCAGCTTTTCAGTGCTCAATTCCGGCCCGCGCTTGCAAACCTTTGTACCCATTGCAAGTCTTTTTATAATCACAAGAAAATGTCACCGTTCTGTCTTTGGCAGATAAATGCATCAATGGAAAAGTTATTGTATGTTATGTAAAGTTTTGAATATTGTTACAAGAATGATTTGTAGTGATTACACTGGATCTACAGAGTGGGCAGATTCTCGTTGGTGAGAACACTTGGCCCTACAGCTCTCCCTCCTCCTTGGTGAGGCTCAGGTGTCAGGATACCTGGCCCTATTTCATCATATTTGATTGACCCAGTGAAGATGGTAGCTGCAGGGAAGGACTCCGCTAGGCTGGGACTTTGTAGACAATACTTTCTTAAAAACTAAAGCCATAGGCATCCATTAGAGCCAATAGTTTGTTCAGTTTGCATTATTGCATCATTATATAAATGACACAGGTTGTGTAATTCTTTACATTAGTCACACCAGTTGCACAACAATTAGATGTGGATGATGATATCACTTGCCCCTTTTCCCCTCAACCCCAACGCCAAAGCTGTTCTCTTTTGTCATTGCTCAGCTCTTTCCTAACCAGTTTGGAGGAAAAGAGTAAAAAAAGGAGAATTAAATTCCCTTTCTGCCATTCTTTTTTACATGGGGGAATAAATGGAAGAAGTGAAAGGAAAGGGTCGGGGTGGAATTTAATTGCCAGTGGAATAACAGCACTCAAGTGGAAAATGGGTCAAATATCACTTTCTCCACCATCTCTCTTTCTTGATCAGTTGAGGAATGCTTGAGGCCAGAACAAATATTTAAAAGATTTGTTTTCAACTTTTTAAAAGTGTCAGGCAGACCAAGGAAGGATGATGGTGATTTACCTTCAGTCTTCTTTCACCTCTATCTCTAATAGTTGTAGGCATGATCTAGCGAAGGTAGGTGGAGGAGATTGTGTCCTCAGTCTCCAAAGTGTCTTTAGACTGTTCTTGAATTACTGAGAACTGGTACTGCACAACTATTCTGCATGTGTTTCTTTCAGCCTTTTCCTGATTAAGACACTGTTATAATTTATTTGTTGAGTTTGTTCATGTCTGGAATACCATATATCCAACTATTGAGTAAAACATTCCAATTCTGTAAAGTATAACAACGCCCTTGGAGAGAGTGATGTAAGATGTTGTGCACATAGTCACATAGAGATGGGACTTACATTACATTAAACCAATGTTTGCTTAAGCATAGTTTACTGAATAAATCACAATTCATAGAACACATTAAGCCTTAAATTATGACTTACAAATCTCAATAGGTTCATACAACATTCTAAGCAACAACAAAAAAAGACATCACATACAGTATGCAGATGTGTGAACTCAGCCTTTGTGAGATGGAAACCTATAAACTCATAAAGAAAGAGTTATTTTGTTTAAGTCAACAATGCCTTTCTAAACATTTGTCCTCCATCCCAACACTTTGTACAGGAGAGACTGAATAGCCATTCTGCCTTTGATCTTCGCGGTTTGGTGAGAAGCACCTTAGACCTTTTCACTGCAGGAGCACAATCAACCAGCCTTGCCCTAAAATATGGACTTCTGGTTCTCATGAAGTACCCCAAAGTACACGGTAAGATAATAATATTGGATTTGCCTATTTAAGCTTTATATAGAAGTGTACCCTCCATGGTGAAAACAAATGTAAACTCGGAAGGCCTACTTTTCTGTGTTCGCACTAAGGGATTTTTTTGTTTGTTTTTTTTAAATAAATATACAAATATTAAAAATGCAAAGTTAAAAAGAAACCAATGGTGAAAAGGAAGATGAAGAAAAACAGAGTAAAAACCTGAGGGTGTAAAACAGAATTATTGTTGTTCATTCATTCACTATTCAATTTTGAATAGTTCTGCAGCAAATACAGGTAACATTTTGTCAGAATTTATTTAAACGTTGTAATCAATGATTAGTGATAGAAAACATTATACTTACATTTTATATAATGGAGACATGGAGATCAAAATTCAGAAATTGTCTGATAAACAGAATTCAATACATACAGTACATTGATAAAAATTGTTTGAAAACCAAGAAATACCATGGCATTTTACCTGTTAGATAAAGATTCCACTATTAGATTCCACTGTATCTGTTGGGATAAGAATTACTCTCATCAGAGGCGAAATGAATCTTTTCCTGAAACACTGACATTATCAAAATAAACCGCAGTTCAAATGCTAAGGTATAAGATATTTATTTTGTTACAAAAATAAAAAATCACATCCTGGCTATAAACATAGGTGTTGCTTCGTACAGAAGCTGAAGACAAAAGGAAAGATCGAAAGAAAGGAATGTACACATGCGTACTAGGAACATATTAATCACGTGCTCAGGAATAAACCATTATATTTGATAGGGATGCATCTCCCTGCATATACATGTAACAGGCAACATAAAATCACTGCCTGACAGTATCAGAATATTCTTAGGTGTTCTTAATATGGAGAACTACCGTATGCAGATGTCTTTGCTCAGCTATGGAGCCAACTCTGCAGGGAAGCTTGTGTTACAATCCACATTTTTCTATCCAGAGAAAATTCTTAAAGAAATTGATTCTGTGATTGGCCCATCCCAAACACCCTGCATGGCTGATCTTGATAAGATGCCCTACACGGATGCTGTAATCCACGAAATTCATCGGTGCCTAGCTCTTGTGCCACTGAATGTGCCACGTGCTGTGATCAAGGATACTTTCTTCAGGCAGTATTTCATTCCCAAGGTGAGTCTACAGCTGCTACATATAATCTGCAACTAGAGCTTTGCACACATCTGCCACGTTCTTATTCCTTCTTAATTAGCAGGCACATTATAATTGTTAAATTGGCATAAAAGACAAATGTATGAGAAATACACCCATTTGACTTAAATTGCAGTTACAGTAAATATATATCAAATTTAGCTTTTGGCTTGGTTTCACCTATTAAAAAATAATAATACTTTGGACATGACATTTCAAAGTCAGATTCATAGCTCAAAATAAATTCATGAATGAAGGCAAATATATGTGTCCCGGGATAATGTTGCAGGATCCAATCTGGGTCACTCACCGGAACCAGAGGTTTCGTCTTCCAAGCTTTCAGACTCGTGCTGGAGCCCATCTTCAGGGAACTTCTCTCTAGTAGTATGTGTGCTGTTCTGTGTGTGGGATTTATTGGGCCTGTTGTAAGTGGCTTTTTAGATATTGATTGGGGTGTGTCGATGGCTGGCTTTTAAGTCATTAGCTGTCCTTTGTTTGTGCTGCCCAGACCTCACCTTCTAAGTACTTGATAGGCTGGTGGTAACTCAGCATTCCTGTTTCCCAGGCTTCAGTCACAAATTGTGTCACTCTACCATAGGGCATCCTTACACAGACTGGTAGATGCATGCCCAAAGGAATTCTGGGAGTTGTAGTCCCAGCAAATATATGTGATTTTAGATGAAGGATGGCTGATTCTCAATAATAGCAATAGCAATAGCACTTAGACTTATATACCGCTTCATAGTGCTTTACAGCCCTCTCTAAGCGGTTTACAGAGTTCAGCATATTGCCCCCAACAATCTGGGTCCTCATTTTACCCACCTCAGAAGGATGGAAGGCTGAGTCAACCTTGAGCCTGGTGAGATTTGAACAGCTGAACTAGCAGTCAGCTGAAGTTGCAGTGCTGCTTTTAACCACTGCGCCACCTCGGCTTCTGGGAAGTGTATGGGAATAAGCTTCCCATACACTTGTAACAGAAATATTTAACACTATTGCTACATGAACTATTCATATCAGTGTAATACATCACTATGTCTGCGTCCAGTCTCAATGCATCACTAGGAATGGCTGGTGGGTTTTCCTGTGTTTATATCCACATAGTCCTTGCTAAAGGATTCAGAATAAGCGTTTGAGGACTGTAATCTCACAAAGGCTGGAAGTAGCTACTAGGAAGAAAGCTGTTTCTATATAATACCTAAAACATGAATCTCAAGCCTCTCATATTACATACCAGTACCTGGAATTATCCTACTTATTCTTAGACATCACAGCAATTTTACCCAGGCCAATTTTAATTATCTCGGAATAATAACATTCCATCTAGTATACATTATGCTGGTTGAGCTGAAACTCCTACAATTCTCTGTTGGTTCTGCTCATTAAGAATTCTGATGGTTATAGTCAGGATCATTCTAGAATACATAACAAAGCATCAGTGATGTATATTATTTGTTTTAGAGGGGTATCAATCCCCAAATCAACTATTCTAGCACAAAGATGGACTTATCTTGGTGTATGTACATTTCTGCTAGAATGTTTTTCTCTTTGTTTTTTTTGAAAAAGTATCTCTTTTACATTGAACTTGTCATTGTCTAACTAGGGAACTACTGTATTTCCGGCTCTGAAATCCTCTTTGTATGACAGTAGAGAATTCCCTAACCCACAACAATTTGATGTCGGGCATTTCTTGGACAAAAAGGGAGCTCTGAGAAAGAGTGAATTCTTCATCCCTTTTTCCACAGGTAAAGATATCCTAATTTTAGAGCTGAAATCAAGGGAGAGAGTCATGTTAATGCTGATGGTTTTTTCTAGATCAATTGAATATTTTATTCACATTTTTTTTGAAAGCAGAAATAGAAAAGTAGTCAAACACATTTCCAAATGAATGTAGAAAGGATTACCTTAAATGTCCAAAATAGCTATTAAATGCCTGGGGATTCCCCCTGTATTAAGTTTGTTATATCTGATATCCCCATTGTTGGACATTTTACTCTTTTAAGCAAACTGCCACAAATAAATTATTCTTCCCTCATTTTTGCTTGCAGGCAAGCGGGTTTGTCTAGGCAAGAAATTGATAGACATCATAATATTTATCGTCCTGACAACTATTTTGCAGCATTTTACTCTGAAGCCATTGGGGGGTCCTGATGAACTTGATACATCACCAACAACTGGATTTCTAACAGTTGCCCCCAAATCATACCAGTTCAGTGTTGCCCCTCGTTAAACAGAATCACTCAACCAACCTTATGGGCTCCAAATACTGCAACTGTTTTCACGTCAGACCTTGAAGTTCCTGATCCAGTACCTGACACGTAGTGCTTGAAAGAAAAGCAATTTCTTTGAATGTTATTGTATTTTTGTGATTTTTTTTAGTTGCTTTTTAAAGTGCATGATATTCAAAAAGGTGAAGTATAAATGTTTAAATAATTTTTCTAAAAATGAAAAGCAGATTTTGAGCAAGTGATGGTTATGAGAGATTTGTGAGTAAAGGAGAAGACCAGAATTGGATCCAATTATTTAAGTTCTTATGTTCTTACAAAAAGAAGAGGCAGAAAAATATTGTTCTCTCCACATATTTTCTTTCTTTCTTTCTCTTTCTTTTCTTTATTTTGCTTTCTTTCTTTCTTTCTTTTTTCTTTTCCTTCCTTCCTTCCTTCCTTCCTTCCTTCCTTCCTTCCTTCCTTCCTGTCTTTCTCTATTCATTTCTCTATTTATTTATTATTTGAATTTATATACCCACCCACTTGATATCTAAAAAAAAAGTATAGAGACATAAGCAGGGTGCTTATGTTGGTTTTTCGATACAAATTTTGCTTTGTTCCACGGATCATTTTAAATAAAAAAAAACTATTATCCATTTACAATCACACATATTCATAACAATCCACACAGTCAGCTTTCCTTTCTCTCTCACGCAGAACAAATGTTGCATGACATTTGCATGACATCTGTTGCATCATGAGCTGAAGTGGTGCAGTGGTTAAATGCAGCCATTGCAGGCTGACTGCTAGTTCAACAGTTCAGCTGTTCAAATCTCACTAGGCTCAAGGTTGACTCAGCCTTCCATCCTTCCGAGGTCGGTAAAATGAGGACCCAGATTGTTGGGGGCAATATGCTGAACTCTGTAAACCGCTTAGAGAGGGCTGTAAAGCACTATGAAGCGGTATATAAGAAAAGTGCTATTGCTATTGCTATTGCTATTGCATCACCTAATTGATTTTAGTGGATCTTGAGATCGAACTAAGCAAGATTGACCCTAGTTAAAGCTTAAGAGTCAGGGAATCCAAACAATAATTCCGAAAATGGAAAAATAAAAAACCTAGAAGAAGCAAATGCCAAGTCATTTTATATGGTTGCCAAGAAAAAAACATGAATGTGTGTCCAACTCAGATTTGAGGGAATCTTAGCCTTGAAAGAGAAAGCAGTAGAACTTACAAGGAAGATTCAGATGATTGAGGCAATGGTCAGGTCTCAGGTATGTCTAAGGCACAGATGACAGTAGGAGCACTGTCCTCAGTGATGGCTACTCTCATGTCAAATCAATCAACATGCCTTCAAGTATTTCAAAATCCATTCAACAATTTTATTGCAACTGGTGAACATGATAATATGCTTCACACATGTTGAAATAGTCATCAAAAGACTTCATCAGCTACACTCTATCTTCAAAATGGTTCCACAATACCGGTAGTCCTCAACTGACGATCAGAACTGAGCCCCAAATCTCTATTGCTAAGCAAGATAGTTAAGTAAGTTTTGCCCCCATTTTATGACCTTTCTTGCCATAGTTATTAAGTGAATCGCTGCAGTTATTAGCATAATTGTTAAGTAAATCCAGCTTCCCTGTTGACTTTGCTTGTCAGAGGTCGCAAAAGGTGATCACATAAACCTGGGGCTCTGCAACCATCAGAAATATGAACCAGTTGCTGAGCATCCACATTTTGATCATGTGACCATGAGGATGCTGCAATAGTTGTTAAGTGTGAAAAACTCTCATATGATTCACTTTTTCTGTGCCATTCTAACTTTGAATGGTTACTAAATGAATGGTTGTAAGTCAAAGACAACCTATACTATCTTCCAAAAGCACCACAGATTTTGCAATTCATGAACTACTGTTGTTGGGTGTTTGCCTTGCATAACAAAAATACAGAGAAATCATCCTGCATCCTGATTCTTGTCATTCAAAGCCTGCCAAGTGTATAAATTTATCCTGGTGAACAACTGTTCCTTTCAAAATGACAGAGTAGAAATCCACATGATGACTATGTTCCAACCCTTGACCAATTGGAGGCTCATACGGTAAGTGACATCAGCAACAATTCAATATGCGTCCTATTTTTCTGAAACCATCTGAGAAAATGCAACCACATGCATCATATTTGCATAGGAGTAGCAGCAGCTACATCTGTAAAGTATAATTTTTGTTAGAGAAAATTATAAAAAGGTATGCCGACTTAGGAGCAGTGCTCATCTCCGTTTCAAGGCAATTGACCCACTGCTGTCCAAAGACATTTCTGCAGTCATGTGGCCAGCATGACATCACGGGGCACTGTTCCCTTCCCATCGAAGTTATCTACTTTTTATCTACTCACATTTGCATGCTTTCAAACTGCTAGGTTGGCAGAGGCTGGGGTGAGCTCACCCCGTCACATGGTGCTCGGGTGTCAAACCTGACCTGCCGGCTTTCCATTGACAAGCCTAGCGTCTTAACCGCTGAGCCACCGCACTCCCCTTTTTGGATCCATCACCAACTCTGGTTCTAAGATTTTGATCTCAATTCATCTTGCTATTTTATGGATTGGATCTCCATTGGACTAAAGCATGGGTGTCAAACTTGCTGCGTCACGTTGCCGTCACGTGATGTGTTGTGATGTTTTTTCCCTTTGCGGACCTGGGATGGGCATGATCTGCATGTGATACACCCGCGGGCTGCCAGTTTGACACCCCTGGACTATAGCATCACTTAAAATAACAGCTTCTGAGGCTTCAGTCCACTTCACTTTTGTACAATAATACTATTATTTCTGTAGACAATTACTAATGTATGCCATATATTTATATCAAAATACTATAATTACCAGTATCACCTGCTCCTTCTCTCTTAACTTTCTGTAAGTTTTCAAAATTCATATACTTTTCCAAAGATTTATATAAATTATTGTTAACTGCTACATTTAATTTAATTTAATTTATTGTTCTCATAAGCCGCCCAATCCCGTAGGACTCAGGGCGGCGTACAACAGAAAGAAGAGCAATCAATAAAAATACAATAATACAATATAATACAATAAAACAATTTTAAAAATTACAAAAGTTAAAACCAGTCATCCATGGGGTCATTAGATCTATTTCACTCCGCCTGCTGGAAGAGCCATGTCTTGATGGCTTTCTGGAAGGCCAGCAAGGTGGGAATAATTCGGATCTCTGGGGGGAGTTGGTAGTTACATTGTCCAAGAAGTGCAAATTTAAAAGTACTGGGAGACTATTCAACAGAACATGCATATTCTACTATTCAAAATCTTCCACTGTTTCAAGAATATTCAAAAATTGCTTCTCTACTTATATAACAATATCCCTTTTCCCCTTTTGTTCGAACTTTTATACTACTATAAAAGCAAAGAAAGTATATGCAAGAATATTTGGTCACATTTTGTCACATTTTCTTGAATCTTATAAATGGCAAGCCAGTATATTTATGCTTTCCATTTATATGGTCACGACATATTAACCCATCTTTCTATTCCTTTTTAATTTTAACTCTCTTTTATTTTGCTTGAAAGTGACCTTTTAAATTTAAATCAGTCTATTTAATTTAAAAAGATCCAGACCTCACTGATAACTAGCTTTCTGTTACTCCCCTGATGAGATTTGTTTTTCTTTCCAATCTTACACCAAAAATAACTAGAACAAAATAATCTGTAGTTTGGGTTGTGTCTAGATACAGTGTTTCCCAACCTTGGCAACTTGAAGATGTCTGGACTTCAACTCCCAGAATTCCCCAGACATCTTCAAGTTGCCAAGGTTGGGAAACACTGGAAGGAGAGCACTCAATTAACTCCCTTTGGGAGAACAAAAGCATATACCTCCTCACTAGTGTGCTATCCATTTAATGCAGTAATTACATCTTCGCACGAAACTCTCCTTTAGTTTTCCCACAGGATAAATTAAGAAACGGAGATAAACTTCTCTCCCTCTCAAACTTATTCCACTAATCTCCTCAGGCATATTGTGGACACCTATCACTCCATGTCCCAACTAAATTGTGGAGGTGACTTAAGACCCCTCCGCATAATAGGCAATACTTGCACCCTATCCGTGCCCTCCACCTTTTACCGCGGCCCAATGGCAAACTGGAAGGCGGGACTTCCGGCGCCGGTTGCTAAGACAAGCACGTTTCTTTCCTTAACAACGGCAAGGAGGCTGGCTTTTGGGGGCTCGGGGTCGAGGTGACGCAGGTGAGACGTACCGCCGAGTGCTCGTTTGGGGCTCCCGGCGTGGACGGAGCCGCTTCTCGCTTCCTCCTCGGACCGGGCGGCGTTCACCGGCCCCACGCCTTTCCTTTGGCGGGTCTGGTCCTCCCGAGAGTGCCGCCCGCCGCTGCTTTTAGCCGGGTCTTAGAGGACTCCTTTCTCCAGAGCGGCTGGGTGGGACTGTCCCACATTCCAGCCTGTGTATGATCCGCGGGCGGAGGCGAGCATCTGAGCAGGGCTCGGGAAGATGAAGCGGCTCGCCTGGGCTCTAAAAGAAGGCAGCCGAATCATTGTTTCAGCCGGCTCTGCGGTTCTTCCTCGCCGCTCCTTTCGGAGGTGCGTGGGAGGAAATTCGGATTTTCACTTAAGGTATATAATGCCTTCGGTTAGGGCTGGCCCTCTCTCCCGCCGGCCTTGAATCGCGTGGGAAGCAGGGTGTAATAACCTTTGAGCATGTGCAGAGTGTGTGTTTGCCCCACGAAATGAGTAGCTGGAGCCTAGCCCTTGCATAGATAGAAAGCTTTCTGGGTCTGGAAATGTACTTTTTAATGAATAAAACAGCAGGCTTTGTCACTTGATTATGGGTAGGAACTATTAGGAATAAAGAACTATAAGGGATAAGAAATATTCTCCTTAGCAATGAAGGGGACAGCAGAATCTTATTTTTTTTCTTAATATTTGACAAGCCATTCTAAATTAAAGGGATCCAAAATCAAGTGACCCAAATGGATCTTTTGGTTGTGCCTCAATAGGACATTGATTTCGATTCCATGTGATTGTCAGATCTAAAGTTACTGTGACATCTATTTGTCAGATCTAAAGTTACTGTGACATCTATTTTGTTGAGCCAACAACTCTAACCTCTAGCTATGGGTTTCAAAATAACTGAATGGTTGGAAGTTATTAACACACAGTATAGTTTTCACTATAGTTGGTACTTGGTGAAACCGTGTTTCACTAATTTTACAGCGAAACCACTGTGGGATAATTTACTTGGAGGCAATGCAGTTTTAAAGTCTCAAGATTATTGAAATAGTTGGCTTACAGAATAATTCAAAAACAACATAGCAAGAAAAGAATGATACAATGATACAAGACAGTATCTTTTATACAAAGATATGACAATACAGTTTTACAGTTACAATATTTAGAATGTCATTTAGAAGATCAAATGTCCTCAAAAAGAGTAACAGATAAGCAAGCTAAGCCCCTAGTACCTCCAAAATCACTTTTCCTGTAAGACACACTAACATTAACATTAACATAATTTTACTTAGTAATGCAAGGTTATTTGCCTAAGATTCCAGCATTTGGATAGCAAGATGGTATTTCCTTCCCGTCTTTGAGGTCTCTTAAATTTTGTCTTCCAAGAAGGCTGAATTACTGTATACATTTTTTGTATTTTGATTTATTTTATTGTTTATCCTTTAGTAGTTGCTTCTTACAATTTGCAATGAAAGATCAGAAATTTTTCAAATGTATCATATGCCAAGTGTACGGAGTATCTATGTTGCCTGTAAACAGCATACTGAATGATATTGTGTGATATTTTTAGAAGGAATGCAGCACATCGACATCCTTCTAATATCACCCAGTATTGTTGATTAATTCTTACTTGTCCACATCTTCCATTATTTTTTATGGAGCTACAGAATGATGTCTTGGTGATTTGGAAATTCATTATTTGAAACCGGCTTACACTGAAATATACTAATGTCCCATCTAGACCGGGGCCCCTACTCTACAGATTTTTAGGTTCTCTTCTTCTTATTATAATACACTTCAAATCTTTAAAATATATGTGATTACACAAGATTGGCCAAGTGATTAGCTATTAATTCCACTGGGGGGAAAACATCAGTCACCATAATTCAAGTATTTTGTTACTGTTACTATTTGAAGCCTGCCTATTTTAACAATACTAGTAAGAACAAAACTGTAGACAAATGTAATTGTCATATAAATGACCGCTTATTTTTCTTCTCTTAAAAGGATTTGCCTGTATTCTAAATATTATGCTGTATTGTTTTTTTCTTTATTTTTCTATATAGCATAAGGTATTTCTCCAAAACTGACCTGAATTCACATTGCTAGCCTACACGTAATTGGTTACCTTCAAGATATTCTGCCCCCACTTGAAGTCACAGTGGACAAACAATGGCAGACACCGGGGAGGGGAAAAAAGAAGAAGCAGATTATAAGAGACTTCACAGCTTCCCACTGATTAGGGTAAGAATGGAAGTGAAGAAAGATGATACATTCCGAATCAGAAAATACTGAAATTTAATGCCGTTTTTATATCTTAAATTTGCCACAAAATCTAACCAGAAGAGTGAGAGGAAGGATGGAGAGAACTACCGGTAGTTGCCATAGTGACGGAAGAATTATTAGTTTATCTGCGAAAATCTGATTACCCAAGGTACACAGAACACCTTTGATCAAAATGTGCATTTCTGTCCCTCATAGCTTAGTAAGCATCATCATCTTTCATGGTTGTTTTGTACGATATCTAACCATGTTTTTTATAGTGTATCTATGATGAAGAAATCGTTGCTATGGGCCCAAGCAAGCTGATAACTTCTTTCTTTGTGTTACATAATGCTTGCGAAGTTTTCTAATCAAGGAGAGTCTACTCTCCCCTCCACGTTGGAATGATGAAATGTGGTTCATTCTAAAGTTGGCAGAATAGAATAGAATAGGATAGAATTTTATTGGCCAAGTGTGATTGGACACACAAGGAATTTGTCTTGGTGCATATGCTCTTAGTGTACATAAAAGAGAAGTTCGTCAAGAATCATAAGGTACAACACTTAATGATAGTCCAGGTACAAATAAGCAATCAAATCATATTAGGAACCAATCAATATAAATTGTAAGGATAGAAGCAACAAAGTTACAGTCATATAGTCATTTGTGGGAGGAGATGGGTGATGGGAACGATGAGAAGATTAATAGTAGTGCAGACTTAGTAAATAGTTTGACAGTGTTGAGGGAATTATTTGTTTAACAGAGTGATGGCATTCGGGGAAAAACTGTTCTTGTGTCTACTTGTTCTGGTGTGCAGTGCTCTATAGCGTCGTTTTGAGGGTAGGAGTTGAAGCAGTTTGTGTCCAGGATGTGAGGTGTCTGTAAATATTTTTACAGCCCTCTTTTTGATTCATGCAATATACAAGTCCTCAATGGAAGGCAGGTTGGTAGCAATTTTTTTTCTGCAGTTCTAATTATCCTCTGAAGTCTGTCTGTCTTGTTGGGTTGCAGAACCAAACCAGACAGTTATAGAGGTGCAGATGACAGACTCAATAATTCCTCTGTAGAACTGTATCAGCAGCTCCTTGGGCAGTTTGAGCTTCCTGAGTTGGCGCAGAAAGAACATTCTTTGTTGTGCTTTTTTGATGACGTTTTTGATGTTAGGTGTCCATTTTAGATCTTGCGATATGGTCGAACCTAGAAATTTGAAGGTCTCTACTGTTGATACTGTGTTGTCTAGTATTGTAAAAGGTGGAAGTATGGGCGGGTTTCTCCTAAAGTCTACCACCATTTCTACGGTTTTGAGTGTATTCAGTTCCAGATTGTTCCGGTTACACCACAAGGTTAGTTGTTCAACCTCCCGTCTTTATGCGGATTCATCATTTTCTCGAATGAGTCTGATCACTGTTGTGTCATCTGCAAACTTCAGTAGTTTAACAGATGGATCGTTAGAGATACAGTCATTGGTATAGAGAGAGAAGTGAAATGGAGAGAGCACATAGCCTGGGGGGGGGGGGGCTGTGCTAATTGTACAGGTATCGGATGTGATTCTGCTTAGCTTCACCTACTGCCTCCTGTTTGTTAGGAAGCTAGGTTTATTCCAAGGCCTTAAGTAAGGTCAAAAATCAGGTTTAAGATTTTTGTATGCACGAAGATAGTAAAAAAATTGGTGGTAACTACAATGGAGGAATGTTTGGTGAACATGATCAATATGCTGAAATGTCTAAATCAACTTGTTTGATTAGAGAGAAGACAATATTGCATTTATTGGTAACTAGAAACCCCTTGTAGACTGTTTGCATTAAAGAAGTTAAAAATGATTCTTGCAGGTACTGGTTTAGCACAAATGGCTGCGGGAGAGAGGTGTGATAGTTTCTTCATTAACCATGATAAAGTGGCACATGTGGAGCTTTCCCCCTTTGTGTGACATTTGTGTGAGAAAGGAGGATTTTATCTGAAACTAGAGTGTATTGCGTAGACAAGGATTACTGGGGAGAAAGTCTGCCGACTTGTATTCTTGGTGCTTAATTGTCTGTAATGAATAAAGGTAAATTTAGTGGAAGAGATTTGAATCCTTCCATTCTTCGTGTCTTACCATCTGATTATGATTTAATGTTATGCAATAACCAATCTTGGCTTAATACTGACCAAGAACCTCTATGCTTGTAATTTTTTCTTAGCACTCAGACATGCCGGAAGAAATGCGAGTCGAGGCCATGGAATTGTGTGTCACTGCATGTGAGAAATATGCCACCAATAATGAGGTACTGACACTAAAACTTTTATGAGACACTAGATATGCTTCAATTAATTTTTAACCACCTCTTCCTAAAAGGAAAGGTAATAGAAGAAGCAATAAATCTATGTTCTTATAGACTCTGATGCCATTTGTATATATTAAAAAGCAGTCACCATAGTTTGTATGAATGCCTCTTTACCCCTGCTAAATCCCTTTCTATACTGAAATGGTAATAGAACATTTTCCCCCAACGTGATCCCTTTATGCTTAAAACCTAGCATTGCATAATATGTTAACAGCGTTTATTTTTTTTTGTAGCTCAGTGTAAGCAGTGTCACATGCATTTAGCCCCCTCAGTTTGCACATAGTTGTTTCCGTTGGAGGAATTGGATTCAGTTCTTATTTAGGGCAGAAAAATGCCTGCCAAGTTCCGTTCAAGCATCCAGGAAAGTGTGTTCATCATGCAAGTGCTTTAGATTTTATTTATTTATATTTCCTATTTCTAAACCGACCATCTCCCTGAGATAGATAAGCTGTGTTCCCTATGTCACTCAGATGACATTATCTCCTGCGGCCACTGGTTTAGCGCATATGGCTGCAGGAGAGAAGCTAGGGTAGTTTCTTCAGTAATCAGGACAAAGCAGTACATGTGAGGCTTTCCCCCTGCCGACATTTGTGCAAGGAGATGTCATTTAAGCAAGGTCAGGAAGAAAGTGGGAGGAGTTTGTTCCTAATACTTCAACTGATGGAGCTAGTATGGTAAAAACCTTTTGTTACTGTGTTAAGTATTCTGGCAATAAGTAGAGGTAGCCCTCGACGTACTGTCACAATTGGAACCAAAATTCCTCTTGCTAAGAGGGGCAGTAGTTAAGTCAGTCATGCCCAATTTTACAACCTTTTTTTGCCAGAGTTGTTAAGTCAATCACTGCAGTTGTTAAACGAATCATGTTTGTTAAGTGGCTTCCCCCACGGACTTTGCTTGTCAGAAGCAGAATGCATGCCAGTTAACAAGCATCTGAATTTTGATGAAGTGGCCTTGGGGACGTTGCAATAGTGAAGCTGTGGCATTTTGGACGTGGTTTTCATGGAAACAGTACAGATGTGGCTTACCATCTTTTTCAGGAATGTTTTTGGAATGTTTTCATCTAGATTACAGTCCTGTCCTTCCTGGAGATATTAAACAGGCCATGGTCTGCTTAGCTTTGTGGCCCAACATTGCCCAGATGTTGCTACCTGCTGGAACACACCTTTTGTTCTAGTAATTTTTTTGAGAGATAAAAAATGCATTCCATTTTAGTAACTTGTTACTTTTTTTTTCTTTTGGTTTCTGTTCCCTTCAAACTTTTCCTTCAGAGCGCTGCCAAGATGATCAAAGAGACAATGGACAAGAAATTTGGATCTTCCTGGCATGTAGTGATTGGGGAAGGGTTCGGCTTCGAAATCACCCATGAAGTGAAGAATTTGCTCTACATGTTCTTTGGAGGCAGTCTAGCAGTTTGTGTTTGGAAATGCTCCTGACACATTTTTTTGCTACGGAAGCTCATCGCAAGCAGGATACTTCCCCCTTCCACCAGACTTATAATTGGTTTTTGTACAATTTAAAGGGCAGCTTTATTTTTAATAACAAATATTGGGCTTTTTCTTATTTATATGCAAGTTTTATGAGATATATTTAGTGTGTATCTGTAAATCTGTTTGAGCTACCTAATCCAGCTCATAAGTGTTTTGATTCTGATTTTACCAATGTGTCTTCTTGCTTAGAGGTGGGATTGTGCAAGAGCGATTGGGGTTATGAAGCCATACATTGGAGGTAGTGTGAGAATTTTAACCCAAGTTTGCTGCTACTTCTCCTTGCTATCCTTCCCACTTTCTGAGAGCAGACCCGAAAAGGCAGCTTTCGTTCTGCCTGGATGGCAGCTTCATGGTTGAGAAACCTAAGCCAGTGGATGGTCGCTGAAATGATTTTGCCTCGCCACCTCACCACACTTAAAGAGTACTGATATAATTTGTGGAGCATATGGTGCAGAAACAGAGATATTTTGCCTAGCATGGGGATGGGGTGGGAGTATCATACCAATATGTTCAGAAACTGGTAATGGAAAGAATGGAGCTGACCTGCCAGTTTCTTATACTTCTAAGTACAATTGTACTTCCATTTTGTAGGCTGATGCCATCACAGAGGTGTTTGATTAATGGAATGATCCTAATTGTATTTTCTATATCCCTTGTTAGAATTTGGAATGGAAGGGGATTTACTTTTTGCAATAAAAACTTTTTTAAATGCATGGCTCCTATCCGAGGGATTTTCCTAGAATTTTGTGCGTGCCCAGAAACGGTGGGAGACCTGATGGGCAATCCCAAGATGTGCCTTGCTTAGTGTGTCCCAAAGGTGCAATATGCACTCATCAACTTCAAACCTCTGGTTAGCCTTTATGTCACATTGCATCATAGCATAAAATGGTGGTTAACAGCTATAGAATTATTCCACTGAAATTTAACAGGACAAATTATTTATCCCTTCAGGGGGAAAAAGCTTGCATACTTTTTCTTCTTTTACCCTTACCATAGTATCTGGCCAGCAAATTACGTACAATGTAACAAAACTGCTTACCAGCACAAATTTTTGAACACAGCTGAATTGCAACCACTACGCAAGGATGTCCCCATGGCCAAATCCTCCCAGTTTAGAATACCACATTAATGGTATCGGAATGTATCAAGTAATTCAAACTAACTCAGATAGCTGCATTTAAGCCATCCATCAGTTATCGAAGCAGCCTTACTATCCTATCATAGCCTGATTAAAATTGGTCCATCTTTCAAATAAAGTTAAGAGGTCATTGCCATCTTTGCCCCAAAATAATGTATGAAAGTAGAACTAGAGGTTTATTATTTATTTTAGAAAATTATACAGCTGCCCATCTTTATTTTATTTATTTATTAAACTTGTATGCTGCCCAATTCCCGAAGGACTCTGGGCGGCTCACAACAAAGATTAAAACATCATAAATATCAAAACCTTCAAAAAAACATCTATTAAAAACAATTAAGAAGACATATACATCATTCATTCCTGGCCGGATCTTATAAAAATATAATAGTGAAATCAACGGCCCCAAGCCTGCCGGAAGAGCCAGGTTTTCACTGCTTTGTCGAAGGCCAATAGGATAGGGGTAGTCCGGATCTCAGGGGGTAGTGAGTTCCAGAGAGTCGGAGCAGCCACAGAGAAGGCTCTCCCCCCGAGGGCCCGCCAGCCGACACTGCTTAGTCAACAGGACCTGAAGGAGACCAACTCTGTGGGATCTTACCGGTCGTTGGGAGCTATGCAGTAGGAGGCAGTCCTGAAGATAACCTGGCCCTGAGCCATATAGGACTTTAAAGGTAATAATCAACACCTTGAATTGTGTCTGGAGAGGTCGCAAAGGCACAGTCCGATCCAATGCTCCAGATGCCACCTTATTCCAGGCAACCACCAGGGATTCAGCCGGATTGTGGACAAGGGAGTCAGGTATCTCCCCAAGCTCCTTCTGGAACCACTCAGGGACCATTAGGCATCTGGGGCGGAACCACTTAATCAGTTCCAGCTCCCTCCAGCGGTGGGGGAGTGGTGCCCTAAAGTCTAACCTCAGCAGGAAATAATCTGACCATGACAGGGGAAAAACGTCTATAACCCTTCGTCATTGGCATCTTTGCCCCAAAATAATGTATGAAAGTAGAACTAGAGGTTTGTTTATTAATTTTAGAAAATTATACAGCTGCCCATCTTTAACTATGTGCAGCTAAGAAACAATGTGCACAATATTAATAAAAAGCAGTGTAAAACAGAGGTGACAGTATTCCAACTGAGCTATTCAAAATCTTAAAAAGACGATGCAGTAAAAGTGCTACATTCAATATGCCAGCAAATTTGGAAAACTCAACAGTGGCCACAGGATTGGAAAGGTCAGTTTATATTCAATTCCAAAGAAGGGCAATGCCAAAGAATGTTCAAACTACCACATCATTGCACTCATTTTACATGCTAGTAAAGTTATGCTAAAAATCCTACAAGCTAGGCTCCAGCAGTATGTGGACCGAGAACTACCAGAAGTACAGGCAGGATTTCGAAGAGGCAGAAGAACTAGAGATCAAATTGCCAACATACACTGAAGCTAGGGAGTTCCAGAGAAACATCTACTTCTGCTTCATTGACTATGCTAAAGTCTTTGATTGTGTGGACCACAACAAATTGTGGCAAGTTCTTAAAGAGATGGGAGTACCAGACCATCTTATTTGTCTCTTGAGAAACCTATATGCGGCTCATGAAGCAAGTGAGAACTGGACACGGAACCACTGATTGGTTCAAAATTGGGAAAGGAGTCTGGCAAGGCTGTATACTGTCACCCTGCCTACTTAACTTATATGCAGAGTACATCATGAGAAAGGCAAGATGAATCAAAAGTCCATGGGGTTGTGATGGGTCGGACACGACTTTGCAACTAACAACGTGTAGTATTTATGTGGTGCCTGGTTGTGTGTGGCATTGATTCATTGTTGACTGGGGCATTGATAGCAGATAAGTTGTTGGTTTTGTTTCCTTGTGTTGCTAAGTCCTTGTTCCTCATCTCCTAAGTACCTGATAAGCTGATAAATTGGCACTCCTTTTGACTGACAAGGGATCCATTTCCCAGGCTTCAATAATTTCACTATTTTTATACCTGCTTAGCCAACAATCTTAATGGTATAAGATTCAATGTATGTCCTCGTTCATTGCAATGTGAGACTCCCAATGAGTTTGGATCTCGTCTGACCACTTGCTTATGTTCTTGCAATCTAATGGTTAGCTTCCTTCCTGTCTGCCCTATGTAGAGGGGCAATCCATGCAGGGGATCTGGTAGATTACATTGGAAGTATCTCCCACCGATGACCTACAAGATCCCTTCCAACTGTTAATCTGTAATCTAATCTGCAATGCATGATCTGTCCTCATATGGTAGTCTTTGGGCAGTGTGCGATGCCCACTTGCAGATCTCAGAAGCTGCATTCTGCTACTTGTGAAATGTTTTTGATGTATGGCAGTGAGTGTCATATAGTTGGTCTTGTGCCTTTCCTCTCCCCCCCCCCCCCCCCGGCGTGTTGTACTGGAATCTTGTAATAAATGCTTGTGGATATCCATTCGTCATACAGAATACAGTTAAGAATTATATTGTAACCAACAGTTCCTCAAAAAGGATCCATACAATAAACCTATGGTAGTCCACTGAAGTCCTGACCCTACCATCTCAGGAAAGAGCCAGGTTTTCCAAGGGAAAGATGTTCCAAAGACCAGGTACTTAAATCTTAAAAGTTAACAGAGGTTATTTTCAACAAGAGTCTTATAATCCATTTCTCTTTAAGTGAAGAGAAAGAGAAGCCATTTTCATAGGTGCAATCCCTCCGAGACCAATTTTATCGGACAAAGTGGGGAAGGGTGAAGGAAACAGATGGCGAGCTTCTATTTTACATCTACATTTCTGAAATCTACAAGATGAAAAGGAAAAAGAAAAAACCCCAGGACAAGCAGATTGCCAATATACCTTTAAGATCTGTCCCCAACAATGGATTCAAGTCCATTATTTGTTCCTCACAGCTCTAGGGCACAAGGCAAATACTTGGAAAAATTCATGGTCAAGTATAAATTTGAAGCCAGATCTTTTCAGGCTAAGTTAGACGTCACAAGATTATTCTTCCGGGAAGTCAGCCACAAGTCACTTTACCGATGTGTCTTTTCTATGAAAAATTGAGGAAAAATAGATTATTCATGGTGCCAACGTGTGTGCTACATCTGAGATAAACCTTATAACCCTTGCCCAACGTAGGTACCTTACTTACTAGAACAAAGTTTAAAATAGAGGGAAAGCCATCCAAAACCCAGAAGCCAAACATTAAGAAATAATTAAAAAAAAAATCATTTCTGGTCGAGTTTAATTCCATCCCCATTAATGTTCTGGAAATCCCACAAGACCTGCTTATATCCTCAGGCCTGGAAATCGCAAGGAACCAGTAATATTCTAAAATAATTCTGGCGTTGTGGTTTATATACCTGTGCTTATGGCAGTGATGGCGAACCTTTTTTCCCTCGGGTGCCAAAATAGTGCGCGCACGCGCGATCGCACGCTCGTGCGTGCCCACACCCATAATTCAAAGCCTCCCACTTGCCCCACCCCCCTGTGCATGCGTGCATGACCCCCCCACTCCCCCATTTCTCGACTTCCAGTGGGCCCACTAGGCCCATTTTTTGCCCTCCCCAGGCTCCAGAGGCTTTCTTGGAGCTTGGGGAGGGCAAAAACGCTCCCCCCGCCACCCCAGAGGCCCTCCGGAGGCCAAAATCGTCCTCCCAGAGCCTCCGCGCGATCCAAAAATCAGCTGCCATGCACGCACATGCGTACTGGAGCTGAGCTAGGGCAACGGCTTGCGTGCCGGCAGATATGGCTCCGCATGCCACCTGTGGCACCCGTGCCATAGGTTCGCCATCACTGGCCTATGGTAACAGAATAACAGAGTTGGAAGGTCTTCTAGTCCCTGCTCAGGCAGGAAATTCTATACTATTTCAGACAAATGGTTGTCCAATCTCTTCTTAAAAACCTCCAGTGTTGGAGCACCCACAACTTCTGGAGGCAAGCAGTTCCACTAATTGTTCTGTCAGGAAATTTCTCCTTAGTTCTAGGTTGCTTCTCTCCTTGATTAGATTCCACCCATTGCTTCTTGTCCTGCCCTCAGGTGCTTTGGAGAACAGGTAGACCCCCTCTTCTTTGTGGCAGCCCCTTAGATATTGGACGCTATGGCATCCTTAGTCTTTCTTTTCATTAAACTAGACATACCCAATTCCTTCAGCAGTCCCCTAATCATCTTTATTGCTGTTCTCTACACTCTTTCTAGAGTCTCAACATCTTTTTTTAGACTGTGGCAACCACCATTTTTATATTGTAGTTTTTATATTTTAATAATGATTGTTTTACATTTTTAATAGTTTTATATATTTATTGTTTTACAATTCTTGTATGCCAGCCAGTCATTTTTTGTGAAATGGACAGCTGTATAAATTTAGCAAATAAATCAGGTTTTAAGATGTGTAACACCAGCTAGTAAGCATATTTTAAACTTATTTTGTACAATTTATTGCAGCAGAAATAATGCTCCTGCCCTTTTTCCCCATAATACCCAATCTGTGAGGTTGTTTCAGCTAAGAGAGAATGACTGCCCAAGCTCACACCAAACAGGCTCTTAATCTATAGAAATGCATAGTACCCTATTTTTCGGAGTATAAGACGCACCTTTTTACCCCCCAAAAGAGGGTGAAAACTTGGGTGCGTCTTATACACCGAATGTAGCCCCACCCACCCCCACCCTTTGGCCTTTGTCTTCCAGCAATTTACCTGTTTGCAGCAAACAGGGAACAGCCTGTTAAGACAAGCAAGTCCTGAGAAGCTTCCCGACCTACAGCTGATTAGGTTTGCCAAGTGGGAAAATGAAAGTAAAACTAACTGCAAAGAGGCAAATAACTGGGAGAGACGCGCAGATTTTTATTTTTTGCTGAACTGGATGGAAAGGGGGTAAGTGGATAACTATAAATGTCTGTAGAATGTTCAAATTATTAGACTTATTTTTTAAAAGACTGCTTTATTATTGTTCTAGAGCCAGGGGTCTCCAACCTTGGCAACTTTAAGACTTGTGGACTTCAACTCCCAGAATTCCACAGCCAGCTTTGTTAGCTTTGCTGGCTGTGGAATTCTGGGAGTTGAAGTCCACAAGTCTTAAAGTTGCCAAGGTTGGAGATCCCTGTAAATCTAGACAACTTAACAAAATAAAGAAGCTTTTTAAAATAAATGCTTGCTCTGAAGAGGCCCAATGCTATTGTATCTTCTTTTAAATAATAGAGAATAATGTATACTTCCAGAAATTTTAATTAATTTTAACAGCTCTGTACAAGTATAGTCTGAAATGTAACAGTGTCCTGTTTAGTATTAGAGTTTAATTACCTTGGAGTAGATCTATTTAAATAATTGGGAAGAGTTAGTGTGACTACATTTAAGAAAGCTTTCTGGCATAATGTACATTTCTCCAATTCTTTGCTATTTCTATGGGTCAGTCACACATGCACAGAAATACACAGCAAACAGTGTATACCATCTGTGCTGTTTGCTGTTTGGCAAATTGCTTGGAGGCAGAGGCCTTTTTCCCTTGTTTTCCTCCCCCAAAACTAAGGTGCGTCTTATACTTCAGTGCGTCTTATACTCCGAAAAATACTGTACTCAGGAACCTTTCGACTCTAGTAGAATATAAATAAGGAAAATATACTTTTCAGATAGAATTCTATAGTGATCCTTGATAAAATATCCAGGCATCTCGTTAAAAGAAAAAAATAATAACCTGCCAGTAAAAGGCTAATTTGCATTTAAAAAAACTATGAACCATGAAGCTAACTACTCTAAAAGCCCAACTCACATTATGATGTGTAATAAAGTTAGTAGTTTCTCATAACAGCAATTGCCATTCTTAAATAACATTCTCTTCTAGCATAACACATATTTAGGAAGGATTCTTTATCTTTGTTTCTCCCGACAGGATCCAGAGAAAAGTTTCACCCTCACCTCTGGGTTTAAGAGAGAATTTACTTTACCCCTCTGTATTGGCCACTTAAAGCACCATCAGCCTTAAGAGGGCAAAGCTAAAAGGGGGAGATGAATTCCAGACATAGGTCCATCTCTAATTACGACTGAAGTTGGTAACTCTGCAAGTGATAATTTTTCAGAAATGATGTGGCAATGAATAAATTGTAGGGTTTTTTTTTTCCAAATCTGAGATTGTAGGGATTTTTAAAAGCATCCTTTCCAGTTATGCTTCGAGATCTAGTGGAAGAAAGGAACACATTCACCAGCTTCTCAATCAAGTCAAGAAGAATCAGAAAATCGACAAGGAAATAAACAGAATAAGAGTTGGAAGGGATCTTGGAGGTCTTCTAGTCTAATCCCCTGCTCAAGCGGAGGCCTTATATACCATTCCAGACATGTGGTTGCCCAGTCTCTTCTTAAAAGCCTCCAATGATGGAGCATCCACAACTTAAGGCAAGATAATAAGATGGAGCCATTCTCTAAGAATTTAAAAGTAAAGTCAACAATCTTTTGGTGAATCCAAAATAAGACAAGCCAATGAATGGGGTTATTAACAGAATTAAATAGGTACTTTTTACTTTGGCAATGGAGAAATTGGATGCATCACAGAAAAGTAACAGTCTCCGAGGCGCTTGATAGCCAGAATGTGACCAAGAAGTTAATTAGGTATATAAACTAAATTAAGAGGTAATTTATCCACATGATGGAAGAGTAAAATAAAACTTACCATTGTTTTCTAACAGAAGGAACAGCTACTGCTTCAGACATTACATTCCTCTTATTCAGCAGAATCACTTCTGCAAAACACCAACCATTTCATCGCAGGAGGCCATTTTTGTAAGCAGACAAGCTATCCCTTGGGTGTGTGCCTGGAACGGAATGGAAAAGAACCAGCAAATGTTGATGTAAAGAGCTCAAAACAGTCTAATACAGTCACAGACCTTAACCAGGCCTATCTGAACCTTTTTTGGACGAGTACTAAATGTGTGTGTGTTGGTTGGTTGTAAAGAGCAAGTTAAGCTAGAATACATTTTGTCACCTTAACCTCGTTTCTTGGTCATTTATGAAGAATTTATCATGACAACTCAATTAATAGTCGTACATGGAATCGCAGTTTCTACATAGGAATACAACCGAAGTTGAGACTAAAGAGGTATCCTTCCCGCCTGCCGTTGCCAATCCAGTAACAAAGCCCGGGATTTGCCGTTACAATATAACCCGCGTGCCCAAAACATTGTTTCTCACGACAGGATCCGAAGGCGGAGACCCCACCCCGCCCCAGGTTTCTGTGAGAGCGCGCTCTACCCCCCTGTGTTGACCATCCTGAAGCACAGACCGCTTCGGAGGCGCAAAGTTTAAGGGGCCGAGAAAAGACGCGGGAGTTTCAACCCTTACCCTGCGCGCTCAATATACCCTTCATGGGCAAGGCGTCCGCTTTCCCTTCGCTGCTGGGCTTCCTGCAGGAAGGCCGGGCTTTCGTTCCCTTCGCCCGCCAGCTTCTTCTTGCGCCCCGCCATCTTCCCGTCTCCCGCCGCGGCCTACTGCAAAGGAGCTGCAATTGTCGAAGACACACACCATCTCTGCCGCCGGGCGAGAAAAGAACGGAGGAGGCGCCCGCCGGGTTTATATAGCCCAAGAAAGGCGATCCCGCGAGACTGGGCGCGCAAAGGCGGGGGGAGAGAAAAGCGACAACAAAAAAGTGGGGGGGGGGGCGCAAAGGCGGGGCGAGAGAAAAGCAAAAAAAAAAAAAAAAAGAGGCGGGGGTTGGGACGTGAAAAGCACTCACTCCGGTTTTGCCGCGCAAATGGCCGTGGGGTTCATTGGCTTAGCAAACGGGCACCGTCTACTACGCAAACGAGGATATCTTATAAAAAATATATGATTGGAAGCAAGCGCATAAATGTTCTTCAAGATTTATTTTGTTTTGAGGAGGGACGGGTGTTTGGTGTAATATACTTTAACATAATAATCTTTATTCTTATTTATTTTTATTTTTATTCATTTGTCAAAACATGTACAAGATAGCAGGTATGGTATAAACATAAAAGCAAAGTAGGTACAGGTAAATTTGGACAATAGGACAGTAAGACAGGGACGGTAGGCACAATGGTGCTCTTATGCACGCCCCTTACAGACCTCTTAGGAATGGGGAGAGGTAGACAGTCTTTGAGCGGTTTTGCTCCAAGACGGAAAGAAAAACTCTCCAGGATCACGTCTATGGAGATTCTCAATCATCCAGGTCATGGTTGTCCCAAAGGTGCTTTTCAAAAGGCAACTGAACTTTCTTTTGGGGAGGGGGAGGGGGAGGTTTCCCTTGAAAACGTTTCGCTTCTCATCCGAGAAGCTTCTTCAGTTCTGACTTCTGAAGAAGCTTCTTGGATGAGAAGCGAAACGTTTTCAAGGAAAAACAAGCGAAGAAAGTCCAGTTGCCTTTTGAAAAGGCGCCTTTGGGATCTCGCAAGATCACGATGCATATATTCTACGAGAGAGAGAGAGAGAGAGAGAGAGAGAGAGAGAGAGAGAGCGCACGTGTGTGTTGAGCACATACCTGCCACCTAGTCCTACTCCATTTTCCTTCTGAGGAGCAGAGGTCTTTACAACTTTTATCATTACCTTTGAACCAAACCTTTGATCTGGTCGCTAGGAAGATTTATCCAGAGAAGCTGACAAGTTTTTATTGCAACATGTATCCTGAATCTTACAAATCACTTTGTAACTTGCATGTAGTTTTTTTAAGTTACAGTTGCAATTGCTGCCAAACTCTGCATGGCATTCACCCGTTGTATAAGTGCTTCGTGAGTTAAGTAAAAAGCCTTACTAGGATCCATAATTAATACTATATCATAAAGAGATCTGGGCCTGCCCAATGATGAAATATTTGTTTTGTGTCTGAACACTATAGTTTTTGCAAAAGAAATAAGACTGAAGAGAATTTTGTGGTATATAACCCTATACAATATGCCATTTTATTTTCCTTTTAAAAATGTATTTGATTAGCTGCACCTTCTCTTAACATTGTAGCATCCATCTGAACACAAGACATTTGTATCATTTGGATAACTGTATTTCCCAAATCACAGCAGAAATGAGGTCTGTTGCATGAGGTTGCAATATGTTTGCACTAATTTTTTTTTACTGATGTGTAATTTGCAATCATTGATTCCATTTTCCGCATCAAGCACATTTGATATAATTTTCAGATCAGCAGTCACAGGATCATGCTTCCCATCAAAATTGCTTTATATTTTATCTCCCTGTTCCAAACTTAACTATTCCTTGCTAGTTTATCTTTCTTTTTGCCACATTAAACGATGTTGCTCTCATTTTTGTAACAACCATTTCTGCAATAATTCTACTTTTCATTCACTTTTTCCACATCCATTTTTTGGCCAAGGCCCTCACGTGGCACCACTGAACAATGGTCTGTCCCGCACTAAGAACTTCTCGACCCTTGTATCCTTCATCAGTTTTATCACTCTTTCATCTTAACCATAGCCTTTATTTTCTCCCTTTTTGATGTGTTTTTAATTTTTTTTGAAGTGTGTGCATAAAAAATGCTTCAAAGAAAACCAGACCATTTTCTAAGCAGATACTCATCAGTCATTAAGTTGTCATAACATCACTTGCATTGAACCCAAAGGTGCTTTTTAAAAGGCAACTGGACTTTTTTTTTTCTTTGAAAATGTTTTGCTTCTCATCCAAGAATCTTCCTCAGTTTTGAAGAACTGAAGAAGCTTCTTGGTTGAGAAGCAAAACATTTTCAAATAAAAAAAAAACCCAGGAAAATCCAGTTGCTTTTTAAAATGCATCTTTGGGACAATCATAACCTGGATGATTATCTCTCTCCATAGGCACTTTTATTGAAAGTGGCTAGAATGTAGGACTGAAACCAAGTACAACACTCCACACACAGCTATGAAACATCTTGGGGGCAAGAGCTATCACTACCTCACCTCCTGGTGACATGAGCTCATTGTTCTGTTTTCCTGGGGACAATACAGGTGGTTTCCCACTATCTTCTTCCTGGCTTGCTTTACCACACAAAATTGTTAAAAGTGAAAAAAATAATAATCCATGTTGCTCAGTTCCTTGGAACAAGGGAGGGATAAATATGTACCTTCTCATCTTAATTTCTCAATCCCACCAGAAAATGCCAAACCTAGATCCGTGCAAAAGAAAACCAAGACTCTAAAATTCTGGTCATTTCATTTATTTTAAACAGACTTTTAGACAACAGATATAATGCCCTGGTTAAAGGCATGTAGACATTTCTGGCAGCTGGAGGGAACCGGTTAAATAACAGCAGTGGTCTTAGAACTAACTTTGGCAAGTGAACCCATCTGTCCCTGACCAATTGATATATTGTGTATTTCTCAGGGATTCTGTGGCCTTCCAAAATCCTGAATTACAGTTTCCAACTTTCTTGGCAGTAGTATTTGCAGATGGGTCAGACTAATGAGAGCAGTGCTGTGACATCACAATGCAAGCTGTATCCCTTTTCTGTGAGCTTCATGACCTCACACACAATATCCTCAAGGGGTGGCACTTGTGATTTCTGCACTGGGATAATGCTTTCATCATTCTGACAAAAATTGCAAGCTACAGCGCTACGATTCCTCATGATTATCGCCACTAAGACTGCTAGAAATCGTAATTTAGCAACTCCAGGAGGGCCCCATTACAAACATGGTCCTTTTAAGAGAAACTATGGGCGAAAATATACCTGTGAATAATTAAAGTGTACCATCAATCCATTACAGTTGCATTTGTTCAACTACCAAGTGATTTTTCACAGTTACAACTAGTAACGGGTTAGGGCTGTTTTTCCAGAAACTGACGGGTCTTGCTGCAAAGTTACCGAGGGCATCACATTCCCAACTTCACGCTGATTGCTTCTCCCAATCCACTTTGTAAAAAGCAAGCACTTAAATGTAATATTTGCAAGTATATCATGAACTTGAACCCCACAACTCTTTAGAAGAAGAAAAAAGGGCCAAATTGTGAGCAGAGATATGTTGCTAAAGAGCATATGTAATGTTTTGTGTTCTATCAGAAGTGACCAACTGCCACTGAGCAGACCTCAAAGATGGATTGCTCTAAAGGGAGCAGTGAGGAGGCAGAAAAATCTTTGACCTAAAGCCATTTTGGGGGTTCTACTAGAGTGGCCTTTCCTGATATGTGGTTGGAGCTAATTGAGAAAGCCTGCGTTGGAACTGCAAGGGGCAAGATAGGTAAGTGGCAGTTCTGGGAATTCCAGTCCCAACACACCCCAAAGGGGCTAGACTAGAGGAGGCACTCATAAGACACTGTGGGTCTGTTTTATCATCTTGGGAGTTCTTACAGAAACTACCGTGATTATGGCCTCGTTCTCACAATCACCAGATACTGTAGCACCCAGATGACTGTGCCATTTGAAAGCTAAGCAAGGGCTGGCAGAATGCTTCCCAAGCATGACCCTCTATGCACAGGAACCGTCCAAGGAATGAAGACAAAAACAAAAAAACTAGCTTTCTCAGTGACAAAGCAAGTTTTCTATATACAGGTTGATTTTTCTTTACGGAGAAGCAGATCATCTTAAAAATTCCACAGAGAGACTTCAGTTGCATGTTGGTCATCTCAGTTGCTGCTTGAAAAAGATATATGGATAGGATGTTCTTCTCGGCTAAATGATCCAGAAGTGGATGGGGGGGGGGTCAGGCATCCATTTTGAGCCCCCCGCCCTCACGTTAAGAACACCTCGTGACACCAACTTCAAGCTCTTTCTTAAACAGAGCGCCATCGAGCAAATGACTTTGCATGTTGCAAACTCTGCATCTGGGAAGTCTGTTGTAGATAATTAATTTGCAAAAACCACCCAGCAATGCAAACAAAACTGATTTCAAGATGTCACCAGAGTTTAACTAGCATTAAGACGCTTCAGCAGGCAAATGGTTGGCAAAAGGAGCTCAGCTAATACTCACAAAACTTCAGAAAAGAGGACAAATAGTCCCCAATTTCTGAAGCAAAGAAATAAGACCAGCCAAGTTTTCCCAAGATTGGCTCTTGGCCTTGTTTCAAGGCAACAACTACTCCTAACAAAAAACAACACTGAATGGGGCATACAAGAAAAAAAACACATTCATGAGGTCTGCACTAAACACTGGTCCAAGTACAGCTGGATATGGGACACAGCCTGATTCCACTTCCAGCCAGCAAGACAACCTTGGCCCACACCTTCAAGCACCAAACATGTTTCTGACCAGGGATATTGATTACTTTCTTGCCCGCAGTAGCTGAGTTGACGTTATTGTGTTCGAAGCTGATAATCTAGGATGAAAAGAAAATTTAATGAACTCGGTGATGAGGAGCTATGAAGCTATATACATAGAGCCCTTCTACTCCCATTTTTTAAAAACTTGTTCATTCCTTACCACTTACCAAGCTTCCAGGCTTTTTTCTATGGAAATGAAAGAGGCATGTGAAAAATTGCCTCTTGTTTTATCTTTACAACAGCAACTATTAGGATAGACTGGGAAAAAGTGACTAGTCCAAAGCCCCCGGGTGGATTCCCTGATCAAGGAATTGAAAATGGTCTCCACATTGCTACTCCAAGATTCTAATCACCATTCCACCCCTGACCTTACTTTTTCCCCATGGTTTTTACATAGGATCATCTAATTTGCAAAAACAACCCAGCAATGCAAACAAAACTGATTTTTTCAGGGAGTAGGGCGGCATATAAGAACACTAAAATAAACAAACAAACAAACAAACAAACAAATCAATCTAAAAACCATGCTCAACTATATTAACCATCCCATCCCTTAATTAATTGCACAATTAATGTTGCTAGTTTTGTGGTAAGATCTGTCTAATTTTAACACATATATTTTAATCTTCTATTTTCTATTTTAAATTTTACGTTGTATAATATGCCTTATTTTAATTGTGAAGCTTCTGGCACAAATAAATAATCCCATTCCTTATCCCAGGAAAAACACGTGATAAGAGCTCTTGGTTAGTTAACCAAATTCAGCCCCACCTAGACCTCATTCTTAACTGCAAGCACATGGAAACCATCCATACACCATGTGACACCCACCGGGTAAAGCACCTGATATACCAGCCTCATTTTGTGGCTGCAAGGCCACTTGAAGGTATCTAATAAGCAAAGTGTCTTTTCACATACCTCCGTTCTGGGTAATGTAGCGGACCCAAGGCAATGCCTGGTAGCCACTCTTCTCAATTATTTTTAAATAACGAACCTAGAAAGGAACACAAGCAAACTTTCAGCCTCTGTCTGATGAAGTCCATTTGCTTTCCACATTCACAGGGGTGGGACAGATAAAGGAGAAGAAGCATGAAGCATAGTGGACAAGATCATTGAAATCCCATATAGGCTGGCAAGGGACCCACAAGGATAGCCTTCTTACCTGAATTCCAGATGTGGTGAAATATGGGATTTCAAACTTCACACTAATGGGTGGTTTCCCTTCTTTGTCCTCAGCTTCCACACTTGGGAGACCAAAATGAGCCCTCATCAAGTACTCCTTCCCTCCCTGTAAGTTAGCAGAGAGTCGAATTTCATTTTATCCCACCTCTCAGGGCTTCTCGCGCCAAAGAACTGAAGAAAAACCATCCGTTCCACAAAATCTGTGCAATTCTATCCAGCGTGATAGACAGAATTCCATGGGATCAATGGACGTGAACTATATACTTTGCTGGGCAGGGCAAAGTTCATTTGAAATGAGCTAATGAAACTTGCTCTGATCAATTAGGCAGCTACCGAGTACAAACCGTTCTACACAAAGTTCCTTTAGAAATAAAATGCATACAGCTTTTTTTTATATATATAGTTGGCCTTCCTCCCAGAGATGTCCACAATCAATGAGCTTACTGGAAAAGACTTGATGGACCACACAATGGCACTGTTCTCAGGAACCCACTTGACATTCCCAACTGTGGTTTTGAACTTCGGTGAATCAGCATCATTGGGAACAGGAATGTGAATCTCCACGTTATTGGCTGTAGATCTGCGCTTGAACTGACTCTTGGCCTAAAAAGATTTCAAAATTGCTATAGAAAGTACAATCCCAAATAAACTGAGTAATTTGCAAAGTATAATTTCTAACTTTTTTTCCTAGTGGCTTTCTTTCCACAAGTACTGTTCCAAAAGGCCTAGCTTAGGATAAGTTGTGCTTAGTTGGAATAAAATGGTCATTCTTTTATTGGCTAAGAACCGATCTTTTCCTGGCCTCTTTTTCAACCAAAAAGGCAAGGTTAGAAATGTTCTGCCTGTTCTATCATTTTATTAGATTTTTTTAAAATGCACCATCGTAATTTAATGGTGCAAAGTGTGCTCCAGGACCACATGCAGCCCATGTTTGCTTACCTTCTCTTAACAACCATGCATTTTCAACATTTATTGTATGCTCAGCAGGGAAAGATAGCAAGGAATGGACATTGGAGCCCTTTGAGATTTTTACTGCATGTGTAGACCTAGCCCCCAAGATGCTTTAACAGCCTGCCACCTTTTCTCTAGAACCTTTGGAGACAGAATTGCTTTGCACAATGGACCACAAAGGGCCAAAAGAGTCTTCTGGATTCCACTCACCTTGATCATGTACTCTATGCGGCTGTGGGAATGCTTCTCTATAACTGACTCAATCCAGATTAGAGGCTTTACCTGCAGATGACAAGGTAAACTGCTATCGCATCACTGGCTCCCCAAGTGCCAGAGGATTCATCAGTTTCTCCTTCATTTCTAGAGTAAAGGGAAGCCCCCTACGGAGGACCAGGGGACACCCATGGCTACTGAACCCACAGTGCAACTTGGCTCTTGACTGGTCTACAAAGCCACCCAAAGCTGCAGCACTTTCTTTCCGGGATCACTTCACCTTCATTACTATCATATACAGCAGCAATCCAACATGCAGCAATTGATTGATTCCACCCATTTCACCCACCAGGTATGTCACAGATATCATCAGTCCTGGTCTAAATGGAGAGTTAAAAAATCAATTTTTTAAAAATTTAAATTAAAAAAATCAATTTTTTAAAAATTTAAATTAAAAAAATCAATTTTTAAAAAAATTAAATCGGTTTTTTTTATTTTTATCAAATTTATTTTGGAGTAAAAATCTATCTAAAGATAGTTTTCTATTTAAGATGCATTAATAATTTAGTTTATTCAGCATGAAATGGAGCTTAGTTATGTAGCATGAGGCAGTATTTTCTGCAATATTGGGACTGTCGGTGAGTCAACTGCTGGTCAGAGGAGGAGCCGCTGCGGAACAAAGATAACAGTTGCTTCTTAAATTTTTTAATTTAAATCAAGTTGATTTAAATCAAGCCTTTTTACTAGTGATTTAAACCGTGATTTAAACCGTGATTTAAATCGAGTTGATTTAAATCAAATCCACCCTGCCCGAAACTCTTCAAAAGAAAGAAAGAAAAAAAGGTAGGTGGGTGGGTGGGTGGAGAAATGATTCCATTTGTAACCCAAGATTTAAAACACACGTACATGGGTATTAAGGCGATAAGACATGAGCTCAAATTCTCCATCGGGTGGGATAAATGAAATAGTCCTATCATTTTCAAAACGAGACAGACGAACACACTGGTGGAATTTCACATCTTCCAGTTCCACAGATTTGCTCTTGCCGCCTGTCAGGGAGATAGAAGAAAAAGCCTGGCCTTGGAAAGTGTAACTGCAACAAAGGGAAGCTATAGAAGTAGGTCTGTGCTGAGATTACCCTAGGCCCGGGGTAGGCAAAGATGGCTCTTCTATGACTCGTGGATTTCAACTCCCAGAATTCCTGAGCTACCATGATTGGCTCAGAAATTCTGGGAGTTGAAGTCCACGAGTCATAGAAGAGCCAACTTTGCCTACCCCTGCGACCTAGGCCAATTTCCTAAAGCAGGGGTTTCCAAACCTGGCAACTTTAAGACAACTCCCAGAATTCCTCAGCCAGCTGTACTTGGAGCCAAGCCAAGTTTGGAGACCTCCCTCTCTCCTAAAGAATAGCAATCAATCCCGGCTATAAAAAGAGAGAGGCATTGCATAAACCAGGTGCAGAGAAGTATTTATTTATTTATTAGTGAGACTTATATACCGCCTCATAGTGCAAGCACTCTCTAAGCGGTTTACACCATTAAGCAATGTATATTTATATTTCCCCCAACAATCTGGGTCCTCATTTTACCTACCTCGGAAGGATGGAAGGCTGATTCAACCTTGAGCCGGTGAGATTTGAACAGCTGAACTGCTGATCACAGTCAGCTAAAGTAGCCTGCAGTACTGCATTCTAACTGCTGCGCCACCTCGGCTCATCATACAAGTACCCCTGTACAAGCCAAATGCAGAAGACAGATACATCCCAGTAAAGGACAGAATTTATACTCACTGCCCCTAAGTCTGCCCCTCTAAGCCAGGGGTTCTCATACTGGGACTGATGAGCCACTGGTTAGTCATGACCAACTTAGGAGCCGTGGTGGTGCAGTGGTTAGAATGCAGTACCGCAGGGTACTTCTGCTGACTGCCAGCTGCGAGTAGTTCGGCAGTTCGATTCTCACCGGCTCACCTTCCATCCTTCCAAGGTCGGTAAAATGCGGACCCGGATTGTTGGGGGGGGCAATATGCCTACTCTGTAAACTGCTTAGGGAGGGCTGTAAAGCACTGTGAAGTGGTATATAAGTCTAAGTGCTATTGCTATTAGAGGATGGTGGCAGTTTTGTTGAGCAAGCAAAGCAGGAGTGGTGTGAAAACTCACTCCTGTTGTGCTTGGCATTATCCTCAGGGGATTTCACCAGGCAAAGCAGAGAAAAGGCCCCAGGCTGGTTTTGTGGAATGGCTCATTTAGTAGTATGTCAAAACCAAAACCACAGCAGCTTTATTTTATTTTAATCACAAATTAATTTATCATTTTAAGAGGTCATGATACTGCAAACTTTGAGAACCTCTAAGTTTCATAATGAAGACAGAATTAAATCGGTTAATACAAAATGTTTCTGGGACAATTCCAATTAGTACCGGGGAGTTCAAAGGGATGATTTCATAAGGTCCTTTCTAGTACAGTGACTCTAGTAATGACATTGCTTTTTAATATGATGGGTTAGCAGTCCACATGCAGCTCTGTAGCACCCTATTTGCAGATTCCAGTCACCCTCCCAGCAATCTATGGCACAAGCACAGTCACAATTCAGCACATTTAAAAAAAAGTTTAAAGGGCCAGATGGATGCCTTAAGCCTTGCAACATCTTCAAGCATTTATGTCAGAGGTCTTCAAACTTGGCAACTTAAGACTTGTGGACTTCAACTCCCAGAATTCTCCAGCTATGCTGGCTGGAGAATTCTGGGAGTTGAAGTCCACAAGTCTTAAAGTTGCCAAGTTTGAGGACCCCTGGTTTATGTCCTTCAAGTCCTCCCCACATGTACAATTCTTTAAAATTAGGCTTCAAGGACAGGGAAGGAGAGAGGCAAGCAGGTAACCCAGAAGAAGCAGACATACTCACGGCCAGTATTATCAAAGAGGACTTTGTCATTCAGGCCAAGGCGAAGCTCTGGCATTCCAGACAAGAAAACCCTCATTTTGATGGATCCAACAATTTCACTGCGCAGAACATTCCCATTGGCACTAACCTGAAATTGAAGGGCGGGGAGGGGCGTGTCCACATTTCAAAATACTGAGAAACTCAAAAGGCAAAACTAACAAGATGAAATTCCGTGGTGATCAACATAAAGTGATACGTAATAATAAATGTAACATAAGTGAAGAATGCAGGACATCTGGGTTTTGCAACAGTAATATGAAATGGATCTAATGGCCTCAGTTGATCGTAAGTGACGAGTTTTCACACTAAATACTTCTAGCAAAGGAAAAGTCCACCACTGCTGGAGGTGCTCCACCACTGAGTAGATACTCTGCAGTAAACGTTTGCATCACTCTCATGTAAGAAGCACTGAGGTGCTTCCGGGTTGAAAGGATTAGCCAATGACATCACTGTTGTCCAGAGGACGTCCAATTGGCAGTTCCTTTCATGTCCCATCAGGAGCTGGAATGAAGGACGGGAGCTCACCCCACCCCATGGCAGCACACAGGTTTTGAACAGGTCTCACACATGAGCTCGCTTACTTCCAAACCAACGTCCTAACTACCTGAGCCACTGTGCTCCTAGACAGTAAAGGTTTAGATAAAGCAGTGGTTCCCAACCTGTGGTACGTGTACCACTAGTGGTACGCGAGGGCCTTCCAGGTGGTCCACGAACACTTTCGGGGTCATGAACGATTTTTAGTTAGTTATTTTTTACTTCACAAAAATGTTTACTGCCTAACACAAGATAATCTGGCAACGATTTGCAACTGTTGCCACACGCCACCCACCTGGTCCCAGCGGCCCGAGAATGCAGTTGCTGGATGCGCGGGGCCAAAAAAGGAACGGTACAATTATGGAAATAAAGTGATATCTGATCGAATTTAGTTTCTCTGGAACCAGGTGGTACGCGGCGACTGTATGGGACCTCCAAGTGGTACTCGATCACAAAAAGGTTGGGAACCACTGAGATAAAGGAACGAATTGCCTGGATGGAGTAAAATCATTTTTACTGGCAGTACCTAAGCAAGGCCGGGTGGATTATCTGCTGTGAATGCTATCTCAGTTATTTAGAGGCTCAAAAAACGATTCAAGTTCCTTTTATTTATTAAGATCTGTTAATAAAATAAATAGGAACTTGAATCAACTTTTGAGTCTCTATATTCCTGAGATTATCTCTGTCATTCTCTTATAACTTTTCAGTTTCATCCCACTAATATACATAATTATTAAAATTAAAGAGACTCAAAGAATTTTGCTGAACCTTTCTGAAACTTGAACTCCAGTACAGTGATTAGAAATCAGCTCTTGTTTAAACACTGAGCGGTTCTGGGCTGGGAAAAGAAATTCCAAAGGTCTTGAAAAGCTGCTGACAAGGCCAAAACAGTAGAAAAATAAATCTGTCTGGACCATAAGATCTAAAGTGGCTCTTTTGAAGATGCTCCCACTTTCAGACAGTTTATTCTCTCTCTCTCTCTCTCTCTCTCTCTCTCTCTCTCTCTCTCTCTCTCTCTCTCTCTCTCTCTCTCTCTCTCTCCCCCCCCCCTCTCTCTCCCCCCCCCTCTCTCTTACACACAATCCACTTTATGATTTGTAATCATAGACATACCAAAAGATTAACAGATTCTATGACATCCAGGAAGACTTCATTCTTTCGGTACTTGATTCCTTCAGAACGCCAAGACACGGCATTTGTAACAGTGGCAGGAGGACGTGGAGCTCCAGTTTCCAGCTTGTGGCCTTCTTGTGTTATGTATCTATATCAACACAGGCAAGATGTTCAAAATGCGAGTATCTGCATATTTTAGCCCTAGAGATTTTTAAAAATTAGGATTACACCAACTAAATAAAGGACAGTTTTAGCCATCCTGAATTGGGATTATTAAATATACAGAAAATGCGAGTCTTTTAGCTTCAAGCCACATTCTTACTCTTGTAAAATTTTACTATCTGTGGTTTGAGGATATCCAAAGTCCATCAACTCATCTAGCAGTTCATAAATAATCACAAAATTATCCCGAATGCTCTCTTCTTCCAGTTCCTTGAAATATTCAGAAAAGACCTGAAATAAAAAGTTAAAAACAAATGCAATATGCCTATATGGTCAAATTCCAATTTCATTATCCAATTATTTTTAAAATAAAAGTTGTTGATATAATCACAATTACTTCTCTCTTGAGAATAAACCCCAAACGAAGTCTCAGAATTTGAATCATAATAGAATCAAATGCCACACTCACCTGAACAACCTTGTATAGAAATGAGAACACGAGAGATACACAGGCATTCTTCTTTGAAGTGGCAACCACTGGGATAGCATATTCAGGAGCTTATAGATATTCGTATTTCCAAACTATTCCTTTTTATATTTCAGATTTTACTAGCTTCATTTTCAATGAACATACTACTTAATTTCCTGCAAACTATTAACTTGTATAAAAAAATTATAATACATATCCTAACTTTAGAAAAACAGAAAAGCAATGATTCAAAACTTTACTAAAATAATGTCTTTCTAGGCAAAATCAACAAAAGCATGGTATCTAGATTATGGGAAACAGGTTATTCTTTTGGATAGATCAATATTATGCCCAATTCCAGGCTCTGTATTTTAATAGATATTAATACATTGAAATGAGTCTAAAGAAAGGCACTTAAAAATATTAGGAGGCTCAATACCAGATGGATACCAGGCTGAAGATATGGAACTGCATATGTTTAGCCTGGAGACAATTGAAACTATCTGAAAGCAATCTTTGATTATCTAAAAGATCGTCACATAGGAAAATGTATTTTTAAAGGAGAGGGTCAGTACTAATGAATTTAAGTAAGAGAAAATTTGACATTAATATGAATTTCCTGCTTCTATGCTTCTCATTTATATTTGACTGGCCATTGAAAAGTCAGAGCTTATTGAAGGCAGATCTTCAGAACTGCTTTTCATATTCTCTTCATAGCATGAAATGTTCAACAATAGAAAGCAGTCAACTTCGTTTCACTAGAACAGAAGTAAATGGATGACAATCTACCAAGGTGCAGCAATAGGGAATTTTCTGCCTGAGCAGTGTTTAGAGTAGATCATTTTTGAAATCTCTTCCAATTCTGAAATTTAAAGGTTGATGTAATTATTATTTTTCCTGACCAGATTTAGTGAATTCAGACCTGATCAGCTGTTCTCTAATATCATCTAGACCTCCACTTAAGTATTTTTTAAGCCTGAAAATATTTTTAGAGATAAATAATAAATAACAAGTAAAAAGTTTATGAGAACAAAGTACAGATTAGCATGTGAATAACGAGGGAAACGGATTGCCTTTCTTTTGACTAATTTAGTTATTAACTTGAGCCTTTTTCTTTCAGTTAAGTCTGAAGTGGAAAGTTTGGCTAAAGAGATTCCTTAAAAATAGCCTTCTTCAGTATCTGGAGTCCTAGATCAAGGTGTCAGCACATTAACCCTTATTTTGGCAAAAGATACAATATAAATTGTTGTGTTTAATCCACATGAAGCGAACACCTCCATGAGCCAGAATAGGTGAGAGCGTCCCTTCTTCTTCCTTCTCCATAAGTATAGGCATAAAATGCTCTACTTCTGACATATCCACATCTCCACGGTAATTTCTACAGATAAGAACCTAAAACAGTAGGGACACTATTAGCAGTTTTTGAAACAGTAAAATTTATGAACGTTGCCTCAGACAAGTTTGTATGTGCTACAAAAGAAACCACTTTTCAGTTAACAAGCTACAGTACCAGAACCTCACTGATTCTTGATACTAAACAACCCTCTAGCTTTAAATAGCAACTGGTTTCTTGCAACTGGTTTCAAGTAGGAAGTGTAACAGCTAGAAGCTCATTTAATTAGGCCACTAGTGATATGAATCTAAATTTAATCCCAAGGAAGGAGAAACAGATACTGTCCCTCCCAGCAATTCTCTTTTACAGAACAGCAAAATATAATTACATAAACAAGAATAATATTAAACATATTCAATTTGTGGCTTATTTCACCTTTCTTCCTTCTCTCAATAGTAGAGAAGATCAATGGTTCCTGACATTCAATGCTGGAGTGCATTAAGGGACTTAGTGAGGGAGAGAATAGAACAAAGAAATGTGAACATATGGTGATTTTCTGGCATCGCTCTCTGTTTAAGTCCTTCCCTGAATATTCTATTTAAAATCAAAATTACTTTTCCACATTTCTAGCAAAGCAAAAACTTAAGACCATACTTAGCCTTTCCTATTTATAATCCCCTTAACTGTTTTTTTAAAATCACAGAATAAAGCAGCTACCTCTCTGAAAGCATTTATTTACACTTTACAGCTGGTAGACTGCCCCTGCAGCTGGAAGTTTCGCGGAAGGCCCATCCCTCTCCACACACCTTGCCCTTGAGATCCAATACATAGACGGCGCTAGCCGACATGACAGCGGTCTTCCACCAGCCCGCACACGAGAAACCCCGGCGCCCCCGAACCTAGCGCTTCTCGGTACGCCCAAAAGCCTCGCGAGCTCACATCCGCTTGACTTGCACTTCCGTTATAAAATTACAACGCCTGAAGATAGAGAACGGGTTGTGCCTAGAGCGGCATCTAGCCAACATAGAATGCTATAATTGACCAGAATGCTTATAGAGCCAAAATTCCCTACCTACAAGATATTACTCTATGATAACGAACGTAAACCCGTCCCAACCAATGCTAGAGCCCGCCGGCTCGTGAGGACATATTAGCCAATGGCAGACTGCCGCTGTAGTCAAGACCGTCTATTGACCAATGGGATTTTCAGTCTAATTTTTCCGGCTATAATCTAGAGGAGGGAGGACACCTGAGGACGTTTTAGTCGCAGTGACCAATGAAATCCCACCGTTATGAAGATGGACAGCTTTGCTGGCCGGTAGCAAATCCCATAGAGCCGCCGGGTCGAAGAACATGGCGAAGACCTACGACTACCTCTTCAAGCTGCTGCTGATCGGCGATTCCGGCGTGGGCAAGACGTGCGCGCTCTTCCGCTTCAGCGAGGACGCCTTCAACGCCACTTTCATCTCTACAATCGGTGCGTCACCGCCTGGCGACGGGAGCATTCCGCCTACCGCCACTGTCGCTATGACAACTCCTCGCTCCCTCGCGACCTCAACCCCTTCCGGTCGGCGTTACCATGGAAACCGCCCCCTCCCATCTCCCGCAGCTCAAGAGAGGCGACGGCGCGAAGTGGGCCGCCGTTCAGCTGTGGTCGCGGCAAGAGGCAGCGTCCCCTCAGAGACCTTGCGGGGAGATGAAGGGGCGGGAATTGGGTCTCGTGTGGACTGAACCAGCAGGCTGATCCGGGTTCACGTCCCCACACCAACGACCCAAATTCTCTTGAGTTCGGCTTTCTCTGGGATTGGGGGGGGGGGTTAAAAAAGGAGAAAGGCCTTCCGCACTGGTAATTTGCGAAGGGAACCCCCCAAAAAAGTTGTAAATTATTTTTAAAAGACTTATGAATAAAAGTCGAAGCCACTTTTCCAGGCAGAAAATGAGTGAAAAACTATAATCTACCTTTGCTGGCTTTAGAGAAAGGAATAGCAGTGAAAAACAAAACAGTGATGGGATTATGATAGATACAATGCTAGATCAGATCAGAGAGATCCTGCTTTGGAATCATCGTTCACTAAATCGTCTCTTGTCCCAACCTATCACAGAATAGGTGACAACATAGTTAAACTGGGATTTGCTGCTGTCAGATGAGACAAATGAAATTTATGTGAGGGCCATCTAGTGGTACTACTTTTGATGGCTTGGCAGCATCCCTTAACAATGATTAAGCAACAATAGTGGAGCCCCTGATTTTAATTTTTTGCAGTTGAGATAGTGAAACTCCAGGGTTTCTCTTACATTTTCTGTGATTATTTTGAGGACAAGTGGGTAAAGGAGTCATTTTGAGAAAGGGTAATATACAGTTGTTGTAAGGAATATCCCTCTGGGTTCAGTTCCAAGTGGGGAAAAAGACACTGGATTAATGGAAGTTGCTTGGAAAGAAGGTTTAATGGTGGACAGGAGCACATGGCAGGAGCCCCTGTACAGAAAAGGTAGATCACATGCTTCCAGATTGGGCCAAGAGAAAAAAGGGAAGGGAAGATGCTGAGTCCCTTGGTTTTAAAACCTCTGTTGGGTCCCACCTCTTAGTTTCCTGTTCCTGTGTATATAATGCACTGATTGGTGGTCAGGCTCCCAGGACGCCATGCAGTGGCAACTCTATAGGCTTTTGTCTGTCCCAGACTTGGCTGAATGAAAGGGCCTTGGGCAAATCCTAATATGGCTATGACTGAAGGAGATAAATCTTTGTTATGTAGAAGACTGCTCCAGGCTAGGTGGGAGGAATGTGGCAAGGGTGGGGGCAGGGAGCTGCAGGAAGCTGCTTTGTATTTAAAACATGTTTCTCCTTTCCTCATTCAGGGAAACATATTCTTTCCTTTTTCAATGTTTCCTAGGATATTTCAATTTTTCTAGGAGGGGGTGGGTGCTAACTTCCTACACAAAGGTATACGAATAAATAAAAATATAAATGAACTGCATTGTCCATCATGCTCATCTGTAAAAAAGAACAATAGGATGCTCTGATTCATTAAAAAACTAACAAATGTTATATTTGTAAATCTTTTGTAGGTATTGATTTCAAAATCAGGACGATTGAACTCGATGGCAAGAAAATTAAGCTGCAAATATGGTAGGGGCATCTCAACAACTATCAATTTTGCTGTATCAAAACCTTATATAGCCATCTTCAGCTTATAGATGTGGTGAGCCCACAACACAGTTGAAGAGCCCCACATTGGGGAAGATTGCTTTAGAGCAGGGATGGTGGTCTTATGACAAGTACATGATTCAAACCAAATGCCAAATGTTATCTATTATTTCACATATAATATATTTGATTTCATATAAGTTCAATATATGTTATTAGAAAGTAAAAAAAGAGGTAGTTAGTTGCAGACTGGTCTGAACCTGCCAAGAAAAAGACAGGCGAATAAAAATAGTAGGAACCTCATAGGATTAGAGCAATCTGATCCTTTTGATTAATTGTTCTTTGGCCAGACATTGTTTCATAGTTGTCTCATCTTTTATCATCAATATTTTACTGTATACTATCTTTTAAGACCATGGATCTACACAAAACTGAACAATCAAAAAAGAATCCTGGATGAGCCAATCTGCTGTTTTACATAACAGGTGGTCCTCGACTTAACAGCCACAATTGGGACCAGAATTTGCATTGTTAAGCAAGCCGGTTGTTAAGTGAATCATGCCTGATTTAATGACCTTTATGCTATAGTGGTTAAACGAATCACCATGGTTGTTACATGAATCACTTGGTTGATAAATGAATCCAGGTGCTCCCATTGACTTCGCTTGTCAGAAGCTGGCTGGGAAGTTTGCAAATGGCAAACGTGCAACTTTGGGATGGTCGTAAATACATACCAGTTGCCAAGCATCTAAATTTGACATATGACTGCAGGGACACTGCAGTAGTCATAAGTGCAAAGAACGGTCATAAATAACTTTTTAACACTCACGATTTTGAATAGCCACTAAACAAATGGCCATAAGTCCACTGTACGGTATTTATACATAAGTCTACTTGTGCAATATTCCTATAGGCCCTATTGTCCATTAATTTGCTGGTTCCCTTGTACTTATCCCACTTCTATGCTTAGAGAGGTCTGCCTCTTCATAGTACAGGGATCATAAGTGAGCAGACAATCTAATGGCCCAAACACTATCACTCTTCCACCTTGTGGAAGTGGTGCAGTGGTTAAATGCTGCGACTGCAGGCTGACTGCTAGTTTAGCAGTTCAGCTGTTCAAATCTCACCGGCTCAAGGTTGACTCAGCCTTCCATCCTTCTGAGGTTGGTAAAATGAGGACCCAGATTGTTGGGGGCAATATGCTGAACTCTGTAAACCGCTTAGAGAGGGCTGTAAAGCACTATGAAGCGGTATATAAGTAAAGTGCTATTGCTATTGCTATTGTGCTTCATCCTAAGAACACTGGAGCTGAATAAGGATGGAGCAGAAATCTGTCTCCCACTTTCTGACATTAAGGTTGACTCAGCTTTCCATCCTTCCGAAGTTGGTAAAATGAGGACTCAGATTGTGGGGGCCATATGTTGATTTAACTGCTTAGAGAGGGCTGTAAAGCACTAAAGTGGTATATAAGTACTATTGCTATTAAAGATTTATCAAATAGTGGTGTAATTTAAAAGTAGTAGTATTTATAAAGCCCTTGAAACAACATTTTGTCCTATTCTAGGGACACAGCTGGGCAAGAACGATTCCGGACGATCACAACTGCTTATTATAGAGGAGCAATGGTAAGTTGAATTCTCTACAGTATTGATGAGCGTTAACACTGGATAGGCTCCCTCAAAGTCTCCTTCAATTGGTTAAGACAGTGGTTCTCAACCTTTTCTTCACCACGGACCCCCTTTAAATACCTTTTGTGGCCACAGCCCACGGCCATGTACCCCCAAGACTTCACTCAAGATTTAAATCATAATATTTCTTCAAGCATTCACAGACCCCCAATGATGACATCCTGGCCCCCCAGGGGTCCGTAGACCACAGGTTGAGAACCACTGTGTTAAGATGTTCCTTCAGTAGGAACCTGGCTGTAGTTAATGTTAAAGCCTTTATATCTATGCTTGCTGGGGTTGTGGGGTTTTTTTTTTTTTTGGTTGCTTATTGTTTTCCCTCCATCTTTTCTAAATGCTTAAAGTTCAACTTACTTTTTCTTTCCTTACCATAGCTTCATCTCTTTCCTTTTTTTATGTTTCAGCACTGATTCCCTATCCTCTTTTGCATCAGATTTAAATCTCAGAGTTGAATGCTTCCCACACAATTCTCATCTGCCTACCCCCCCATCACTCACCCCCATCACCACTAGTCAGATCAGTCTCCTGCTTCTTTCCACCAAACTGTTCCTTGGAAAACCTTTCTCAATGCTATCAGCTAAGTTGTATCAGTTATCTCATTTACGTTTACATTGTCAAGTCCTTAAAAAATTAAATAAGCATCAGTCTACTTTTCTGCCCCATTCTTTAGGGCATTATGCTGGTGTATGATATTACCAATGAGAAATCTTTTGAAAATATTCAGAACTGGGTCAGAAACATTGAAGAGGTATGTTTTCTCTATTAAAATGTATAAAACCTCTTGGGGTTTTTTTAAAGTGTCAGATTTTGTGTTATTTCTCACAGGTATTCATAATGTAGGGAGGAAATCCTGTATTTTGTCTCCTGATATTTGGGAGATATTAACACTTAAGTAGTAAAGTTTATACTTGACAGCATATTGTTCAAGGCTCTACTTCTCTCATTGACAGATAAGAAACTTGATTAAAGCTAATGGGAAAATTCTTTGTCTTTCTAAGACCCCCAAGAGCAGTCATCACTCTGGGTAGACAGTCCTAAATAGATTTTGGTGACTTGATGACTTTCAAGAGTGTTGAGATTACAATGTCTAAAAATTAACCAGTAGAACCAATAATTGATTTGGAATTTTGGAGATGTGATCCTAAGACATCTGAATATTGCCAGGTTGTTGAAAGCTGGATGGACATATAATCTTTCTTTCCTTAGGGCAGCTTCCTATTTGTTCCTAAACTGGTTGAAGCACTTTCTACCTAATAATGTCTTTTTTTATTGCTGCAGAAAATTGCACAATGGAACATTATTAATACTTTGCAGTCTAAATAAAATTCAATTGTTATTTAGCATAGCACCACATTCTGTGAGAACTCCAGATCTGATTGTGACAATATTCTGTAACTGGATTTCTTTTGTAAATTAGTGGCATGGATGAAATAGGTACATTAGACAGATGAACTAGTTGGCCTTTAAAATCTCTTATAACTTTAGGATTATATAAAATTTGATGACAAAGAAGTTGTCTACACTTGCAATTCTTCCTTAAGCAATGAGAGAGGAATATTACATAAATGTCAACTATGTTGTGATAATCTCATAAACAAGCTGAAGATATTTTCTTTCTCCTAGCATGCATCTCCAGATGTAGAAAAAATGATCCTTGGAAATAAGTGTGACATAACCCACAAGCGGCAGGTTTCCCGAGAGCAAGGTGAAAAGGTAAGGTTGATCCTAGAATCTAGAAATTCAGAGGATCATATAAAAAGAAGTAAATAATCACCCAAGTCTTGTACAGTTAGTCCTCAACTTACAACCACAATTGATCCCAAAAATACCATTGCTAAGCTAGACAGTTAAGTGACTTTTGTCTATTTTGCAACCTTTCTTGCCACAGTTAAATGAATCACTGCAGTTGTTAAGTTAGTAACATGTTGTTAAGTGAATCTGTCTTCCCCATTGACTTTGCTTGTGAGAAGGTCACAAAAGGTGATCACAGGCCTCAGGACACTGCAACTGTCATAAATATATGCCAGTTGCCAAGCATCTGAATTTTGATCATGTGACCATGGGGATGCTGCAATGGTCTTAATTGTGAAAAACTATCACTCAAAAACTTTGGATGGTCACTAAACACATGGTTGTAAGTTGAGGACTACCTGTACTGTGGGTTTTGGATTTTGTCTACTTTGCTTCAAAGGAAATATTTCAGAAGTGGGAGAATAGACAGTATAATTCAGGAGGTTTGGTATTTACCCTGAAGTTGTATTAGGTTAACAGAAAACAACAAAACATTAGAACAGCCATGCCGGCAGTAAAATGTCAAAATTACAATTAATTTGTAATCATGTATATAATTCATCAGCCCTTGTAAAGACTATAGTAGGTTCCAGAAAACTTTGGATATTTCATATAACTTATTTGAGTTAAAAATCCTACTCTATTTTTGTTCTGTGACACAAAGTGAAAAGAGAAAGCTATTTTCTCTGATACCCTTTGTTCTTAGTCTGGACATTGAACTGAACATGGCATATGGGTGACCTAATTGGAGCACTTTGAGCATTTAGCCAAATACAGCATGTTGTAAGGCAGGAAAAAAGCATTATGTTAATGCAGTTGGCCAACTTGGATGACTGCTTTTCTTTTTTAACCTTTGAGCCCTGAAAGGCCTTTGGCCTTTCTATGTTGTTAGAAATGTAGTCATTGCTACAATTACGGAAATAGTTTCTAGCTCTTGTGAAAGGCAGTTTTAAATAAAAAAAAAACACACCAGAAACTCACCTGTTAGACGGTAGCTACTATGCCCACATCATATTGTGTGGATAGCCTTTGTATTCCCATATTAGAATGTTTTGTTTTTGATAGCAATAGAGAAGGGGAGTTTCATGTTAAAATTCTGTTTCATGCAATTAATCTGAGGTCTCTTTTTCTTCAGTTGGCTATTAGCTTTGGAATTAAATTCATGGAGACCAGTGCAAAGGCAAACATTAATATAGATAATGTAAGTATTGGCTCTACATCTTGTAAAACCACTCTTGTCCAAATGGCAAATGGTTTATCTAGTGTGATATCCCAAATGTGATTCTGTGAGGATTTGGATTCCAGTGCTAAGAAACGTCTTAGTGGCTTCCAATGGTGTCAAACTGTCATATTAATATAGAAAGAGGGGAGTCATTTGGAATAATTGTATCAATTATATTTAATTCATATTACATTTGGTATTATTTTTTTAAAACCCACTGACCTCTTTACCATGGCCATACTAAGATTCTAGAGCAGGAGTGTCAAACTCAATTTCATTGAGAGCTGCATCATGTTGGTGTTTGACATCATGTTGGTGTTTGAAAGGGGGGGGGCATTTGACACAGACTCAAGATGTATTTTTTCCCCTTCTTTCTTTCCACAGTTCTTTACTATAACCATTTTCCTATCTCTTCTACCAGATATTACGGGCAAACATTTATTACTTATTCTTCATACTCCACTAAACTTCTTATTTCTAAATTTATACCCCATTGTTTAATAGTAAATTGCTTTTCCAGGCAGAAAAGCTACTTATACAATTGTATTTTTATTATTCAACTAATAATAAAAATACAATAGCATAAATAACATTATAATACAAGATCTAACAGCAGAGGTAAATTTCCAGGATAGTAAACAGAAATGGCTGTCAATTATAGATTTGTTGATTATAGATTAAACAGACCAACAGTATGTAAAATCTGGCATTAAACTGTAGTATTAACATAGGATGTTGCTTATTTTCTATCCAGATCAGGCACTTATTTGAGACCACATAATTGTAATCCAGTCCTCCTGCAGCACTCTGCCAGCCGAAAACAGGCCGCGCAGAGGCCCCGGGGCGCGGCCTGCTTTGGCCGCAGGGGCACTACGAGCCGGTCCTTTGATATTTCCAGGCTGGCCCCATGGGCCAGATCTAAGCATCTCCTGGGCCATATTTGGCCTGCAGACCTTGAGTTTGACACCCCTGTTCTAGAGCGTAGCCATCAGCCACTCAAATGCCAAGTTTATGCCTGAAAAATTTTACTCTTTGAACATTAGACTCCCATTCTTGTTCACTACACCAACCTTTTACAAAGCCTAGTGCTTGACCTCATTTACACATTCTATAAATGTAATCTCAAATATATAGCAATCTTTCTGCACATTCTATGGTCACCTAACAAAAGCAGTATATAGCTAATCCTATCCAGATAGGAGACTGCCTAATGGGCTTTGACTATGCCAATTGGGAATTCTGGCAGTTGTAGCTGCCACGCATCCCAGTTGTTTATGGCCATATTCTGCTAGCTGTTGGCATATGAATGAATGGCCAAATGTTTTCTGTGTCCTTCCTCATTTGGAATAATTTGTATTTAATTTTGGTGTTCTTTATATAAAGAAAACAGAGTTCAAAAGGAATGTGGGATTGCAGCTTGTAGCAGTGAAACATTTTTCAGTCATGCACTTTTGTATTTCTTGTTTTCATTTTAGGCATTTTTTACACTTGCGAGAGACATCAAAGCAAAAATTGACAAGAAACTGGTAAGCACCTTCACTATAATAGAGTTCCCTTGGGGAAAGACTATGAACTGTGGCAAATATTCTCTTTCATGGGTATGAAGATGTTCCCTGATTGTCCGACTCATTGATTGGATTCACACATCACTCTAAGTAGTTTGTTTTGTTTAGATTTAGCATACTGTGGGAACCCTGTCATTGTGGTTTTGTAAATCATACTTAACCATGGCATCATATGATGTTTACAACAAGATCAGTAAGCATCCTATTCTTAGAAAGCAAAGGTGCTCTTGAACATTGAATGGAACAGCAGAAAGCTTACATGCACATGGGAGTGTATAATATTTTGGGCAAGCAATATAGTTTTCCAGTACTGCAGGCAGGAAGATTATTCTAAGTATAATGCATTTATTTGTTGTTTTTTGCAGTATTTATTCACCACTCAAATCATGCAAATTATGGATAGTGTAGAAAAAAGGAATAATTACAATTAATGTAGGATTGCTCAGAATTTTCAACCTGAACCATTGAAAAAGAAAGGTCTTAAGTGCCTTCTGGAACATCAGAAGAGGAGGGACCATGTATACTTTCTGGATCAATGAGTTCTGCAGTACAGGGTCAGCAACTACTACCTTTGAAGAGGAAGGGTGGACATCCTATACCAGTGATGGCGAACCTATGGCATGCGTGCCACAGGTGGCACGCGGAGCCATATCTGCCGGCACGCGAGCCGTTGCCCTAGCTCAGCTCCAACGTGCATGTGCACTCCAGCCATCTGATTTTCGGCTTGCACAGAGGCTCTGGGAGGGTGTTTTCAGTTTCCGGAGGGCCTCCGGTGGGCGGGAGAGGGCATTTTCACCCTCCCCAAACTCCAGGGAAGACTCTGGAGCCTGGGGAGGATGAAAAATGGGCCTACTAGGCCCACCAGAAGTTGGGGAATGGGCCGTTTCTGGCCTCCAGAGGGCCTCCAGGGTGGTGGGGGAGGCCATTTTCGCCCTCCCCAGGGATTGAATTATGGGTGTGGGCACTCGCGCATGCGCGATAGCACGTGCGCACGTACTTTCGGCACCCGAGGAAAAAAAGGTTCGCCATCACTGTCCTATACCCAGGCCATGTCAAAGTTTCATCCATCTGTTGCCAATACTCTTTGTGCCCCCTACGATAGGGCCTGAATCAAGACAATACAGATAATCTGCTTCTTCTAGAATCTATTATAGCTAACTTTTCCCAAGAAGAAGAGGTTGAAGAGGCGATGAAAGTTGTCAAATATAACCAGATCAAAAGTTGGCCACTTCAAGAGAGGGCACACTATCACCTCTTTCAAGGCAAGTGGCATTCTGCTCTCTCAAAGAGGCATTGACCCCTGCTTAGCTCCAGCTACACATACCTGGTCATTAGCCCAAGAGAGCAAGGAGCAGAACAGATCAAGTCTACAGGTAATAAGGCTCAGAGTAAAAGTACCACACCCATTTTTAGGGTTCCACAGACTCAATAGAATCCCAGTCATATTGCATGGCAATTGCCAATCTAATTGTAAGGATAACCCCCAATCAGATCCTCAAGCTCTCTTCCCTGTCCTTCACCTTACAACTACTTTAAAACCTAAAATCCAGGAAGGCCAATCAATAGGATCACATCCCTGCTAATGCCCAACCACAGCAATATACACCAATGTACAGCTTTCCCTTCTCTTGTAATGGCCTATCCAGGGCAAACCCCATTACTTTAGGGGGGGACTTTACTATCTGACAACACAGTGTGATCATATAAAACAAGAGCTCATAATTGGAGTTCTGAGACTGAGATTCCAAGGGAGGGTACAGAAAACAGTTTGTCTTTCACTTTTTTTTCCTTTATTCAACTGATTTCATAATTACTGTATATAATTATCCTATATGCCGTACGTGATTTTGCTGCTCTGGATATTCTGTTGCATAGCATTGCTGGCAGCTTAATATTACTTACATGTTCCAACAGTATTCCAGCATTACTTCATCAATGTTGGCTAGTTCTTCTGGCATAACTGGTATAGCAGTAATATAGTAGAGCTCCCACTCTATTCTGCTAGTGGATTTTAAGTTTAAGAATGACTTTTAAATTTCCTAGTAACTGAATCTCGCCATTCTTTACCTTTCTAGGAAGGCAATAGCCCTCAGGGCAATAGCCCAGGAATGAAGATCAGCCCAGATCAGCCAAAGAAAAGCAGTTTTTTCCGATGTGCCCTTCTGTGAGGGGTACGGCCTTAACACGAGGTGCTGTTCAACCTTTCTGGACTTGCCCATTTGCACGGGCTTTTTTCCTCTCTGGATTTGATCCCACACCAGTCTAATGCAACGGGACAAAGTGGCTCCTTTTCATAATCGACCCTTCTGCAATAGAGAAGCATTAATTCCATCACTGCTCCTGATAAATGTGAGGCGTGTAGATCAAGAAATCAGATACCGGACATTTTGAAACAGGCTTTTCTTTTTCTCTCGGGAGATGTGGTTTGTTAACTGTTATCATGGCTAGTAGAAAAAGTGATGATCAGCATAATTCTAAATGATTTTCCTCTGCCTTCCCAATCTATGAAGGAGTATAGGGTGTAGCCTGTAAGACAGAATGAAGCACTGACATTTGTAGCGGATTACTCACCTTGGAGTCAGGAAAAACGAATTAGTCTGTTCTTGGCACCCATTCTAGACACTCCCATGACATAAATTGCACAATGACTCAAAATAAAAGTAAATTATTTTTTTAGAGAAACCGGTTTGTATTCTTACATATACAGATCAAATTCCTTTCCTCTTGTGCTTCCTTCTCGGTATAGGAGATTGATGCAGGGAGAGTATTATTTGACTGATTAGATAAATGTTTGATTTTGAACTGTGAGCTACAAGTCCTTGTGATTGTATAAAGGTTCCTAGCAGGTTAGACAACACCCGTTCACTTTGCTTACTGCACCTTCGCCTGACTGTGCTAATCTTGCAGTTCTTGTTTGGCATTAGACTCTTGTCTGACTTACAAATAGCTGCTTTCTCCTTTGAGAAAGTTACTTGGGTTCAGCCATTTCTATAGGATTTTCTGAAATTCCCAAGCAAAAATTCAAACTTAATATTGACCCTGTAAACATACATTGCCACAATAGAAACCTGATCTTGTAACTTTTCTTCAGAGTACTCAGGATTCCAGTATAACTTCTGTATCTCTGGAAGACTCACTTATATGTTGGAATCTATCTATTTAGAAGAGTTTATTATTAAATGGCAACTTAGGCTCCATGATTAAAACTATTCTATCTGGGCCAGAGCTGCTTCCTATGTTTTTTCCCATGCAGCTCTGTGTGGCAGTATCAAAGTAGTGGATATGGAAGTTACTAATGAAACTTGTACTCCCTTTTTCAAGATTACTGGAATAGGATTCCAGACCTTTTTGTTCCCATCCATTAATGAATAGTAAGTTATCAAAGAAAATATGATCCTGATTTCTGACAATGCCCAAATGTGAGGAAAACTGGACCAAAGATAATCGGGACTTTTTTTGAGAAGATATACAGCCAAGAATGAATCAATTTCCTTCTGTGAAGGACAATATACGAATTATACTAAAGATTCAGCATTCTCTCCCAATACTTCTGATTAAAAAATATCAATTAAAATTATCTCCATTACCTAGGAGTATTTCCAGTTGCAATCCTTAAAATAATATTCTGGGTTGTGTGCTGATTAAGAGGAGAGGTTTTCACACCTGTTTTAGGACAGATCAGACCAGTCTGCTGCATTTTTCATTTAATGTGTTTATATAACATTTATATATCACTTTATCATTCATCAATGAAGGGAGGGTATTGTGCAATACATAAAGCCACCAATATAGCTATTAGTCTTTAACTGCCTTGGTTATATGTTTTGTGAGAACCAAGCCATGAAATACTTGTTTCACCAGCACCACAACTTTGCCAGTAAAGGAAGTCACCAATGGATATGAGGGTTGATGTCAAAACCTGGATTTAAATTTAACTCAAAAGGACTTGGAAATGTAAATTCTTAATCTCTGCTTTTGGAAAACTAAAACTAAAAATATATACATCTCAAATTGTAAATCTCAAATATCTTAATACAAAATAATTATTCAGTCACCAAGATTATAGTTTCCCCTTCCATTTGCTAGGTCTGGCTATCCTGCAGTACATTTGCTCATTTAGTCTTGTTTCCCCAAACACGAGATTCAAGCCTCTATGGAAGCATTCAGCACAAGAGCTTAATCAAGACCAAAGACCAAATGTCTGTCAGCAAGCCGTACAAGCTACATCAGGTCCCAGCAATTGTGGTTACTGGACCTTGCATGCCTTTCAAAGAAAATAGCAACTAATGGAGTTTACATTCATGATTGTAGTTCAAGTGTTTCATTTGAGGAGACCAAATTCAGATCCCCACTTAGCCATGAATTTACTTGAGCGACTGTGCCAGTCACTATCAGTCTAATCTTCCTCACCCAGCCTATGATGAGAATGATATGAGAGAACCTTGAATTCTCTTGAGGAAAAACAAAATGAGCTGCAATGTGTCCTGCAATGATAGAGGGGTTTTGAGTGCAAGCATCTTATGACAACCCTGCAGTGTAGTCCACTTCTAACGCTGAGGCTCCCTAACTCCACACCATAAAAAAGATGTTGAGAGTCTAGAAAGAGTGCAGAGAAGAGCAACTAAGATGATTAGGAGACTGGAATCTAAAGCATATGATGAACGGTTGCAGGAACTGGGCATGGCTGGTCTAGTGAAGAGAAGGACCAGGGGAGACATGATAGCAGTCTTCCAATATTTGAGGGGCTGCCACAGAGAGGAGGGGGTCAACCTATTCTCCAAAGCACCTGAAGGCCAGACAGGGAATAATGGATGGAAACTGATCAAGGAGAGATTCAACCTGGAAATGAGAAATTTTCTGACGGAGAGAACAATCAACCAATGGAACAGCTTGCCTTCGGAAGTTGTGGGAGCTTCATAACTGGAAGCTTTCAAGAGACTGGACTGCCATCTGTCAGAAATGGTGTATGGTCTCATGCTTGGCCGGGGGGGGGCGTTGGACTAGATGATCTACAAGGTCCCTTCCAACTCTGTTAATCTGAATATTGGGAAAGATTGCCACTCCCAGAAATGGCTTTGGCCGTGCAAGCTGGGAATCTTGAGAGTTGTCCTCACGCCATCTGAATTCTGAAAGATATCAAAAGACTAGTCTAGATAATAGAAGACCTACAAAGTCCCTTCCAACTCTGTTAATCTATCTAACTCTAAGTATCTCAGATAAAGCATCCTCTCTAGACTTGCTCGCAGCTCCACTGCGTTTCCCTTTTGCTTCCCTTAACGTTCCAAACAGCTGAACCTTCTACGCCGGTGATTCATTCCCGAAGCCGCTCTAGAATTTAACTCTCTATGGGTAAAGACAGCCGTTCGCCGGTTTTAGGGATCCGCCCGTGTACTCATTCCGAGGTTTCTTGTTGGTTTGTTCCTTTAACCCGGAAGTACTTTCTCAGCCTTGTCCACAACAGCCCCCGAGAGAGAGAAAGAGAGAGAAGGGGAACGTCGATGCGCTGAAAGAAACGGGGGATGTCGGAGTACGAAGCTGTCCAGCGAGGCGCTCTGCGTATAAAAGGGGGCACCGACTGCGGGTCTGCTGGGAAACGGTGAGGGGAGCCTCCGAAGGCAGAAATTGCATAGGCCGCGGAGACGCTCGTTTTGTTTTTCATAATTCTAAGGTCGCCCCACTCTTTTGGGGAGGTGGGTCTTCTTTTGCCGTTAGCCAAAAGGAAATAATAAAATCTTAATTTCTAGCTTTGGTCCTCTGTCAGGAAGCCCTAACAAGAACAGAGTCCTCAGGACCACCACCAGAAGAGAAGGCCAGAAGGTCGGAGGAGTGATTAATTTGGCTGTTGCGGTTGTAAAAGCTCTTCATCAGCAATGGGAAAGTAAGGCGAGGCTGCCTCAAAAGGAAACGGCACTTAAGGCCCACTGTTGGAAAGGCTTGGTCTTGCATAGTCACCCACACATTAAAAGGGCAAAGAGGCAATGCATTTGAAAACTTGGTGGGTTTTATAAGTTGAAAATGCTTAACTCCACTCCTCAAAGTTAAGAAGTGGAGCTTTGATTCATAATTAGCAAATGTGTTTTAAATTCCTCATTTCTGCTATAAAGACAAGGTTATCCTCAGGCTTGATCAGGGCTTCCTTGTGCCAGTGTTCCAATTTGCCCTTTTCTCTAACAAGAAAATCCAAATCCAAATCAAAGAGTATGGGTGAAGATGTAGAAGAATTATATTCTTTTTGTTCCTATCATGCTTTGTGAAAGAATTTTACTTTATCTGAATGGTCTCTTTTTAGAAAGAAGAAGAAAGATAAAGAAAGAAGCAAGATTGTAGACCAGATTGTGAGCAGCAAGAACCAGGAGGAAGAAGAGGAGAAGAAGCGGGCTCTGGACAAACGTACTCCAGCACAGTTGGCCTATGAAAAAATGCAGGAAAAGCGGGTTGGTGTCTTAAGAGAGAAAGAGGCCACCACAGAGAGTTTGGGTTAAGGGGAACAAAAATGTTCCTTGACAAAATGACAATAACCAATAACTCTCTTTTTATTTTATAGCAAATAGAACGAATCTTGAAAAAAGCATCCAAAACCCACAAGCAGAGAGTAGCGGTAAGTTCTTGCTTTGGGAGCTACATGTTCTTGCATAATGGCAAACTATTGCTATGGCTTAGTATGCTGTATCACCCAACCTAAGGTGCTTTTAAGGTGGAGAAAATATGGATGAGAATTTTCCTCTGGATAGATGTAGACTTAAAATGTTATCTCTTATACTGCAAACTGCTATTAAACCTAAGCTATTTGCAAAAGAAAGTTAATCAATTTCCCCCTCAATCTCTCCTCACATCCTTCTGTATTATAAAACAGCCTGAGTTATTTCTCTGGTAGGCCATTCTTCCTTGGTCATTAGTCATTAGAGAAAACACAGAATATAAGAAAGATCTTTGAGATCATCCAATCCAACCTACAATCCAGTGCAGGATTATAAACCTACAGCATTCTTAAAATATGGCTGTTCAATCTTTGTTTACACATCTCTAGATAAAGAGAATTCACCTTAGGCAATCTGCTCCATTATTTATTTATTTATTTTTATTTTTTAACCACCCATCTCTCTCAAAGAGGAGCTCTGGATTGCGTACAATATATTGAACAGCTTTTTATTGTTAGGAACTGATGTCCAATTAATGTCCGTTTTAAAATGAAATAATTTTTAAACCCATCATTTCTTGACTTCTGAAACAAAACTGAAGACTATCCCATCTGATAAACAGTTTGACAAATCTTTATAGATTTTTAAAGAATGCACATCTTCAGCCATCTTTACCCTTCTGGTTAGGATAAGATCTAGGTGAACAATCCCTTTGTTCTCAACATTCTGGAAAATGAAAGTCAGAAAACTACTGAATAATTTTGGGCACTTTGAAGTTTTGGTTATATGGAGTGTGGACAAGTTGAATCCCCCATGTGTTTCTTCCCTGAAAGTTTTCTAATCTGGTTGACGGAAGGCATTATTTAAATTTTCTGTTGTCTATAGTGTACCCCCATAAAAATATTATTGTAGTTTTCCTTGTATTTTTACCCAGTGCTGTTGTCTGGAGCCTTGTGCTCAGGTAGCTGGATCCCTAAACATATGTGCACTTTCATTTAAAACCATTGCTCCTTCATCCATTCTGTCTGATCTATTCCTTTTGAAATATCTTTATTTACTAAAATTTGTATGCAACCTCAATCAAAGGAGTCATAGTTTCATAATCCAAATCCACAATCATTAAAACAATTTAAAACAAGCAATAAAAATCACACAAATAAAAACTGGCATGAGCTACAACTGCCCCATTATACAGGTAGTCCTCAACTTGCAACTGTTTAACAATGGTTCAAAGTTATGTCAGCCTGGGTAAGTAATTTATGTCCGATCCTCAAAGATACAACTATGACACCACCCAGCAGTCCCATGATCGCAATTCAGGCATTTGGCAACCGGCTCACATTTACAATGGTTGCAATGTGTTGCCCTCACGGTTCTTCCCAGCTGACAATCAGTTGGGGAAGCCATAACAATCAATTTGATTAACAACAATGGTAAAATGTTAATTACATTCGGTTTGGTCACATGATGACTCATTTAACAATCCATCACTTAGGGATTGAAATTCCAGTCCCAATTGTGATTGTTAAGTCCAGAACTACCTGTAGCCCCTTTTCCTCCTTGAACTCTCAGCAGAAGAGCAGTCCTTAACCACCTTCCAAATATTTAAGAAAGGCCCAACCTAATTTTTCAAGAGGAGGCAAAGACAAGTTGTTCAGTAAGAGTTGGGGCAAACATCAATTCTCAATCCCTTCATTTCATGCCAACTAAGGTGGGATCCTCAGTGTGGTTCAATGAGACATGTAACTTCCTGTAATGACATGCTCATCATTGAGTGCCTGTTGGATCTCTCCCAGAGCCAGTTTACACATATCATCAACACTATTTTTCTGAGCTCTTTTCTCTCTCTTACTTCCAAATGTGTATCCTTGTGATTAGGTTGTTAGAAAAATTGTGTCCAATATATTAAAAGTTTCTTATTTTGGATTAATTTAGATTGAATACATACAAGCTAGATTCACTTAAATCAGAGGGATTTTACGTACTCACGATGAAATTTATTCAAATAGATCTTTGCCGAATCTGGGTATTTGTAAAGGAATGAATTCTTGTTTCCGACTAATATTCTTTTTCTTTCCTAGGATTTCAATAGACACTTGGATACTCTGACTGAGCATTATGACATCCCCAAAGTCAGCTGGACTAAATGAGCATCTTTTCCATCAACATTTTCTTCTTATACGATCTTTGTTTCTGAAATGAGCACAGACAGTGGTGTTGAGCTGCAGCTCATTTGGCAGAATTGCTGTTTTCTTGTAACTTCCTTTTCTTGATCAAACTTGCTTTTAAAGAAACACATGGCACCTATTACTTCGAGTAACTGGCAGTTAGCTCTTTAAGTTATTTCTGCTTTATTGTTGCACATTTAACGACAAATTAATCCTTGGCTAATTATAGACAAGATCAGACACATACAAAACTTAGGGTTTATGCAGAGTCTGTTGCTGAAAAGCAGCTCAAGAAGGACAATTTAAATGCTTTGGGTGGGAGAATTACTCTTGTGTACTGGCTTTCTGCATTGTAAAAGTATACAATAAATACATACAAAAGGAATAATTGCATCAGCCAACACATTCATCCAGCATATTTCCATCATTTCTGAACACCCCGATCCAATGGCTTTACCATCTTCTTGGTATACAATCTCAATATTTTCTAAGAAATATTATTTGTAGAAGACAATTCTAATGACTCCCAGCTTCATCTACTAGAAGGACCATTGTATTCTCCACATTGTGATTTACTTCCAATGATGAAAATTTGTTTAAATAAACGAATTAAAAACATGTATCTTGATTATAAGTAAAGAGCGAGCCTATACCATATTGAAAGCTAAATACCACTGCAAAAAAATAATACTGAAACTAAATGAGTTGACTAAAACCAGCAATATTATTTTAATTCTTACCCACTTGAAGCCTGCTCCCATGTACGGTGATGACAGGATAATCATTTTGGTTTTGTAGCACTAATGTTTAATTTTAAACCTAAGCTCCAGAAAGGGACAAAAATTAAATGTAATGTAAACCCAGATTATATCTCAGCAAATATATGTGCTACTTTTGGTCTTGTAGTTTTTGTGAACTGTTATGATCTTGTTAACGTTTATCTTCCTTCAGTTGGTTTTAGACTCAAGTCTATTGATCCCATGTAGGGTTTCCCTCTTGGCATAAGGTGTAGAAGTGTGTGAGGGTGGTGCACCATTTAGGGTCCTCAAGATTATGAAATATATACCTCTCTGTAATACTTTACAGCAGCCATTCCTTCCCCCAAGAAAAGACACACCATCTTTGTGTGTTGCATTCTCACTTCTGCAATGTCCAAGTGCTGCAGTCTTAAACCATGCATCAAAATGCAGTGTGAAAAAACTTTGGAAGAATCTGGAAGTTGTCAGCCTGATTTTCAAGTTAACTAGGACTTGTCTTCTCCCTTGTCCCCACTCAGTGTTTTGTGCTAAGAGAGGAAGGTTCTAATTTTGTGCATTTTACTTAAAAGTCTAATCCTTTCAGTAGTTTGAGATGGGTCACAGTTGCACATTTCCAATTATCTGATGATGGTCCTGGATTGTTGGGTTATCTACTGTGAGGAAATGGACAGGACAAATTAAAATGGGCAACAATAGATGTGCTAATTGACATTTCCACGTGTAAGTGGTTTTTAGATGGCAAGGTTCACTATTCTAAAAGGTGGAACTTGGGAGTGCCCACAATTGTTATTGCAGTGGAAACTGCCTTTTTGCTGTTTGAGTTACCAGGCACCTCTTGTAAACTTGGACATTGCCTCTAAAACAACATTTTTTCATTATAGTCTTCAGCTTACAATCATTCATTTAGTGACAGTTCAAAGTTACAATGGCACTGAAAAAACTGACTTACGACTTGTTTTGCACATGACCGTTGTAGCATCTCCATGGTCATGTAATTAAAATTCAGATGCTTGGCAAGTGGTTCGTATTTATGATGGTTGCAGGGGGGAGGGTATCACGTGATCACCTTTTGCGAACTTCTCGTAAGCAAAATCAATGGGGAAGCCAGATTCATTTAACAGCCATGTTACTAAACAGCTGTGGCAAGAAAGTTTGTAAAATGGGGCAAAATTCACAATCGTCTTGCATAGAAGCACCGAAAATTTGTGCTTAGTTGTTGTAAGTTGAATGTCTTCAGTATTTTCGCACATTCTCTATAGTTCTGCTATTGCAAAGCAAACATGCCAATTGCTGCAAAATGGTTCTGCCAGTTACTACCGTGTTTACCCAAAAATAACAGCCAACTGGAAATAAGCCCTAGCGTGATTTTTCAGGATGCTTGTAATGTAAGCCCTGCCCCAAAAATAAGTCCCAGTTAAAATCGTCAGCCAGACGGACACATTTAGTACGATAATTCCCTGAAAATAAGACCTAATGTGTCTTTTGGAGCAAAAGTTAATACAAGACCCTGTCTTGTTTTTGGGGAAACATGGTACCTGGAGCTACACACATTTTAAATATGCCCTTTTCAGCTTTAATACAAGGTGCTAAATTTAGCCACTGAAGCCATATGGCTCAAAAACCAGTTACTGAACAGACATGCTCTTCCCTTCCCATTCATGTTTTGCTCATCAGCTGAAACGCCATACCAGAGATCGTTTTTCTCTTCTATTCCCGTTTATCAACACAGCTTTCTTCATCAGCTGTCGTTTTTGTATTTATTGTAAGAATGCCACATGAAGGAATATGTACTTTAAAAAAATTATTATTAGATCAAAAATCATGTTACAGGATTCTCTTACAGGAGCTTTAGAAAGTTTTAATACAGATTGGTTTTTTTGGAAAAAAAAATTTCCCCACCTTGTAAAATTGAATAAATACAGAAGTAAAAAAAACACAAGCAACTCTTTTCCTATCAGAGCACAAAGAAGTAGACCAACAGGAAAATGTGAGGTTTTTTCCCCCTGCATCTGAAACCTTCAAGGAGATGAACCAAAAAGGACATTATTTGGCGCATTGGTCTAAACTAGAAAAACAGTTGCAGCCTTTATAATTAAGGCACCCACCGTGGAATCCAGTGCTATGCGAATTAAAGCCCAAGAGAACAGCCCAGCCCTGCCCTTCCCCCTTACTGTGCCCCTGTTCCCTATCTGCTCTGGGGAGATTTGGAGAAAATTTGCAAGGATTGGAGGTAGGGTGGGGAGATAACTCCTCTATTCCAGTTGTACTGATAGAAATGTGTTTCCAGCCTTGAACTGCCTAAGGAATGTGCAGGCTACTTTATTATGTTTTGTTACATTTTTGCAAGGAAATATCCCTTGTTCATAGTAACACCCAGGAATCTCAGGCAGAAAAGATTCTCTGGCACTGCTTAAAACAAACCAAGGACATCAGACTACCACAGAGGATCCATCCAGATCCACACACACGGGGCAAATGTGTTTTGTGCTGCAAACCGCCATGAAAAGACCCTTACTGGCAAAAAAAGCAGTTTTCTTCAGAACACACATGGATTGTATGTTTCTGGTACTGGATGGGCCTAGCACCTGGGAAGAATCCACATACAAAAAAAAAAGATTAAAAATACAACTTTTCCAGTTTCACAATGTGCTTGTCATATAGGACAGGGTAAGAACAGAAGCCTACGTTCAGTTTGTGCCTAAAGCCTTAATATTTCAAAGTGGGGGAGAAAAGATTTGGTCCCATATTCGCTCTTTGCAGAATGTGAAAGAAAGAAAAGTGGGTTTAGAAAAAGAAGCTGCCAATCCAAACATGACTGTCAGGGTTTCTTGACCTTCAAACTCTGGGTGTTTTCCCCACAGATTTTATATACTGCCCAGTTCACAGAGGGTTTGATCCAGCGTTCGGTGCAGAGTCAAATTCTCTTCTTTCGCTAAGGCAACTTTTTCTGGTGAGAATGGGAAAAAAAATATTAAGGAAAAAAAAAACAATTTCAAAAGAATAGGACTGGTTCTGAATTCACATTCCAATTCATGTTCCAATTTTAGTTGCCCCTGTTTAAAAACAGCCATGTTCCTTCCATTACATCTTTTCCCTCCATCTTAATGTTATTCTTGTGCCTGATACATTCATCCCAAAGGGCCAGCCGAAGGAGAGAATCCTGTTCTGGGATGGTGAGATTTAAGTTAAGAAACACCCAGGAAGTCTGACATCCGGAGGAGCAAAGGTGCCACAACCCTTTATTACAGGAACTGAATTAGTGAAAGATTTAAGAGTCACAGTTGTTAACACTGGTCAAAGGTCATCAAAGCCCAACCCACTGCCCAAAGGAGGAATTGGCTGGAGATAGATTTTATACCTCCAAAAAAGGAAAACTCCAGACTGAATTTGCCACAAAATGGCCTGATTTCATTGGGTTAGGGTGATTTCCAGATCCAAATGGAAAATGATGTTTTTATTTTCAGGAGAATTACATAAATAATCTCCAACTCTGAACTGTTCTGTTGAATCAGTGTTCAAGCTAAAGTGAAAGAGGCTATCATTTTATACAGGAAACAAGGAACAAATGCCTTGTACTTCATAAACAGCAAATAAGAAAAGATTCCTGAAATATATATATATATATATATATATATATATATATATATATATATATATATATATATATATATATATATATATATATATATATATATATATATATATATATATATATATATATATATATATATATATATTTAATCGAAGTGCAATTTTTACAGAAAAAGACTTGTGAAAGCACACAGAGAAAAAAGAAAGCAGAAACAGCCAGCAGGACAGAAAGCCCCATTGCATTTATCTACTACAAGGAAGTCATATCATTGAGTGCGTGGTCCAATTCCTCGCTGATGGCCTTGTATTTCAACTTTTGAGCATAGAGCTCATCTGCAGGGCAAAGTGTGGCGAGAGAGGCAGGATGAAATGCCGAAGTAGCAGGCGCATAGGCAAGTTCAGAGATGTTGCCACAGAGCAAGGCAAGGTGGAAGAGAAAGAGAAAGGGAAAGAAATGAATGTTAAAACACAGAAATGCAAGATGAACATGAAAATGAAAATTTCAGCAACAGAAAGTTTGGAATGTTGGAAAGATTAAACATTCAATTTTTAGAGCGTGAAGAACATTTTAAATCTGAACTGCTTACACTGGCCTGTCATAATCGCCCTGGATTTGTCTGGACCCCAAAGAAGGTTGTTTCAAGCATAAAACATTTCCAAATAATCAAATTAGGATATTTCAAATTTGGGACAGCTGTTTTGACCTCAGAAGGAACTTTGCCTTCAAAACAATTGTAATTCAAAACATTTTGCACTCCCTTATTCAGTATTATATAGGCTACTTTGAGCTCTTAGAACTTTCATTAAATTATTACATTATTTTTTAAAAAAAATCCAAAAGCTAGGCAAATCGCAAAGAATGAGCTTTGCTCACCTGAAGACCAACCAATCAAATTCATGACAAAGATTAGAAATGTTTAATCTAATTTATTCTTATCCTCAGGTGCTGTGTTAAATTGCACCGAGATACTGAGCGAGACTGCCATAAAACTCTCTAGGGCAGGAAAAAGCCATCACAGGGGTCTCCAACCTTGGCAACTTTAAGAGTTGTGGACTTCAACTCCCAGAATTCCTCAGCCAGCTGGCTGAGGGAGTTGAAGTCCACAACTCTTAAAGTTGCCAAGGTTGGAGACCCCTGTTCTAGAGGCCAATTCACAGAAATGTAATGATGCAAGCAGTGTCCCGTTAAAAGTTTTCCACCCCAAGCTTCAAAAGCTTTAGCCCATACCTTCCAAATCATCAATGGACTTTTCCAGTTTAGCAACTGTTCTCTCTGCAAACTCAGCTCGTGTTTCAGCCTAAGAACAGAGATTACAGCAATGAAAAGGTTGTACTACGGATGAGACGTCACTTTTCCTCCTCCCAACTCTAAGCCAACATGATCACTGGCCTCACTCACCTCCTTCAGCTTGTCAGTCAGAAGTTTGATTTCCTCTTCATACTTGTCCTCTTTTTCAGAATACTATGAAAACAAAGTTAACATCAATCATTTTGTTTGTAAGAGGACAGAGGGAGAATTGCAGAAAAAAAAAGGAACTGAAACCATCTCATTTCTTAATTATTTATATATTGGACTTCCTGTAGGACAGCGGTGTCAAATTCGATTTCATTGAGGGCCGCATCAGGGTTGTGTTTGACCTCGGTGGGGGAGGCAGCCTGATGTCACTCATGTCGGGGGCGCCTGTGGCGGCTGGAGTGCTCTGCCAGTGAAAATAGGCTCCTGAGCTCCATTTTCGGCTGCAATAGCCTCCTGCACCCCTCTGCCAGCGAAAACGGAGCTTTGGGGCGGGGTGCACAGCCCTCACGAGCTCCATTTTTGGCCACAACGGCCTCCTGCACCCTCTGCTAGCAAAAACGGAGCTTAAGGGGGTGCTGTATGGCCCTCGTGAGCTCCATTTTTCGGCCACAACAGCCTCCTGCAACCCTCGGCCAGTGAAAATAAACCTCGGGAGGACACATGCACCCCCAAGCTCAGTTTTCTCTGACAAAGGGCTGCAGGAGTCTATCGTGGCCAAAAATGGAATTTGTGAGGAGCTCACCGCGGGCCGGACCGTTGCTGTTTCCAGGGGGCCGGATCCGTCCTACAGGCCTTGAGTTTGACACTCCTGCTCGAAGATGAAGTCCATGGACATCAACTCCCTCTTTTACTGAGAACCTTGAGCCACCCATATTGGCTCACTGAATGTCAGCAACATTATTTAAAGACAAAGAAGCAAAACAGAAGAATTAAACCATTACTAAAAACACGGCACATATTTATGACGGTTGCAGTGTCTCGGGGGTCATGTGATCACCTTTTGCGACCTTCTCACAAGCAAAGTCAATGAGGAAGCCGGATTCACTGAACAATCGTGTCCCTAACCTAACAACTGCAATGATGCAGTTAACCACTGTGGCAATAAAGATCGTAAGATGGGGCAAAATTCACTTTAAAATTGTCTTGCTCAACAAGGGACATTTTGGGCTCAGCTGTGGTTGTAGCTTGAGGACTATCTATATACTGGCAAAGAGTAGATTGTTGAAAGACTTGATGAGCCATGAACAACCTGGAGAACATCTACAGGTAGTCCTTAACTTACAACAGTTCATTTCAGTGATGATTCGAAGTTACAACAGCACTGAAAAAAATGACTTATGACCATTTCCCCACTTACGACCATTGCAGCATCCTCATGGTCATGTGATCAAAATTCAGATTCTTGGCAACTGGTTCATATTTTTGACAGTTGCAGTATCCTGGAATCATGTGATCCCGTTTGCAATCTTCTGACAAGCAGAGTCAATGGGGGAGCCACATTCCCTTAACAACCATGTTACTAACTTAACAAGTGCAGTGATTCATTTAACAACTGTGGCAAGAAAGATCGTAAAATGAGGCAACATTCATTTAAGAAATGTCTCGTTTAGCAATATAAATTTTGGGCTCAATTTTTGTCTATGGTCCCTAAAAGCAAACACTGACTTGATACAGCATAATCAGTGTCCCATAATAAAAGTCCCGCTACTTCCTGGGACAAGACTGACATAACTCTAGCAGGTGAGATTTTTTGTTAAAGTGCATTCTCCTGGTTTTTGAGATGCTATCCAGCTCTAAGAAGAGCTCATAATGCATACAATACTCTCTTCTCTAACTGTATCTCCACGGGGACAAGAGGCAGGGACCTAGTGAGCTTCCATGGCTGACCCTTGATTTCAATCTGATTCAGCAGTCAAACCTCTATATGTGGCTTTCACTAAACCTCCATGCATAGAAAACCTGCCGACTCATCCTCCCAAGTGATGGATTGTTTGGTTACAAAGATCAAAATAGTCTTGTGTAAGATGTTGCTAATGATGCATGAGGGGGGCAAGGAAAATATTTATCCCTGCTGTCTTATTACCCTGAAGTGATGAGCTTCAAATCAATGGCCTGTTGATGTATTTTTCAATTAGATGAACATCCAATAGATGGTATTTAGTATTTTTATATGTCTATTCATCTACTAGCATATGGAACTCCTTTAAAAAAATCAGACTGCACTAGAGGCTAATCAATTGTGCCATCAAGTTGGTGTCAACCTTTAGTGACTAAACAACAAAGCAGCTACCACGAAGAAGAGGGGGGGGGTCAACTTTTCTCCAAAGCACCTGAGGGCAGGACAAGAAGCAATGAATGGAAACTAATCATGGAAAGAAGCAACCTAGAACTAAGGAGAAATTTCCTGACAGGACAATTAATCAGGGGAACAACTTGCTTCCAGGAGTTGTGAATGCTCCATCACTCCAACAAGAAATTGGAAACCATTTGTCTAAAATGGTATAGGGTTTCCTGCCTGAGCAGGGAGTTGGACTAGAAGACCTCCAAGGTCCCTTCCAACTGTTATTTTGTTATTCTGACCACATACCACGTTTCCCGCGAAAATAAGACCTATCCCAAAAAGAAGCCCTACTTAAGGTCTGCGCAGCCAGTCCATTCTGTTTGGTTGTTTGTGATGCCGTGGCTGCAAGGCAAGGCAGAGGGGTGGAGCTGCCCCATGCATCCTGCAACAGCTTACCTCAGAGCCCCCACAGTCAGGCCATCCATGCCCCAACACCTGCATTGCCTTGTAACAGCAGTGGCGGCAGGCCCGTCCAGCAGGACCTCGCGTAGCCACCGGCCCACTTCTTCTGCTTGCTCGCTGACCACAACGGAGCAGGAGGCTGAGCGATGTATTGGAACTGCAGTCACGAGGCATCGGGATGTGGACAACCTGGCTGCGGGGACCCTAAGGTAAGCCAGTGTGGGGCACATGGGAAAGCTCCACACCTCACAGCAGCAAGCAAGCAAAAGAAGTGGGCCTCCCATGTACTCTTAAAGTACCTGGGAGTGGGGATAAGACATCCCCCCAAAATAAATCCTAATGCTTATTTTGGAACCCAAAAGAAAATAAGACCAGGTCTTATTTTCGGGGAAACACGGTAGCTGGATTTTCTTCATGACTATCTATCCCTAACCTAGCTTTCATTGTTCAATGGTGCATCCATCACCGAATTAACAGAGTCCATCCACCTTGCTTCACCTTCTTAGTAGGTCTCAGCAGAGAAGATAAAACCCCAGGCTACTAAAGTGGAATATAAAGGGAAAGGAAATCACCTCAATGGTTCATCATTATTGCAGAGGCCTATCCATCCGATCTATTCTTGAACCGTTAAAAAAACCCAGAAACCCAATTCCTGACTCTTAAAAGGTTAGGAACCACCAACCTTCTCTGATTGAGCCTCAAGGGACTTCAGATTGTTGGTGACATTCTTGAGTTCTTCCTCCAGGTCACTGCATTTCCTACACAAAGCAAAAGGAACCATCCACTGTCAGCTCCCGGTCTTCTACTATTTAAATGAAAACATCACTGCCCTCAGAAGTCTTAAGAACCTCTTTATTGACCCATTGTTTCACCTATTTTGTAATTTATATGTATCCAGCATTCTTACATGTAAACACCTCAAGAAGACAACCCATAATGAAAACATAAAACATTTTCAAAATATAAGATGTGAGGAAAATTAAAATCATTCCCATGTAACAGGAACGCCCCCCTCCCAAGTCCTGAGGGAAAAGATGCGATTTCAGCATACATTAAAAGAAGACTTGCTCTCAGAGATTAGGGATTATCCTAAATATAAGAGTCATGGTGGCACAGTGGTTAGAATGCAATATTGCAGGCTGACTCTGTCACGATGTGAATTATTGTCAGTTTGTGCATCTCTATGTTTTCTACTGTTTCTTGTATTTATGGTCAAGCAGACATATGATATATTCTATTACGCATGCCTGCATTCCTCAAGTCAACTCCTTTCTTTCTCTTCCGCCATTTCTGCCGAAGGTAGAACTGATTTATTCATTAGCCGATAAGATGTAGCTTAATAAGGATTCTTTTTATTATTTTCTACTGAAATAAATATTTTGTTAATCAGATTTGAATCTCAGTTTTATTTTCTAAGTAAGAATGACTTCAAAAGGGAAGCAAAGATCCATCGACCTCCGGAGGATTGATTTTTCTCCTCCCGCTAACAGACTCTTCCCACAGGCAGGAGTTCGATGCTAATGAGGCTCAAGGTTGACTCGGCTTTCCATTTTCAGAGTTCGGTAAAATGAGGACCCAGATTGTTGGGGGCAATATGTGGACTCTAAACTGCTTAGAGAGGGCTGTAAAGCACTATGAAGCGGTTTATAAGTCTAAGTGCTATTGCTATTATCTGAACCCAGTCCGATTGGAACGTTTTGGGAATAGAATCAACCCCAGTCATTCTGAGGGAATAATGGTTGCAGAATTCTCTGCAACCCTTGACACCATTAAACTTGAGGACCTCCTGGATTGGGCCTTTAAGGCTGTAATAAGACATTGTGATAGTGATTTTGCTCTAAAAAGTCAGTTTCAGTACTCAGCATCGGGGGACCTGTGTTTGGTGTCTTGAGCATTTAGTAATTATTCTGCAAGACTTGGACTGTATACAGGAGGCATGCTAGGCAACGGAACCACTTCCACATGACCTGCCTCCATAGAATCCTGAGGATCCGATGGCAGGATAAGGTGCCAGACACAGAAGTCCTTTCCAGAGCAGGCCTGCCATCAATTCCCACCCTGCTGATGGAAGCCCAGACACGCTGGGCAGGCCATGTTGCAAAGATGCCAGACCATCGCATCCCTAAACAGTTCCTCTATGGTGAGCTGTCTAAAGGAAAGCAATCGCACGGGGGACAAAGGAAGCGATACAAAGACTCGTTGAAAGCCTCCTTCAAGTACCTCGATATCGACACCACCTCCTGGGAAACCCTGGCACAAGATTGATCAACATGGCGCATGCTGACCCACCAAGGCTGCCAAATATCTGAGGACAGAAGAACAGCCATAGCAGAAGAAAAGCGAGCACTCCACAAAGCCAGAGCTGCAAATGCTGCGACAATGGTGCCCACACATGTCTGCCCAACATGTGGCAGAACATTTCGTGCCCGTATAGGCCTTACCTGAGGACACATCGTAAACAGCCCACAACCTGAGAGATGTCAAGGTCCTCTTCGAACACGCTGGACGAACATCAATTATTCTGCAAAGTACTGTAACTCTGCAGTACTGTTTCACAACTATATAAAACAGCTGGTACATTATTAGGGGATTTGAAGCCAGGAGACCCTGGAATGTAATCTGCCTATCTGGTGATTGACACATCGCCTGCTGAAAGTTCTCCTCTTGTGATCTTCACAGGGTGGAAGGTATGACTGCCCTTCTCTGTGGTACCCCTACTTTACAGAAGTACCTACCAAGGAAATACATCCAGCCCTCATCTTGTGAGTACTCCTTAAGGAAGTCAAGGCTGTATTGTTTCAAGAATCCTTTATCTCCTACTGGTCTTGTAGGGAGGTGTTCATTTTCTATAATTAATTTGGGAGTTTATTATTTTTCCCCTACTGCTGCATGCCACCAGAGTTCTTCAGGAATGGGTGGGTTAGAAGTGTAGAGAGAAAGAGAGAGATGCTGACAACATACAACTCAAGACACTCTGGTATAGTTTAAAGTGACCAGATTTTTTTTTTTTAAGCGGGACGGGGGGCGGGCCCGCCTGGGCGCCACCATTTGAGTTTTGCCCTCTGCGCATGCGCAGAACGCTGCGCATAGGGCAAAACAACGCAAATGTCGGCGTCAGGGGGGGAGGCGGGATGGGGCGGGGGAAGGAGAGGAGGAGCAGCCCCCCTTCCCCCTCTCCCCAGCAGGCAGCCGCCTCGCTGAAATTCCGCTTTGCCCGACTTGCTTCCGGTACCTCTCTTTTGTGCTTCCCCTTCTAAGGTGACCAGACGTCCCGCTGTTTTGGCATTCTTTCCAAAAAAGCGTGACTTTTTGGAAAGAATGCGGGATGCGGGACACACGCTTGAAAAGCGTGTCTGTCCCGCCAAAAGCGGGACGTCTGGTCACCTTAGTATAGTTACACAAATCCATCCTCACACACCATAGGTGGCTAGATGAGGGCAAACAAGCTGAAGAACAACCAAGTAAACCTATAGTTCCACAGACAGATGACTCTCAAGTCTGGCAATGTTCTGAATAGAGCTCAAACAGGCATCCAGGCAGCTGAGAGGCACAATCAACTTGTGTCCAACAGCCTTAATTATTAGCTGCGATGCTCCACATGGAGTTTCCCTAGAAAAGTGGCCCAGAAATTACAGCAAGTGCAAAGTACCTAGAGAACACAGGTTGGGAAAGATGATTCTGGATGCCCTCAAGCACTTTTTAGAAGTTACTCTGCAGGTAACTAATGAGTTTCTTGCTCTAATCAGATTTCTGACAAGCAATGATCAACTCACAGTTCAGACACCTCAGCTCGTTCTTCAGCTCTTTCCAGTTCTCCCTCCAGAATGACAAGCTTACGGGCAACCTGGAGAAAGTTAAAAAAAAAAACCCATCACTGTGTGCCCCAAACAATATAGTTCCAACGTAAAGCCTCTATAACGGTCAACATCTGCACTCCTCTACACTCCAAAAATAGAGAACTGGTACTTAAATAAAATTGGCACTTCCTTGGAACATTACGGTCCAGCTGCAGTAGTGAAACGCTGATCACCCTGATAATTTTCTCAATGATTCTGTTTGGTTACCGAGTGACAAATAATGCTTCTATCAGGGCTGTTCTCATGCTTTAACTTGAAATGTTAAGTTCTAAATTTGCAACATAGACTGGAGCACATTCCAAAGAGAACGTGCAAATCAGGCTCACGAGAAGCACAGGAATTCAATCAAAATAAAATTAAGATTCGGGGCATCATGGAAACTCACCTTGTTCATTATAGCTACCTTTGAAACCGCAGCTCAGGCTCTTGGGAAACTACCTAATCCCCGCCCACTTTGCGACTTGTCTAGCCAAGTTTTATCTCTTACTCCAGATCTTTTGAGCAGAGCAAGGATTTCCCAGACATGCTGCCAGAGGCAGTTTTAAACTGGAGGAACTAAGCCCAAGGCCTCCTGCAGGGGGGGAAAAAAACCCAGGAGATTCACCTCTGAGCTGTGATTCCACCAAAATAGGCTGGAAGACATGGGGTGACAAATTACATTTTGAGTTTGCAGCCTTTTCCTCGTTTCTTTAGGGCAACTGTGCTTGCCAGCTTTCAAATAAGTTCAAACTGTCAGAATGCCCCGCAGCAGGACAGGTGCCCAGGAATCTATCCCTGCCCCAAACTGTTCCAAGATGTTCCCCTCTCTCTCAGGATAGCTGCCTCACCTCTTCATATTTGCGGTCAGCTTCTTCAGCAATGTGCTTGGCTTCCTTCAGCTGCATCTCTTGAATCTCCATTTTCTCCTCATCCTTCATAGCTCTGTTTTCGATGACCTTCATACCTCTGTGGAAGGAGCCGACAGTATACTTTTAAACCCTCTGGGAAAGTTGTCTACAGATGTTATGTGTGTCTTGGTGGGATCCATATTTGGAGCATCTATCAAGACCAATGAGGCAGCAGAGTCCTGCATGGACAGCAACTTTCACATCTGTTCAACAACTGGAAAAATGTGACCGATCTTATGTGTATAATATAACTTAATCCGGGCTAGTCTGTCCAAACTGCAAACCTTCTAGGAATGGGTTCCTGCATTTCTACATCCCTCTATGCCAGTGTTTCCCAACCTTGGCAACTTGAAGATGTCTGGATTTCAACTCCCAGAATTCCCCAGCCAGCTTTGCTGGCTGGGGAATTCTGGGAGTTGAAGTCCAGACATCTTCAAGTTGCCAAGATTGGGAAACACTGCTATCCTTTAATATTATATGTTGTTGGTATTTTTTAGACTTTTCTACTTAAATAAGCACTCATGCGCATAATGCTTCTACCATCTACTATTGTGCTCATTTGTCTTTATATTTATACAGTACTTTTTATGGTTATGTATAAATCAACTTAATGTTTACTTTGAATTCTAGGAGCTGAAGTTCACATTTCCCGCTTGAGCATGGGGTTGGACTAGAAGACCTCCAAGGTCCCTTCAAACTCTTGTTATTCTCTTACATATCAAGACAACACAACATCAGGAAAAGTATAGTAGATCAATACATTTTACAATAATCACTAAGAGCAGCTTAGTTCTTTTCTTTAGTATCCTTTTAAGCACAAAGCAATTTATAGTAGTAATATTATTTATTGGGATTATATTTCATAGTTTTTTTCACTCACCAACTGACAGTAAAATATTTGCTCAACAAAACATGAGTAGGCTGTTGGTTTGCGCTCCAAGCTTGGCAATTTGGTTGCAAACGTTTCGTCACCATTCGAGGAGACAGCGTCAGTGCATTTTGAGTTGTGCTCGTCTGTCAGGTCTTTAGATGAGCACAACTCAAACACACTGACGATGTCTCCTCGAATAGTGATGAAACGTTTGCAACCAAATTGCCAAGCTCGGAGCTCAAACCAACAGCTACTAATATTCAAACACATTTCAAAACATGATTATTGCAATTCTAGTGGCTATTAATATATAGTCACCATTGTGATATAATCTCCAGATATTTTTTCCAAAAACAAAATGAAAAGGGATCAGAACTTTGTTTATCTGTCTTTCTGCCAGCAGGTTAACTGTCTGAAAACTGAGCAGAACAGGACTAAGTTTAGGGTTGGGGCAAGAAGCTGGGAAATGGAAGGCTGAGTCTGAAAAGTAGCTAGGTCAGGCTAGAGTCTGGGGGGGGGGGGAAAATCCTTAATAATTTTTCCCAATGCATCTCAATGAGAAAGACAAGGGGATAAAGTTTAGGATTGCTGTCACTTGCTCCATTGTAAGTTCTTCCTATCACATTACCGAGAGAAGAATGTATACAAACCACATTGTGTTTCCCAGTGCACCCATACAGATTAATAGACACACCACAGAACAAAAGGAAAGGCTTCAAAGAGCCATGGTCAGCATGCTTTCCTTACGTCGTTAATAATTCTTGTAGCTGTATTATGCACCATTTTACAACCTCAGCAGCTTTAAAATCTGTGGAACTTTAACTCTTGCTTGCTGGAGAATTCTGGGAGTTGAAGTCCAGCCATATTAAAGGCACTGAAGTTGAGAAATACTTTAGTAGAAGATATCAGTGGCTAATCTCCTGCAATCTATATGGTAGAGCATGGGTCTCCAACCTTGGAGACTTGTGGACTTCAACTCCCAGAATTCCTCACCCAGCTGGGTGAGGAATTCTGGGAGTTGAAGTCCACAAGTCTTAAAGTTGCCAAGGTTGGAGACCCCTGCAGAAGAGGATCATATCTGAGGGACCACCTTTCCCTAAAGACATTTACCTATTCTACCAGGGCAGTTAAGGTAGGCATGCTCCTAGCCCCTTTCCCTAAATATTGTCCTCTAATGGAAGTTAGGAAGTGTGATATTTCAGGGGCAGTCTCTGCCCTACGGAACATCTTTCTCCCTGAAGTTCAGGAGGCCTCTACCGTCCTGGACTTTTGTAAAGCTTTGAAGACCTGGCTTTCCTCCCCCCCCCCCCCCACAAGCGCTGGGAGATGATTGAATAATGGCACAGAAGAAGGTTGACTTGGTGCCAGGTTTTCGTTGTTTTTATCCATTTAGTTTTATAGTTTTAATATGATTTTATATGTTGTTTTATCTTTTTATTGGGAGCTGCCCAGAGTTGGTTAGAATATGGTCAGCTGCATAAATGTTTTAAATAAACAATCTTCCTAGCCTTGTGAAAACTTCTGAAAACTTCTTAAAACAAGGTACATTGCAGGTAGTCCTCAACTTACAATTGAGCTCAAAATTTATGTCGCTAAGTGAGACAGCTCTTAAGTGAATTTTGCCCTATTTTACAAACTTTCTTGCCACGGATGTTAAGTAAATCACTGCAGTTGTTAAGTTAGGGTTAACACAGTTGTTGAGTGAAACTGGATTCCCCATTGTCAGAAGATCACAAAAGGGGAATCACATGACCCCGGGACACTGCAACCGTCATAAATATGAGACAGTTGCCAAGCATCTGAATTTTGTTCACGTGATCATGGGGAGCTTGCAACGAATTGTAACTGTGAAAAACAGTCATAAGACACTTTTCCGGTGCCGTTGTAACTTCAAACGGTCACTAAATGAACTGTTGTAAGTTGAAGACTACCTGTACCATCAAATGTTTGCAAAACGCCCGCTGCCCTCTTCCATCACCAATCAATATCCGAAAGTACTGAGCGTAACCATGAAAGAAAGCCACATGAACTGAACAGCGTAAAAACCTTTGTTCTAGTTCATTCCTCAGCTCTCTTGTCAGGACTTGTCAGGGCTTTTCTTTTTTAAGATGTTTTAGCTGACTCTCTTTAAGACCAAGAACACAGATTTGCTAAACCAGGAGCAAAGCGGATAGTGTAGCTGATTAAGGTAGCTTAGTATTCAAATGTCTCTGACTCTGATTTCCTTTTACAAGGAAGTAATTCTCGGATTATTTCATTAAGCTGCCTTATTGATAAAGTCACTTTTATTAGGCCACTTTGGATTCTTTGAACTTCCAGGAACACATTAGCTTCTTGACTTAGACCACATAATTTTTTTTTTACTATTTAAAGCTAAAGTAAACCCAATTTCCATGGTACACGTTTTTCTCATGGCTTTGAAGGCAATGGTCAGCATGACTGTCAGTCTCAAAATTAATGCTTTTCCAGACTTTCAGGAAAAGAACATTCTAATATTTAAATTTTGGGGAGATATTACATGGCTGATAATTAGCAATTTGTCACCATATTCTAACAGGACAGAGCATTCGGGGGCCACATGCAAAATTAAACTCATGGATGCAGAGGTGGGATTCAACAGGTTCTGACCAATGTTCCCTGTAAAATTAGAAAATGGCGCGCGACAGTTAAAAGCTGCCGCGCAGCTTTCTCTTTTCATGTGCGCGGCTGTGCAGCCTCTGCCATTACAAAATGCCGCACAGAAGTTAGAAACTTCCGCGCGGCATTCTCTCGTTATGTGCGCGGCCGCACACCTTAGAGGGAACAGTGGTTCTGACCAGTTCTGGAGAACAGGTAGCAGAAATTTTGAGTAGTTCGGAGAATCGGTAAATACCACATCTGACTGGCCCCGCCCCCATCTATTCTCTGCCTCCAGAGTCCCAGCTGAATTGGAGGAAATGGAGATTTTGAAGTATCCCTCCTCTGCTATGCCCGCCAAGCCCCGCCCACAGAACTGGTAGTAAACATTTTTGAATCCCACCACTGCATGGATGGTCAATCTGTACTTTAAGCCTCATAGGAAGAGAAAGCAAAACAAACTAACAGAGCCAGGGGTGGAAATGACCAGAGGTCTGACTTCATCCATGTAACTTTTTTCTTCCATTCAATCATGTCTGATTCTCAAAGATTGCAAGGACAAGCCCCTGCACTTTTCTTGGCAAGGTTCTTCAGAAGTGGTTCGCCATTGCCTCTGTCGTAGAGCAGAGAGAAGTGACCGGCTCAAGATCATCCAGCTGGCTTTGAGCCTAAGGCAGGACTAGAATTCACCGTCTCCTGGTTTCTAAGTCTTGTGCCTTAACCATTACACCAATCTGACTCTAAATCAAGGGGGGAAAGTTGTAAAATGAATAATGACCTGATCTGAAACATGTCAAGGCACATCTAACTTTTACACTGTTTGCCACAGTATACTTTTATGTCTCTTATTTTTACAGAATATTTGTAGGAAGACTGGTAGCACACATGGGCAATATACAGGCAGTCCTTAACGTACGACAATGGAGCCCATAAATTTATGTTGCTAAATGAGAAATCAGGTAAATTTGGCCCCATCTTCCGACTTTTCTCGCCACATTTGTTAAGCGAATCACTGCAGGTCTTCAATTAGCAACATGGTTGCTAAGTGAATCTGGTTTCCCCCTTGACTTTGCTTGTCAGAAAGTCGCAAAAGGGGAATCACACGATTCCGGGGACACTGCGACCGTCATAAATGTGAGTCAGTTGTCAAGCATCCGAATGTAAATCACATGACTGTGGGGATGATGCAACGGTCGTAAGTGTGAAAAATGGCCCTAAGTCAACTTTTTTCAGTGCCGTTGTAACTTTGGTCACTAAATGAACTCTTGTAAGTTGAGGACTACCTGTATATAAATTCATGGTGCTTTACTGAAATAAAGCAGTGCTGATCCCAACTGGTTATCGCAGAGGTCTCCAACCTTGGCAACTTTAAGCCTGGTGGACTTCAACTCCCAGAATTCCCCAGCCAGCTGGCTGGGGAATTCTGGGAGTTGAAGTCCGCCAAGCTTAAAGTTGCCAAGGTTGGAGACCCCTGAGATTCTAAAGGAGTCAGACTGAGGACCAAGATTTTTAGAATCTGGGATTGACAAAGAATTAGCTGTACTCTGGAAGAGCTGCTGCCAAAGATCAGACTAAGCACTTCCTCAGCCATTCAGCCCAGATCCGCCTTCGGATACCTCTCACTCTCGTCAGCTGCTTTTTCTGCCTCCTCCAGTTTTTGCAGCGCTGTGGCCAGGCGCTCTTGGGCGCGATCCAACTCTTCTTCCACCAGCTGGATCCGGCGATTGAGAGCAGCCACCTCTCCTTCAGCCTGGACGAGAGGGAGAGAAATCCTCAATTACTATAAAAGGCTATTTAGAACCTCAGCGAAGGGAACTGAAGTGACATAAAACTGCACCCCCCCAAAAAAAAAACCTCCGGAAGAAAAAAAAGAATTGCCAGCCTCCCCGCCCCTCTCGAAATTCAACTTCTGAAAGACATTAGTCCGCGAAGGCCTCCTGAGAGCAACTTCTGGGCAGACTCAACACTCACGAGGGTTAAAAGCCAGTCCTACCTTGCAGGCACAGAAAGAGTCATTAATGGACGTTGAAAGAGGAGAAGGACAGCAGTTTTCAGAGAAGGAGAGGAAGATCGTTTTCCCTTCCTGGAGTATAAGCTCAGTCTACATAAGGTCCATCGGATCTGGCCAAATGTTCCAACTGGAGATCAAGGAACCGGCAAGAGGCCGGGAAGAGCCGCCTCTCCATAAGCCACTACGAAACCGAAAAAGTTAAGACCGGATCAGACGAAGATGAAGAAGGAAAGGCAGGTGGGCGGAGGGACCCAGGTAGAGATTTTTAGCTTGGTGGTTTTTGTTTGTTTCCCATTAGCTGGCCTTCCTACAGTTTGGAGAGGGAAGATGAGAGAGGGAAAGGGAGAGACCACATTGGAGAGCCCCTCCAGGCATGCTGTCCAATTCTTTGTCTTCGGAGGCCCCCCAAAATCCGTCAGCACTTAAAAGGCCACCCCATCCGAGATGGCGATGGAATGGAAACAGGAGGACTGGGGACAGATCTGGGTGCGCTCGGGCCATTCATTGCAAGCCGAGAGCTTCCTCCCCCCCACAGGCGAAATCTTGAATTAATTTTAGCGGGAGCCGGGGAAGCAAGGCAGGGAGACGCTTCCTGCCGCTCGCCGGCCGAGATCGGGCGTGCCAAACGCCGGAGTAAGGCTAGGGAAGAGTATCGTAGCCCAAGCGCTGTGGGCAGACCCCGCGATGCAGGAGAAAGGGGGAAGAAAGAGACGGCGGTGCCGCCCTGGCAGACGTGGAAGGCAAAGCGGTAGCCGGGCTGGCTCCACCCTCGTCCGCCCGTCCTCCAGCCTTGCCTTATACGGGCAAAAGGCATATCAGGCGGCGGTGGCGGTGGCGGTCTGGGATGTGGGAAGAGAGGAGGAAGGCAGGCGAGGAAGCGGAGGAGAGGCAGAGCTAGAGGCAAGAGCTGGGCCCCGGCAAGGGAGGCCGCCGCGAGGCTTTCCCCGCCGTCGATGCTCACTTTCTCGCGCAGCTCCCGCTCCTGATCGCGCTGGCGTTGCAAGACTTGGGCGCGGTCCTCGGCCTCGTCGGCTTCTTGCTGCAGCGCCTGGATCTTGCGCTTCACCGCCTCCAGCGATCCTGTAGTGGCTGCCATCCTAGCGGCGGGGCTGGTGGGAGTCGGATCCGGTCCCAAAGAAGGGCTGCGAGAGCTACACGTGGGCCGCGGTGGCAGCGGCGGCGGCGGCGGCAAGGATGCGGCTCCGGTGCTGGCGGGAGGAAAGCAGCTTGGGGAGGGGTTTTGACGTCAGCACCGCTGGAGGGCGGGGCCGTGACGTGGCCACCGCTGGCCCAGCCGAAGCGAACCCGCTCTGCAGCCCTTTCGGGAGAGCGAGGTGGGGCTTGAGGGGCGGGAACGGCTGGGCGGCTTCTGGCATCCTTTGTTGGCCCGATCCTTCGGCGTGGCTCCTGTCTCCAAAACGTCTGCTGAGTGGCAGCAATGAAGGCGGTTCAGGCTGCCCCACCTGGAACGTGGCTGGGAGGGACTCCGTGCCGGCTGGGAATGTTGGGAATATGAGAGATTGGAGACGGATGGCGCTTTGTCTGCCCTCCGCGCCGTCAAGTCTAGCGGGAGGTCTCGCTCTCAGCCGGTGCCTCGGCTCAAGGCCCGACTGCGAAAGAAAACCGACTTTCTGCACCAACCGAGGGCGCGTCCATACATTCCAACTCTCTATGACAGTGGTTCCCAACCTTGGCAAGTTGAAGATGTCTGGACTTCAACTCCCAGAATTCCCCAGCCAGCGAATGCTGGCTGGGGAATTCTGGGAGTTGAAGTCCAGACATCTTCAACTTGTCAAGGTTGGGAAACACTGCTCTATGATGTGGATACGATAAGATCAGGGAACTCTGTGGGGGTCGAACTAACTCCAAACAAGATTTCTCCAAGCTCCTGGTGTGCTCAGGAACACGCAGGGTACGATGCCTAGGGAGCAAATCAAGATCAACCCCGTTTGGGGGATCAAAATCCACCTGGAAAGGCAGCCATTGCTTGTGTTAGCATAACCTGCCTCAACTGGTTCCTTTGAATACACAGTATACTGAAGCATAAATCAACAAAATAGGCTAGGTGTTAATAATATGTTAAATTGCAAAAGAAAGGAAGCTTAGTGGGTGCACAAATACGCCTACTAGGATTTTTATGTCAACTGGTTAAGCTTCTGTGAACGCAGACCTAATCGGAAGCTGTAGAGCCGGCTCTTGGATCACCTTCCTAAATCCCTTAATCTCACAACACATGGATAGACTCAACCGTAGTTTCAACTGGGAAATTTAGCACCCTAGCCTAGACCAAGCTAAATCCACAGATCAGGGGCGGGTTGCTCACTTACCTTGCTACCGGTGCGCTGCGTGTGCATCACCATGTTTTGTGCGTGTGCATGCTATGCGCGCCCGCCCTCTCGCACGATTTTGCTTTTGCGTATGCGCAGAAGCAAAAAATCACCGAAAAATTCGCAAAAAAGATGGCGGCTCCTAGGCACTGGCAACCGACCGCACCGGGTCGGTAGCCTCTTGATGACATCACCAGCCCGCCGCTACCGGTGCGATAGAACCCACCACTGCCACAGATGTTAGGAAAATCTAGGAAGTTTGGCATTCAGACAAATTAATTAACCAACACATAAACTACATTTACACACTATTCAAAATAATACGAAAGTTAAGGAAACCAAAAGGCAGGAATATAATATGTTAATCAAGAAACTACCAAGTAGCAAACCACACCCTCACCAATATTAGGGCAAGCTACTTCATATAAACAGGAAACTCCACACTCTCTTACATGGATGAGGTTACCTTGTTGGGTAAAGAAACACCTGCAGGCAAATAACTAGAGAGCCCAAAGACGCCACTGTTCAACCCTGATCTACAAATGTTTTCTTCTAGTGGCATCTTCCTTTTGTCCCTCACTTAGTGGCTCTATGCTCCTGTATTGAGGGAGTGCTCACCTTTGAAGTTACCCATAAAGGTTGGTTCAGTATATCCTGGTCAAAAAAGCACTTGTGGATTTTTCTCCCCCAAATACGGAGCCTTCAAAGGGACTTACTTGGCCTGCTCTGTGTGACTAGAAAAAGTGAGAGGGTGGGGCTAAGGCAGGGATCATTGTGTAGCAAAGAAAGCATGGAAGAGCAGACCTCCTCCCACAGACTCAGTGTGGCTAAACAGATTTTTCCGCTTTGGTCTAATGCAGGGGTTCTTTCAGAACCAGACCACGGAATGGCGGATGAGCGTGCACATGCGCGCATCCCCGCTTCCTCAAGCAGCAGGTGACCACGTACATGTGCGCTTGCCTTCTGCACACATGGGACCATCCTCTCTCCCCCACCCCCGCCAGTCCGCAAAGCTGAAAAGGGTTGGGGAACTCTGGTCTAGTGGTTAAGGCACCAGGCTAAAAAGTGGAAAACTAAGTTCTAGTCCTGCTTTAAACATGAAAGCCAGCTGGGTGACTTTGGGCCAGTTTCTTTCTTTCTTTCTTTCTTTCTTTCTTTCTTTCTTTCTTTCTTTCTTTCTTTCTTTCTTTCTTTCTCTCTTTCTTTCTCTCTCTCTCTCTCTCTCTCTCTCTCTCTCTCTCTCTCTCTCTCTCTCTCTCTCTCTCTCTCTCTCTCTCTCTCTCCTTCCTTCCCTTCCTTCCTTCCTTCCTGTCTGTCTGTCTGTCTGTCTGTCTGTCTTTCCTTCCTCTTTCCCCCCCTCCCCCCCCTCTCCAACTCACCTCACACGGTTGTTATTGTGGAGAAAATATGAGGAGGAAGGTGTGTTGGATAAATTTGACATCTTGAGTTATTTGTAAAATTAATAAAGGCAGGATACAAATAAATCTTGTACATATTTTGTAGAAAATTTGGAGTGAAGAGGCAGTCTTCGGCTCAGACTGAATAAGTTTTAGGAGAAAGCAGGAAGCAACTTTTACTTCCCAATTATTGTAACTGGCTGGGTTTTTCTACACAGAGGTTCCTGCTATCAGAAAAATCTCCCCCCCCCCTCTTCCTCTTTCCTCCCTATCTTTTCTTCCTTCCAGGTTCTTTCTTTACAATGTGTGCCAAAGGCAGGGCTCATTTGGCTCCTATGATTCTTGAAACAGTTCCAAGAACCTTTAGACTGAGGAGGAAAGTGCAAATACTTTAAAGCAAGAGTTAAGCTCACAAATTACAGTTTCTATGGCCAAGGACCAAAGTGGACAAGGCAGCAACACTATGTAAATGGGTTAGAGCTGAGATTTCCTGGGTGGTTTTAAATGGAGAAGCTGGAACTTGTTTCCTCTCCATGCTAAAACTTTCCAGTAGTTCATACATCAGTTTTGATTGTTCGGCTCCAAATGGTAAGAGATCACACTTTCAGGTTTTTTTTTCCCTGTAAAATTTCAACAGTGCATTTGCAAGGAGTTGCAAAAAAGAAGCAGCTTAGAAAAGAATATTTGCACCTCAAAGTTGAATTGTGGGTGTCCTTACCTTCAAAATGACGCTATAGAGCACTGCACACCAAGACAACTAGACACAAGAACAGTTTTTTCCCAAACGCCATCACTCTGCTAAACAAATAATTCCCTCACCACTGTCAAACTATTCACTATTACTATTAGTCTTCTCATCGTTCCTATCACCCATCTCCTCCCACTTATGACTGTATGACTGTAACTTGTTGCTTGCATCCTTACAATTTATATTAATATTGATTGTTTCCTGATTGCTTATTTGTACCCTATGACAATCATTAAGTGTTGTACCTCATGATTCTTCACAAATGTATCTTTTCTTTTATGTACACTGAGAGCATATGCACCAAAGACAAATTCCTTGTGTGTCCAATCACACTTGGCCAATAAAGAATTCTATTCTATTCTATTCTATTCTATTCTATTCTATTCTATTCTATTCTATTCTATTCTATTCTATTCTATTCTATTCTATTCTATTCTATTCTTAGTACTCTCTGAGCTTAGATTTTTTTCTTGCATTACCAAACTAGGTGACATCATCAGTGCAGCAAACTCAGAAAGCATCAAGGACCCCCCCCCCCCAAGAAGAAGCTTGGAAGCGACCATTTGGTTATACGTGTTTTGAAATGAATTGGGACAATAAGGCCTTTTGGGGTGTGGATCTTAGAAGGAGAGTGGGTAAATGTATTAGTTTCGTTGCTTTTGAAGTGAAGTGATTGCACATCAGCAGTGGGAAGAATTAGGTCTTGGTGCACTCTGAGCTTAGAGATGTTTCAATTATTTGACTAGGCAACATTAGCAATATGACTTGAGTATGGGTAATGAAATGTCTGCAAGCTCAGAGAGCACCAAACACTCCACTGCTCAACCCTGAGTTATACACTCTTCTATTGGAAGGGGGCAGGGGCGGGTTCCACTTACCTTTCACTACCGGTGCGCATCGCGACGTCCAACCACACGATTCTACTTCCGCGCATACACAGAAGGAAATTTGAAGCCGAAACACAGCTGAGAAGCCATCCAAACCAGGAAAAAAGCACCGATTCTACTTCCGCGCATGCGCAGAAGAACATTTCAAGCCGAAAAAAGATGGCTGCGCGCACGGACCGGGAAAGACGGCACCGGAACCATCACACCTAAATTGCGTCATTAGCGGGCTGCTACCGGAGCACCAGCACCGGACCGCACTGGTAGGAACCCACCCCTGGATGAAGGAAATGTGTACACTTCTCCAGCTAACGCTAATATGTTGTACCAATAATATGCTCTGGCTGATGCAGTTCTGGTCCAGTCAAAATGGTTCAATTTCCTATAAATTTTGTATCCCTTCTCTCTGCCTTATTGGAGCCTTAACAATGTCTTCCTTAGGTAGGCCTCAAGTTTTGGGAGAATTACCACTACATACTCATTCAACGATCACTCATTCTGTAACCAAAGTTACAATGGCGCTGAATGAGGGGTATTTACAACAGATCCTCATAGTTGTGACCATCCCTGCGGTCATGTGATCATGATTCGGATGTTTGGTGACTGGCTTGCACTTATGACATCACAATATCCCGCAGCTATGTGACTGCCGGCTGCAACTTTCACTGCCAGCATCTGACAAGGAAAGTCAATGGGGAAGCCAGTGGGAGGTAGCAAAGGGCTTTAAGATTTGTTTAACAACAGCAACCGGAATTGCTGCCGGTATGGAGCATGGTCATGTGATGCCATGCTTTACAATCACATCACTTAGTGACAGGTTGCCATTGTTTAGCAAGGACTACCTGTGTTCTGGCTTCACTCTACAAGCATCTTACAGTTTGCATTATGGGAATAGTAATAGTTGCCGCCTATTATTACATTGTTATTGATACAATAAGGTCCAGGTTCTTGGAAGCTTCAGAATTTATCCATTGTCGCCTAGCCATGTCTTCTACCTCATTGAGTCCCCCAACTCTCTTTTTCCCAAAAACCTTTCCCAGAAATCCGCATGAAGAGTCTATACATACATCTGTAGCTTTCTTTTCCGCTTGTTCCAATTTCTCCTGGGCATCCTTGAGAGCTTCAGAGTACTTATCCAGCTCATCTTCTGTTCCTTTCAACTTCTTCTGCAAAGCCATCAGCTCATCCTCCACCTACCCAGAGATCAAAGTTAGCCATTAAGACAATGTTTCTCAAATTTCTAACATCATGCTGGCCGGGGAATTCTGGGAGTTGAAGTCCGTACATCTTCAAGTTGCTAAGGATGAGAAACCCGGCATTAGCAGATACGGCTTAGTAGTTACCTGCTATCTTTTCTGTGTGTGGTGAAGACAAATTCTTCACCTCTTTCAAATCATTTTGTGGTTGTTTTAAAGAAGATTTTCCTTAGACTTGCTTACTGTATGTCAGATTTAAAAGCCCAGTCATCTGATCTTCATATACAGATTTCATATCAGGAGCCTAGGTTCTTTTAGAATGCTATACCTATCTATATCTATCTATCTATCTATATCTATATCAATTTCTTTCTTTCTTTTTTCTATCTATCTATCTATCTATCTATCTATCTATCTATCTATCTATCTATCTATCTATCTATCTATCTACCTATCTATCATCTGTCTGTCTATCTATCTATCTATCTATCTATCTATCTATCTATCTATCTATCTATCTATCTATCCTTTTCTGGATATGCTAATTGTGACACTAATCTCAATGCTTTGTTTTTGCTGTGGGGTCTATTAACATTCATTTATTGATAGTGATCTTTTTGCATGTGTGAATGTTATTTGTTTTCAACAGCAAGCCTGGTACGTATGGGGCAAATTATGCCTCTCCATGAAAATTAATACACAGTTACACGGGAGAAAGATGTGTTTCAGGTGCAATCTATAAGGTATCTTCTTACCTTTGCTTGTCATTGCTTCTAAAATAACAAATTTATTTCCAATTCCAACCTCAGGATACCCCTTTTGCTCATTCCCTTCAACAGAAGACTTACAAATACCTGAAAAGAGCTGGCAAAATGAAAATTGTGTTTCTATAATAGCCATCAGCTTCCCTTTGGCAATTGAGGAAATATTACAGATGATGATTTTGATGTCGGGTTCATTCATTAAGCTAGCTAGATTGTAATGTAGTTCAGTTTAGGGTTAGAATAGTGTGTGAACCCAGCCACTATTGTTTGTTGAACAATCCATAATTATCTGGTTTGCAGACTAACCAGCAGATGAATTCACATTCTACTAAGACAAAATCAAACTACATTATAGCTTAATATTATTAGCAGTTGCACACATACATTCGTACAAATGCAATATGCCAATCCAAATCCAAGTAAATGACATCACAGCTAGATTGATTTGGATTAGCATAAAAGGTAAAGGTTCCCCTCGCACTTATGTGCTAGTTGTTCCCGACTCTAGGGGGTGGTGCTCATCTCCGTTTCAAAGCCGAAGAGCCAGCGCTGTTACCTTCCCACCAAAGGTAGTCCCTATTTTTCTACTTGCATTTTTACATGCTTTGGAACCGCTAGGTTTGCAGAAGCTGGGGCAAGTAACGGGAGCTCACTCCGTTACGTGGCGCTAGGGATTCGAACCGTCGAACTGCCGACCTTTCTGATTGACAGGCTCAGCGTTTTAGCAGCTGAGCCACCGCTCAGTGTATGCATAATCCCATGTATATGTAATAATCTCAGTGTATGCATAATCCCATGTATTTATGCTATCTGTAAATGATTTGTATGGCTGAGACTAGGTTCACCCATTGCATTAACCCCTAACCTGTTTATGCCCTAGTAGGATCTTGCATGAAATCACCTGTTTTTGGACTGTAAACCATGGTGAGCCTATTTAAGCATGGTTTATTCTGTAGGCCGTAGTTAATCAAACAATAGCTTCATAAGCTCAAAGTGAGAGTTGATTTGGCTACTTAGAGGGTCATTTTTTTTCCAAGCCGTTCCTTTAGAATGAGCGGCCAAAATACGCTCCTTTCTTATCTTAATGGCACTCGCTCTCCTTCCACTTTCCCATATAAATCCATATTGCTTCCTGAAAGCAGCTATTTATATCACGTTGAGCATGCTCTGAGTGTCAGTTTGTCCCTCTACCGAAGAGAATTTCTGTTATCTAGTGGCTGGCTGGTGATAATGTGTTCCTTGGCTTCTGAGCGCTGGGAAAGAATGCTTTGTCCTCTGTCTTCTGATATGCTAGGAAAATTTGACCCTAGATAAATGCAAAAAAGTACCCCTCACTGAAGCACTTCAAATTTGGGGCTGATGCCATACTCAAAATGCCACTTAAATGCTCTATATTTTAGGTTTATTTAGGCGACTTCAGATTCCAACAGAGTGAAAAAGCTTCCTCTCATCAGCTTCCGTTCTAGAAATTTGTCCAGTCCCTACTTTTCCCAAGACTGCTCCAGCGATAAAGAAGAAAGCAAAGTAGACACTGGGCACCGTAAAGATACATCACCCTTTTTCAAAAGTTCTCAAACAACGAAGCACATCATTAGCTAGGATCATACATTGCTCTAAGCCAGGGGTCTCCAACCTTAGCAACTTTAAGACTTGTGGACTTCAATTCCCAGAATTCCTCAGCCAGCTTTGCTTAAGTCCACAAGTCTTAAAGTTGCCAAGGTTGCAGACCTCTGCGCCTAAGCCATGGTTCAAGGTTTGTGAGTAAGCCAGAATGGCTAAGATCCTGCCACATACTAAGTGACCAATCATGGTGTTCAGCCCACAAGCCAGAATAAAACAAATGACAATGAGACCAATTAGATTACATTTGGGTCTCCGCCCTTGGTTTATGAATGTCAGATTTTTTTTTAATTTTAATTAAATTTTTAATTAATTTTTATAATTTTTTAATTAGATGTTTTTATGTAACAATGATTTTATATGTTGTTAGCCACCCAGAGTCCCTTGGGAATTGGGCGGCATACAAATCTATTAAATTAAATTAAATTAAATTAAATCTGTTTGTGCAATAGGTGAACTTCTGCATTGCCAAAATCAGAAAATGGGAGATGGAAGCACATCTGAAGCCCATTCTTGGACTTGGAGATATTCAATTCCTACCCGTTGGAGCAGGGGTCTCCAACCTTGGCAACTTTAAGCCTGGCGGGACTTCAACTCCCAGAATGCCCCAGCCAGCAAAGCTCCGCCAGGCTTAAAGTTGCCAAGGTTGGAGACCCCTGCGTTGGAGCCTGTATCTGTATGCTGTTCATAGGAATAATTTTGTGAGAAGTGGTTTGCCTGACCTGAACCCATTTGGGCCAGCTGTATCCATTTCAATAGGAAAACATATATCGGGTCTGAATCCATGTCTAGTTCTGTAAATTCATAGCAGTTCATTTGGCTCAAGAAGCTACACGGAGCTGATAGCTGTAACTGTCGAAACGTCCATCAAGAGTTAGAAAGGAAGCAACTGCTTCATCCTAGCAACATTTTAGTTGCATTGTACCGTAGAGGGAAAGTAACACAGCCCCCACCGGCCATGCCAGAGTCCTGGCCCCAAAGGTCAACATTAAACCCAGATAGCGAGCAATCTGTGCTCTCCCTCTGTTACAGAAGTTGCAAATAAGCACTTCTTAATCCTCCTTCCATCATATCATCCATGACCTCATCCATCCTCACAGAAAATATGAGACAGCTGTTCGCTCTGCCTTCATTCCTTTCAGACAAGTTTGTTTAGGAAAACTGAGGGCGGGGTAAGTAGAGTAAATGGGATGTTTCAAAATAATACCCTATTCTAGAGGAAATACATTATACCTAAAAATGAAAAATTGTAACAATGTTTGTCTAATTACCAAGAACAATCTGGTGTTGATGAACACGAGGGATGACTTTATCTCCGCCTTAAACTTCCTGAGGGTGTGCAGCACCCCCCCCCCACATTTATCAGAGAGTAAGCCCCACTTATAAAGGGGAATCTGCATCCCCTCAGCCGAGTCTCTAACATGGAAATGACACAATTGAACAAGCCCTGCTTTTGAAAAATAACAGAGTTGGAAGGGACCTTGGAGTTCTTCTAATCTAGTCCAACCCTTACTCAAGCAGGAAGCCCTCTACCATTTCAGACAAATAGTTGTCCAATCTCTTCTTAAAAACCTCCAAGTTCCTGCAACCATTCTTCATATGTTTTAGCCTCCAGTCCCCTAATCATCTTTGTTGCTCTTCTCTGCACTCTTTCTAGAGTCTCAACATCCTTTTTACATCGTGGCGACAAAAACAGAATGCAGTATTCCAAGTGTGGCCTTACCAAGGCATTATAAAGTGGTATTAACACTTCACGTGATCTTGATTCTATCCCTCTGTTAATGCAGCCTAGAACTGTGTTGGCTTTTTTGGCAACTGCTGCACACTGCTGGCTCATATTTAAATGGTTGTCCACTAGGACTCCAAGAACATTAATTGTTTTCACTGTCAGGAAATTTTTCCTTAGTTCTAGGTTGCTTCTCTCCTTGATTAATTTCCATCCATTGCTTCTTGTTCTGCTTAGAGGTGTTTTGGATAATAGGTTGACACCCCACTCTTCTTTGTGGCAGCCCCTTAGATATTGGAAGACAGCTATCATGTCACTCCTGAGTCATTCTTTGCATTAAACTACACATACCTAAATGGAAAAGCTCTATAAGGAAGACCAAGCATTTATTCCAGCAATTGAACCACAACCAATACATACAACTCTTGCAACACCTAGCACATTCAAAAAGCATGCACAAATGATTAACCCTCGTTCACATCACATGCAGACCCTTCACCTGCTTGCACTTGTCCTCAGCGGCTTTCTTGTCCGCCTCCGCCTGTTCTGCTCGGTCAATGGCATTCTCCTTGTCCAGTTTCAGCATCTGCATCTTCTTCTTGATGGCTTCCATCTTTGCTGTTTGGAGTAAAGGTGGCTTCAGGTGCTTTTTATGTAGAAGAGAGAAGGTGAAGGCTAGCCTTCAGTTGGAGGCTGCGAGGAGAGGAATGGGCACTTCAGCAAGTGAAGATAAAGTTCTCGGAAAGCTTTCTCGCTGTGGTAGGCTACAGTTCTGATTGTGTCCCTGGTGGCTCCCTCTTCTTTCACAGGCAACCTTTCTAAGAGATAAGTTGGAACCCAGTCAGTCCTGGCATCTTTAGCTCTCAGGGATCACCTTATTTGGGCCTCAGCTTCTTTAAAGAAAGAAAAGCACTGTTTCCATTTTTAACCTTCCGGGAGGAGCAAAAGAGAATGAAGGGGCTGGAGAGAAAACGTGTCCGCCATTGTCAAGCAATTAAAAGAAAGGTTGGCTCCAGGGAAGCAACTTAATTTTCTAGAAATCCAGAGTAGGCAGTACAGCTCAAGGATGAGACAACCTCGTCCTTCTAGGAAAAGAGGTCTTCAAACTTGGCAACTTTAAGACTTGTGGACTTCAACTCCCAGAATTCTCCAGCCAGCTATGCTGGCTGGAGAATTCTGGGAATTGAAGTCCACTAGTCTTAAAGTTGCCAAGTTTGAGAACCCCTGTTCTAGGATGACAGCTTTATTTTGCTGTTCTTATTTTACTGCTCTCAGCAAAATAAGCTTTGTGGTCGGGACAGTCTTCAGATCAGAGGTGAGTTCCTGCCAGAGCTGCCTGGTGCGCAGCTCCAGTAGGGAGTGGCCGATTGTGCAATTTGCGCGCAACCACTCCGGAGCCCTCTCTGCTGGTCCACCACGCGCGTCGCCATTTTTTTCCGGTGATTTTGGGTCGATTTTGCTTCTGCGCATGCGCGGAAGCAAAATTGCACCAAAATCTCGCGAGGGGACACGCGCAAGAGAGAGATTTCAGCGAAGCAAAATTGCGCCGAAATCTCACGTGCGTGCACGTCCCCTCTTGAGATTTCGGTGCAATTTTGCTTCTGCGCATGCACAGAAGCAGAATCGCACGAAGGGGCGCGCGCACATAGCGAGCGCGCCTGCACCCGAAGCGAGTGCACCCACACCTGAAGCGTGGAGATGCATGCGCAGCGCACCGGCACCAGTAAGAGAGCAACCCGCCGCTGCTTCGGATCCAAAATAAGAAGAGAACCAGGGTGGTGTAATGATTAAAAGTGTTGGACCACAGCCAAGGAGACTCAGGTTCTTTTTTGTCTTCAGCCATGGAAGATAGATGAATTTGGGTCAGGCACTTTCTCAGAGGAATTTTATTATGAGGAAAAACAAAAGGCTTTGGAATCATTAGGTACATCTCCTTAAATTCCTGAATAAAATAAAAGCCAGCAGGGCTCCAAAAATAATAATGGTTTTAGCTTCTTCCATGATATTGGGTGGCTACTTCAGGGGTTCTGTCCAGTGTCCAACCTCTTCTTAAAAATTCCTGGTACCCAGAGAACGCCTTGTTTTGTATGAATCACAGCATGGCACACATCTGAAGCATTCACCAATGTGTTATGTGTGTGTTATGACATACATAAAAAGGGATGGGTCTTATATTACAAGCTTGCAGTTGCCATTTTGACACTTTTTATTCTCCCTCCCCCCAGGGAGACCCTTCTTGTGGGACCCTCCCTCCCAGTTCCAAATTAGCGGTGGGTCAGGTCAAGATACAACTGATTTTTATTTCAGTTTTAAATAAAACATTTAAATCTAATTACAGGGAGTCCTTAACTTCTGCCTGGTTGCTTTTCAAAGTTATGATAAACCCCCCCAAAACTAATTTACAATCTGGTTTCAAACTTCCAATGTCAGTCCCCAATCCACAATCACGTCACCGCATTTTGGGTGCTTGGCAAACAGCCCACCTGTTGCAACTCTCCACATTCACATGACTGCAATTTACAACGGTTTTGCTGGAAACCGGTGTTTACTTCTGGTTTCTAGCATAAGCACCCAATAATAACAAACAGTGGATTCACTTAGCAATTGTGGCGTTTGCTTAATGATTGCAGCATTCACTTAACAAGTGCCACAAGAAATGTTGTAAAATTGGGTCCAGTCACATGTTGACCTGCTTTATGACGATCATGGCTTACAATGGTTATGGTTATAACTCAAGGACTACTCGTAAAAGCAAATAAAATTGGTTTAATTACTTTAAAGGCCTGCACATAATTAAAAAAAAATTGGGTCACATTCAAAATAACACATGGGCAGTAGCTTTCCACAGTCTCGTATTTATATCTGGGGATTTCAAGGGGTACTGCTAGCAGCCTTCTAGAAATATAATTACTGCCAACTAAAATGAGTTGCTAAAATTATCCATTTTCATATAATTATGGCAGCTGCAGTTTTCGAAATCAGCAAAAAGGAAGTGGTTGATTCCTCTTAGTATGTCAGGTGGGTGAGTTTTCCATGTGTGTCCTAAGATAAAGGGTCTAAATCAGAGGTGGGTTCCTCCCGGTTCAGACCGGTTTGCCCGAACTGGTAGCGACCCGATGGTGATGTCACGATGACATCACAGAACCAGTTCCGTCGGTGCTGGTCCATGGGCGCCGCCATCTCTTTTTTGGGGGGGGGGGGAATTTCTTTTTTTAGATTTTTTTGGGGGGGAATTTTTTTCCAGGGTTTTTTTCTTCTGCACATACACAGAAGCCAAGTTTCCGGCACTGTGCATGCGGTCGCCATCTTGTTTTTTGTTTTGTTTTGTTTTTTGGATTTTTTTTATTTTTCAGCACTGCGCATGCGTGCACACACAAAGCGCAAGCGCACCCACAAGGTGCAGCCACGCAGAGCGGGAGGAAGCAAACCGGCAGCGAGGTAAGTTAGAACCCACCCCTGGCCTAAATAGGATGTATGATAAATCATTGGCTGTTGTTGGAATTGAAAATGTTAATCTGCTGGGTTTTTGATCTGTGTTAGCAGAATTATTGTTCTGTTCCTAGAAAAGTATTAGAGCCTCGATTGCACCACAATTTTGTTTTGTTTTTACTTTAGCACTGATTCTGCTGCATATTTATTTATTTATTTATTTATTTATTTATTTATTTATTAAATTTATATACCGCCCTTCTCCAGGGGACTCAGGGCGGTGAACAGCCAAGTAAAAAACATTAAAATACATTTAAACCAAGTAAAAAACATTAAAATACATTTAAAATAAAATATTCAATATGGCCCTAATTTAATACAATTAAAATTTAGTAAAATCTTAAAATTTTTAAAAACCCCAAAAACTTTTTCACGCCAGCCCGGCTTGATAAAAATAATGTGTCTTGAGGGCACGGCAGAAGGTGGACAGGTCGTGAATTGTTCTTAAGTCTGGAGGGAGCTGATTCCAGAGGGTGGGTGCTCCTACAGAGAAGGCCCTCCCCCTGGGCGTCACCAGCCTACACTGCTTGGCTGATGGCACCCCGAGGAGGCCCTCTCTGTGGGAGCGCACTGGTCGATGGGAGGCAGTTTGTGGCAGCAGGCGGTCTCGGAGATACCTAGGTCCAATGCCATGGAGCGCTTTAAAGGTAGTAACAAGCACCTTGAAGCGCACCCGGTAGACCACCGGAAGCCAGTGCAGCTCGCGCAGGAGGGGTGTTATATGGGAGCGCCAATTAGCCCCCGAAACCACCCGCGCGGCCGCATTCTGGATCAGTTGGTGCCTCCGGGTGCTCTTCATGGGGAGCCCCATGTAGAGAGCATTACAGTAGTCCAGACGCAACGTGACCAGGGCATGGGTGACTGTGCACAGGGAATCCCGATCCAGAAAGGGCCGCAACTGGCGTATCAGGCGGACCTGATAAAAGGCCGCCCTGGTCATAGCTGTCAGATGGTCCTCTAAGGACAGCTGTGGATCCAGGAGGACACCCAGATTGTGAGCCCTTTTGGCGGGGGCTAGAGACTCGCCCCCGATAGTCAGAGATGGAATCATCTGACTATATCGAGACGCTGGGAACCACAGCCACTCCGTCTTGGAAGGGTTGAGCCTGAGTCGGTTTCTCCCCATCCAGATCCGCACAGCTTCCAGGCACCGGGACATCACTTCAAGGGCATCATTGGGGTGGCCTGGGGTGGAAACGTACAGCTGTGTATCATCAGCGTACTGATGGTACTTCACCCCAAAGCCACGGATGATCTCACCCAGCGGCTTCACATAGATGTTGAACAGAAGGGGCGAGAGAATCGACCCCTGGGGCACTCCATATGTAAGAGGCCTCAAGGACGACCTCTGCCCCCCTGCCAATACAAACTGCGACCGGTTGGAGAGAAAGGAGGAGAACCAACGAAAAACGGTGCCCCCTATCCCTAACTCTTCCAGCCGGTGCAGCATGATACCATGGTCGATGGTATCAAAAGCCGCTGAGAGGTCTAATAGGACCAGGACAGAGGAACAACCCCTGTCCCGAGCCCTCCAAAGATCATCAACCAATGCGACCAATGCCGTTTCCGTGCTGTGCCCGGCCCTGAAACCCGACTGGAACGGATCTAGGTATGATGATTCCTCCAAGTACTGGGGAAACTGTCGTGCGACCACACTCTCAACAACCTTCGCCACGAAGCGAAGGTTGGAGACAGGGCGATAGTTAGCTAAAATTGCTGGGTCCAGGGAGGGCTTCTTGAGGAGAGGCCTCACCACCGCTTCTTTCAAAGCCGTGGGGAAGTAACCCTCCCCCAAAGAGGCGTTAATAATTCCCTGGAGCCAGCCTCGTGTAACCTCCCGGGTAGCCAGCACTAACCAGGAGGGACACGGGTCCAATAAACATGTGGCTGCACTGAGCCTCCCCAGAATCTTGTCCACATCCTCAGGGGTCACCGAGTCAAACTCTTCCCAGATAACGTTCTCAAGACTATTCCCTGTCACCGCGTCCGTATCCACACAGTTGGAGTCCAGTTCCCCCTGAATCTGAGCGATTTTGTCATGTAGATATCGTCCAAAGTCCTCAGCCCTGCCTTCCAGGGGATCCTCCCGCGCTTCTTGATGGAGTAAGGAACGGGTCACCCTGAACAGGGCTGTTGGACGATTCTCTGATGACGCGATAAGAGCAGAAAAATACTTCGATTTCTCCGCTTTTATCGCCACTAGGTAGGTCTTAATATGCGACCTTACCAGTGTTCGATCAGATTCAGAGAGACTGGCCCTCCAACCGCTCTCTATGCGTCTTTTCCGGCGCTTCATCTCCCTCAGCTCCTCAGTAAACCAGGGAGCCGAGCGGGATCGGAGCCGAGTCAGAGGCCGCAAAGGCACAACTCGGTCCAAGGCCCCACCGGCCGCCCTGTCCCAGGCGGCAACCAGGTCCTCGGCCGAGTTGAGGGCTAGATCATCAGGAAGTGGCCCAAGCTCCGTCTGGAACCTGTTCGGGTCCATCAGGCGCCTGGGGCGGACCCATCTAACTGGTTCCGCCTCCCTGCGGCGTGGGGAAGCGGTATGGAGGTCTAGGTGCAGGAGTGAGTGATCTGACCATGACAAGGGTTTAATGACTACATCCCCTATATCAAGACCATTCAACCACTGGCCAGAGACAAAAATCAAGTCTAGAGTGTGTCCTCCCTCATGTGTGGGGCCATGAACTAACTGGGTTAGGTCCATGGCCGTCATGGAAGCCAAGAACTCCCGAGCCAACTCAGATGTTTCACCAACGGATGGCAGGTTGAAATCTCCCATGACCAAAAGCCTGGGTGTGTCAACCGCCACCGTGGCTATCGTGTCGAGTAGCTCAGGCAGGGCAGCTGCTACGTGGCAGGGAGCCAGGTACGTAAGCAGCAAGCCCTTCTGAACCCCATGGCCCCATTTCACAAGGAGGGACTCACAACCAGCTATCTGTGGCACAGTAGTCTCCCTTGGCCCAAGACCCTCATTAATAACAACCGCCACCCCCCCTCCCCTCCCCTGAGCCCTCGGCTGATGGAATGCTCTGAAACCTGGTGGGCAAATCTCCACCAGAGGGACACCTCCCTCCGGCCCCAACCAGGTCTCCGTGATACCCGCCAGGTCCATTCCCCCATCAACAATAAGATCGTGAATATTACCTTCTGGCCTTAAGGCAGTCCTCAACTTACTCACAATTGGTACTAGAATTTCCGTTGCTAAGCAAGGTGGTTGTTAAGCGAGTCATATCCAATTTTATGACCTCTTTTGCCACTGCTGTTAAGCCAGTCCCTGAAGTTGTTAGATGAATTTGTGCAGTCATTAAGTGAATCTGGCTTCTTTTTGCTTATCGAAAGCCAGCTGGGAAGGTCGCAGAGGACAAGCACATGACCATGGGATACTGCAAGTGCAACTGTTGTAAAAACATGTTGATTGCTAAGTGCCTGAATTTTGATCATGCGACTTTGAGAATGCTTCAACAAGGACCGGTCATAAGTCATATTTTTCAGTGCCATTATAGCTTTGAATGGTCGCTAAATGAATGGTTTTAAGTCAAGGACTATCTAGGTCAGGGGTGTCAAAAACTCGATTTCATTGAGGGCCGCATAAGGTTTGTATTTGACCTCGGGGAGGGGGACTGGGATGGGCGTGGCCAACTCGACATCACTCGTGTCGGGGAACACCTGTGGTGGCCTGAGCGCTCTGCCAGTGAAAACGGGCTCAGAGCTCCGTTTTCAGCTGGGATGGCCTCCTGAAACCCTCTGCCACCAAAAACAGAGCTCGGGAGGGCCGCGCACAACCCTCGCGAGCTCCATTTTGGGTTGCAACAGTCTTCTGCAATCCTCTGCCAGCGAAAACGGAGCTCAGGAGGGCTGCGCGGGCCGGTCATTCATTGTTTCCAGAGTAGCCCCACAGGCCAGTTCTAAGCACCCAGCGGGCCAGATCTGGCCCGTGGGAACTTGAGTTTGACACCCTTAATCTCGGTATTTCATTATAGGGTTCAGTTTCTAAGGACCCCTGTATAGTACACTCATCTGCAGTCACACCTAAAAGTTACGGATTGCCCCTCCCTGTTCTGTATTAAGCTCTGTAAAAAAAAAAGGAAGTATCTATTGATTGTATCTGTAATAACGTAGGGAAAAATATCCTTTCTACTGACAGTAAGACTTTATCATGGGAATTTTCATTGCATCTTGCGTCACCATTTCTGCAAATCATGGAGAATAGTTGGCATGAATTGCGAACCAGAATTAGTCCAGGAGAAATTAGATAACACTTTTAAAAAATGCTCTTGTGTGTAAGTCCAAATGCTTCTTGGATTCTGAAACGGGCCACGTTTTAAGATGTCTCTTTTAGGAAACCAGTTCTTTGGGAAGAAAAAATTGTAGGAAACTGGCATATACCGGTAACTGAGAAATCGTCCTACAAATGAATACATTTCTAGTTGCTCCAAATAGCTTTACTGTCCCGAAATCCATCTTGCTATTATGGGATTTCCAAAGCAGCCTTTGCCAGTCCATTGTGTCCACAACAGATACGGCTGGGCCGAACAACACAAGTGGAACTCTGCTTGGAAACTCAGTGGAAATTAGATCCATCCCACAGGAACTAATGATACCCTCGTCCATAACCTTGTATGGCAAACACTGAGGGGTGCGGAGTGAGAGACAAAGCTTTGCAAGACAAGGCAGTGACAGGCAAAGACAAGAACCAGAGCCAGATTTTGCAGCCTGTGAGTGAGAAACAGTTGTTGGTTATTAGAATCCAGGTATGAATCCATCTTGTAGACTAGTCTTTTGATGTCTTTCAGATGCGGGAGGACCACAACTCTCAAAGATTCCCAGCTTGCATGACCAAAGCCATTTCTAGGAGTGGCAATCCTTCCCAATATATCCAAAGCAAATCAATGGATGGAAACTAATCAAGGAGGGAACCAACTTAGAAATAAGGAGAAATTTCCTGACATAAATATCTATGAGCAGCCAATAAGTGTCCTGCAGGGCTCTGAAGAGACAGTCTCCTATTATTATTTTGTTAGGCTACTTTTAAGGCAATCCTGAAAACTCTGAGCTTTTACTGTTGACACCAGTCTTATTGTACCACACAGGATGCCAAGCATATGCTCCATAAGCAGCTCAAAGAGGTTTACAGCAGGGGTGGGATTCAAAACTTTTAGCAACCAGTTCTCTGCACGGTTGCTGGGTGGGCGTGGCCATGGTGGGCGTGGCCTACTCAGCCTCCTGCACCACAGTGGGGGGGTGTTTTCACCCTCCCCAGGCTCCGGAGGCTTTCCTCGAGCCTCCGGGAGGGCGAAAATGGCCTCCCCTGGGCTCCGGAGGCACTCCAGAGACCAGAAACGGGCCCATTTCTGGACTTCCGGAACTTCCGGCAGGCCCGTTTTTCGCCCTCCCCAGGCTCCGGAGGCTTTTCTTGAGCCTCCAGGAGGGCAAAAACGGCCTCCCCCAGGCTCCGGAGGCCCCGGGCTCATTTCCGGACTTCTGGAACTTCCGTGAGGCCTGTTTTTTCGCCCTCCCAGAGCCTCCGCGCGGGCCCTGCGCTTACCTGGCATCCAAAATAGGCCGCGTGGAGACTCCTTGGAGGGGAGGGACGGGGAAGGCGGGGCCAGCCAGTCCTTGCAACTATCGGTTCAGCAAACCAGATGTAAAATTAGCATCTGGTTCGCCCGAACCGGTCAGAACCGGCTGAATCCCACCCCTTTACAGTACTTAATTTACCTGCCTTCTTGGCTGTTCCTCTCCCCTCCTCCTCCTTCTTCTCTCCCTTCAGGTGTCAAAGGAGATACAAGAAGTTCTGGTTCTTGCACTTCTGATGGCCTCAACCATTGTTATTTGATGCCGTTGTAGCGTGTCTTTGATGTCTCTCCATCTTCTTCTGGGTCTGCCCACCATATTTTACCTATCCACCATGTTTTAATCCTCACTTTTCAAGTTACCTTTCCTGTTGCACCAGCTTAATCACCAGCAAATTTAGCAAATTTGCTAAATTTGCTCTTAACCGTGTTTTCCATTGTTGTTTCAACAGGCAAACTCAGATCTTTTTCTTCAAGACTGATTATTTATTTATTTATTTATTTATTTTATACTTCAATTTCTATGCCGCCCAACTCTCTAGGGACTCTCATTACCTTATAACACCTTCATTCTATCCCTAAATTGAAACCCAAGGGAGAAAATAAACCCAGACTGTTCATCCCATGTATGCCATCTTATCTTGGGGCCAGGCTATTTGAAGGACCGCCTATTACATCCACCTGGTCCACCAGAGCTGAAAGGCAGGGCATGTTACAAGTCTCATCAATTAGGAATGTACATCTGGTGGGACCATGAAAAAGGGCCTTCTAGGTGGTGGCCCCTTCTTTAATGGAAAATAATTACCCCAAGGTACAGTTGGTCCCACCCTGTTGTTTTTCCAAAGGTACTAAAGTGTGGTTTTGACAGCAGGCCTGGAGACCATGAATGGAACCGGTCAAGTGGCTGATCTGTTTGTGTTGTTGCTGTCTTAGGGGTGGTGTAGTATTTTAATGGGTTTTTTTAAATTATAAGTTGTGTGTTTTTTTAATGTTGTGAGTATCCAGTCCCCTATGCGTGAGTTTGGTGGCTATGTAAATTTGTTATATAATAGCAAAATAAATATCTCAGTAGCCAGGAATAAGGTTTCATTAGATGAGCAACTCAAATAGTTCGAAGAACTATTTCTGACTCTCATAGTCTGACTCAGATTATTTCCGTTTCCGTCACTCTTCATTTCAGCTGTATTTCTGCATTTAGTTATTTGTGTCCTGCCCTTATTACTTTTACAAATAGCTCAAGGCGGAAAGCATATCCAGCCCACCTTGCTCCTCTTGTTTTCCCCACAACAACAACCACCCTGTGAGGTGGGTTGGATTGAGAGAGAGGGATTTGCCCAAAGTCACCCTACCGGCTTTCTTAGCTAAAGTGAGACTTGAACTCACAGTCTCTTGCTTTCTGGCTTGGTGCCTTAACCACTAGACCAAACTGGCTCTCATCTGCAACCTAGAGAACATTTTCATTATCAATGCAGTTGTGAATTGAAAAATGAATGTGTGAGTTTGAAACACCTCCATACATCCTACTCACTAGTTACACCATCAATAGTGGATCGAGTCATTCCCCACATTGTCAAGATGCTAATATCACAAGGAACCTCATCATCAACCAACTATTTGTGAATTCTTACAACAGGGGGAGCCTACGAGCTAAAAACATGGATTGTAATGTAAATATTACTTGAAAAATGTTAATTCTTATTACAGAGGAAACATGAATATCAGCTTATTGGTAGTATTGGGACAGGGGTGGGTTCTGGTTTTCTTCACTGAAGGTTCGCTCAGGTAGTCCTCCCTTAAGACCACAATTGAGCCCAAAATTTCTGTTGCTAAGCGAGATGTATTGGTGAGTTTTGCCCCATTTAATGACTTTTCTTGCCGCAGTTGTTAAATGAATCACTGCAGTTGTTAACTTAGTAATACAGTTGGTAAATGAATCTGACTTCCCCATTGATTTTGCTCATTAGAAGATCATAAAAGGTGATCACATGATCCCAGGACATTGCAACCGCCATAAATACAAGCCAGTTCCCAAGCATCTGAATTTTGATCATGTGAACATGGGGAAGCTGCAAAGGACGTAAGTGTAAAAGCCAGTCAAAAGTTACTTTTTCCAGTGCCATTACAACTTTGAATGGTCACCAAATGAACTGTTGTAAGTCAAGGACTAGCTGTAATTTCTACGCCAAAATCTTGGTAGTATTACATATGATGTTGCAAGACCTTCTTTTTCCTTTTTTTTTTTTTTTTTTTACAAAATCTTGATTTGCTGGTGATCCTCCTACCCAACCTCAGTGTATAAAATGCAGAATAACACAATTAACATAGTAGAAAGGATCTTGGAGATCTTCTAGTCCAGGGGTCACCAACCTTTCGGACCTCAGGGACCACTACATTCATAATTTTAAATCCCGCAGACCACTAATATGAATCCAGTGCACCGCTTACTGAAGCGCCTGGACTCCCAGTGACGGGATGGGGTCCTTCAGGCACTCTTGCTCCCCCTCTCTTTTTCTCTCTCTCTCTCTGTCTCATCTCTCTCTCCCCCACTCTCTTTCTCCCTCCCTCCCTCTCTTTCTCCCTCCCACTCTTTCTCTCTCTCTCCCTCTCTCTTTCTCCCTCCCCTCTCTTTCTCTCTCTCTCTAATCTCCCTCTCTCCCTCTCTTTCTCTCTCCCCCTTTCTTTCTCGCTCCCCCCTTTGTCTGTCTCTCTCATCTCTCTCTCTACCCCCTCTCTGTCTGTCTGTCTGTCTCTCTCATCTCTTTCTCTCTGTCCCCCCTCTCTCTTTCTCTCTCTCTCCCCTTCTCTCTCTCCTCTTTTCCCCTCTCTCTTTCTCTGTCTCATCTCTCATCTCTCTCCCCCTTTATCTCTCTCATCTCTCTCCCCCTTTCTTTCTTTCTCTCTCTCATCTCACTCCCCCTCTCTTTGTCTGTCTGTCTCTCATCTCTCTCTCCCCGTCTTTCTCTCTCTCCCCTTCTCATCTCTCTCCCCATTCTCTTTGTCTCTCTCTCTCTCTCTCATCTCTCTCTAACTCCCTCTCTGTCTCTCTCTCCTCTCTCTCTCTCCTCTCTCCCCCCTCTTATCTCTGTCCCCCTCTCTCTTTCTCTCTCTCCCCTCTCTCTTTCTCTTTCTCTCTCATCTCTCTCCCCCACCTCTCTCTCATCTCTTTCTCTCTCTCTCTCATTTCTCCCCCTCTCTTTCTCTCTCTCCCCCTCTCTCTTTCTCTCTCTCTCTCTCATCTCTTTGTCTGTCTCTCTCTCCTCTCTCTCTCATTTCCCTCCCCCCTCCCCCTCTCTCATATCTCTCCCCCTTTTTTCTCTCTCCCTCATCTTTCTTTCCCCCCTCTCTGTCTATCTCTCATCTCTTTCTCTCTCATTTCTCTCCCCCTTTCTTTCTCATCTCTCCCCCTGTCTCTTTCTTTCTCTCTCATTTCTCTCCCCCTCTTTCTCTCCCCCTTTCCCCTTTCTCCCCCTCATCTCTCCCTCTCTCTTTGTCTGTCTCGCTCTCATCTCTCTCCCCTCCTCTCTCTCTCTCATCTTTCTCTCTCTTTCATCTCTCCCCTCTTTCTCTCTCTCATCTCTCTCCCCCTCTCTCCTATCTCTCTCTCCTATCTCTCTCTCCCCCTCTCAACTCTCTCTCCCTCTCCCCCTCTCTCTCATCTCTCCCCCTCACTTCGTCTGTCTCTCTCTCATCTCTCTCCCCTCCTCTCTCTCATCTGTTTCTCTCTCTCATCTCTCCCCTCTCCCTTTCTCTCTCTCTCATCTCTCTCCCTCTCGCTCTTTCTCTCTCCTATCTCTCTCCCCCTCTCTCATCTCTCTCTCTCTCTCATCTCTCTCCCCCCTCTCTTTCTCTCTCTCTCCCCCTCCTTCTCTCTCTCCCACTTTCTTTCTCTCTCCCCCCTCTCTCTTTCTCTCTCTCTCCCCCCTCTCTCTTTCTCTCTCTCTCTCTCATCTCATGGGCCAGCCAGTGTGTTGGGGCGGAGAGGAAGTCACGTGTCTCCCAGCCGCGTAGCACCAACAAGGTTTAGAAGTAATGCCTGCGAGACACAGCAAGAAATGAAGCTTCGCTCCTGCTCTGGAATATGGAGCGAATTTCCATCCCCCGCCCTTCTCTTCTCAGGCCAGGCAAGGAGTGATGGGGAGGTTGAGGGGCGGGGACAGCCACTGGTAGGTTCAGCCGACAGGAAGCCACAGCAGGGGGACGAAAGAACCGCGGATTGCTGACACCCATTGCTTCGGCCTGCCTCCGCCACAACCCCTCCTTGCCGCAACAACACCATTACCTCATTCCGACCGGCGAGGGCTGCACTACTCCTTGCACGTTGCACCTCCTGCAAAGTTGCAAGTTGCACGTACCTCCCTCTACGGCGGCGATTTCCAACTCCACCACGAGCTGCCTGGCCGATCTCATATTTCAGAGCTCTAGTCACAGGACTGGCCCATTGGTCATCCCAGAGCAGCTTCTCCACCTGGGTGCGCCGCAGACCACCAAAATTTTCTTGCGGACCACCAGTGGTCCGCGGACCACTGGATGGTGACCTCTGTTCTAGTCCAACCTTCTGTCCATGGCAGGAAATGCTATATCATTCCAGACAAAATGTTTAGCCAATCTCTTCTTCTAGTGATGGAGCACCTATAACTACTGGTGGGAAACTGTTCCACTGATTAATTGTTCTTGCTGTCAGGAAATTTCTCCTGAATTTTTTCTTCTTAAATTTCTTAGTGCAGTGTAGAGCAGTGTAGGGTTATTCTACTGTGGAATTTAAGCTCCTGCCAAATCAGTATGGCTGTCTGCGCTGATTACATGTACGTAGTCCTCAATTTATGACTGTAATTGAGACTATAATTATGGTCATAAGTCATGAGAGTCATTAAGCTGGTCATCATAGGACCGGGCCTCATTTTATAACCTTTTTTGCAGAGATCATTGAGTAAACGCGGCGGTTGTAAAACAAACACTGTGGTCATAAAGCGAACGCTACAGTTGTTAAGCGAATGCTGTGGTCATTAAGCAAACCAAGTGGTTGCTATGGGGCGGTTTTTTTACTAAAATCTGGGAGTAAACACAGGTATCCAGCAAAAATGTCATAAATTGTGAACATGTGACCTCAGGATACTGCAACTGGCCCTAAAAGCGAGCTGATTTTGACTGTCAAAAAGCCAACACATGACCATGGGGGCAGTCATCTCGATTGCAAGTCGCTTTTTCAGGGCTAATCATAATTTTGAATATATTTGAATATAAGTAGCTCGGGTTGGAATGTTGGTCTGAGCTCCGAGCTTGGCAATTTGGTTGCAACAGTTTCGTCACCATTCGAGGAGACATCGTCAGTGTTCTTTGAATTCTGCTCATCTGTCAGAGTGCTGGCCTTTAAATACCTTTTTATGTGATGCAAATTAGTGTGGATGTTGTTTGTTCGGCTACTTCTGAGTCATGGTCTGACTTCGGACTGTTTGATTGGCTGGCTGTTGTTACCAAGGCATGGTCTTTGGTTTTAAGTACCGTCTGTGTGATGTAAATTAGTGTTGGCTGTTTGGATACTGTTTGGATACTGCTGAGTCATGGTCTGGTTTGTTTGAATGGCTGGTTGTTGTTACTGAGACGTGGTCTGATTTCTTGTGAGCAACCACAATCCCGAAGATAACATTTACCTAACATTTACATAACAGGCACCCACCTACACAACAACAAAAATCACAACCCATCTGGTCACAAGAAACCGGACCACGTCTCAGTAACAACAACCAGTCATTCAAAGAGACCGAAACCAGCCCATGACTCAGCAGTTATCTTAACAAACAACATTAATTTACATCACACAGACAGTACTTAAAACCAAAGACATACTTAAAACCATGTCTCAGTAACAACAGCCAGCCAATCAAACAGTCCAAAGTCAAACCATGACTCAGAAGTAGCCGAAAAAACAACATCCACACTAATTTGCATCCCATAAAAAGGTGTTTAAAGGCCAGTGCTCTGACAGAGGAGCACATTTCAAAGCGCACTGACGATGTCTCCTGGAATGGTGACAAAACGTTTGCAACCAAATCGCCAAGCTCGGAGCTCAGACCAACAGCCCATAATTTTGAATTGGTTACTAAAGGACCAAGTTGTAAGTTGAGGACTATCTGTACATATCTCATTGCAGCCAATCGCACACAGAACAACAGACCCTCTGTTAAAATTCTACAACCAATTTCCCCTATTCTGGCTATTAATAAATATATAAATAAATAAATAGCCCCTCGAAGCCCAGTTATTTGCACTCCATATATGGCTTTCCGTGCTCCAGAATTTGTCTTGGATGTGCCTTTTGCAATCTTGAGAAGGCAGGTTCTTAAACGCTTGAATGTTGAAGCTAATAAAAGTCGTGTGAGATTGCTAACAATTAAGACAGAAGTGGCCATGGAGTATCTTGCATTATCATGGGTTCCTCCTATAAAAATAAAAACCATATAGACCAGAGGTCGGCAACCCCGGCTCTGGAGCCGCATGTGGCTCTTTCATCCCTCTGCTGCGGCTCCCTGTCACTCAAAATATGCGTCACAACCGTCAATGTGTGACACCCCCCCCAGCACGCGATTTATTGAGCTTTTTGACCCCCGGTAGGCCAACTATGGATAAATCCAAGAAAAGAAAAGTTTCAGAATAAAACAGAATGTTTAATGGTATGTGGGCAGATTCATTTGCTTTCACTGCTGACGAGACTGGCTTACCAGTATGCTTAATATGTGGTGAGAAATTGCCAAACAACAAAAAGTCGAATATTGCAAGACATTTGTGGCTCCTGGTGTTTTCTTTCCTGTGGGAAACGGGTCCAAATGGCTCTTTGAGTGTTTAAGGTTGCCGACCCCTGATATAGCAATTCACAGAAATCAGAGCCTCTGAGGTTGAGACTGTGTTCAACTTTTGATATCCCATTGGCCAATAGAGGGCAGCAGAGACAACCACTTAAAATGGAATACAGTTAAAAAAGTCTCCTTTTAAGTTCAGATGACTTCCTACTTTTTTTTTGTTTAATTAGTTTTACTAAATGAAATCAGGTAATTACATAAATCCAATATATACATAGAGAAAAAGATCAAAAAAGAAAAAAATACATAGAAAGTACCAAAGGGATCTAAATGCAGTGTGAATAGACAGGTAACTATGTAGGTCACGTGTGTCAAACTCGCCGCATTACGTTGCTGTCATAATAAATGCCTTTTTCCTGCAAAAAAAAAAAAAAAAACCCAGTTATAAATCCTGTCGTGTGAGCATGAGACTCTGCAAAGGGTCATAAATGTGGGTCGTTTGCCGAGAGTGTCCAAAATTCAATCACATGACTGCGGGCGAGGCAGCCGTCGGAACTTGGAATCCATGTCGCAAGTACCTTTTGGGGAGTACATCAGAATTTTGAACAGTCACTAAGTGACTGGTCATAAGTCGAGAACTACCTGTCCATATGAACAATTTCAGGTGACTTTCTAATGACTTCCTGGACACCATGTCCATGTAATTTTCTGGGCAAAGACACAGGAATACATTTATTGCTTCCTTCGTCCTGGGATGCTTTTCCTGATTTCCCTGTTTGGTATTAAACAGGCTCCCCAATGATAACTTTGCTTCCCAGCTCCATCGGCCACCTGCTGAGACACCAGATGGCCTAAATCCTGCCCTACCATTAGGCTAAAACTGGATTAGCTGCTTGAAGATTGGAATACCGGATTTTGTTATGAATTTTGGATTGTGGCTTAATGCATTTATTTTATACTGGTAGGTTACTGCAGCCCTGAGCTGGCAAGAGTCCTGCCGTTTGCTGTTCCGATCTATTTGCATTGAGTTGTTTTAAGGATTGGAGGATTTCTTTTGAAAAAGCAGGTTGCAAACATGGAAAAGAAAACAAATATAGCTCGATACAATTAGGAGGGCAGAGGGCTTTGAAATCTGCAAGATCCTACAAGCCTGATTGCTTTAATGGCCTCAGTCAGGTTCAATTTGTGATAAAAGCCTGGTCAGAGAATAGTTTGGCTGATTTAATCCAGATTGTGAGAGCAACAGATTTGCAGCTTCTCAGGAACATTTGCTCCAAATACCGATACAAAATAAAGGAGCTTTATCAACAGGTCAGCATTGCAATTTATTCCTTAAGCAAGCATCAATTATAAAACCCCTTCCTTGGGTCCCTATTCTTCTTCCTTGGGTTATTTTTAGATTTATTATTAGAGTTGGAAGGGATCTTGTAGTCATCTAGTCCAACCCCTTGCTCAAGCAGGAGTTCCTACACCATTTGAGACAGATGGCAGTCCAGTCTCCCCTTGAAGGTCGCAAGTGTTGGGGCTCTTACAACCTCCGCTGGCAAGCTGTTCCACTGGTTGATGGCTCTCACCGTCAGAAAGTTTCTCCTCACTTCCAGGTTGAATCTCTCCTTGGTCAGCTTCCATCCATTATTCCTTGTTTGGCTTTCTGGTGCCATAGAGAACAGCCTGACCCCCTCCTCTCTGTGGCATCCCCTCAAATATTGGAACACTGCTATCTTGTCATCCCTGGTCCGTCTCTTCGCCAGACTGGCCAAGCTCAGTTCCTGCAACCGCTCTTTGTATGTTTTATTTTCCAGACCCTTTATCATCCTGGTTGCTCTCTTCTGCACTTTCTCTAGAGTTTTAATGTCTTTTTTGTAGTGAGGTGACCAAAACTGGATGCAGTACTCTAGGTGTGGTCTGACCAAGGCTTTATAGAGTGGTACTAGTACCTCTCTGGTCCTTGATTGTATCCCTCTATTTATGCAGCTCAGGACTGCGTTGGCCTTTTTGGCTGCTGCTGCACACTGCTGGCTCATATTTAGTTGGCTGTCTACCAAGACTCCGAGATCCCTCTCGCAATCGCTGCTATTGAGTGTGGTTTCACCCAGTTTGTATGTGTATTTTTGATTCTTCTTACCTAGGTGCAGAATTTTACTTTTCTCCGTGTTAAATTTCATTTTATTGGTTTGGGCCCAGTGTTCGAGTCTGTCAAGGTTTCTAATCTCGTATAATTCAGCTATTTCATTTTACAAATGTTATCTGCATCCTTTTTCAGCATGCACCCTGTTATCCAGCTGAACTTTGGTGTTGCATGGAAAGAGAGTTAGCATTTGTCTGGCCCTTTGGGGGACAGTGAAAAGAAAATTTGATTTCACCTTCAGGGTCCATCCCAAATTGTTTCTGCCTTTGTCCTCCTTCAGAAAGAAATCAGGGCGTTTTCCAATACAGATTAAACTAAATTTGCAACAATTCAACCCAAGTCTATAGCAACAAAATACAGGATGAACATCAACCCAATACAAATGTACAAACAGGAGATAAGCAATTAGTGAAGCAGAAAGCTTTTTCTAAAAAAAGTTCTTTTTCTTGTTTTGGTGCAATTATTCGAAGTTCCTGGGGGGGTGACATTTTCAAAAGACTGAACCGCACCCAAGAAGGTTCTTTTTCTTAGTAATTGTTCAAAGAGTGGGAAATCTAAAGTGTATCTTCAGAGGATGAGTGAAGCGTTTGAGGTGGGTTGAGGAAATACAGACTAATGTTATTCTTTAAATTGCTCAAAACACTTTGCCCCTGCAAGGAATGTTGTTGACAATGCCTCAGGAGCAGGAAATTGAATCTGCATGTCTTTTATACCTACAAGAAATGATCAATGGAAATTAAACAAGGAGAGAAGCAACGTAGAACTAAGGAATAGAATAGAATAACAGAGTTGGAAGGGACCTTGGAGGTCTTTTAGTCCAGCCCCCCCTATAGCAGTGTTGGCTAACCTTTTTCTTGTCATCTGCCGAAAGCATGCACACATGTGACAGCGTACATGCACGCGTGCCGGCACCCATAATGCAATGCATGCATGACACCCCCTGTGCGCCCTGCCCCCGTGCATCTGCACGCAGCCCCCCTGCGCTGCCCCATCCCCTGCGCATGCGTGCATGACTCCCCACCCCCCACGCATGCCCGCGCATCTCCCGCATGCACCCCACCCTCAGCACATGTGCAGCAGATACCTGAAAATCAGCTGGCCGGTGGGAGGCGCGCACGCATGCACGGTGGAGCTGAGCTGGGCGACTGCTTGCGTGCCCACAGAGAGGGCTCTACGTGCCACCTGTGGCACGTATACCATAGGTTCGCCATCATGGCCCTATAGGGTTTCCTGCCTGAGCAGTGGGTTGGACTAGAAGAGCTCCAAGATCTCTTCCAAATCTGGTATTCTGTTAAATACACATTTAACATGGTCTAAGTATCCACATATGACATTTCCTACAGAACCTAGTATAACTGGGTTTTACATATTGCACTGAAGTGTAATTCATGGTTTACAAATTGTAATAGGCGAGGTGGCGCAGCGGTTAGAGGCAGTACTGCAGGCCACTTTAGCTGACTGTGATCCACAGGTCAGCGGTTCAAATCTCACCGGCTCAAGGTTGACTCAGCCTTCCATCCTTCTGAGGTAGGTAAAATGAGGACCCAGATTGTTGGGGGCAATGTAAATATACATTGCTTACTGGTGTAAACCGCTTAGAGAGTGCTTGCACTGTGAGGCGATATATACTTAAATCTCACAAAATAAATAAATAAATAAATACTTGTGCTAAGTCCTAGTGTACTTTAATATTATTTTTTAAGCAGTCACAGTTGCCCTGATTCACATGAAATCTGAAATCTGTTTGGGTTAACACAAAACACTAAATCACAAACCACATTATGACTGACCATGTTTTGTGAGACCAGCAATGCAGCACGGCACGTAAGCATTGGATGGTCGTTAGGTGGGAAGAGGTTACAGTAAAACAACAATAAATAACCTACTTCAAAACTCTAAGTAATAAAGCCAAGTAAACAATAACTAGAACAACACAGCCCTTTTTATTTTAAAGAATAGCGGCATTACACTTTATAGCTAAAATTAAAGGCAAATTTAATCATAGACTGATGGAACGGTTCCAACAACTGAGTGAACCACAGCCTATCAAATGCCAAATATAGAATCAAAGCACCTTTCCCCACTTCTGAATTAGTGTTCCCCCTCCATTCTTGACTCAGCAGAAAGATGGGCAAGCGTAAACTCTGCAATTCCCACAGCCAATCCCTATCCTGTCTCTGTTGCCTCTGTTCCCCATCACTACAGTTGGCTGGATGTATTTTACACACCTTTGAGGTTGTGCTGAATGATGTTGTAAGTGGGGAAACAATCTTTTAGCATCAGTACAGCTAAAGACAATTTAGTGAACTCACTCATGGACAGACTATCATGGAGGGGTGTTGCTGGGATATGTTTCTTTCACAAGAACAGTTTTTCCCCGAACGCCATCACTCTGCTAAACAAATAATCCCCTCACCACTGTCAAACTGTTCACTAAGGCTGCATTACTATTACTATCAATCTTCTCATTGTTCCTATCACCCATCTCCTCCCACTTATGACTGTATGACTGTAACTTGTTGCTTGTATCCTTACCATTTATATTAATATTGATTGTTTCCTGATTGCTTATTTGTACCCTATGACAATCATTAAGTGTTGGGCCTCATGATTCTTGACAAATGTATCTTTTCTTTTATGTACACTGAGAGCATATGCACCAGACAAATTCCTTGTGTGTCCAATCACACTTGGCCAATAAAGAATTCTATTCTGTTCTGTCCTGTCCTGTCCTGTCCTGTCCTGTCCTGTCCTGTCCTATCCTATTCTATTATTTCATGTTTACATGTGAGAGAGATGTTTATAAAGCGCCATTGTGGTCTCTGTTCAATGTTCTCAGTATAGGAATCCAAGTTAAAACATTGCTGACTTCTATCTAGGTGTTATCTGAACACATTCTGTAAAAGGAAACCCATAGAATACCTGGTATTTATGGAAGAGAATATTTGTAGCTCAGGGCTGAACTGTGGGGTCCTGAAAGATGGAACCCTTGGTGCTCCCTGGTTGTTTTCTTGCAGACATTTCATTATCCAACTAGGTAATGTTATCAGTGCACTGATGATATTACCAGTCTAATAATGAAATGTCTGGAAGAAAACAGCCAAGCTCGAAGACCACCAAGGATCTCACCATAGTGCATTATTCTCCAACCCCCTGTCTCCTCTGCTGTCAACAATACTTGTCTGTGTATATTAGATTATAGACCACCCAACTGCTGGAGTAAACTATGATGTAGAAAAACTTACGCAACAATAAATTGGTCTTTATTTACCAACTACATAAGACTGTTTGCTACTAAATACTTATGACCCCTAAGCACAATCTGCCCCATCATAGCATTCAGCTGCCACAAAACAAAATATCACTTCCACCTATATCCAATATTACATTCACATAAGGGCTGCTGAAGCCTTATTGCCCTATATTCCAGGAAGGATTATAAAAGAGCAGCTGATGTCCAAGGACCGCACTGATCTAAACTTAAGATCTATTGACTAATCTTGGTTGTGTCCATTTTTTGTCTTGATTTCTCACTTGCAAACCTAGAACCATAACGAGATTCGAAGACAAACTCCAGAAAAGTTAAAGAAAATAGCAGGCAATCTTACATCCAGTCACATGGAAGCTCCAATGGAGACTGGCTTCTAAGCAATGTTTTGTTTTAACCTGCTTTTAAGGGGTAAGAATGATTTGATGAGAAGTAGTCCTTGCTGAACAGTTGTTGCTGTTTTAAATGCGTCAATTATAAGGTATCCCAAAATTCTATGGCTGAGGAATTCTGGGAATTGAAGTCCACCCACAAATTTGAAAAGCACTCTTGTAGAGTGAAGCCAATGCCATCTCTTAAAGTCTGAGCAGTGTTGGGTTCCTACCGGTTCGGACCGGTTCTATAGAACCATTAGTAACTTGGCAGCCTGGGTCCTGGAACCGGCAGTGACCCAGGCCTGCCACGTCCCTGAGCCGGTTCCGCCATCTTGTTTTTTGCTTCTGCGCATGCGCAGCTTTTTTTAGTACTGCACATATGCGCGCACTTGCTTCACGGGCGCACGGCGCATCCCTGAGTGAACCGGCAGTAGCAGAATCCGGAACCCACCCCGGAGTCTGAGCATTGCTCTCATAGAGCTAGTAAGATGGTTGCCTTAGGCCACTTAAGGTTGAGCAAGTTTAAAGGGAAGCAAGTCATCAATCATATGATGTCATTACTACTATTTGCTACTTCACAGAGAGGGAGAGAGAGAGAAAGAGAAAGAGAATGAAGTCCAGGAACTGAGAAGGGGAAGAGACCACTGTTTGGTTCAAGCCATAAAACACGTTGGGTCTGCTTGCCGCAATATCTCTTTAGAGCAAGAATTCCCTTGTCGTGAGCTGATGCATTCTGCTCAAGAGAACCGCTTCCCTCCCCCTGTGGCAATGAGTCCTATAGGCTGTGCAATTGCAATTGTCCAAGCTCCGAGAGGTCACAAAAAGTGACCTCACTTGTGCTTGTGCTGGCAGCTGAAGTATCCCTTACTGCTGTCCTTTGCGCTATCAACAGGAAACATCTTTAGCAGGGCAGGAAGTAGCTCTTTGTCATTGGCCAGGAATGAAAACATGACGGGATTCACTCGTCCTATCAGGGCAGATATATTTTAGGAGCTGTATATAAAGGGGAAAAGAGCCATGGAGAACGAAGAGAGAGGGCTGGTGGGTTGTGCTAATGCTTAGGGAAATAGCACTGTAATGAAACATTGCACAGGTTCATGTTAAAGGATGTATTTAAAGATTTATTTATATATATAAATAAATACATTAGATACATTATACATTAAGATACATATTATATTAGAAATATATATATTAAGGAATACAGATGTATTAGTGTTTTATCTACAATAAGGTGAAGGACTATAAAACAAAAAAGCAGATATTAGATACTTGTATGTATAAACATAACCATTTGTCTGAAGTAGTATAGGGTTTCCTGCCTAAGCAGGGGGTTGGACTAGAAGACCTCCAAGGTCCCTTCCAACTCTGTTGTTGTTGTTGTTGTTGTTGTTGTTGTTGTTGTTGTTGTTATTATTATTATTATTATTATTATTATTATTATTATTATTATTATTATTATTATTATTATTATTATTATTATTATTATTATTAAATTACAAAATGTATAAAAAACAAGCCGTGAATGGAAAATGTAAATCAGGATAGATACCGATAATAGAAAGCTGTAAAAGTGGTATTGTGATTTTAAATGTAAAAAACTCAATAAAAATTTATTTAAAAAAAAGAAAAAGAAACATTGAACAGGTTCTCCATCACCCACCCACAGGCCTTGAAAAAGCAAGTTAGGTATAGTCAGGGTATTCCACAGCAATGAGTAAATATATCTCATTTTCAGCAACAATATGTCACCCACGGTTTGCTGAATCAAGATACTTTCCTACCAACTCTCTTATTTGAGCTGCACGCAGAGAATATAGATTATTTAAAGGCAAAGAAAAGACACACACAAGCCACTGGCAGTTTGTTTGTATGTGGATTTTAGAAAATTACTAACAACCAGAATTCTGTGGGATAAATTATGCATATGCGCAACAGGTTTCTGTAACTGAAAAATGATAAGCTTTCAAAAACAGTTTGATCTGTTGGTTCTCTCTCTCATGGTAAGGCTGCTGTTTTACACACTGTAAAAAAAATCCCTTTTCCATTTGAGTGTTCTAAAAAGTTAGCTATTCAAAACTGAATTCTGAGGACTTGGACTTTGAGAAGTTAGTCTGTGTAAAGTAGGTGCACTACAAAACTACTGATGTCCCTCTGGTATGTTGGAGGAATGGTTTACATTTCCATTAATGGCATCTGATAAGTAATCCCTTTTTTTAAAATTTCTGCTTCTGGATGTGTGGTTCTGCTTTGTACTGCTATGGAACCTGTCATGATTTTCTGGGTGTTTTTGAGTTTTTGGTGAAAACAAAATGAATACCAGGCAAGCCCTGTTTCCTTTGACCTTGGCACACATCACTCAAGCAGGGTTGCGCCACAGCCTTAGTCTGAAGAGATTGTACCCATTTGTGCTGTTATCTTAGATATCAGTGGTGGGAACTCTAGCACATGCGGTTTAAAGTCAGCAGCAGCTCCTTAGATTCTGAGAAGAGAATACTCTCATACGCCTATTGATGCAAACACCTCTTTTTTTTTTTTTTGGTTAAATGGTTTTTTATTTTCTTTCTTTCTTTTTTTTTTAAAGTCCCCCTTATCTTCTCCCGTTATCAAGATGGGAGTGATAACAATCCATCTTACGGCTTTAGTCAGTTGAGTTACAGTAAATGGTGCTGCTGCTCCAGGACTTCCTATGTATATACACCAGGGTTCTGCCTCCAGGCATTTATTATTCATCTTCAGCTATTATTTAAAAAAAATAGTCTTTTTACTTAAATGGTGGTTTAAGTTGAATATATGTGTCTTCAAATGGATAGACCTAGTTCAGAAAATAGGGGACTTATATGATTTCTCAAATGAAGCATTAATTCTGCAACCAATGCTTGCAGAAGAATTCAAGAGCCTGACAACTATTCACCATCATGCCATACACACACACACACACACCTCCCATATTTTTAAAACAACACCTTTGTTCTTGCTTTTAAATTAGGTTTAAGCATCAAGGATGAATTTGATGAAGCTGATTATGTAGCACTTGTAAAAAATTGTTTTCATCTATTACCAATCAGCTTCTGAAACCCGGGGCTAACCTACACTTCCTGCTTGCGTTAGTTTGAGAATGGGGCCCCTAACCGTTTCAGGAGGGGAAGAAAGGATAATGTCCTCAACCTCCCTACCCCCACCCCGCCACCACCACCACATGGCTGCTGGGAAGGTGACGTCCGTCCAGATTTCCTTGGTCTACATCAGAAGAAATGTTTGCAAGTAGGTGGCCCAGTTTGTCAGTGCTGCGTGTTATGCTATCTTCTATAAAATGCTGTGATTCAGCTGGCTGGTGTGTGTTGTAGCAGGCTCAGCCTCTCTCCTAGGCCCTGCTCTGTGCCTTTACCAGCCATTTTCTGATGGGTTGCCTGCCGTAAAAACTTGGATCTCCTCCCTCGCCCTCCTCCAGTTCACTACAGGTAGTCCTCGACTTACGACCACAATCCAGCCCCAGGTTTCTGTCGCTAAGCGGGACATTTGTGAAGTGAGTTTCGCCCCATTTTAACCACCTTTCTTGCCTCAGTTGTTAAGGGAATCACTGCAGTTGATGAGTTAGTAACCCGGTTGTTAAGTGAATCTGGATTCCCCATTGCAAAAGGGGATCACATCACCTTGGGACTCAGCAACGGTCCTAAATATGAACCAGTTGCCAAGCATCTGAATTTTGATCACATGACCATGGGGATGCTGCACCTGTGAAAAACAGTCATAAGTCACTTTTTCAGTGCCATTGTAACTTTGAACAATCAGTAAACTTGTAAAGTCGAGGACTACCTGTACTACAATGTTGTGATATTACTGTTTGTTTCTTTGTTTTTAAAAAATAAATGCAGCATTAAAAAAAAACCCTGGGTAAAATTGGCAAATACTTTTGCCATTTTCCATTCTAGGCCAAGAGACAAGAAGTAATAATATAGGTAATCCTCGACTTACGACCACAATTGAGCCCCAAATTTCTGTTGCTAAGTGAGACAGTTGTTAAGTGAGCTTTTGCCCCATTTTACGACCTTTCTTGCCACGGTTGTTAAGTGAATCACTGCAATTGTTAAGTTAGTAACATGGTTATTAAATGAATCTGGAATCAATGGCTTCCCCATTGACTTTGCTTGTCAGAAAGTCGCAAAAGGGGATCACATGACCCCGGGACACTGCAACCGTCATAAATATGAATCAGTTGCCAAACGTCTGAATTTTGATAACCTGACTGTGGAGATGTCGCAACAGTCGTAAGTATGAAAAACAGTCATAAGTCACTTTTTTCAGTGCCGTTGTAACTTTGAACCAGGGGCGGGTTCCTCTTACCTGCCTACCGGTGCGCTGCGCGCACATCATCTCATTTTGCGCATGCACACACTCGCTACGCGCGCGTTCTCTTGCGTGATTTTGCTTCCTGCACATGCGCGGAAGCAAAATTTTGCAAGGGGACGCACACGCGTGCAATTTTGGCGATTTTTTGCTTCCGCGCATGCGCAGAAAGCAAAAAAAGCCCCAAAATTCCAGAAAAAAGATGGTGCCGCGCGACGGACCGGCAAAGATGGCACCGGAGCCGTCACACGCAAATTGCGCAATTGGCATGCCGCTATTGGGACGGTAGAGTGGACCGCACTGGTAGGAACCCATCCCTGCTTTGAACGGTCACTAAATGAAAGGTTGTAAGTTCAGGACTACCTGTAGTTATTTTTTTACCATTTCTCCAAAGTGCTGCTGCTGGGAGGAACACAGTTGGTTCTTGCTTTCCTGGCATGGATGGGAAAGGAAAAAAAGAATCGGGAATCCACCAACTTGAAGCTGTGATAACCATAGTCCAGACAGAACATCATGGTCAGCAATGTGGAAGAAAGAACTGAAATCCAGAAAAAGATTTCTTAAGGTGATTTTATTGCTAGCCATTTTGTACACGGGAAGCGAATAGAAAAGTGGTTAGATACCAGGAGTATTTGTGTGATTAGCAGCTTTTGAGTGGAAAGTGGTGGTGCCTTCGGAAAAACATAGCCAGTGAGAAACACAGCTTGCCGTTTTTCAGTTTCATTTTGAATTAAATCATACTGCTCCTCTTCAGCAGGAATTCTAGAAATTCTGTTCTGAAGTTGTTGATTTCCTTTCTTTGGTTTGGCTCCTTTCAGTTTTAAATTGTCCATCGACCAAGCTAAATGGACAGGACAAGGCCACCCAGGAAAATGAGGTGGGATTTCCATCCATTCTTGAATTTTTTTTTTTTAATTTCATGCACCCTAAAAATAGGCATGCAGTACAAAAATATTTAAAATGCTGCAGATGTCTTGTTGATTATGCGAAAGGTTTAAGATTTGTGGACTACAGCTACAGCCAGCTGCCTGGGGTATTTTGGAAGTTGTAGTCCACACTTATTATAGTTGAGAAACGTTGCTATCAGGGGTGACATTCAAATTTTCCCCCTACTGGTTCTGTGGGCATGGCTTGGTGGGTGCACGCCCACCAAGCCACGCCCACAGAACCGACAGAATAGTTCGGCCAAGTCTTCTAGCGTTCAACCTGGCTGCTTCTCGCCTCCTTCTCATGTTTGCTCTGGTGTGTTTGAGCCCGAGAAGGAGGGAGTGGGAGGGGCAGTGAGGGGCAGGGCCAGTCAGTGTTGCGATTTACCGGTTCTCCGAACTGCGCATAATCGCCACCACCAGTTCTATAGAACCTGTCTGAACCTGCTGAATTGCATTCCTGGTTGCTATGTAGTATTTATTTATTTATTTATTTATTTATTTATTTATTTATTTATTTATTTATTTATTTATTTATTTATTTATTTATTTATTTATTTATTTATTTATTTATTTATTTATTTATTTGTGACATTTATATACCGCCTCACAGTGCAAGCACTCTCTAAGCGGTTTACACCAGTAAGCAATGTATATTTACATTGCCCCCAACAATCTGGGTCCTCATTTTACCTACCTCGGAAGGATGTAAGGCTGAGTCAACCTTGAGCCGGTGAGATTTGAACCGCTGACCTGCAGATGGCCTGCAGTACCTCACTCTAACCGCTGCGCCACCTCGGCTTCCTATATATAATATAATACTTAATATAGTATTATATTAATCTTCTGTAGGCCAGCCTCCTCTCCCGCAGTCCTGTTTTATAGAAGAGACTTCTTTATTGACCAAGGGTGATTAGACACGCAAGGAATTTGTCTCCGGTGCAGTGGCTCTCAGTGTACAATACACGCAAAGCAACAGAATAATAATAATCATCATAGTAATAATAGCAATAAAAGGTGGGAGTAAAAAAAGATAATAGGAAGGATAAGTGATGATACTACAGCCATACTACATGGGTAAATATACATAGATATTAGACAGCACTGTGAGAATTAGTGTTCAGCGGAAGAATTAAGTATTCAGCACCATGTATTGATACATTACATGTATTGTTCTTTATATTTTTCGCTTCTCTCTTCCTCGTGATCCATGCCCTCTTCCTTCACATATTCTTTTTGCTGTTTCATTCTCATTCCTCTTGTCTTTTACAACCAAATCACAACAGTATACATCTTTCATATTTTTTTATTTAATCTGCATGCTTCATTCTGGGCTCCATCCCTTATTGTTTTAGCTTCTTGTTTAGTTTTATTTCTTCTGATCCATCCAGCGCTCACTGGCAAATAGAGTTTTGGCAGGCACAGACTTCTTTCTAATACACTTCATCATTGCACCCAGCATCTTTTTACATGTTAAACTTAAAACAATGACTCAACACCCCGACCCCGGACCATAGTCATTCAGCAAGTTGCACGATTTCCCCCAAAACTCATTCTTGCTTCTTCTGTTATCATAATTCACTGGAGCATAATATGAAATATCAGCAACCCATGGCTTCCTACTTTCACATACAACTACAGCAATTGAGATGACACAGATTTGTACTTTTGTCATAACTGTGGTCTTTTCATTCATAAATAAACCTATACCGTATTCTTTCATGTATCCTTCAACTTGTAATGGGCAGAAAGGATACACGTAGTCCTCGAGTTTCGACCGCAATTGAGCCCAAAATTAATGTCGCTGAGCAAGACATTTGTTAAGTGAGTTCTGCCCCGTTTTATGACCTTTCTTGCCCCAGTTGTTAAGTTATTAACAGTGGTTAAATTCCAAGTCACAATCTCCTATATGCCGTCTAGTCATCACCAAATGGGCCCTCAGATATTATCGCCGATTGCTGCTTTATTTGGTCAATAAAGACATTTATATAATATTTGCTAGGATGATATATAATCTATAGATCTCTAAGCTAGAAACTACTTTGCAAATGTTGCTCGCATTCCACCAATTAAGAGATACACGCAGTATATATCAAGACAGGCATTCAAGGGGGTGGGTGGGGAAATATCTGCGAAAGAGCCATCCTCTATTTTCCGCAATCCAGATTCTACAAATTTCACTCGGCTGGGAATTTTGGGAGCTGCAGTGTCAACCCATCTAAAGAGTGCCAAGTTGGAAAAAAGTTGATTTTTTTTTAAAAAGAAACCCAGCAAATCTGGAGGGAAATATATGAACAAAAACACATTCGGCTCTGGGACTCCGTGCTTCTGCCTCTCTGCGTAGCAAACCTGCAATATCTGTGATCTGCAGTGCACCGTTGCTGTACAGTGATCCAGATCTCAGAAAGCAAAGGAAATAAAAAATATTTTTAAAAAAAAAAACCCAAGCTGAAGCCAAGTCATTTTTTGCTTTGGGCACGTGGCTTCAGTTCCAAAACCACTCAACAGCCTCGCTAGAAAACTGCGGCTCTCCACCAACTATCTGAGGTTTACTGATACAACTGTTATGTTAATAACAAGTTTTTAAAAAAGACAAACCACTGAAAGTTATGCACCAGCCCTGCCAGCGTGTGGCCCAACTGAATTGTAAACTGTAGGCAACATCGGGTTTCTGAACCTTGAGAAAAAGGCCAAGCCTGGGAGCACAGGAAGGACACTGTACTCACCCTGTGTGAAGCACATGTTGTATCCCGAAGCTCTGTTAGTTTAGCACCCCTCCTTTTTCTTGTACTTGTTAAAGAATGACTGAAACCCTAGCATGGCTGGCTCAGGAATTCTGGGAGTTGAAGTCCACAGGTCCTCAAAGAACCATAGTTTGGCCACCCCTGCGCCTAGCTGGTACCAACAGAACAATTTCCTCCACTGCCCTATGATGCCCTTCTAGCCGCATGGCTGATAGGCACTACTGATCCCATGCGGAGGAACAGATGTTTCTGTGATAAATCATGCTAGTACATGGAGAGACAGAGAAAAAAACACATGCAAAGTTGCTGATACAAAATGTCAGGGCCTGATTCCTTGTTACAGGAAGTCCTCACTTTATGACTGTAACTGAGTCTGGCAATGATGGCCCTTAAGTTGTGATGGGCATAAAGCAAGTCACCACGTGACTGGACCTCTTAGAACAAACTTTTTTTTGTGGCGGTCATTAAGTGAATGCTGAAGTCATTAAGTGAACCCATTGTTTTCACTATGGGCCTCTTTTTAAAAAAAATAGGAAATTCCAGTTTCTAGCAAAACTCTGGAAAATCATAGTCATGTGACCATGGGCGCTGAAAGGGCTATAAATGCAAACCAGTTGCCAACGCCCCAAAATTTGGTCCTGTCCTGCCCACAAGCATACCACGCCAGATGGAGTTAGATGTATTTATTAGTACAACTAGCCCCAATCATTCCCCTGGCCCAGGGGTGAAATTCAAAAATTTTCCCTACTGGTTCTGTGGGCGTGGCTTGGTGGGCGTGACAGCGGAAGGATACTGCAAAATCTCCATTCCCACCCCACTCTGGGGCCAGCCAGAGGTGGTTTTGCTGGTTCTCCGAACTACTCAAAATTTCCGCTACCGGTTCTCCAGAACCTGTCAGAACCTGCTGAATTTCACCTCTGCCCTGGCCCCATCGTGCTTGTAAAACATCCTTAGAGCAAGACCTGTTTCAAGGCAGCCGGGCAAAGTTCCCTAAAGTTCTCAGGCCAACCGTAGCAACGTTCAAAAACCCTAAGCAAGGCCAGGTGCCTATCCTTCTGCTCCAAGGGTTGCAAGGCAAGGGGGGAGGGGAGCCAAGACAGCAAGCCTAGATACAGCATCACAGCCTGGCAAGACAAAGGCACAACAATGGCAAGACAAAGGCATGACGAAGACAACAGCAACAGGATTCAAGACACGACAAAGCAGGACGAAGCCTTCAGGGCACACACAGCAAGTTGGATTCCAGACGGTTGTCTCCAACACCGACTAAGTTTTAATGCCTGCTTAAATAGGCGCCGCCGGGTGTTTGAGAAGGGCAAGGCTACCTCCTCACAAGCAGCCTCGCTGATCTCCATTGCGCCTCTCTCCGCTTGGCCCTGTGCCGGGCAGAGGCAGCAACTCCTCCTTGTCGACATTGGTTGCAGCTACGTCTCCTCCTCAGTTTGCAGAGCCAGCTATTCGTCTGATGGTTCTAACCCAGTTGTCTTCAACGCCTCCTGAGCTGCTTCGCCTTGAACTCTACCATTCCCGACTTTGGCTCCCCTGAGTTGCCCACCAAAGCCATCTCAGGTTCTGAATCCTCGACATTGCCCCTCTCGGATGGCCCTGAAGCCGGCTCTTCCTCCTTGTCCAAGCCCACATCCAAGGACGCCATCACAAGTCATGTGACTGGGCAGGGTAACATCAGAACTCTGAATGTTCCGGAAGGTTTTAAGTAGCTTTTTTGAGGGGCAGGTGATGGTGGTGTTCTATCATAATTTTGAACATTTGCTAAGTGACCAGTCATAAGTTGAAGACTTCCTATATTCTGCCAGAAAGAGCCATCAGTTTCTTATAGTTATATGGCTGAGCTGAAATTCAGGTGCTTTCAAAACTCCTGTTCCCACCAAATCTCCTCTTGAATCTCTTTAAGTCAGCAGCAGGCAACTATGGCAACTTTATAATCTGTGGACTTCAACTCCCAGAATTCCTGGATGCTGGCTTCTGGGAGTAGGAGTGACGACGTGAGAATAAATCCTCACAGAGGCGAAACAGATCTTTACCCCGGAATTCTGACATTAGAAAAGAAACCGCAGTTTAAAAGTCTAAGTAAAAATATTTATTTCGGTCCAAAACAATAAATCTCATTAACTACATGCCTGATATAAAAGTAGGTCTTCCTTCAATGGAAGCCAGGAACAGAAGGAGAGATCGGAGAAAGGAATGCACACATGTGTACAAGAACATATTAATCACGTGCTCAGGAATACACCATTATAATGAATAGGGATGCAGCTCCCAGCATATACATGTAACAGGCAATAATCACACCGTGACAAGGAGTCCCCAGGTTGCCATAGTTGCCTACTCCTGCTCTAAGGACAAACTCTTCTTATTTTATTTGCCATTGCCCCAAATCTGTTGAATCAATTCATCCTCTGCAGAACCCTCCCCTCATCCAGGGAAGGGCTGAATATAGGGCAGGGACCTGATAAACCTGTTGACACATTGGTTAATTAGAGCAAAGTTCTGTGCAAGATGATTCATTAATATGTTAAGTGAAATTCCCAAGGGAAACTCATACATATAGTAATTGCAACCTCAATTTCTTTTTCAAGTTTAACTTTTGCTACTCTAATCTGTATTATATCCAGTCTGAGGGGAAAATATTATTATATTTAGAGACTGCCCATCTCCCCTTAAAGCAATTCAGTATACAAACAGACATAAAAACATAAAACTATATATGAATATTAAAATAAAAACAGTTAAAACAAGAGTAAAGTTTCATATTTTAAAAAGGCAGGGGAGAAGCACCAGGTAATAGCCAGCATCACTGATGCGTGTTTCTCAAAAATATGCCGTATGTGCTTTAATTCTAGGCTCTCATCCCTGAAGAGACTATTTAAATAATAACATTTAGATTTTTAAATAAAATTCTGAATCAAATGGCCTCTTTTTCTTTCCCAGCTTGCACAAGAAGTCTCTTCTCCCACAGGTGAGAACATTTTCAGCATGAATGAAGTCATTTGATAATTAAATACCTTTTGAGACTACCAATGGATAAGTTCTCATTATTCCCACTGATGTAAATTGGGATATGATCTCCAAATTAACATAAGACTTTAATTTGTAAAAAAAGAGGATGTCCCAATTATACAATCAATCACTTTTGATATGTTGCAATACCCATTCTGAATTATTTATCATAAAACCAGATAGAAGGCCTGGGGCTCTTTCTGTGTCCTCCAGAATCACTGTCTGCTAAATAAATATCAGAACACACATAGAATTCAAACTAGCTACTTGTATTTCCCAAAGGTGCTTTTTCAAAAGGCAACTGGACTTTCTTTGTTTTTCCTTGAAGACGTTTTGCTTCTCATCAAGGAGCTTCTTCAGTTCTGAACTGACATGGATGGTTATGATGTGACCTTAAATGTGAGACAACTGCATCTGGTAAGTTATAGGTGATGCTCTTCTAAAAGTAGTAGGCAATAACAGTAAGTATATTATTTTTATTGCCCTGTATGGTAAGGTGACCAGATGTCCCGATTTTGAGAGGGCCTGCTGCTGCTGCTGCTGCCCCTGCGGCTGGGCCCAACCTGGCCGTCCTCGAGTGCCTGCAGGCCGATTTTTTGAAAGAATGCCCTAGTCGGGCATTGTTTTAAAAAATCGGGACTTTTTAAGAGGGCGGGCGGGACGCGGGACAAATGATTAAAAAGCGGGTCTGTCCTGCCAAAATCGGGACGTCTGGTCACCTTACTGTATGGCCACCTTGAGGGAGTTTTCTAAGCTGAAAAAAGAAATGGATAACACTAAATAAGCAAATAATTGCCTACTGCTTTACAGGTTGCCTTACTATGGTATAAGTTCTCGATTAGAGTTGGCTGGCTTGCTTTGCTATCCAAGCCACAATTTTGACTGTTCAAAAGATCAGCAGAAAATATTTTCCAGACACTTTTCTTTACATTAAAACGATTTGTTTTTAGCAAATGTTAAGGAGCAAAGTCTAGGCCAGGAGGAGGCTTTCTGGCAGAGACCAAAGTTGGCAATCTTTTCTTTTCCATTCGTTTTCTAGAGCTGCTTTTCTCTACTCTGCCAAAATTCTTGCAAATTATACAGCAGGTTCCTCCCCTTGTACAAACCAACAGAAATATCCCAAATCTATTCCAACTCACTGCTCAGTTTCCAAAATATGTGAGTAGGCTCCCACTTGCTAAGCCAGGCTGAACAGAGAAGAGTAGGCTATTAGTCTCCAGACATCATATAAACTTGGCTGAGTGAGCAACTTTCTCCCCTTATCACAAATCCCCTTGAACATGTTGTTGTTGGGGTGTTTTTTTTTCCACAGAAGAGGAAAATACACTGTGTACCTTTTGATCTGGATGGCATGTTTGCTTCTGCCAGCTACATTCCTGGCATTATCAGGTGAACTCCAACCAAGTGCATAACATAGGTTCTTTTTTAAAAAAAATTGAATTGAATACTTTATTTGGCCAAGTGTGATTAGACACACAAGGAATTTGTCTCTGTTGCAGGAGCTCTCAGTGTACATGCAAAGCAACAGAATAATGATAATCATAATAGTAATACTAAAAAGAGGGGGAGTAAGGAAGATAATAAGAAGGATAAATAATAATACTACAACCATACTATGTGGGTAAATACACAGAGATATTAGACAACACGATGAGAATTAGGTGTTCAGCGGAGTGATAGCATGAGGGGAAAAACTGCCCCTGTGTCTATTTATTTTGGTCTGCAATGCCCTGTAGCGCCATCCCGAGGGGAGAAGTTGAAACAGTTCAGGGGCGGGTTCCTAATTTTTTACTACCACTCTGTGGGCGTGGCTTGTTTTGTGGGTGTGGCTTGCCAGCCATGTGACTGGGTGGGCGTGGCTTCTTGGACTGCTGAAGGGAGGGAAACTGAGATAGGTCCTGCTGCCCATTCCCCCTCCCCTCAGCAGCTCGAGAAGCCTCGAACGTGCAAAAATGCCTAGGATCATCACTGCGCATTCGTGGCTTCTCGGACTGCTGAAGGGAGGGGAATGGAGATAGCTCCTGCCACCCATTCTTTCAGCATCTCATGCGCTCCCTCAGCCATCCTCCCCTGCTTGGACTCACTGTGAGGTAGGAAGGCAGCGCATGAGCAGTGCCGGAAACTCGGCTTCTGGGCACGCACAGAAGAAAATTTAAAAATATTTTTTTTTAAATGGCGGCGCCCAGCCTCTGGCAACCGACCGCACCGGTACTGTGATGTCACCAGCGGGCCGCTACCGGTGCTATAGAGTGGACCGCACTGGTAGGAACCCACCACTGAAACAGTTTATGTCCAGGGTATGAGAAATCTGCAGATATGTTCTCAGCCCTCCTTCTGATCTGGGCACTCAAATATAAGGCCAAGCTGGGGACATCTGTTTATTGCCTGAGCCTGAACTTAGTAAGGCAAAAGCCCCTAGTTCAGCCTCCAGTTGAAAGAATTTCCACAGAGCAGGGAAGGATCTGATAGAAGAGAATATTTGTAGCTCAGGGCTGAACTGTGGGGTCCTTGGTTCTCCCTTTCATGATGTTACCTAGTTTAGCAATGAAACGTCTGCAAGAAAATCATCAAGCTCAGTCAGCATCAAGGACCCCACAGTGAAGCATTTGGCTTCCCCTGAACTTTGACAAATTTCAGCTAGGCTGAGACCTCAGGGCTCAGTAGCCCAACCATATAAAGCAGCTTTGTAGGCGTTAACTACTAGCATTAGAATCATAACAACAGGCAGGTCTGCCAGATTCCAGTTGTAAAAACTGAAGCCAATGAAAGCAAGACAGAATTCACTCTGCAATGTTAAAATAATCATCAAGCAGAAAAGCAAATATTATGCCCATTAACTCTGGATAAAATATGCCCCGCAATGTCCCTCTCTCCCCCAACATTGAGAAAAGAATTATTTGGCATCTCGAGGTTTGCCATTCCAGTCTTCTCATAGGATTGCCACATGGAGGCTTCAAATACTATGCACCGAAAGCAGAAAATGCAGGCTCTTCAAAGCATCCATGAAAGAGGAGCCCTTGTGTTTCAAGTCCAGGCCAAGTATTTATCCAGCTGGCACCGTTCAGCGCAGCCGGCATACATGCCAAAATTGTGCTTGCGGTCGCCATTGTGTATAAAAATACTGCCGCCTGCTCCTGTGCCTCTGTCTCCAATAGAACCCTCTGTAATTCTCTTTCCAAATAAAAGGGCAACCTATTTCTGGTGGTTTTCTGAGGCTTCCTGAGTTGTAACGAGGCAAATTTCTGAAACGCTAAAATTGGCTTCTTCCATCCCCATTCTCAAACCAGTACAACTCTCTAGTCTGCCCCGTTCTGGGGCTTACTGAGCTGGTTACTGTATTAGCCTGAAACTAAGCCACCCTGATTGCAGAAAGGCCCTTGGGGCTGTTCCTTCTGGGGGCAAGAGGATTGGTGAACCCTGTAATCTTCACCTACATCCAGCACAGGGGGAAATCAGGGGTTGGTTGGTTGAAAAATCTGAAGGACTCCTAGTTCATAGGAAGCTTAAATCAATCGATTTGAATTGGCCTGTTCTCTGGCATGACTGTGAAATTGTAGGTATGTGCTTTGATGTATTTGGAAAATGCAGGATGGAAACCACTTCTTTCATCAAAACACAGCCAGTATTTGTCCATGACATGGATTGGTACCTAGCCAGCTTTTTCCAAGTCAGCTCTTTGAAAAAGAAAATCAGCTAATCTGTATATAACTTTCCATTTTGCATTTTGCAAGGGGGCCTCCTTTCCTGCAGGAATTTTGCCAGAGGAATGTTTTTGACTCAACATCACGCCAGTCTTCCCAATCCCCTTGTTTGAACAGCATTTTGTAGTGTTAAAGGTGGGAGGGGAGCTCAAAAGCTCATCTTATCAAAGAATTTATTCAATTCAGTTTTAGAGAATCAGGTTAAAAACAGAGTTATGACAGTGGGTCTCTTTCCTGTGGATTAACATGTTGTTTGGGAGAGAGTCAGAGGTTTACAATCCCTGCTTTATAAAGAGTCAGAAAATGACAGCATCACCAATCCGATTATATTAGAGAGGCAGAGAGAGAAAAATTATGTAGCCTAACCTTGTTCAATGGGATTTCAAATCCCCTTTAAGAATAGAATAGAATAGAATAGAATTATTTATTGGCCAACTGTGATTGGACACACAAGGAATTTGTCTTTGGTGCATATGCTCTCAGTGTACATAAAGAAAAAAATAAAAGATATTTGTCAAGAATCATAAGATACAACACTTAGTGATAGTCATAGGATACTAATAAGCAATCAAATCATTCTAGGTAACAATAAAAACAATATAAGTTGTAAAGATACAAGCAACATGGATATAGCCATGAGTGGGAAGAGATACTGTAGATACTAGTAAGGATGAGAAGAATAATAGTAATACAGTCTTAGTAAATAGTTCGACAGTGTTGTGGGAATTAGTTGTTTAGCAGAGTGATGGCATTTGAGGGAAAACTGTTTTTGTGTCTAGTTATCTTGGTGTGCAGTGCTCTATAGCGTCATTTTGAGGGTAGAAGTTGAAACAATTTATGTCCAGGATGTGAGGGGTCTGCAGATATTTTCACAGCCTTCTTTTTGACTCGTGTAGTATACAGGTCCTCAATGGAAGGCAGGTTGGTAGCAATTGTTTTTTCTGCAGTTCTAATTATCCGTAGAAGTCTGTGTCTGTCTTGTTGGGTTGCAGAGCCAAACCAGACAGTTATAGAGGTGCAGATGACAGATGTTTATTATTTTGGGGCGTGTGGAGCAAGACAAGGCTCCTCTTGCCATCTTACCTGATTTCCAGCTCTGTCTCCCTAACCCTAACCAGAGGAGATGGCGGGGACCAGCTGCACATGTGTTTAAATATTTTCAGGGAGGGTTTATTTTTGGGGGGAGGGCTTATTTTCAGCGGATGTCTTATTTTCAGGGAAACACGATAGGATAGGAAGAATATTGATGTCTTTGAACTTTGGTATTGGAGAAAGCTCCTGAGAATACCATAGACAGACAAGAAGACAACGGGTGGGTCATCAAACAAAACTCACTTGAGTTCTGACTTGAGCCACAGATGAACAGGCTCAACTCATCATCCTTCAGATACTATTATGTGAAGGCCTAACTCTCTGGAAAGGCTCTAATGCTGGGAAAGGTGGAAGAAAGGAAGGATAAGAGGTCTGGAGGCTAAATTGTCTGATAAACAGTTAAGGGAACTATGTATGGCTAGTCTAACAAAAAGAAGAACTAGGGATAACTTGATAGCTATCTTCTGGTACTTGAGGGACTGTCACAGAGAAGAGGGGCTTATCTGAAGCACCTGAAGGCAGGACAAGAAATAATGGGTGCTAGCTCATTAAAGAGAAGTCCGACTTGGAACTAAGGAGACATTTCCTGACAGTGAGAACAACTAATCAATGGAACTGCTTGCCACCTGAAGTTGTGGAGTTTTCAAGTAGAAATTGGATACCCATTTGTGGGAAAGATATAAAGTCTCATGCTCGAGCAGGGGGTTGGACTAGAAAGCCTCCAAAGTCCCTTCTGACTCTATGAAAGAGAAGAGGAGGGTGACCAGTTGCAAGGTGGACAGACTCAGTGCAGTGGTGATGAGTGAAAGAACAGGCTAGGAGTAGACAATAATGGAGAAAATCTATCTATGTTATTGCTAGGGGTCAAAGGTGACTGGATAGCACAAATCAATCAATCAATCAATCAATCAATCAATCAATCAATCAATCAGCTATTTTTAGAGTTGCTGTCCCAACAACTCTAATGCTAGGTGGTGCAAGTGCTAGGTGGGGAAAGCTGATCCTAAACAATGAATTGGAAACCCCCACCATGCAGGATTTTAATCAGTCAGGAACACAGGAGATGTTATTTTACGATCCTCTCTTCCCTGATTGGGACAAGCCCTGCTATCGCTGTACAGATTTAAAAAGGAACCCATTTGTAGCATGTTGGAATCCTTTGCCAAGCCTTGCCTCTCTCCCTGCTGTACATTTCAAACAGCTTTATTCTCTTGATTTAGTTACAGAGTTTTCTCTCTGGTTTTATGATTCTAAAACATAAATACTCGTCGTCAGTCACCATTGGTCTAAAATATATTATGTCTTACAAAATAGCAACTGTGTATTGCATGAAGAATTCTTGGCATTCTGTTCCCTGGTTTCCAGGTTTAATTCTGCCAACAGTGGATATTTGCTTCTCTCAACAGATCTTACAGATTTTGTTCATATGAGATTATAGCACTATCTTGCAGTTGTTTGGTTTGGGCCAGGGGAGGGTTCCAGTTACCTTTGTTACCGGTGCGCATCGCGACATTTTGCGTGCGCACGCTCGCTTGCTCCGCTCACACATGCACACGCATCCCATTGAGCGATTTTACTTCTGCGCATGCTCACAAGGACGTTTCAGGCCGAAACACAGCTGAGGAGGTGCTCAGCTGTGCTTCGGATGAAGAAATAAAGGTCGGTATTAACCCGAGGGCGGGCGGGAGGGCTTTTTCCCAAAGCAGAGGACGAGGAGAAGCCATCCAAACCCGAAAAAATAGCCGAAAATTCCGATAAAAATTACATCACCAGCGGGCTGCTACCGGTGCGCAGTACTGGTCCGCACCGGTAGGAACCCACTCCTAGTTTGGGCTTAATATTTATCCAATTATGATTTATAAACCACAGTTAAGTAACTAAAAGCTTAGCACAATGTGTGAAACTAGTATCAGTACACAAAAATAGATATTGGGAGATTGCAAGGACTGGGACGGGGACCCCAAAATAGAGACTGCTGGAGGTTCAACAGGAACTAGCAGTTTGAATTCTACTGAAGGGCGATGTTAATAGCTTCTTCTGTACAGTGATTGTAAGCACTAGGAAGCTGCTTTATTGGTCCAAAATACGTTCGACAAAGAGAGACTCATGGTCAAATTCCCACTGAGTTGCAAAGCTAACAGGTGTCTTTGGGCCGATCACTATTTCCTACCCTTATTTACCTCCCAGGCTTGTTAAAGGAAAGAAAAATTCCAAAGGGGAAAGAGAATTTTACATATCATGTCTTGACCTCATGGAAGAAGGGAGGGATGAATAACTCAATAGAACGCTTGTCACTTATTTGGGGCACTCTGAATATTATATATTTAAATGGAGTCAAAATAAGGAAGCTGAGGGGATGAGAAACACTGTCATTTCCTCAAAAGTAGCCTTTCGAAAATGTAAAGGGGGGGAAAAAAGCAAGCCCCCTTCGCCGCCATCACAAAGGCAGCCTTCATAAACGCAAGGCCCAGGTTGGACAGCAAAGGGCCTATTGAGGCAGGAGCCTTGGCTTCTGGTGTTGCTGGAGAGAGGGTCCTCAATGGAGAAGCCACGGCCTCCTCGGCACCCGGCGTGCTGGCTGCCTGCCCTCTGAGGCTTTCAAAGGATTTCTATCAGGTCTTGAGCACTTGCCAAGTTTTTTTTTCCCCTCACCGTGCTGTGTTGTTGTAGTACTCCAGATTTTGTGCGCCAGGACCGCGTGTTAGCAGGAAGCAGAGCCAAGCGGGCTTCCTGAACGCCTGGGAGAGGAAACGCTGCCATCAGCAGGGGAGGCTGTGGTTAAAAATAACTTGGGTATATAAAGGTTGCAGAGGTTCCCCTCACATTCGCTGGTGCGGCTGCCTTTGACTTACATGCGTAGCACGGGCTCCGGGCAGGAACCGCCAAGACGCAGGTGCCTCCAAGCGGGAGAAGCCAATTGGCTGGGGATGCCCAAAGGAGCAAAAGGCCAGCAAGGGGTGCAGTTGCCTTATACCCCCACTACTTTAACACACACACCCCAGACAGCAAGGGACCCCGTTTCCCTCTCCTGAATTATTCTGCCTTTACAAGGCGTGAATTGTTCAAAATGGTTATTTTTCACAGCTCCACTCCCTCTGTAGCATTTATTTATTTATTTGTTCATTCTTATAGGCCGCCCAACTCCCGCAGGACTTTGGGCGGTGTACAACATGCAAGAAAAACAATTTATTAAAAAGAAACCCAATAATAATAATTTAAAAACAATTATAAAAATTAAAAAACATTATCATCATTCATGCATGGGAAGACCACAGATGTTTCTATTGGTCTTATTTTTTCCGCATCACTTTTTTCCTCCCTCAACACCCGCCCCCAGATTATCTTGCCAGAAATGGAGACGTCCCATTTTGTAAGCCGCCCAGTAGTGTGGTGAGCGGAATATCTATTTAATAAATAATAAATAAAACGAACTTTAAAATTCTCTGCCAGGATCATGCTGTGGGCTGAATACAGGTAGTCCACGAAGGTATGACCACGATTGGAATTAGAATTTCTATTGCTAAAAAAAGTGGTTGCTAAGAGAGTTGTACTGAACTTTGTTGTCCAGTGAATTACGTGGTGATTAAGCGAATCCGATGAGTTTCGTCTATTGAAAGCTGGCTGGGAAAGTTGCAACTGACAATCACATGATCCTGGGATGTTCAGAACGGGTTGTAAATACATGTTGGTTGCCAACCGTGCGAATGTGATTCTGGGGAGGCTGTGACAGTCATAAGGGCAAGGACAGATCGTGAGTCACTTGTTTCGGTGCATTTCATTTAATTTTATTCAAATATCTCTGCTCCAGAGAGAACTGGATATGAGATGCTCTGCGTGAAGTTGGGCTTAAGGGAACAGTTGGGATTGCTTCTAGGGTCCTTCCCTCCAGGGGAGGTTTCCTCTCAAAGTTGCTAGCGGTGCTCTGTGTGTGCATCTCCATGTTTCATGCGTGTGTGTGCGCACGCTGCACACGTGCGCCCCTCGTGCGATTTTGCTTTTGTGCATGTGTGGAAGCAAAATCTCACAAGGGGACACGTGCGTGCGCGTGATTCCGGCGATTTTGTTGCTTCTGCGCATGCGCGGAAGCAAAAAATTACTGAAATCTCTCTTGTGCGCGCGTCCCCTCACAAGATTTTGCTTCCGCGCATGCGCAGGAAGCAAAAGAAGCAAAAAAATTCTGAAAAAAAGATGGTGATGCGCGACAGACCGGTGAAGACGACGCACCAGTGTCGCGCACAAATTACATCATCGGCCGGCCGCTACCGGTGCGGTAGAGTAGACCGCACCAGTAGGAACCTACCACTGCTTCCCTTCCTGCGGCCTGGCAGCATCTCTGCCTGGAGTACTGGATTCCATTGCTGGGCTTATGCTTGGAGTCCCCAGCTGGTGGGTGCTTGGGGATTTCGATTTGTTGGTGATCCTGAGTCCAGGGTGGCTCAGAAGTCCATGGACTTGTCCCAAGTCACTGATGGCCCAACACATATTGGGAACTACTTGCTGGTTGTGATTTTTGTCTCAAGGCCGTTGAGATATGATCTGGCAGTGGAGCATGTTGACATCAGTCCATTGCTGCAGGAAGTTCACCCTCTGATTGGCTTTTGACTCACTTATGTCATTCCTCCCTGCAAGGAGACAGGGCCCATTTGATCATCCCACCCAGGTGATTGATGGACCCACTTGCATTGCATATAGAGCTTAGGATTTTTCCTGAGGGTCTGGTGGAAGATTTGGCCAAGGCCCTAGTTGTTACCCTGGGAATAGAATAGAATAGAATAATAGAGTTGGAAGGGACCTTGGAGGTCTTCTAGTCCAACCCCCTGCTTAGGCAGGAAACCCTACACCACTTGAGACAAATGGTTATCCAACACCTTCTTAAAAACTTCCAGTGTTGGAGCATTCACAACTTCTGGAGGCAAGCTGTTCCACTGATTAATTGTTCTAACTGTCAGGAAATTTCTCCTTAGTTCTAAGTTGCTTCTCTCCTTGATTAGTTTCCACCAACATTTCTCTGCTGTGTTATAAGGAAATATCCTTTTAGGTTCAGTTCCAAGTGGGGAAAAAGACACTGGATTCATGAAGGTTGCTTGGAAGGAAGGTTTAATGGTGGACAGGAGCACATGGCAGGAGCCCCTGTACAGAAAAGGTACATGGTTGTGTGGTGAAGAGAAAAAAGAGAAAGAGGAATGCTGAGTTCCTGGTTTTTATAGTCTAAGTTGGGTCCCACCTCTTAGATTTCCTTTTCCTGTATAGAAATGTATCCCATTGGCTCTCAGACCCCCCAGGGGCATGCTGGGGTGGCTCTTGGCTTTTGTCTAATCCAGCTTTGGCTGAATGAAAGGGCCTTGGGCAAATCCTATTATGGTTTTGTTATGCAGAAGACTTTCAGCCAGGTGAGAGGAATGTGTGAGCTTAGCAGGGGTGGGGGTTTCCAAGAGGAGTCTTTTGTCTGTTTAAAAAGCATGTTTCCAGATGTTTCCACAGAATATTTCCTACATTTTAATATCTCCTAGGATATCTCATTTCCTAGGAGAGGGGTGGGTGCTAACTTCCTACAGCTGTTACTGCATTCACTTATAGTTGTCCAGTGGCCCAATACAAGGCAGCCTAATCCCCATTGGGTAAGGAGGGTTTCTTGGAATATCTGATTGGCTACTCTAAGGATTATTCAGGCTACTTGATGGATAAAGTTATCCACATCTGCTCTGATTCTGACTGGGTAGGCAAACTGAGGTACCCAGCATATTGTCTAAGGGTGAGATCTGGGATGAATTAAATTTATGGAAGTGGAAGTGGTCAGAGTCCTCTCTGCTGTGAGATTGTCCACCCGTTTATTGGATCCAGATCCCTCCTAGGTTCTAAAAGTAGCCAAGAAGATGAGCCATATGCTGTGATGCTGAAAGACCATAGGGAGGTAAGAAGACCCTTCAGACAGACACCCACAGCTTGATTACTGTAATGCATCTGGAAAAAATTCAAAGGGATAACTATGACCTATCAAGCCCTACATGGTATTGGGTCTAGTTACTTAAGGGACCCCTTGTCTCCCACAGCATCTGCCCAGCCAATCCAATCTGGTAGGATTGGCATGTTCTGGATTCCTTCAATTAATTAATTTATTTATTTAATAGATTTATTTATTTAATAGATTTGTATGCCGCCCAACTCCCGAAGGACTCTGGGCGGCTCACAACATGTCCAAATCTATTACAGTAAAACATATAACAATTAAAAGATATATAAAAATTAAAAAGAAATCTCCAACATTCATAAGTAAGGGGGGAGACCCCGAGATACTCAACTCGGTCTCACTTTCACCTCGCCTGCCGGAAGAGCCAAGTTTTTATTGCTTTACGGAAGGCCAGCAGGGTGGGGATAGCTCTGATCTCCGGAGGGAGCTGGTTCCATAGGGAGGGAGCTCCCACAGAGAAGGCTCTCCCCCTAGGCCCCGCCAACCGACATTGTTTGGTCGATGGGACCTGGAGGAGACCAACTCTGTGGGACCTAACCGGTCGTAGGGAGGTATGCGGCAGGATGCGGTCCCAAAGGTAGCCTGGCCCTGAGCCATGTAGGGCTTTAAAGGTAACGACCAACACCTTAAATTGGATCCGGAGACTAATGGGCAGCCAATGCAGCTGGCGGAGGATAGGTGTTACGTGGGTGTACCTGGGCACACCCACCACAGCACGCGCAGCTGCATTTTGCACCAATTGTAGTCTCCGGATACTCTTCAAGGGTAGCCCCATGTAGAGCGCATTGCAGTAATCCAGCCGGGAGGTGATAAGGGCGTGGGTGACTGTGAGTAGCGCCTCCCTCTCCAAGAAGGGTCGCAATTGGTGCACCAGGCGAACCTGTGCAAAGGTCCCCCTAGCCACAGCTGAAAGATGTTGCTCCAATTTTAGCTGTGGATCTAGGAGGACACCCAAATTGCGAACCCGTTCTGATAGAAGAGAATATTTGTAGCTCAGGGTTGAAGTGTGGGGTCCTTGGTGCTTTCTGAGCCTGGTTGTTTTCTTTCAGATGTTTCATTACCAATCTAGGTAACATCATCAGTGCCCCATAATGTGGCTTGGTTACATCATCAATGCAGCATAATGCAATCTATTGCAGCCCCAGAAGTGCACTTTCTCTGTAGAAATGCCTCTAGAACAGTGTTTCCCAACCTTGGCAACTTGAAGATGTCTGGACTTCAACTCCCAGAATTCCCCAGCCAGCGAATGCTGGCTGGGGAATTCTGGGAGTTGAAGTCCAGACATCTTCAAGTTGCCAAGGTTGGGAAACACTGCTCTAGAATGAGGTTCCATTTGAGATCTGTATTTTGAAGGACCCTTCAAAGGCCTGGTTCTTTTTTCCATCTGGCAAGCATGAATAAAGCCCTCTTGGACTGGGTGCATTTTCATCCTTCATTCCTATTCCATTTTTGTCACCCTTGATCTTTTATTCTTGTAATTTTTTCTCGCTTCAATGTTTTAACTTGTGAACCGCTCAGAGGAGTGGGGAATCGAGCAACTTACAAATTAAATATATAAATGGATGGGAAATGAATTTCATTTTAGTTTTGGTATGGCCCAGTGGTGAAATCCAAATTTTTTTTACTACCGGTTCTGTGGGCGTGGCTTGGTGGGCGTGGTGTGGCTTGGTGGGCGTGGCTTGGTGGGTGTGGCAGGGGAAGGATACTGCAAAATCCCCATTCCCTCCCCACTCCTGGGGGAAGGATATTGCAAAATCCCCATTCCCACCCCACTCAGAGTTGGTATTTGCTGGTTCTCTGAACTACTCAAAATTTCCGCTACTGGTTCTCCAGAACCTGTCAGAACCTGCTGGATTTCACCCCTAGTATGGCCTCCATTTTGTCTTGATTTCCCGTTTCTTGGGATGTGACCCCCCCCCCATTGAAATGCCACCCACAGCATTCAACCTGAAAAATACCATGCATCCCCACAATTAAAACACAGGAGCGTTAACTTGTTGGCAAGACATAAGCCTGAGGTCTTCTGAGTGGGAATCTCTTATTCAAACCAGACTTGCTTTCCGGAATTAGTTTTTAATTGCTGCAATGAACTAAGAAATACGAGTCTGCCCTTGAGCATTTATGAAGTAGACTTCTGAGATAACCTGCCATCTCTTTCTGAAGGAGGTCAAGACAATAGGATTTACATTTGCATTTGATGTAATTAATCCTCTGCCAGGCAGACGTGGCTTCCAAAGCGAGAGAGCTCTGCGGACCCGTTGGCATCTTCCTACTGCAGGCAAAGCTGCCTCTGATTCACACTTCCATGAATTCAGCCTAGGAATGCGGCAGCCTCAGCAGGTGCTGCAATTCAAAGACCGCTCATTTCTGACTCAGCTTTGAGTGTGACACAGGCCCTGTGTGACTAGAGATTATCTGGGGGAGGGTCAGGACTTTAACCCTTCCGTCTTTGGCAGCATTTGACCATCAGAGCAAGTAGAAGCCTTAAGTCACCAGCCAATTCTTTCTGTATCCATCCTTCGAGAACAGGGGTCTCCAACCTTGGCAACTTTAAGCCTGGTGGACCTTCAACTCCCAGAATTCCCCAGCCAGAATTCTGGGAGTTGAAGTCCGCCAGGGTTAAAGTTGCCAAGGTTGGAGACCCCTGTTCTCGAATACCTCTGGGCATTTTACGGTCCTCCCTCCCCCAGGCCACATCCAGCCCGCTGGCTATCCCTGTCTGACCCACAGGAATCAGAATGGGACAACTCTCCACAGCCAATCCGTCAGAGCCAATTCGCCATGGTCAACTCACCATGTCTTGGTGGACAACCAACTAAATATGAGCCAGCAATGTCCAGCAGCAGTCAAAAAAGCCAATGCAATCCTAAATTGCATTAATAGAGGGATACAATCTAGACTAGGGAGGTACTAATACCATTCTATAAAGCCTTAGTTAGACCACACCTAGAGTACTGCATACAGTTTTGGTCACCACACTACAAAAAAGATATTGAGACTCTAGAGAAAGTGCAGAGGAGAGCAACCAGGATGATTAGGGGCCTGGAAACTATAACATACGAAGAGCGGTTGCAGGAACTGGGCATGGCCAGTCTAGCGAAGAGAAGGACCAGGGGAGACATGATAGCAATGTTCCAATACTTGAGGGGCTGCCACAGGAGGGGGTCGGGCTGTTTTCCAAGGCACCAGAAGGCCAACAAGGAATAATGGATGGAAGCTGACCAAGGAGAGATTCAACCTGGAAATAAGGAGAAACTTTCTGACAGTGAGAGCGATCAACCAGTGGAACAGCTTGCCTGCGGAGGTTGTGAGAGCTCCAATACTTGCGACCTTTAAGGGGAGACTGGACTGCCATTTGTCTGAAATGGTATAGGGACTCCTGCTTGAGCGGGAGGTTGGACTAGATGACCTACAAGGTCCCTTCCAACTCTAATAAATCTAATCTAAAAAGACCATGGTACAACCCACTGTGGGACAATTCAACAATTCAACTTAAATATTTCAAATAATTAAAAAAATATTTTCATTTTTGTCATTCACATTTTATTTTGTCCCTACTTTGGCATCCTTTCTTTAATTGAAGTATTAGATTATTTCTTTGATATTAGTGTGACTCTTGTCCCACGCCTGCAGTTGTCCTGCAGCAAGTTAGCCATGGTGAATTGGCCGGGGCGAGTTGATCGAGGTGAGTTGGCTGCAGCAAGTTGGCTGAGGTGAGTTGTCGCAGAGCCCACATGGATTGCTTTTATTTTTAAGGAAATTGAGTTTTTTTTTCAATTTACATATGTCTGTGCATGCATGCCAGTGGTGGGTTCCTACCAGTGCGGTCCACTCTATAGCACCGGTAGCGGCCCACTGGTGACATCACAGTACCAGTGCGGTCAGTTGCCGGTGCCTGGGCGCTGCCATTTAAAAAAAAAAAAATTTTTTTTTTTTAAAAATTTCTTCTGCGCATTCCCAGAAGCCAAGTTTCCAGCACTACGCATGCACTGCCTTCTTACCCCACAGTGAGTCCAAGCAGGGGAGGATGGCTGAAGGAGCGTGTGAGATGCTGAAAGAATGGGCGGCAGGAGCTATCTCCATTCCCCTCCCTTCAGCAGTCCGAGAAGCCACGAACACGCGGTGATGATCCTAGGCATTTTCGCATGTTTGAGGCTTCTCGAGCTGCTGAGGGGATGGGGAATGGGCAGCAGGACCTATCTCAGTTCCCCTCCCTTCAGCAGCCCGAGAAGCCACGCCCACCCAGTTATGTGGCTGGCAAGCCACACCCACAAAATAAGCCACGCCCACAGAGTAGTAGTAAAAAAATTAGGAACCCGCCCCTGATGCATGCCTACTCACCTTCACATTTCTGCTGGTTTGGTCCTCTGCAACAGGCCCAGTTTTTCATGTGGCCCATTGGGAAAATTAATTGCCCACCTCTGGTCTAGAGCAGGGGTAGGCAAACTACAGCTCTTTGAGGACCTGTGGACTTCAACTCCCAGAATTCCTGAGCCAGTCATGCAGGCAGGTACTGCAGGCCACTTTAGCTGACTGTGACCCGCAGGTCAGCAGTTCAAATCTCACCGGCTCAAGGTTGACTCAGCCTTCCATCCTTCCGAGGTAGGTAAAATGAGGACCCAGATTGTTGGAGGCAATATAAATATAAATATACATTGCTTAATGGTGTAAACCGCTTAGAGAGTGCTTGCACTGTGAGGCGGTATATAAATCTCACAAATAAATAAATAAATAAATAAACAAACAAATACTCTAGAGGGAATATGAAATATAATGCAATAAAAAATACGCTGCCAGAATGTGCTTCCAAATGGCTAAACATGGTGCAGATTCAAGATAAAATGTAGGCCAGTGTTTCTCAACCTTTCCAGTGTGTGGACTTCAACTCCCAGAATCCCCCAGCCAGCTAGATCTGGAATCCAGGTCCTAAGCATAGGAATTACAGCCAATTAGTTCAATTGCCTTATTGTGACCTCACCAGAATTGCTGGCTATACTGGCTGAGGAATTCTGGGAGTTGAAGTCCACATATCTTAAAGTTGCTGCGATTGAGAAACACTGATTGTAGGCAGTTCAAAGGGGGGAACCCATTTATGCCATTTGCTTATCTGATCTCTGCCCCTTGCAACAACAGCACAAGTTCACGCTAACTCTGGTGCCAGTGGAATGCATTGGTCTTCTGTTGAAGAGAAAACTGAAAATCACCAGGTTTTCATCAGAGAGTAGAACAGAGTAAAACTCAATCACAGGATACCAGTGACATTACATATAAATACCCAGCAGGGAAACCATGATTCACGTGTACGATGTGCAATGTGGGGTTTCACTTTCATGGCATCTGTTAGGACTCTGTCCAAATGGTTGGGTTGGCAATATATAAACAAGCCAACCATATAGATTTGTATGTATTTATGTTATATAGCTTTAAAATGTATGCTATGTTCTGATTGGCTGAAGTATTGCAAGTTGCCATAAGAGGGAGCTAGAGATCATGGCTTATTCTCTCTGTTGTTTCATTCGGTATTGACTCTTTGACTTGATAGTGAGCTCTGTGTTATGCTCTGTTACTCTCTCTGATATTCTGATGTGTTTGTAAGCTGTAATATCTTTGTTTAATGTGTGAGACAAAGACAAGCTGGTAAGAAGATAATTGTACTTCTAGGTATTGACTGAATTGAACGTGTATGACCTGGACTGTTTATGGACTGTGCTATTTCTATAAATAAACAATTTATGCACTTTAACGAATCTGTGTGTGACTGGTTCATTACTCATATCTACTGCAGTATCCCGCTTCTATGTGCATGTCCTTGATAACTCAAGGGTTGCTCTGCACACACCTTAACAGCATCCACATTTTTTTTATTGCTCATGAGAAGAATTCCGATGAAGCCACAAGAAGGCAACAACTAATTGGCTGTAATTCCTACACTTAGGGCCCGGATTCCAGATATAAAGTCCCAGATATTATAATTCCAGCCCCACCCCACCTCCAACCGCCTTCAAGAACTGGGAAATGCTACCCAATTCTGTTTTATCCAATCCAGTACTTTGCATGAATCAAGCCACGATGTTCTTCTGACTATCCTAATGCCGTAAGGGACATCATACCTGTCTCTCCATTGTTCGTTCCGTCAGTTGACCAAGTGTTTAAGACACCAGACTAGAACCCAGGAGACTGAAAGTTCTAACCCCGCATTAGGCATGAAAGCCAGCTGGGTGACTTTGGACCAATCACCAGGTGACAGTGAGTTTTAGTCCTGCCTCAGATATGAAAGCCAGATGGGTGACTTGGGGGTCAATCACCAGAAGATGGTGAGTTGTAGTCCTGCCTTAGGGGACGCGGTGGCTCAGTGGCTTGTCTCTCAGAGCTTGTCGGTCAGAAAGGTCGGCAGTTCGGGGGTTTGAATCCCTAGCGCCGCATAATGGAGTGAGCTCCCGTTACTTGCCCCAGCTTCTGCCAACCTATTTATTTATTTATTTTATTTATTTTGTGAGATTTATATACCGCCTCACAGTGCAAGCACTCTCTAAGCGGTTTACACCAGTAAGCAATGTATATTTATATTTATATTGCCCCCAACAATCTGGGTCCTCATTTTACCTACCTCGGAAGGATGGAAGGCTGAGTCAACCTTGAGCCTGGTGAGATTTGAACCGCTGACCTGCGGATCAGTGTCAGCTAAAGTGGCCTGCAGGACCTGCCTCTACCCGCTGCGCCACCTCGGCTCTATTCAAACCTAGCAGTTTGAAAGCATGTAAAAATGCAAGTAGAAAAATAGGGACCACCTTTGGTGGGAAGGTAACAGTGTTCCGTGCGCCTTCGATGTTTAGTCATGCCAGCCACATGATCGCGGAATCAGACAGCGCTGACTCTTCGGCTTAGAAACAGAGATGAGCACCGCCCCCTAGAGTTGGGAACGACTAGCACGTATGTGTGAGGGGAACCTTTACCTTTACCTTAGATATGAAAGCCAGCTTTGTGACTTTGGGCCAGTCACCCGACCCCACAGGGTTCTTCTTGTGGGAAAAATAGGAGGCGGAAGGAGTATTGTGTGTGTGTCCGCCATCTTGAATTGTTTATAAAAAATAATAAAGGAGAGATATAAATAAAAATAAATAAAATATACAAAGACAACACGGGTCTGAAAATCAAATGCTGAAGACACAGAAGGGAGAAAAGAACAGAATCTTTATTACTTGGCTTGCAAGCTTCTTAAAGCATCTGGCTGCTGACCACCATGGTGCTGTTTAAAACAGGATGGCTGAAACATTTATATAAAAACGTTAGAAAAAGCAAAATCCCATAACACTTCTATTAGGCCAACTCAAAATACAGACAGAGTGCAAACAGCTGAATTCTCCAGAATTCTTCATTGGGAAAGATGGTAAACAAAGGCAAAAAAATATATTAAATTTTTTTTTTAAAAAACCAAGGAGAAGGAAAAAAGTGAGTAATGCTAAAGCCATGGGATCTGCTCTTAATTACAGTCTCGACGAATGTGGGAGTAGGCGTCAAACTTTTAAAGTAAGGTGCATAGGGATTATTAGGAATCTTCCAAGGGCTGCCAACATGAGGACACCAACAACAGTTGACATAGCTACTGTATGTAGACATATAACAGCTATGTGAAGCGGCTGTTGTGGCTTATGGGCCATCCAATGAAGCAAATACCAGAAGGAATTATCTCAGAATACCAGAATAACATAGTTGGAAGGGACCTTGGAGGTTTTCTAGTCCAACCCCTAGAGCAGTGTTTCCCAACCTTGGCAACTTGAAGATATCTGGACTTCAACTCCCAGAATTCCCCAGCCAGCGAATGCTGGCTGGGGAATTCTGGGAGTTGAAGTCCAGATATCTTCAAGTTGCCAAGGTTGGGAAACACTGCCCTAGAGTTTCCAGGCAGGAAACTCTGTACCATTTCAGATAAATGGTTGTCCAGTTTCTTCTTAAAAACTTCCAGTGTTGGAGCATATTAGAGCACTAGCACTAGCCCTGATGGTGTTACCTAGTTTGGGTAACGAAACGTCTGCAAGAAAACAAGCAAGCTCAGAGAGCACCAAGGACCCCCTCATGTCAACCCTGAGCTACACAAATATTATCCTTTATTAGCAATGGATTTGCTTAACGATCACCACAAAAAGGACCATAAAATTGGATCAGTCACAGGATGACCTGCTTTACGACTGTCATGATTTATGACCATAAGAGCCTCGGTGGCGCAGTGGTTAAAGTGCAGTACTGCAGGCCACTTCTACTGACTATCGGCTGCCTGCAATTTGGCAGTTCAAATCCCACCAGGCTCAAGGTTGACTCAGCCTTCCATCCTTCCGATGTGGGTAAAATGAGGACCCAGATTGTTGGGGGCAATATGTTGACTCTGTAAAACCGCTTAGAGAAGGCTGTAAAGCACTATGAAGCGGTATATAAGTCTAAGTGCTATTGCTATAATGAACTGGCGTCAATTATGATGGTAAGTTGAGGAACACACCTGTATACTTTCCATTTAGGAAAGTATAGGGTTCTTTTTGTCTTTCTCAGGGTGCCACCTTTGGAATGAAGAGGCAGGTATGTAACTTTCATAAATAAACACTTGAGAAAAATGTGATTGTGAAGCTCCTTCCATGATCTTCCTGCTTCCCTCCAAACATATCATGCAGGAAGCTCTCTAATGTAGCTTTGGTGTTTCTTTGCTGGCCTTTTCAAGCTCTGGTTAGTGCAGGGGTCAGCAACCCGTGGCTCTGGAGCCGCATGTGGCTCTTTCATCCCTCTGCTGCGGCTCCCTGTCGCTCAAAATATGTGTCACAACCACCAATGTGTGATATACACCGGCTCACGATTTATTGAGCTTTTTGACCCTCGGTAGGCCAACCATGGATAAATGCAAGAAAAGAAAAGTTTCACAAGAAAATAGAGCATTTAATTCAACTACATATGCTAGTTCTGTGCCCCCCTCAGGAAATAGTCAGGCACGGGAAGGGTTTTGTGGCTCCCGGTGTTTTCTTTTCTGTGGGAAACGGGTCCAAATGGCTCTTTGAGCGTTTAAGGTTGCCGACCCCTGGGTTAGTGTAATGCAGGGATGAAATTGGTTTGGAAAAGGGAAGCCCATCGCGGTGGGGGGTGATCAGGCAAAAGAGATAGGACTACAATGGTGTAATTCGGTGTTTCCCAATCTTGGCAACTTGAAGATATCTGGACTTCAAATCCCAGAATTCCCCAGCCAGCGAATGCTGGTTGGGGAATTCTGGGAGTTGAAATCCAGATATCTTCAAGTTGCCAAGGTTGGGAAACACTGGTGTAATTGAAGCATTTCCTTTCCCTTTCCTTTTTCTTCTCCTCTCTTTCTCCCCCTTCTCCTTCTCTCCTTCACTCCCCTTTCTCCTTTCTTTCATCTTCTTTTCCCCTTCCCTTCTCCCCATTTAGGGAGCCAATTTGGTGCAATGCAGTGTTTTTTTCAAACTTGGAGATGTGTGGACTTCAACTCCCAGGATTGAGGACACTAATGGTTAAGGTTGTGAACTAGGAGCGGGGGGGGGGGGGAAACCTGAGTTCTAGTCCTGCCTAAGGCATGGAATGCAATTGTGTGTCTTTGGGCCGGCCATTCTTCCTCAGCCCTAAGAAGAAGGCGGCAAGGGCAAGCCACTTCTTGAAAATGTTGCCAAGAAAACTGCAGGATTTGTCCAGATAGTTGTTAAGAGTCAAGACTGAGTGTCTTATAAAACTATTTCAGAGGTATCCTTCAGCGGTCATGTGTTTACCGTTTTAAAAAGGCAGGGCATGGAAATTAGGGAGAATCCTAGGGATTGCAAAATAAAATAAAAGGATTTTGCTGATGGCCTTGAAATATAAGGATGTCAAATTGCCTGTCATGTAAAATGTGTCTTCATTCCTTTAGTACAGAGGTCTTCAAACTTGGCAACTTTAAGACTTGTGGACTTCAACTCCCAGAATTCCTCAGCCAGCATAGCTGGCTGGAGAATTCTGGGAGTTGGTCCACAAGTCTTAAAGTTGCCAAGTTTGGGGACCCCTGCTTTAGTAGACAGAGGCCTTTCTGTAGGCAGGAATCCAGGTTGAAATCATCTCTGCAGGAACATCTCTAGATGGCCCCAGGTCAGTCAATCGCAGCCCGACCTACCTTACAAGGTTCCTGTTGACGAGGGCATAACGAGAAGTGACGCCCCTGGATACCATGCTGCTACCTGCTCTGTGCATCCAACAGAAAGGCAAGAGATAGAGAGATAGATGTAGCAAACACGAAAATAATGTTGTTATTTTGAGTTCATGGGCAAGGGACTTTTTTTTTTTTGCACCGGAAAGACTTCGCTTCTTGACATTTAGTAGCTGCAGCTTTTGCAGAGGAGCTAAAACTATTGTTTTGCAATAGTGGCCAATATCTGTAGCTGGGGTGTAAGATGAGGGTGAAAGTTCGTTCTCCGAGTTTGTGGGTTGGTTTCCGAACGTTTCGTTACCAGGCTAGGCAGCATCTTCAGCGGATCCCCTAAAACTCCGCTGAAGACCTCACCTAGCCAGGTAATGAAACGTTAGGAAACCAACCCACAAGCTCGGAGAACGGACCTTCACCACCATCCCCGGCCCCCAAATCGTGTTTGCTTGAGAGAGGGGTGTTTTTCGGTTTTTTTTTTTGTCCACCAGCAGCCATCGCAAGAAATTGCACAAGTGTGAAATTATAAAGGCATGACTCACCCACGCTTTGTGTACTAGGTAACCGGGCGTCTCCGCCCGAAGGCAATCAGTGCTCGCCAGTGAACTCTTCCACGCCAGCCTGACATCACCGCGGTGGAAGTTCACTCCGCACGGGCGGAGGAGTTGACCGTTGCCATGGAGACAATGTTTTCGGCGGAGTCAGGAGCCGCGGGGGTTTGCAACGTGGAGTTGGGGAAAACAACGGACGGCAACGTGGAGGAATCTCACGGAAACTTCAGGAAACCTCGCATCTGCGCTAGGCGCTGCACACACACACACACACACACACACACGCAGAAGCATCGTCCCGGGACGGAGGGAGGGGGGACCTCGTTCGTTTAGGGACGGGGAGAAAAGTGAGCCCCCATCCCTTCCCTGGAGGGCGGAGGAGAGAAGTTGCAGAAGGAGCATTTTGGAAATGCGGGCGAGAGAGAATGCAGACACAGGGGTGCCTTAGAAGCAATCAAGGGGAGCAATTCTGTTAGTGCCAATACAGGCTCACCCCACTAATATAGAAAGAGATGGAGGGGGAGGAACACGTGTCCAATGCTTTGGTCGAAATGGGAACGCGCAGGAACCCCCCTCTGCGCGGTTGAACGAAGCCACCCGGACCCTGGGAGGCGGAGAGCCAACAGAGCCTTGAAAATCGGTGGCAGCATTTCCCCGCCCCCCACCCCCGCCTCGGCAAGGGGGTTCGACTAGATGCCCTTTCAGGTAACCTCTGATCCCCGTGCGGCTATGGTTCAATTCGGAGAAGTCCCAGGGCTCGCTCACCCCCCCCCACACACACTATCTCTGGTTTGAAAATGTAACCATTTTCTCCAAGACAAAACTAAAGTCTAGCCGTCTGCCCGTTTCCAAAAGTCCTCAAGATTGAACTGGGGGCGGGAAAAACAGAGAGGAGATAACGGGAATATCCCCGTTTCAGCTCCCAGGCACAGATTTCGGGTCTGGATTGAGATCTGCAGAGATTTTAGTTTTGCAGGTCGCGTTTCCCGCTCCAATCACTTCTTTCCTCTCTTCCAACTCCCCCCACCCACCCTCACCCTGCGTGTCCGATTTTGTCGGACTCCCCCCCCCTTCCGCACCCCTTGGCGCGCCGGTAAATCGTTTCTGGATTTGTAGACTGGATCTTGCGGGGGGGGGGGGAAGAATCTTAGTAGTGGTCGTGGCGAGGCATCGGCCTCGTAAGGGAGCCTCCGAGGAGCTCAACCGCCGCACAGCAACTTCGAGGAGATGGAAGCGAGGAGGGGACTTTCACTGCCTTTCCCTCCTCCCCCCCCCCCAAGTTCGCCTCCTTTCGCATCCGTGACATCGACACCGAATCACAAGCATCTCACCATTGTTTTGTTTATATGCCCGCCTGCTAATTTTCGTTCTCTCCAACTGTTTTGGAGCATGGGAAAAAAAACCCAAAACAAAACTCCCCCGCCTTTTTCTTTTTGCAAGCGTTTTTTTTTTTTTGCAAATCCAGTCGAAAAATCCAGCCCCATAATTAACATTCCGTTGTTCTGGCCCATAGCTGAGAATACCTCGGCGGACAAGGGGCGGTAAAGGATATCTGGCTTGTAGGAAAGAAGCGAAGGACAAGCCCCCTCCAAACCCCAAGGGACCCATTGGCCGGGATTCCTCTCCCCACTGAATCATCGTTCTCCCCCCCCCACCCCCACTCCAGTTTCATTTCAGCAGCCCGATCCAGCCCTTCGAGATCCCATCTGAAGCGCGGAGGGCTCTTCTTTCCCCTTGGGAGAGAAGGCAAGCGGGCGAGCGAAGGGTTAGATAAATATTATCTAACTGTTTTGTTCATGTTCTCGTTCCCCGTTGCAATAGGACCGGGGTGGGTGGGGAGAGGGCATGTTGCTGCTCTCTGCCCTGCCTCGCAGCCGGGATGATTTCGCGCGGGGACCTTCCAGGATTTAGCTGAGTTCGTACATCGCCTTAAATCACACGAGTGGCCGAGTTCAGACGTTACTTTGCGCAGTAATCCCCGCCCTGGTCCATCGAAGCCGACCCCGTTTACCCAATGCCTAGCAGGGGTCTCCAACCTTGGCAACTTTAAGCCTGGAGGACTTCAACTCCCAGAATTCCCCAGCCAGCAAAGCTGGCTGGGGAATTCTGGGAGTTGAAGTCCTCCAGGCTTAAAGTTGCCAAGGTTGGAGGCGCCTGCGAAATCCATCAAACAAACCACAATGGTGGTTTAAGGCGACGTGTGAACGCCGCCCAACGCTCGACGTGCCCAGCCTCTAAGCAAAGAGAACCCGGAGAGATTTTCTTCTTCTTTACTAAGGATTCTTTTGGACCGTTCTGGAAGAGATGGAACCAGCAACGGGCTGAAGTCAGACTTTTCTCAGCCTGGAAAGTGATACGATTCCGTTATTTCCATCCTGCTGCTTATGCACTTGGCAGTCACGGGAAAGCACACTTCACATGCCCAGAGGCACCAGCCTTTCTAAACGACCAACGGAGTGGGGGGCAAGCAAAGAGGCTGGAAGGGTGCCTGCAGGCAATTCCCCCCCCCCCATTTGCGTGCTGTCCAAAGCGTTTGACGGCCATATGTGGCACCAATAAAGAGGAATATTTGAAGTTCGGGGTTGAAATTTGCAGCTCGTCTCAACCCCGAGCTACAAATATCCTCCTTTATTGGTAAAAAGAGCTAGTGGTCTGCAAATCCAGATTAACCACCACAAGTTTCCTCTACCCTTTTGCTCCGGATTAAATCTCCTCAGGACTGCTGGGCTCCCCTCTTAACACGGGAGGAGACGTCCCAAAGACAATCCCGTCGTGATGCATGGGGGACCCCCCTCAGTTACGTTTCTTGGGGTCCCAAGTCGTCACCTTTTGTCTCCCCAACGTCAAAATGAAGCTTAAGGCCGTTGCCGGGGAGATCCGAGGGATAATGGGTATAAATGTCCGCCGCGCCGGCTGTAGGGCAGCCGATGCCTTTGAGGCGAGTGGGAAGCGGTGTCGCTTCGCACAAGCTCGGAGAAACTTTGCGTTTCGTTAGGTGTCTACGACATGGAAAACTCGCGCCGAAGACCATCTAAGGGCCCAGGCAACCTGGGCGGCGAGCGTTTCCGTCGCGTGAAGAACGCGAGACCCGCGCAGCTCGAGCCTTTGGCTCGGTCGCCGGGAAACAGTCCGGCTAAGCCGGCCATTAACTCGCCGCGCCACGAAGATCAGCGGCCGCGGCAACCAGAGCGCCTTCCTCCGCTCCGGACTCGCTCTGGCGGTTCTCCTTTTATAGGGGAGCTAAATTTAGGCCCGCTCGGCCAGGCAGGAGCGGTAACTGTACATCCCCCGAGCGGCCCCCCTCCGATCCGGAGACGCATTTCCTCCGTTAGCGCCATTGGCCTGCGCTCTTGCTCGGCGCGTCTTAAAAGCTCTCCGCCGCCGGCCAGGCCTTCCACAGCGCTGCAGGGAACAGATTGGGGCAACCCCGAGGCAGACATGGCGTTGCCGGCCTCCAGCTTGCCTTCGTTCGCCTCTTTCCGCAAGGACAGCCGCCCGGCTTCCCAAGTGAGTGTCCCGGAGACGGTGGGGAGGGGATGGCTCTCTGCACATGCTCAGAGGCACACCCGCTTGCCTGGGAAAGACGGGGAAAGGGCCAGCGTGGAAGCTTGGACCCTGCCTTTGGTGTCTCCGATCAAACCTGAGAAGGGGCCCCACTGAACTCGGAGGGACTCACTTCGCCGGTTGCTCTCGCGGGAGCGCCGGCTCTTTGCCCGGGGGATTCGTGGGAAGGCGCCCTCTTGTTCTCCGTCACTCCTTTGTGAGGCTACCTGGAAACGCATCCAGGGGTGTTCTCTGGGGGGGGGACCCCGACCCCTCCCCGGGCCAGGCCAATGTCTCAGGTCAATCAAGGCGGGTCTGGGACGAAGCTGCTTCCGCACGCAGAGGGGTCTCCCCCGCGAGGTGCAGCGGAGGGCGGGCGAGCAGGGTCCCGCCGGCCGGCTGGCTCAGCGCCTACTAACGCGGCCGCTTCTGCTCTCCTCTCCAACAGTGGTCCTGCGGCTTGGAAGCTGCGATGCCGCTCAGCCATTGCCCCTTGCCGGACCTGAGGTCGAGGATGGAGGGTATCGCCCCTATCAGGGACGAAGAGCTGAGCACCGTGTTGGATCTGGTCCTCTCCATGGGCAGCAGCGACAACAGCCTCTCGGACATGCCTCGGGGAGATTACGCGAGGACGGACGATTATTTCGGGGTCAATTCCGCGGCTGGATTCTACAGTCCGTTAGAGACTCGCACGCCGACTCCCTATAGCGCCGTTTTCCCTTCCGAATCGGATCCCTCCGACATGGACGCAGGGAATTACTCTCACGGGTGTTTCTTCGTGGGCTTTGGATCGCCCTACCTGGACAATATTAAACCGGAGCCCGAAGTGGACACTTACGAGCCTCTGCCAGGCCTGGGGTCCCAGGTTTGCACCAACATCAAGCGGGAGAGCACCCCAGCCCCCTGTATGCTGTCTGGCTCCCCCCAGCTGCCTTGTGCAGAGACCCCCCCACTGAGCCCGGATGACCTCCTGATGGCCAAGCGCCACGGACAGTTGATGCCTCTCTCCCAGCAGGGCTACCACCCAGGTTTTCCACAGCCTCAGTACCCCCAGAGACCCTCCCCTTATGGACTCTTTGACGAGAGCCTCCCCTGTCAGGCCTCGGCCTCCAGGGCCCTTCTCACCCCACCTGCCTCACCCCTGGAAATGCTGGAAACCAAAACGAAGAGGGGACGCCGCTCTTCGTCCCGCAAACGGACCGCCACACACACTTGCACTTACGCTGGCTGTGGGAAAACCTACACCAAGAGCTCCCACCTGAAGGCACATCTTCGAACTCACACAGGTAAGCATCGTTTTTATTGCCTCATAGGAGGAAAGGGAAGGCAGATTTGAACCTAAGGGAGTAAGAAGTAGCTTGGCCTCACATTATTCCATGAAGCTGGTAGGTTTAACGGAAGCTGCAGCTCACTTTTCAAGGGGAAAGTTTAAAGGAGCCCCTGCTAAACACACTTCTCCCCCCCCATCGCTTCCTGAGGTTTGCACACAATTCTGGAGAAGTGAACACAGAGGGAGGCATAGTTATGCTGGTACAGCTGAGGTCATAATGGGTATTTCTGCTGCCCTGTGGGAGGACAGGGCAGGAGAGAGCACATCACAATGGACAGGTGTGAGGTATACAGCTGTCAGAAAGCCACAGGGACTTTTGACTTTTACAGAAATGATGCTTTGACAGCCTTTCCTACTTAGAATAAAGAGCAAGGTAGATACATTTATAAGGCATATAAGTTTAATAAATTAAAAAGAGAGATCCCTTCAGGAAGAGGACCAAGTCTGGTGGTCACTCTTGGCCTGGCACATATCAATTTTTTTTTCTCTCTTCTCCCCAAACAGGTGAGAAACCCTACCACTGCAACTGGGAAGGGTGTGGATGGAAGTTTGCTCGCTCAGATGAACTGACCCGCCATTATCGGAAACATACTGGGCATCGTCCATTTGAGTGCCACCTGTGTGACCGGACCTTCTCCCGTTCTGACCACCTGGCATTGCACATGAAGAGACACATGTAGCTTTCTCACGCCTGAAGAACTCTGGGGATAGGGGGGGAAATCTTGTAGCTGGTACTACTATGTCTGTCTACGCAGAGAAGACAAAAGACTTGGAGCGAACCCTGACCCGAGGAAGCCAGCCGTTCCAGTGCTTCCTGAAGAGGCCAAGAACCTGACTGACTGTTCTTTTGCCATGGAAGAACAGGACTTATTTATAGGATGGAGAAGAGACCAAACTGGGTGACTGCAGCCCTGAGATCCGAAGGCATCTATAGCACTTGGAAGAACTGCAATGTCTGCCATGAATGATATGTGGACGAGTACATATTCAGCCTAATGAAGATTAACCCAATAATTGCTTTTTATGGCTGTGAAACCTGGACTCCCAAAAAAGGGAGATAAAAGTGTGGACGCTTTTAAACTGTGGTGCTGGAGGTGACTATTATGCATCCCATGCATACAAAAAAAAAAAAAAAAAAAAAAAAAAAACCCAAAAACCAAAAAAAAAAAGTCCTTGACCGACCCTCACCAAAAATATTACTTGAAGCCAAAATCGAGGCTGTCATGTCAACAGAGTTGACTCACTCAAAGTCAATTGTGCCGAGAGTGATCGGCAGAAAAAGGAGAAGGGGGCCACCCCAGCACCTGCTGGCTGGCTACTATAAAGGATGACACTGAGATGGCCATGGCAGACCTGAAGAATGCAGTGCAAAACAAAGTGATCCACAGATCACTTCTGGCCGAGGGTCGAAAACCGCTGAATGGCTGACGACAGAGAAGAGACAAAGGGCTGGCTATATGTAAATAACTGACCATGCCCCAAACATAAGCTGTATTTGAGGACTGTAAGAGGTTTACTGCAATGTAAAAAAAAAAAAACTTATTTTCTGAGACAGGAGGTTCTCACTGAGAACATGCCAAATCTATGCTGTACACTCAAAGTGTGCACTCAAGGTGCCTTAAACTATACTAGAACTACTGGGTTACAGGTCCTGTAAATAAACTTGTCTTTGGACCGGAATTGTATAAATATTGTAAATAGTTCTATACTGAAGTTGGACTATAAACAGGAGATAAAATAGGTTTTTGCCCCCCTCTGCCTATTCTTTTGTTTTAAATAAATGTTTTCTGAAAACTGTTAAAAGACTTTTCTAAAATAAAGCATTTGCATTGATGTGTCTTTCACCCTTATTTAAAAGCCATTTGCTGAGAGTCAAATGACGAGATGAACCAGACCTGCCTTAAAGCTGCTTTGTGGTTCTACCAATGTCTCAGCTGCACCATAGGACAGAGCTCGGTAGCAAAACTCTCGAGTTCAAAAGCGATCAAGGCTATAATTTGAGTCTCATTTTTAGTTTACTTGATAGCTATTTTGGTAGCACCCTCAAATCTCTTCCAGATGTAGATACAACTGTGCCAGCAGTAAACCTGTGGGCGGTTTTGCTTGTTGGTTTTTTTTTAAAACTTTGGAACGTAAACACTGCTTTTCAGTAATTATGGATTTTTAATGCACAATCTTTCAACTGTATTTGCTCTCAAATGCTGGGTGGCAGGATAAATTTGTGGGGGAAGGCTCCTTCATAAGTAGGTCGTAAAGATAACACCTTTAAAACAAGCCCCCAATTCCTACAGCTCATGGGTTTTAATCTGTTTTTTAACTGGATGTTAGTTACCCAAAGTTGCATAGCTAGTGGACGGCCACACAAATCAAACAATAGTTTAGTTTAGTTTATTGGAATTTCTATGCCGCCCAACTCCCAGAGGGACTTATATAAATAAGATACTATAACCATTATACAATGCTTCAAGTTAGTATTAGAAGAAAGTAGAATATTTATGGACTTTTCTCATAATTCTATAAGCCTTCAATTTGCCTTCCCTTTCTCCATATTTTTCCCTAAAACAAAATCATTCATTGCGACAGCCGATCTCTGGTCATATCTCTGGCTGTCTTTTCTGAGCTTGTCCATCGCCATTATGCTTATTGAGATGGGATATCCCAACATGCATAATATTACACAAATCATTATCTACCTCAACATAGGAACAGTACAGAGGTAAAACTAGACTACTAGATCTGGGCTGCAAAAATCCAGATGACTACAAGGTGGCAGCAAAGAGGGGTTCTGTAGCTCTCTGCTACCATCTGGTGTTATTCCAGCTTTTTGCTATCTAGATTTGGCAGTCGTAGGTAAAATAATTTCAGGATCCAAAAGAATGTGGTTCGACCAACCTATTGGTTCTTTGCTACCCTGGTGAGTTGGATATGTTGTCCTATCAAAGCCAAGTTGTAATGCTGGGCTGGTAATGTTAGGAGTTACAGGACAATTAAAGGACACCAGTTTGGGAAAGGTCTGGTCTACTGTATATGAAAGTCCTCACTACTATGCCTGAAGATTTTCCTGATATCCCACTCAGTGGTTCCACAGCCAAACTAAAGATTATACTGAGTAGAATTAGATCCTATCAACAGATTTAGTTATGCCTCCTATTCCATCCTATGGCCAAGCAGAATCGAGCAGGATCATAGGAACAACTTCTGGCTATTTACTACCCAAACACTGACATTCAACAACATGGTCTCTCTGATCCCAGGGATAAGGCATCCCATCCGGTTAAATATCTATTGTATTTCTCTTTTACGCTATTTGAATCCGTGGCCAAGTAGACTATAATTTCCCAACCCAGGGTTTCCAATCTGAGAGGGGGGGAAAATAGCTCTTTACCCATTTTATCTACACTGCACATAATTTTATAAATTCCTTCTTCACCGCCCCCCTCTTTTTAAAACAACAAACCAAAACGCTCCAACTTACATCATATTTTCTCATAAGGAAACTGCAATATCCCTGAACATTTTGGTTGCCACTTTTTGCTATTTCTGCAATCTCCTCGAGAGGATGTTTCTACACAATATTCCAAGTATGTTTGTACTACAATGCCGTATTGGCAATTCTACTTCCATCATTACACCAATGCAAAATTCGCCTCCCCCCCCCTTCACAGCTGCTGCATTTGAGTTTGACATTTCCACTGAATGTTCCACCATAACCGCAAAAATCTTTCTTGGTTTAGTCATTCCTAGGTCAGATCTCCTCAATTAACGTCCCCAATACTTAAATGGTTAACTGGTAAAGATAGAAAAAGGAAAACAAGTTTAAAATTTGCATGGAGGGATGGGCTGTTGTACACAACATTACTAAAATTAGCACTTCAATTACACACTTGCAGAAAATGACTGGGAAGTTATTTAAAGTAGCTGCAGAAATAACCTCTCTGCTCTGAACAATGAAATCCTGTCATGTCTTTAAAGTGGCAAAACAAAAGTAGATTTCCCTCTTGAAAACACTGCCTAGAGAAGAGGATTTTGCTGTTTTTTGATGGTGGGCGGGAGGTCCTGTGTTTTCACTGCAGAAAGAAAGCATTGCACAATCCCTTCCAGAAAGTATGAAAGATCTGCTAAAATGATCATTCCGATTACTGCAATTGTTTCAGCTCCTCCTCCTCTTTCACCAACTACGGGGCACAAAGACATCAAAAGCAGCTTGGGGTTTATGTAGTGGTGTAATAAGCAGAGAGTGTTACAAGAGCAATATTTGTGCCTTGAAAAATTACACTTCTTCTTTCAAGAGGCTTTTTTGACCACAAGTCCCTTTCTCACCAGTTGGAAAGCTCACTCCAAACTCTGCACCCCCAGAGATCAACCTATATCCCAGTTTGATTAGATCAAATATGTTTGAGGAGGTGATTCACACAAGCTAGTCAACTCCTTATCTGTGTTTGAACTTTGCTGTAAATCACTGAACATTAATTAATAGCATATTAGCCACCAGGAACCTTAAAATGTTTCAAATCTCATGGAGAGAATTCACATTCTTTGGAGTTGAAAGTTGACTTGCAATATTTCCTCTGACTCCCCATTTCAATGATTTAAAGTAGAGTTTTTCAATTTCAACCATCTTAAGATTTAGATTTATTATTAGAGTTGGAAGGGACCTTGTAGCTCATCTAGTCCAACCCCCTGCTCAAGCAGGAGTTCCTACACCATTTGAGACAGATGGCAGTCCAGTCTCTCCTTGAAGGTAGCAAGTGTTGGGGCTCTCACAACCTCCGTTGTCCAATGTCCAACTTTGGTAACTTTATGCTCTGTGGACTTCAACTCCCAGGATTTCCCCAGTCCACAATTTCTTAAAGTTGCTGAGGTTGAAAGACACTGGTTTAAAACATTTTAAAGAGTTTGTTAGACAAAGTGGGCTAACTTTGGGGCACATTTAATTTTGGGAAATAAGATGATGATGCAAAGTGGTGACCCTCCTCACCAATGTCAACAGTGCCAGAGTTTTAAGATTACTTTTTAAGGATTGGCTGGCTGGGGAATTCTGGGACTTGAAGTCCACAGAGCTTAAAGTTACCAAAGTTGGACATCCCTGGGCTATAGTGTAAGTACAGTATAGTATAAATATTTCTGTACTCTCTGAACACTGCAAGGCATATTAACTTGCTATCAGCGGAAGAGTACTCATTGTGTTTCACATTTTGGAAATAGGTATTTAAAAGGCAAAACTGGAATGTTGGGCCAATCAGATTATCCATCTTCTATATTCAAAGCTACTTGGTAATTTCCCATTGAGCTTGGAAAATTTCATTCAGAGAAGATGCTTTTCTCATCACCTGTTTCCTTAATCCTTTGGAGATCTTCTCTCTGACATATTTAAGCTGCATTCTGAGGTTGCCCAACTGAACAACGATGCCTGCTCATTAACAAATCAGGATTGCTTCTAGGGGTAGAGATTGATGTCTGTTTTATATGGAGAAGGGTCATCTAAATCTTCTGCCTGAATTCTACAGAGAGCTGTATCTAGCACAATTATGCAAAACACGTATTAAACAATAAACACAGAGCATGGGTTAAACTTCAGCAATCCTACCTTCTTTTCGACTCCATCATGTTAATAAATGATAATTTCAAAAATAAATATAGATACCGCAATGTACATATTTGTATATATATTAGTCAGCATCTGTAAGCTTGCCCTTTCCTACCAGATTCAGGGGATGGATCCTAAGAGCAGGGTTTAGACTCCAAACTCACCTGGACGGTATTCCTTCCATTAATAAATTCCTCTCCCACCAAATCATGTGACAAAATGTTTGAAATTCTCTACCGATTCACAGTAACAACCTTTGTGATGCTTTGGAACTGGAGAATGAAGTGTGGCTGTTGTTATTTTTTTTTAACCTACAGTATGTACCCTTTGCATTATGGGACAACAGAAAGGGAGGAGGAGAAGAATCACAAAAGACGACAAAAGGAAACAACCAGAGGTGAAATCCAGCAGGTTCTGACAGGTTCTGGAGAACTGGTAGCAGAAATTTTGAGTAGTTCGGAGAACCGGCAAATACCACCTCTGACTGACCCCAGAGTGGGGTGAGAATGGAGATTTTGCAGTATCCTTCCCCTGCCACGCCCACCAAGTCACACCACGCCAACAGAACCGGTAGTAAAAAAAAATTGGATTTCACCACTGGAAACCACCTTTTTCTCTTCCCTGCTGCCATTAGTGGCAAAAAGCCCTTCCTTCCCTCCTGAAGAGAAGCTAAAAATGTTAGAAGGCAGGCATCTCTATCATTTCCAGGGGTCCTCAAACTTGGCAACTTTAAGACTTGTGGACTTCAACTCCCAGAATTCTCCAGCCAACTATGCTGGCTGGAGAATTCTGGGAATTGAAATCCACAAGTCTTAAAGTTGCCAAGTTTGAAGACCTCTGATTTAGGGCTTGCTTAAAAAGAATCCATGGCGACATAAAAAAAAAATCCACTTGATTCAAAGATAAACTGCATCTCCTCTATGGGAAGAAATAAAACTTTGACAGAGAGGTAGGAAACTGGTAGAAAAGAATTTAAAAAATTAAAAAGATTTAAGTTATTCCAGCATAGATAATGTGTGTCTGTAAAGAGGACGGACTGAGTAGCACAGCAAGAACAGAAACTGGGGAGCTTATAGCACTGAATGAAAGGCAGGAATGGGGAGTGTGTGCATTTGTTCCCAAGCCAGAAATTCTTACGTGTACAATTAAAAAAACATAAGTGTGCTGGCTGACAGAAAGCAAAGGAGGAACAACCAGGAACACTTAAGATAAAGCCAAACAATTAAACTTACTTGTGGGGTACAAACAGCGCCCCAACAATGTAGAGGCTAGCTGAACCAGAGGACAACAGCAGTACACTGTGTGTTCACAAAGAATCATGAGGAATTCACTATAAAAAGCAAAAGTGAGTGAAGGTTGGGCAGCTGGGAGGCTGTATTTGCCTGCTCATCTCACCAAAGTCCACAAGAAGCATCTATCTAGTGACATAGCAGTGTTACCAAGAGGGCAGGCTTCAAAAACATTCACCTGTTTTTGAGGAACTTTGGGAGTTTATCTTGCAAGGGTTTAATATACTTACTTGCAAAATACTCTTTAGTGCTGAAGAAAAGAAAAAAACTTCACTCCAAAACCTGGCCATTTTGCCATCAAATTTCAGCAGCACGATCGGGGGAGGGGGGGCTTTGGGTAGATACCAAAAAGGCCAGAGTTTTACATGCAGCTCAGTTTACTCGTCCTGCTATAAAAAATGCAAGGCCCAAGTGATGTGTCTGTGTGTGCGAGTGTATTTGTCCGTCTTGCAATCCAATCAAAGAACTAGCCAAGCTGTAGTGCTTTAGCAGCTCCTCTGCCCTAAAAACTATGTAACTAAAGTTCTGTAACTAAAAACAATTGAGCGCTTTGTAATCCCAAATGATGTGTATACGTAAAACAGCATGTGGGATATAGCCTAGGCCAGTGATGGCAAATCTTTTTTCCCTCGGGTGCCAAAAGCGCGTGCGCATGCACTATCGCGCACACGCAAGTGCCCACACCCATAATTCAATGCCTGGGGAGGGTAAAAATGGCCTCCCCCGCCCCACCGGAGGCCCTCTGGAGGCCGGAAATGGCCCATTTCCCGACTTCCGGTGGGCCCACTAGGCTTCCCTGGAGCCTGGGAAGGGAGAAAACGCCCTCTCCCGCCCCCCCGGGAGGCCCTCCGGAAGCCGAAAACGCACTCCCAGAGCCTCCGCGTGAGCCGAAAATCAGCTAGCTGGCATGCACATGCGCATTGGAGCTAAGCTAGGGCAACGGCTCGCGTGCTGGCAGGTATGACTCTGCGTGCCACAGGTTCGCCATCACTGGCCTAGGCTGATAGTGAGAAGTGCTTTTTTCCAACTGTAACTGCTATTGTATTAACTGTTCCTCCAGATTTAGGTGGTCAATGGCCACCAGGAACTCCTAAGAGAAGTTATCTATCCTTACTTCTTGAATTCCTTTAATTACTTCTCCAGTCTCTCTGTGTGAGCCCCTTCCCCTCATTCAAGACCCCAAATGCAGCAATTTGCTAACAAAAAAATGAAATGAAAAATCACCGCATCTACAAATCAAGGAAAGGTGAAGAATATTATTGCAGCAGTGGCCAAAAGGAGATTTATGTTCATCCAAGAAGTTACTTGGATGAGTAATGAAACGTCTCTGTTTAATAAACTTTGGACCAGTTGTGCCATGTTTTAACCTTTTTAGATGTTCATCAAATATGCATTTCTGGACTTGGCAGCTCAGTACATTAATCAGATATTAGTTGCCCATGCAAAATTAGACAGATCTTACTCTTGAATTGTTTTTGAGAACAGAATGCAGCAATTCGCCATGGCCAACTTGCCGTAACTAACTCGCCGTGGGCAATTTGCCACAGGACAATTCAACCATTCAATTTAATTATTTAAAATAATTTAAAAATTATTTTGATTTTTGTCATTCACATTTTATTTCGTCCCTCCTTTTGCATTCTTTCTTTAATGATTTCATTCCACCATTTCTTCGATATTAGTATAACTCCTGTCCCACGGTGTATCGGCCGTGACGAGTTGGCCACGGCAAGTTGACTGCCTTGAGTTGGCCATGGCAGTTGGCCACAGTGAGTTGTCCTAGACCCTTTTGAGAAGCATCTGTCTGAATTTGTGAGACATGTTACATGTCATTTGTACTAGGACCTTGAAATTATAACTACAACTATTATTTTTTTTATTTCCAGATCTATACACTAAATAAATATACATGATGCACACACAAACTATACATTATTTATGTACAATATATAATTATATTCCATTAACAGGCAGGCGATAATAAGAACTATGGGAAATCTGCCAGTCTGTTTGTGTGTGTATATATAAATACGTCCAATCCCCAATGCCAAGCATCATGGAGTAATGATAGACGGTCTAAGAGACAGTAAATGTATACAAAACAAACTATATACAACATAATGTATGTTTTTTAAAAAAAATCTACAAGCATACACCTTATTTGCTTCTTCGTAAAAGAAAAGGGGCTCCAAGTCACTGTGGTTAGATTCATGGCACTCCTTTCAATACCTAGAATGGTTTGCATGAACACAAGAGGATTTGCATCTGGGTCCAGAGATATGCTCAGGTTGCATAAATATTGTTGAACATGACCAAGATTTGTTTTGTAGAGCTTTCCTGAACAAATCTCCATAGTAAGATTTGTGGCAAACATGACTTATAGCGTTACCTTTAAAATTCTATATACATTTTGATTATTTAAATGAATTGCCAACACTATTAATGGATTAAACAAAGAGACTTACATCTTGCTATAACTGTGCCCCAAACTCATTTGTTCCAAGACTGTCATTCAGGATTGCCAATCAGTTTGCAAAAGCAGGATATCAAACCTTTCTGGGACCTTTATTTAATGAGCTCTCCAATCCATATAGTTTGGTCCTGGATCTTCCCAGATTACAGGAACAGGTAGCAAGAAGGGGCGTTGGTCTCACCTGATACACCTCTTCTCGTAGGGTGGAGATAGCATCTAGACATGGGTTGTCCTGGTCCGTTCATCCAATAAGACTGAGTCTTTTAAGCTGATTATTCCTGCCTGTGTGCCAGGGACCCCAGCTTCATGAAGGCAGAAGACTCAACATGTGGTGCTGTTGACAGATAAGTATCCCTCTCCGATGGAACCAAAAGAAAGGTTAGTACAAAGAAAATGGGAACACAAGAATGGACCAGGACCAGAGAGAGAAAACCAGGGCAGGGCTAGATGCTATCTCCATCCCACGAGAAGAGGCGTATCTGGTAAGACCAACGCCCCTTCTCCATAGAGGGTGGAAAAAGCATCTAGACATAGGATATGCCAAAGCCGTGTGACCAAGGATGGGGTGGTCCTGAGTCCAGAGCTCACTGTGAATGCACCTGCTGAAGGACCCTGCGACCAAAGGCTGCATCCACCGATGCGAAGGCGTCAATCTTGTAATGTCTGATGAAGGGTGATGGAGAAGCCCAAATAGCCACCCGACAGACCTCCTCGATGGAAGCCTCGGTCGCCCAGTCCGCCGTTGTTGCAGTGCTGCGAGTGGAATGCGCCGTCACTCGAGGGGGACGGGGAAGGGAACTCAGATCATATGCCTTGGCGATGGTGCCCCTCAACCAACGTCCAATAGTAGAGGGGGACACCTTGTGGCCCATCGTGGATGGTAGAAAGGAAACGAATAGAGACTCCGTTCTCCGGATCGGAGACGTGCATTGAATGTAAATCCGCAGAGCCCTGCGGACGTCCAACGTGTGCCATCTGCATTCCAAGGGATGGGAAGGGTTAGGACAAAAATTTGGGAGGTTGACCTCCTGAGCCCTATTGAACCAGGAATTGATCTTGGGAAGGAAGGAGGGATCCAGATGAAGCACCACCCTGTCCAGGTGGAAGATGCATAGGTCCTTTCTCACGGAGAGAGCTGCAAGTTCTGAAATCCGCCTGGTGGAGGTGATGGCTACCAGGAAGGCAACCTTGCAGGTGAGGAGACGAAGGGAGGCCTCTCATAAGGGTTCATAAGGCGCCGCCATTAGAGAATTAAGGACCCTGGACAAATCCCAGGTCAGGTATCTGTGAATGACTGGTGAACATAGGTTGGCGGCCCCACGGATAAACCTCCTCACCATGGGATGTGATGCCAGGGACTCCAAGGAACTGCAGGATAACATGGAGGACAAGGCCGCCACCTGCCTCTGAATGGTGTGAGGAGCGAGCCCCTTATCCAGACCTATCTGAAGAAAGTTAATTATGTCACCAATGGAGAGTTAGACTGGTGAGAAGCCTGGGTCTTGTAACGCGAAAAGAACCTCGGGAGTTGAGTGTTCTCCGGAGTGGCGAACAGGTCGACCTGTGGAAGACCGAAATGACTTGTCAGCTCGCGGAAGATATCTGGATGCAGACGTCACTCCGCGTGGTCGACTTCTGACCGACTGAGCCAGTCCGCCTGGATGTTGGACTCCCCGGAGATGTGGGCAGCCGAGATGGAAAGTAGATGACGCTCTGCCCACAGACCCAGTGTCCTGGCCTCCCACATGAGGAAACGAGATTTTGTCACCCCCTGCCTGTTGATGTGGGCCTTCACGCTTACGTTATCTGTGAGCACCAGGATGTGTCTCCTGGATGTCAAGTGACGTAGCTGCCTCAGGGCCAGGTAGACAGCTCGCAACTCTAACCTGTTGATGCTGTGGCTCGCTTCCGCTCTGGTCCAGCGGCCCTGAACCATGGCGGTCTGGGAGTGGGCCCCCCAACCTGACAGACTAGCGTCCGTGGTGACAGTGAGCCTCTCCGGCTCATGGAATAGACACCCCTTTGAGAGGGCCTCCGAGGACCACTAGAGACGGGAACAGCGCACCTCTGACGGGAGGGGAACCTTCACCATCTATGATGTCTGTCCTGACCTCTGAAATGGGAGAAGAAACCATTGGAGGTCCCTGGAGTGTAAATGGGCCCATGGAGTGATTGATATGTACAAGATCATTTTACCCAGGAGCATAGAGAGAGTTTGCAGGGGGACCCTATGTTGGGTCCTAAGAACGGAGACTAATTGCCTTATGCTGTCCCGTCACTCCTGGGAAAGGTACACCTTACACTCCTGAGAGTCCACAATGGCCCCTAGGTGGTTTAGACGAGTGAGCGGAGACAGGTGACTTTTCTCCATATTAATGGAAAACCCCAGGCGCCTAAGAATGGACATGGTCACCTGGATGTCCCACACCGCTTGGTGCCTGGACGGGGCCTGAATCAGAATGTCATCAAGATAGCATTGGATGCGAATGGGAATGCCCCTTAGATGAGCAGCTACAACTGACAGTACGTCAGCTACGACTGACGAGATCCACCGGAATACACTGAGGATGACCTCCCCAATTGATGCATGCCCTCAGCAATGCCCTTACTAATGGCCGCTGAGATCACAGCCTGCATCTCAGCCGACATTGCCTGACTTTGGAGACCAGAAGGACCAGGTTGATCAGGGTCACGTGAACCTGCAGCAGAAGTAGTGCCAGAGGCAGAAGGTTCTGCTCTGGGAGGAGCGGCAACTGGGATACTAAGGATGCCGCCGGAATCCCCCAGACCTCCGAGGGAGCTACTTGGATCTGATGTTGGTCCAATGATAATTGATCCAAAGGCAACCCCAAGATAGGTGACAGAGTCGGGGCTTCATCACTACTAGGCTGGGGATAAGGGATTGTTCCAACGAGCTGCCTGAAAAAAGGCGCTGCACTCCACGAGGCAGCAACTCGGCAAGGCAAGAGCTTTTAAAAATGGCGCCCAATCATAAATAGCCTCCAAATTGGCACCTGCACACCCGACCATGAGGCAAGCAATAACAAGCACAGCTCCAGCAATATAGACAATACTCTGCCTGCCCCCCCAGCCTATTTAAACCTGGAGCTGTAAAACTCCGGTGGCTAAATGGTCTGTTTAGGACCGCAGCTGCTCAGGCTGGGCTTTCATCACCCTTAGCTCCAGACCTATAAGCCAGTTGCAGCACACACATCGTGTGTTGGGGCGCGTGGCAAAACTCCTCCAGCCACCTTTCAGCCTCTGACTGAGAGCACCTGGCTCCCTCCAACAAGCCACCTGATAAAAAAATCTATCAGCTAATAATCGGAGCGTGAAAACTCCGGTGGCAGCACAGAATAGAATTCTTTATTGGCCAAGTGTGATTGGACACACAAGGAATTTGTCTTTGGTGCATATGCTCTCAGTGTACATAAAATAAAAGATACATTTGTGAAGAATCATGAGGTACAACACTTAATGATTGTCATAGGGTACAAATAAGCAATCAGGAAACAATCAATATTAATATAAATCGTAAGGATACAAGCAACAAGTTACAGTCATACAGTCATAAGTGGGAGGATAGGAACAATGGGTGACAGGAACGATGAGAAGACTAATAGTAATAGTAATGCAGCCTTAGTGAATAGTTTGACAGTGGTGAGGGAATTATTTGTTTAGCAGAGTGATGGCGTTCGGGGAAAAACTGTTCTTGTGTCTAGTTGTCTTGGTGTGCAGTGCTCTATAGCGTCGTTTTGAGGGTAGGAGTTGAAACAATTTATGTCCATGATGCGAGGAGTCAGTAAATATTTTCACAGCCCTCTTTTTGACTCGTGCAGTATACAGGTCCTGTGCAGTACACAGCCCCTCAGGCATAATTAGAGCTGCCTACAAGTGGAAGAGGCAATCGGCTTTATCCAACTCAAGCCTAAGCTCTGAACAGTTAAGAAGAATAGCGATCCCAGCAGAGAGGGATCATTAGCAACTCACAGTTTGAAGAAAAAGGTGAAACGAATCAGTGACTGGAACACCAACAGCAATTACTCGATAGGGGGAGAGCTAGCAACCACACATCTGTCCTTGTCTGAGGACTGAGTGAAGCTGGGGTCCCTGGCACACAGGCAGGAATAATCAGCTTAAAAGACTCAGTCCTATTGGATGAATGGACGAGGACAACCCATGTCTAGATGCTAGCTCCACCCTCTATGGCAGCGGTTCTCAACCTAGGGGTTGCGACCCCTTTGGGGTCGAACGACCCTTTCACAGGATCGGGAGACTTCGCTCGGACGCCGCCATTTGGGTTCTTTTACCCTCTGCGCATGCGCAGAACTGCTTTGCGCATGCGCAGAGAGTAAAAGAACCCAAATGGCGATGGTGGGGCGGGGGTCACGGCGGCGGGCGGGGTGTGGGGCGCTGCATTAGGAAGGTTGAGAACCACTGCTCTATGGAGAATAACAAGGAGAGGCTTAATCCTGCCACTAATGTCAAGGGTGGGAAAACCAGGAGGTGAGGAATGGAAGTAAAGAGACAATATTCCCAAAAGGAAATTGCAGCATGAATCCAAGCAGGATACCAAGCTGTGCTAGAAAATAATTTTATTCAGGCATAGAAAGCTGAAAAATGTAGAGCTGGAAGAGATTTTGTGTCTGCAATGCTACTGAGAGGAGGATTCTTCAGGAGGATTTTTTTTGGGGGGGGGAGGACAGAAAGGCAACTTGGAAGAAGAGACTTATCGTAATTTTCGGAGTATAAGACGCACTTTTTTGCCCCCCCAAAAAGGGTGGAAATGTCGGTGCATCTTATACACCGAATACAGCCATTTTTGGCCTCCCGAAGCCCCGCCCTAGCATCCCATATTTGCAAAAATGAGGGCGTTTTTGCCTTCCCCCGCCCCCTGGGAGTGCTCTGCAGGCTTCCCAAACCCTCTGCATGCCCTGCTTTTGCAAAAAAATGAGCGAAAAACAGGCCATTTTTTGCAAAAATTGGGGCGTTTTTGCCTTCCCCCACCCCCTAGGAGTGCTCTGCAGGCTTCCCAAACCCTCTGCATGCCATTTTTGCAAAAAAATGAGCAAAAAATGAGCCATTTTTTGCAAAAATTGGGCCGTTTTTGCCTTCCCCCACCCCCTAGGAGTGTTCTGCAGGCTTCCCAAACCCTCTGCATGCCCTGTTTTTGCAAAAAAACGAGCGAAAAATGGGCCGTTTTTTGCAAAAACTGGAGTGTTTTTGCCTTCTAATTACCCCATCTAGCATGACTGGAGGAGGAATTCTGGGAGTTGAAGTCCACTAGTCTTAAAGCTGTCAAGTTTGAAGACCCCTGGGTTAGGGGTGCAAGGGTCTTGGCAAACTTAAGACTTGTGGACTTCAACTCCCATTCCTGAGCTAGCATGACTGGAGGAGGAATTCTGGGAGCTGAAGTCCACTAGTCTTAAAGCTGTCAAGTTTGAAGTTTGTAAAAAGTGTACATGGTTGTAAAAAGTATTCTGCTACACTGGTATTTTATTAAATAATATATTACTACACCATTTGGTTCAGAATACTTTTTTCCCTTGTTTTCCTCCTCTAAAATCTAGGTGCGTCTTATACTCCGGTGCGTCTTATACTCCGAAAAATACGGTAATTCTCCATGTACCCAAGAAAGAGGAATGCACAGTGAGATAAAGGGAGTCAAGGAAATGAAGGCACATGAATGGGTCCTCTGTACACTTCAAATATTGTAACGGAAGAGAGAAAATGTGCTTGGATACCACATATTCACTCAGGTTCAGGGGAAAATGAAGGTGTTTTCAGAATGTCCCATAGGAATGATGACCACAGGGTCATCTCAATATGGGCTGTGGGAATGTGCTGTACCTGTCAGGTTTGAGAAGATGCCGTCCTAACCAAAACTACAAAGACAGTTCTCTCACAAGTACACAACCAGGAAACATCACCTTCCCACACCATAATCCAGAAGGTGTGGCACAAGAAATCAAGAACGGAAGACCAAGCAAGCAGAGCGTAGTTTACCGTGGAAAAATCCAGTGTTGTGAAAGTGGCCTACCTCCAAGATAAATAATGGAATTCTTTTTGTAAAGCCAGGAATATTTTCTGAATAAAGTTATGAGCAGATGAATAAGATGATCAACAGAGAACTATTTACTTTATAAAAACAAGGTAGGGGGTTATATACAGTAGCCATAAATCAAACTTTCAGCATAATCCCAATATTTCAATTCCCTTGCCCCTTCTCTCCCTTTGTGTGGAAACTCAAAGCCCAAATACATACGCAAGTGTATATGTAACCCTGGAAAATTAGCTGAAGTCAACTCACAGAATAAAGCCCCATCTGGCTCTTCCCTAAATCATGGGGGACCAATAGTTAAAACAGAAAGGGTGAAGTTAAAAGAAAGTGTCCCATTTGCAAAGACAGCAGTCATTTGTGCACAATCAGTTGAACCACCAATTGTTGCATTGGCATCTCTTCCTATTAACTGAACTCAAGCCCCCCCCCCCCAACTCCACATCTCTCCCATCAAGAAAACACATTTCAGAAAGACAGGCAAACACACGCAAGGGCAGCCACAGTTCCGAAGATACCAAATTATTATTATTATTTTTTTCATCTGTTTTCCAGGTAGCGTACACACAACGGCCCTGCCCTTAGCCGCAACAGTTTCCCCTGGTTTCAGTATGATTTGGTATTGGTTAAAAGATGCTCTCGTCTGTACAACAAAGCGTTTATGGTTAGAAGCGAAACTTCTTGTTCAACAGAGCGCACTTTTGGTTGTAGAGAGATCCGGGCTCAGAAGATAACGGACTTTACGCAACAGGTTTAATCAAAGGCATAAGGAGCCGCTTAATTTTGGCCTTCTCTCCTTACTAGCATCTCAGGAGAGAACTCAGCTGGAATCATTTTCTCTCTCTGACAAGTTGGCTTTCTATAAATGGGGTAGGCTTTTTCACGGAGAAGCATCCTATCGTCTGAGCTTGCAACCTATGGTTTGATGAACGTCTACCCTCTAATTTATAAATATCTAGGGAGAGGGAGTTATTTTCCCAAGACAAAGCACAAAATGCACAAGAAAGGAACTCTGATGACGAGCTGTATTTCAGGCCACTGACCAACAGAAGAAAATTAAGAGAGACTTAACTACAGAATAAAAACAATCAATCTCTTTATGAAGATCACACTTCTCCTTGAACCCAGAGGTGAATGGCAGCTTCGGTGACTGCGCTGCCACCCCGCAAAAAATGAAGTTTCGGGAGGCAGCTCCGTTAATGCTACTGTTTTCTGCAGCGCAGCGAAATCTGGCAGTCAGTGGGATGGGGCTGCTGCAAGTTCTCTTACAAGCAACATTTTCAGCCTAGAAAGTCTAATTTAATTTAAAAAACGAAACGAAACGAAAAGACTGCCGTGAAGCCAAGCCCATCAAATGCAGTTTGCTCCTCAACAGTCAGCCCCACAGGTAGCTGGAAGTCATGAAATAAAAACGGGGGGGGGGGGGGATAAAGGAAAACGGCCCAAAGGACATCGGGGATCTAGAACAGGTACCAGGAAATAGGTCTGCTTGATGGCCACCCTTGCTTTTAAGAAGTCGGCATGTCGGCCTTACTGAGTGCAATGGCCAACTCCAGGTCTTCCTGCTCCTGTCTTCGCAATCGCGCCAGCCTTTCCTGCTCTGCCTTCTCACTCTCCCGTTTGGCCCACGCCAACTGCTGGTCCTCATTGCCAAGCTAAAAAAAGTAACAAAAACGAGACTCGGTTAACAAGATAGAGAGAAGGAAAAGCCCAGCCCAGGTAGCAGCAGCAGCAGCATCATTGGGGACAGATTCACCTCCCACAACCCTCCAATACCTGACTTGTATCAATAGGAACTAGGGATGGGAAGAGGCCAAGAGTGGTCAGGAAACCTTTCTCTTGGCTAGTTCTACTCAAAATTCTCCACCCATCATTTCTTCAAATCCCCTCCCCCCATAGGTTCCCAGGACCTGCTTTCAGTTTAATCTTGCCTCTATCGCGGTTTCTTCTGATCACCAAAACAAATGCTTGATATGGATGATCTAAGTCAGTGATGGCAAACATATGGCATGCGTGCCACAGGTGGCATGCGGAGCCATATCTGAGGGCACATGAGGTGTTGCCCTATGTCAGCTCCAGCGCGCATGTATTGTGCGCCGTAGTCAGCTGATTTTCGGCCTTCTTTTCGGCCGTTTTTGCTCTCCCTAGCCTTCAAGAAAGCCTCCCGAACCCTGGGGATGGTGAAAAACGGCCCAACGGGAAGTTCAGAAACGAACTTCCGGTTGGCCCATTGGGCCATTTTTCACCATCCCCAGGCTTCAGGAGGCTTTCCTAGACCCTGGGGAGAGTGAAAAACAGCCCAATGGGCCTACCGGAAGTCTTCAGAGGGCCTGTGTGCATGCGCCGGGGGAGGGGGAGCAGTGCGGGTATTGTGCGCATGCATGGGGGGCATTGCATTATGGGTGTAGGTACACACGCGCACGCTATCGTGCACGCACACACCCTTTTGGCACTCGAGCCAAAAAGAGGTTTGCCATCACTGATCTAAGTAATTGAATGCTCTCTTTCTGACCCGTTTTTATATCATTGGTCCAATTCATCCTCTAACCAATCAAACCAAAATGCTCTCTAGCCTGGGCTTTTAACATCTTTTTGACTGATCCCTCTTGCCTACCAATTTTTCATTTTCCTTTATAGCCCCAAACTCTTCTACATATCTTGATACTAGATCTCCATATCACCTCTGAATCTTACTATTTTTTTAATGTCGAAATTATGTTAAGATCCTGCACTATTATAACTACATAAAATAACTATTTTGCATAAAGTAACTTTGAATTATAGTAGACTTAACAAACTATTTAAAAAATTGCAAAACCCAACGTTTGTATCTTGTAACAGAGAACCCCAACAAGTGCCCATGTTTCTAGGATCAGCCAAAGATTGCTCTTAACATTTGGGGCAGGATGGCTCATGGCTTGGATAGCAATGTTGTGCATATGTTTGGTGTTTTAGCTGTAAGAGCCAGTTTGGTGTAGTGGTTAAGGTGCTGACCTAGAAACAGAAGACTGTGAGTTCTAGTCCCACTTTAGCCATGAAAGCCAGCTGGGTGACTTTGGGCCAATCATTGGGAGATTGAGAGTTCTAGTCTCACCTTTGGCATGACTAGCAAGCTGGCTAGGTGACTTGGGGCCAGTCACTCTCTCTCAGCCCATCTCACAAGGTTGTTGTTACGGGGAAAATAGGAGGAAGGAAGGAGTTATTTATAAAGTAATAAAAGGTGGGATAAAAATCTAATAAATACATAATAAAGGGTCTCTTTCAGGTTCAAAGTCATATCTGATATGGGCTACAACTATGAACATTGTCTTCACTTTTCATTACAAGCTGGTATTAATGGAAGAAGAAAGGGAAAATACACGCAACGTAATTCTAAAAAGGACGCCTGACATAAAAGCTGAGATTTAAAAGGCTCCTCTAGGCTTGGGTTTAAGTCTTTTCTCTAAAATACTCTATTTGGCATGTAGAAGCCCTCAAAGTCAAGTCCTGATGCTTTTCATTAAAAAAAAAAAGAATTGGGGAGCATGGGATGAGAAATATTTTGCGGCCTGAGACCAAAATTCTGCCGGAAAGGCAGAACAGGGGATGAATGGATGGATGAACAACCTGGTATAAAAGCAGCAGCATCTGTGAGACAACCCAGTGTAATGCAGGGGTTAAATTTTTGATGAAACAAGGCCTGATGAGTTTATATCCACCACTTCCCCCCAGAAACTCAGTCGGACCAATAATTTTCTCTCAGCTCAACCTATCTCACACGGTTGCTGTTGTGGGGAAAAAACTGGAAGAGGGAATGCTATATATGCTGTTAGAATATTCATGACTGGGAGAGCCAGGTTAACAAGATTAGCCAATGAATAGGCATAGCAACTAAGTCAGCCAATGGGAGCTTGAACACTTCTGAGTCTGTGCAGAGAATCAAAATTGAAACTTGAGCTTAAGACTGGGCGTGGCTCAGTTCGCTCTGCACTCTCCTCTCTGTACTCTTCCACTCTGAACTCTGCTGAAATGAAACTAACTGTTCTCTGCTGTCTGTAACTGCTTGAAGAAGAACTCTGCTAAGGGTATTGTAAATTCATCTGTTACTATGTTTATAAAGAAGTTTATGAATCCAGCTGAATCAGTCATCTGTGTGTGCTTCTGGTTTTGATTTTTATGCAACAGACTTTAATATACGCCACCTTTGTCTTCTGGAGGAAAGGCAGACTACTGTATAAATCTAACAAATACATACAAATAAACGAATGTTGCAATCCTTTGCTAACACACATTGAGGCCACCACTAATTACAAGGTGAGGGGTACTTGGTGCTCTCTGAGTTTGATTGTTTTCTTGCAAGAAAACTGTCACGATGTGAATATTGCCAGTTGAGCACCTCTGCCATATTTCTAGGTTTACTGTATTTTCTAATCAGCAGACATGTGACATGTATTACTGCGCATGTGTGCATTCCAAGAGTCTCCTCCTTCCTTTTTCTCCTTTGAGCCTCGCCCGAGGCAGACGCGATTTCTTAGCTGAGACAATGTAGCTTAATAACGTTTATATTCTTTTGTTACTTTTTGTTAATTAGAATTGAATCTCGGTTTTATTTTCTAAGTAAGGATGACTTCAAGGAAGCAAGATCCTATATCGCCTTGATAGGAATAATTCTTATTCCGTCAAAAACAACCAAGCCCAGAGAGCACCACGGACTCCTCATGTCAACCCTGAGCTACGAATATTCTCCTTTATTGGTATTTACAAGGTCTCAGGTCAAATATGACAGAACTAAAATCATGTGTATTGCATCCATCCCATGCATACAAACAACTGAAGCTCTAAGAAGAAACTTCTCGAAACCTGTCAATTTTCCATCTTCTCCAGAGCAACCAGTTTAGTGAAGAAAGAGGAACTGCTCCTCCAGTGCCTCCTTTATTTCTTGAATTAGATATCAGGCACACACAGCTGCTGAACAGTAAGATGACAGCGTAAAGTTTTTAAAATGACCCCCTGAAATAAAACTACATTCTCCCCAAGTATTGAGGATGAAACTATTTTTAATTGTCCAGTTGGAGAAAGCATGGAAATAGGAAGTAAGTAGGATCCACTCTGGGTCGGTCATCAGGACCAGAGGTTTTGCCTTCCAAGCTTTCGGACTCGTGCTGGAGCCCATCTTCAGGGAACTTCTCTTCAACCAGAGAGAAGTTCCCTGCAAATGGGCTCCAGCACGAGTCCGAAAGCTCGGAAGGCAAAACCTCTGGTCCTCGTGACCGACCCAGAGTGGATCCTGCAATATTGTCTTGGGACACATATATTTGCCTTCATTTGTATAGAACAGATGTCTCCAAACTTGGCAACTTTTAAGACTTGTGGACTTCAACTCCCAGAATTCAAATACTAAGAGAAGATAAAACAATACTCTAACAGTACCTGAAAGAAAGCCATCACTTGTTTTCTAATATCCCAGAGAGCAGAACCTGGAATAATGATATTATAGGAAGGAGTTTCTAGCCCAGTGGTCTCCAACCTTAGCAACTAAGACTTGTGGACTTCAACTCCCGGAATTCCTCAGCCAGCAAACCTGGCTGAGGAACTCTGGGAATTGAAGTCCACAAGTCTTAAAGTTGCCAAGGTTGGCGATCCCTGTTCTAAGCTGTGAGGTCTGCTCCTCCTAGTGGTCCTGCTGGATACTGCCCACCCACCAGGGCGGTACTGAATTGAACACAGACCAAAATTGCCCACCCTGGTAGGTGGACAGCTGACAAGTGGTTGGTCGGGGTTTTTTTTTGTTGCAACCTATGGATCCACAGTCAAATCTGTTAAAATGCAGACATGACCTAGATGCTGCTTTTGATCCTGCATGATGGCATTTGTCAATCCGGAAAACGAACCCTGCACCTGTGGGAATAACGCTAGGAAGATGAAAGGAAGGAGTTTCTAGCTAAACGTTTAAGAATAAAACACCACAAAACTAAACTTCCTAAGAGTACACTGAATTTAACAGTGGAACCAGTTACTCAGAGGAGATTTCCTTCCTTGGAAGTATTTCAACAGAGGCCGGACAGCTGTCATGCAACTTTAATTTCCATATCTGCACCATTCAGGAGCTGTAGGAGCCGTGATTAGAATATTTAGAATGCATATTGCAGGCTAATTCTGCCCACAGCCAGGAGTTCGACCTGAGGGTTTCAAGGTTGGCTCAGCCTTCCATCCTTCCAAGATCAGTAAAATGAGGACCATTGTTGGTGGCAATGTGCTGACTCTGTAAACTGCTTAGGGAGGGCGGTAAAACAATATGAACCGGTATATAAGTCTAAGTGCTATTGAAATTGCTTCACTGACTCTTCCAATTCTATAATTCTATGGTATTACTAAAACATTTAAAGTGCCTAAATAAATAAAAAAGGAACAGTGAGAGCTTTCAAAAAAATGTTTTCAAACAAAAAAGAAAATGAAGTTGCCTTCACTTTTTCTCAGAATTAAAATTTGGGCTCATTCAATAAAGCTGAATAACAGGTGGTTGAGAATAGCTATTTGGTCCTACGGTGCAAATTACAGAACTCATTATCAGAAAATACAGTAGTGTACAAGGAATGGCAGAACCTGGGCTGAAGTGAAAAGAGAAGTCAGCTTAGAATCCCTACATAGCCACAAACTAACTAAGCCTAACCCCCTTTAAGTGCCATTGACCCGTATCTAATTCTAACCAGGTGCTGACTGTTATGAGATGGATTCCTGTACATAGGCCATTAGCAATACATTAACTGAACTGAACTTTCACATGTGGACCTGGTCTTTCAGGCCCCACAATGGTAGCCACCAGGATGAAAAGATTTAAGGATGATTTATAGAGCCTATGAATGCTGGTAATCAAATAGTGCCCCACCTCAATTGTCCTCAGGACCTGCTTGTGCACTTCTCACTACAATTGCTGGATTAAAGGCCCATGATCCGATTGAACAAGATTTTTCTTATATTTAATATACTGTATGGTAGTCGCATTCTTCAAGAATATGTCTGATTCCCATTGTAAATCTATCTAAGCCCAATGCCTATCTCATCTCTTCTATAAATCCATTATGCACTTCATAATGGATTCACTGCTTGTCTGCCTGAAATCAGTTGCCAATTTTCTACACGTAATTTAGTTTTTTCCTTGTAGGGAAATGGCGTGACCTCCTGATCAAAGAGGGTATCCTATTACTTGACTAAGGGGGGGGGGGGACATGTTTTCTATCTGTTAAGCAGCTGTGAAAAAATTTCCTCTATTTCCTCTATTTTCCTCTATTTCAACTCAAAGAGCTGAAGTGGTGCAGTGGTTAAATGCTGCGACTGCAGGCTGACTGCTAGTTCAGTAGTTCAGCTGTTCAAATCTCACTAGGCTCAAGGTTGACTCAGCCTTCCATCCTTCCGAGGTCGGTAAAATGAGGACCCAGATTGTTGGGGGCAATATGCTGAACCCTGTAAACCGCTTAGAGAGGGCTGTAAAGCACTATGAAGCGGTATATAAGTAAAGTGCTATTGCTAAAAAGTGCTATTGCTCTCTCTAGCAAGGCTCAGTTCTGTGCTTGACACCTGAAAAGAGAGGCATGTTGACAGCTCCAAAGGGTGTGGGAGAATCAGGAATGTAATGAAGCCCATCCCACCTAAAATTGCAAAGCAATGCAAGCAATGGAAAGGTCAACAAGTCCCAGAGGGCTTTCCCCAGCTTGGAGAAGTGGAAATCATGCCAGCTGCTGGAGTCACAGCCTTTGCAAGGATTCATTTTGCATTCTGCAGGTCATGGATAACACCAGGCGCGACAGAACGCCTAACCCTCTTCCAGCAGGGTCACCCTTCTGAAGCTGTGGTTGATGGACCTTAGGAGGAAGAGGTGAGGTCTCAAACCAAACATCAAGCCAACGGGAATGCAAAGCTCAGCCCACAAAGACAACATCCTCTATGCTTTCTCGGTGCTTGTATTTCAAAGTAATAGTAGAAGAAAAATCAGAAGCATCCTCCTTGCTGCTACAGATGCATGCATGCTATGCTATGCCCCAAACCGCACATACAAGCTGTAAGTGAAATTCAGTGTTGCGATGCAAGTAGGAATTCATTGTAAAAAATAAAATTAAAAATCCCCACATGGCTGGCCAAGATGGTAACAGGGATAATCAGATTTTTAGCATAAGAGCTTTAAATGCACGTGTACACACCCCATTGCCCCGTTCATGTACACGCACCCAACTGGACGCAGGAACTATATAAAGCTTTAGGTTAAATGGAGTTTAACATATTCCAGACTGTTGTGAACCCTTTCCGTGTTCTCTGCAGTGGACAGGCTGAAGGCATGCAAGCATATGGAGTGGAGAGAGAGAGAGAGAGAGAGAGAGAGAGAGAGAGAGAGAGAGAGGGAGGGAGGGAGGGAGGGAGGGAGGGAGGGAGAGAGAGAGAGAGAGAGAGAGAGAGAGAGAGAGAGAGAGAGAGAGAGAGAGAGAGAGAGAGAGAGAGAGAGAGAGAGAGAACTGACTGCTTCCACTGAAGGAATTACACAAGCTCTTTCTGAGAAGTGAGCAGGGCTTTGGGGGGAAGGGGATGACTCTGGCTCATCCCCCTATTCAAGGATCCAAGGCTTGTATGAGTTATCATACCGAAGATGGCAAACCAAATGGCAGATTCAACACCACAGACTCTTAGAAAGATTGCATAACCAGAAAGAAAACAGGATTTGTTTTTTTTTTTTTAAAAAAAAGGGGGGGGGAAGCAATTTTTCACAGGTGGATTGTATAGCTCAATTTCTGCTGAGAAACTGAATGCCCAACAAGGAAAACAAGAGGTGGAAAGTGTCTTTGAAAAGACAAAATAAAACCAAGATTGTGTTATTTAGGTTTTCCTGTTTATCAGTTGAACTTCAATCATACCAGCATTCATCTAAAATCTAGTACTAGAAACCAGACCTTTAAGTAACCGGATGTTAAACAGATACCCCTTGGTTCTCCGTAATGTTCTGCTGCACCATGGACGTATCCTTAGTTGCTTAGCCTAAACTAGGCTGGACATATCCCTGTGTAACCTTTTCTGGGAGGTGATCAGGAAGGAAAACGCTGTAGCGTGCTCCTTGTCCATCCATTTTATGGATCATGCACCTTTCCATGGGTACAACACTCCCCAAATATTCTAAATTTGCTTCCTTCCTACACAGGGCAATTATTTCTCATATATTTATGAAGAGAGGAAGCATTCCCTTACTACTTCTGAGAGCTTTCTAAAAATTGGATTGTCATTAGCTCCAAATAGTCTCATTTCTCCAGGGTAAAAAAAAATCTAATTTGGTAGCTTTAAGACAGAGGTCTTCAAACTTGGCAACTTTAAGACTTGTGGACTTCAACTCCCAGAATTCTCCAGCCAGCTATGCTGGCTGGAGAATTCTGGGAGTTGAAGTCCACAAGTCTTAAAGTTGCCAAGTTTGGGGACCTCTGCTTTAAGACATATGGACTACAACTCACAGAATTCTGGGAGTCGAAGTTCACACATCTTACACGTTGCCAACTTTGTGACACCAGTATAGAGCTTCGATTGTGCAACTACAACCACCATCCTCACTTTCAATCTGTCATATGGATGCCCCTGCCACCCCAGGGGCAACAGTATATATACTCTGCATCTTGAAACAGATATAAGACCAGTTTGTACATCTGATGGACCTAACAATGCAGTAAAATTACTGCTCCATAGCAACCCTCAGTGCCTAACGGCTGAGTTCAATACGATTGTAAGTACTTCCCACTTCCATGCTTCTACATATTTTGTACATTTAATCCTACAACAATGGCATTTATTATTATTCTATTATTCTCATTCCTAAACATTACACTGTTGAGACAGGTCACTTTATCTCAGCTGTCCTTCTCTGAACAAGGAAGTCAATCAGAAGTCTGCTTTTCTCTGTTCCCCTCAATATAGTTGCCCCCGAATTGACACTTTCTAAATAAGTAGCAATGATAACATTCTTAATTTTTAGCTGTCCCAGCAATTGGCTATGGCAGGGGTAGGCAAAGTTGGCTCTTCTATGACTCGTGGACTTCAACTCCCACAATTTCTGAGCCAATCTGGCTAGGTTAAGAATTCTGGGAGTTGAAGTCCACGAGTCATAGAAGAGCCAACTTTGCCTATCCCTGGGCTATGGTACTTGGGCATCCTGGGAGTTGTAGTTTAATCATGTTTGGCGCACACAAGCAGGGGAAGGCTGTTTAAAAACTACCTATGTTCCCACATGGCTTCGTTTTACTATTTATTTCAGGTTTTATCATGTACATGTCTACTGAATGTGTTAAAATAAAGGTCTGGTGGTCCTTGCAAATTATTGGCTGAAATAAAATCTGGGTGGGCACCACTCTTAGCCCTCATGTTAATTTGTGGAATACAGACAGAAAATGTTTGGTTGTAAAAATGCTGAAGAAAGTTACAATAAGCAGCATTTTTTTTCCTTTTTCTGGATTCCAGAAGTTCCTGAAGGAAGCTTCAGGATGTAGTCCCCTCTCAAGGCCTCCAAAGAACTCTGGAAATTTGGAAGAAAAAGCAGTATTCCACTAGACAAGCAAGCAAACAAACCTCTCTAATTAGCAGCATCAAACTCTCTTTATTGGTATGTCAAGGTGTTGGAATACAGAAGTAAATACAGAACTACATCAGGTGTGTGTGTGAGAGAGAGAGAGACAGCAAGAAGGATTAAGACACAAAAAGCTGTGGAAAAGAAAAGGAGAAGAGGGGCAGTTGAAACAGAAAGGGGAGCCCGGAGGCAACCTGCTGTTAGCAGCTTAGAAAAAGCAGCTGTTGATGCAGAGAGAAGGAACTTAACTTACAGAGCTGAAGTCAGCAAACCCCCGGGAAGAGTCTTTAGAAGGTTTACTTGAAGAGGAAGGAGCAAACAGGACTCTTCCACTAAATAGGTCCCCAAACCCCTTTTTACTCTGAAACGGGTCACAGCTGTCAGCCCCGAATGGCTGAAATGGATCGGGGGGCTTGGCAAAATCGGAAGACCCGACTTGGCTTACAGGAGGACTTTTACCTGGAAAAGGTTGAGAGAGAGAGAGAGAGAAAAGGAGAAGGAAGGAAAGAACAAAAAGGAAGAAAGGGAAAGGTTACTTACCATAGGGAAAAAAAAATATCTAACTCTTACCCAGGAAGGTAAAACGTCCACCACTGGCACCACTTTGCCCTACAAGTGAGTTCATGAGTGGCTAAAATTGAGAGGGGCAGGGGGGGGGGCTTTTGCATAGCCAGACCGGGCCCAGGTTTAAACGGGACCTTGCTTTTAATAACTCTCTCCCCTCCCCAATATGTCTGCGTTACTCAAAACCAAAATCACCCTACAGAAAGCCTCAAGACAAGAGTATTTAAAAGTTTTAGCCCAACTGATATACTTTTTTTTTTGGCTGGGACAAATCTTATACCATCTGGTATCTTTCAGGGGGCTGCTTAGGAATTCTGGGACCGGCGACGAGGGGACATAAGATTGAGGAAAGCTAGGCCTTAAAAAAAAAAAACGAGAAAAAACAAACAAAAAAACACCAGATGCAGTTCAAAGAAAGCTAGAATAATTTTCTTACGATGATCAATACCACAAGTGGGCTGCTGTCAAGGGTTGGAAAAACACACACACATTGCTGCTGATATTTTAAGTACTCTCTTGTTATCACTGCCTAATGTATTTTCTCTTTCCCCTTCCTCCCCCCCCCCCCCCCCCCAGTAAAACAGGTCCCTCGGCTGAAAACCGCAAGATTTTCAGCAGTTGCCTAAGTGGTGAACACAAACCACACAGAGGGCTCACTTCAACAAAATGACGATAAACAGCAGTTTTCAATGCAGGGGGGGGGGGAATTCAAATAAGCACCAGCAGCTTCCCCCCCCCCCCCCGGTAGCTCTGAGGAAAGAGCCATGGGGGCGATGAGGAGGGCTTTCTTCCCATCTATTTGGGGCTAGAGGAGGAATGCACAGGGCCTTTGGCCGAGCCTGCTAATCTGACAGAGTTGCTCAGAGCACCTTCCATGACTGTTCAAACCTCAGGCTCAAAGCGGGAGGCACGTGCAGAGTGGCTTTGCGGCAGCTGCCGCAGCAGAGATTCGTTCAACTTCCCTTTTCTATTCCAGTGAAGCTGCCTTCGATTGAGTGAGGCCACTGGGGTAGCTTCCACCCAGCGTTTTCTGCTCTGGCTGGCAGTGACTCTCTAGGACTCCAGTGTGGCACTGTTCCCATGGCCTGCTTCTTGGGAGGTAAACCTTCTACCCAAGTCCACCCACCGTCTTTCGGTATGTTGTAAAGTTCATGATCTAAGAAAAGCCACGAAACTTCTATATGCGCACGGTGGCATCGGATGTCTGTTTCTCCAAAAGCAGCCATCCCATGGCAGACCAGAACACAGCTTCGGAAGCAGCGTGCCAGGAAGCCCTGGTGTTCGGAGAGGGACGGCAATTCGCACTCTGCCTCAAACTCTTGGGGAAGCTAGACAAGTTATTCTGGGTACAAATCTCCCCCCCCCCAATCTCCCAGAAGTCTTAAAATAAGGAAGATCAGGAGGCAGATCTCGGTTAAAAAGACTCTTCTGTTTTCTCCACCCCATCTCAAAAAAAAAAAAGCTATTTTCTCAACCCTCCCATGTACTTTTGGGAACTTCAATCAACATTTGGGTTCACCTGAGAAAGCACAGAACAGGTCCAGTCTACACAAGGAACAGTGGGAAATGCAGAGATGGGGGAGAAAACAGTGCGGAGACATCTTCTGCACATGGGAAGAATGCACATGAATAATTCCAGGTAAGCAGTAACCTATTACACTTATGCTCTGCCCTCTGCTCAAAGCTGACTCGCCAATGGATGTTTTTCCAAGGGAAAACTACCTAAATCTGAAAGAGAGCTGCACTAGCCCCCCACCTCTGGCCCACCTGGAAATAGTTTGAAGTGGCAGAGCCCTATTCTACCATTTCTCCCTGCTGTGTGTGCAGGCCAAGACCACAATCGGATTTGCATCCAGGGGTGGGCAAACTATGGTTCTTTGAGGACCTGTGGACTTCAACTCCCAGAATTCCTGAGCCAGCCATGCATGCATGCATGGCTGGCTCAGGAATTCTGGGAGTTGAAGTCCACAGGTCCTCAAAGAACCATAGTTTGCCCACCCCTGGAGACCAAGCAAGCACCTCGGAAAATAATATCAAGAGCTGCTGTTGGGGAGAAAAAAAAAGTCATTGATGCCATTGCTGAGATGGCCAGAGAGGCATTCACTGATCGTTTCCAGTGAGAAAGGGCTCCCTCCTGTTCTTTTTCACCAGCAGGGCTGCTCTCCCCCTTCAAAGGGCACAAGGCAGAATCGTGACTGCATTGCTCCCTCCCCAGAGACGCTGATGCTAATGGGCACAAGTTGCCCCCATCCTGCCAGATCTCATGGCAGCCTCCTCCTTTTCAGGTGGGGTTTCCTGCCTCTAGTCAGAGGCGGCCAAAAAAGGGGGGGGGGGGAGAGAGAAAGAAAAAAAGAAAAAAAATAGCAATGCCCTCAGCTTGCAAACCTGTCCCAGGCAGCCCATCAAAGAACCTGCAAATGCTGGGGAAGCTGAATGTGCCCATCAGCTCAGCTCCATCAGAAATTTCTCCATTCCTAGATTGCATAGAGAACTTTCTGATGGAGCTGAGCTGAGCTGCTTGTGGGCACATTCAGCTTCCCCAGCATTTGCAGGTACTTTGATGGGCTGCCTGGGACAGGTTTGCAAGCTGAGGGCACTGCTGGTTTTTTTCCCCTCCCCCCCCCAACCTTTTCTTTTGCCTCCTAGATTGCCAAAAACAAGGCAAACGTGAGTTTCCCATCTAGCATGCAATCTCTCATCTCTCCATGTGCAGCCACTCTAACCTGTCCAATTTGTAGGGGAGGGGTGGGGCTAGAATGCTCACCCGGCACATAAAGGACAATCCCAGACACTTTTTGAGAATTCCCCCCCCCCCGGCCCTAAAACAAGTGGAGAAAATCCAGCCACAAAACCTGTGAAGATACCTGTGAAACCTGCAAGCTAGATACCATCTTGAAAATATCGCTAGCTCATCAATAAAAGGTATAATTTAAGTGTCCAAGTAGATCAACCCAGCTACCATAAGTAGCCTGGTGATGCGTCATGGGGGTTTTTGAACATTGCAGCCACAAGAAATGGCCTCCAGTGATGTGAAAACCGACTTTAGGTCCTGAATTCAGAAGCAGAGGCGTTAACCACTGAGGCAAGCAACAGTGCCAACTCTGCAAAGGCAGATTCTCACCAAGGAAACTTTTCACGAAAGTGGAACAGGCTAACGATATATCTGTGCACGTGGGCATTTATTTGTTGTTTGAGGATTCCGTTTCAAAGCTCCGTGATATGCCAACTCTTGCATCATGTTTGGTCTTTGAAACTTGATTTCCAACATTCACACATGCACAAGCCTTTCTTTCTTTCAATGTTGGTGCTCAGCGGTGTTAAAAGGTCTACAAACAGCCACATAATTTCAGGTCAGATGGAGCACCTGATCCCAAACTGCAATCTCAGCATAACGAATTAATCAGTTAAGCTTACTTAAATTATGGACTCTGAAAACACATTTTAACAGATTAGAAAGCTTATCTTGCAAATTCCCTTTGAGCCCCTGAAAGCACTTTTACTAGAGCACTGCTTGAAACTTCTGATAACATACAGTGAAGCACCTCAGTCAGGAGAAAACAGCCTCCTTTCTCTTTCCGGCTCATCACCAGAATCTTGCAAGTATATTCATCCTATACATCTAGTCCTAGAATCTGCAGGGGGAAAATGGCTCTGTTCTCATCATACCGATAAAAGAGCATCAGCATCTTTTAGGAAAGACTTGCTTCATCTCACACTGTGTTCGATTACAATTCTGAGAAGCCTCAGCCAAGGTCGCCTTTAAATTAGACTGTGATTGATCTATCAATTGAAAGCAATCTAATTTCCTTGCAATGGCTGGACATTGGCTCACAAGCCAGAAAGCATTCTTGTCTATGTTCAGAATGTTCCCTATTTCGTTGTCCCTCTTGGCTTTGACGGAACCCCTTGCAACTTCTCTAGCATCATGTCTCCAAAACATAGTGAGGCACTTGCAGCCCAAGGATGCTGAACCAAACCCACCTGGAGAGGATGGGAATTGTACAAAATTTTGGTTTTGTGCACAACAAGACATTCCATCCAGAAGCCTGACCAGCTTCTTCGAACACCCCAATTGAGCACCTGATCTATCACATTCTCTTGTGGATTTTGCTCAGAAAGGGAAAAGCAGGCAATGTGAAAGTAATTCCCGGAGGAAATACATGAAGTCACCTTTCCGCACACTCGTGCCCAGAAAATATAACCGGAGCAAAGCTTCACCAGTTTAAAAAGAGAGAGAAAGAAAAGGAAACAAACTTGATTCAGACAGCAACCACCTGGATGAGGCCTCATGAATGTTTTGAAAAGAATGGCAAGTTTTCTGCACTATTATTGTTCCTTGCAGGCTTGTAAGAACGCTGTCACCCTACTCTTGTGTGTCAACAGAAGAATGTGCTTTCTGATATTGCTGGCGAGCACTGCTACTCAAACCCTGTTAAGAGGATGTGAGTCTGGGTGGGGCTGATGCAGCTGGTCTCAGGATCACAGACCTACAAGGGCTACACTAAACTGACTTGCAATCACTGACACCCACACAGACATTTCCTGTACTTAGAAAAAAAAATCTGTTTCTCTCTTTTGAGGCTCAACAACTTTTACCTAGAAGCTAGATAGCGGTGAGCACCGAAAGATCTCTTATCAGCAGTTGGGTTCCTTTTTTGTTTTTGCACTAATAATCTGTTTGAACTCTTAGGAGAGGTCTTAACTGACAGTTTTTAGCAGAAATTTAATGAAGGAGGGGGGAAAAAAGGGAGGGGAGTTTTTGATGCCCAAATGACTGAAATGAGCAACTCTGGCGGGGAAATGCTTTGAGATTCTTCACATTAGCATGGTAGAGTTACATGGCTCCTTTCTGGATACTTGAGCAACATAGCATAGCACTGTCTGCAACCTGTGTCAGACCTTTAGCAGCAGGGTGAGAAGAAGTCTGTGGAGGTCAATGAATCCTCTCCAGATTTGGAGAGGTGGGGCAAGCACCATAAATTCTTACTCATGTCCCTTGCTGGACAATCCAGGATCTCTTTAGCCAAGCCTGAAGCCAATAAGTACTTATTGATACTATGAACTGTAGGGTAGGAGAACCTGCCAGCCCGATAACATTTCTAAGGGGGGTTTTGAATTTTGTGTGTGCATGCATGCATGCATGCACGCACTCATGGGCATGTAAAACAAGATCACCACAGAGAGAGAAACATTTGCATGTCATAAAATTATTTCGTGACTTTTCATGCAGGATGGGGAAAAGCAAAGCAAGGGACAAAAGATACCACCTAGCAACTTCGTACAAATGCTCAGCCTTTTCAAGTCATGGTGGAAGAAACAATAACAACATAAAATTAACTTTATTTGATTTCTATTCGCCTATTTATTTGGGAACTTGGGAAGTGAAAAGTCAAGCCACCCAGCACAGAAACTAATATGTAGCTTCCAGAAACCTTGCAATTATTCCACCAGAGAAACAGAAAGAGCGAAAGGGACAGAAATGGAGAAAGGCCATCAAAGCAAATAAGTGAAAGTATAAGGGCGGGAGGGGGGGGTGGGCGGAGAGAGAAAAGCTACTCCCTAGAAAAAATTTGCTTTAGAGGAAACTCAGGGAATTTCACCGCCCCTACCCCTCAAAAAAACTGGCCAACCCTTTGCTGTCATTGGTGAGCAAGCATCCCAAAAGAAATATAACTCACCACTGGGTGGCTCAGGCCTGGGAGGCATATTTTTCTTCGGCGGGAGGGCAGGAGTGTCTGCTTTAGTCTTAAAAGGATCATCAGAGAATCCAGCTCCTCCAAAGGAGGAGAATGGATCAGAAGCTGGAGGCTGCATGAGAAAGATCTGCATTTAGACTATTGCACAGAGAAGCCAAGGGAAAAAAAACAACAACCCAGGTGCGGAGGCCGAAGACGGAGGAGGGCAGGCTCAGTTGCAAACTTGTTGAGAGGCGAGGAGGTGGGAGAGAAGGACCTTGAAAAGACAACAGAGAGGCTGACAGAAGAATCCCCAAACCATCTACTCAGCAGCTTTGGGTGCAATATCAGTGTTGGTTTTAAAAGACACCTGTTTAAAATGGTATTAGATCCCATAATTTTGCCCAAAGGGCAGGCAATGGAGCGAGTGAGGCAGCAGTTGTACTTTTAAGCTATACAAACTTGCAACACGTCTAAGTTGGTAATACATTTCTTCCAAGTTTTGAGAATCACTGGATACATGCACGTACACACGCACACACATAAAAACCATGGCTTCTTAAGTGAACCGATGTAGCTGCTTCCACATCCAAATATTAGGAGGGGGGGAAGCAAAACTAGACATATAATAACAGCAAAGGATTTGTCAATAGCAGGAAAACAATCCTACACAAGTTGCCATTGCCCACAATGTGAAGCTGTGCTTGGGTTTCCCGGGTGGGCAGAGCTCCAGTAAAATCGATCTAATCACTATCTTGAGCAGGGGTCTCCAACCTTGGCAACTTTTAAGACTAATGGATTTAAAAGTCTTAAAAGTTGCCAAGGTTGGAGACCCCTGATCCAGAGTAGACTATCCTGGCCTTTAGTGTAGGAAGAAATACGGAAGTCACTAACTTGGGTTATCTGAGGGACTGTCTCTCCCTGATTACATCAGCCCATCCCATGAGATACACCAGATAGGGCATACCATGAGTACTACCTGTGAGGGACCTACACTGATGGATCCCAGGAAGTGGTCTTCTCTGCTGTGGCCTTACAGAACATTTCCCACCCCCAAATTCAGGTTAGGGATCACATGACCCCGAGACATTGCAACCGTCATAAATATGAACCGGTTGTCAAACCTCCAAATGTAAATCACGTGACCATGGGGATGCTGCAATAGTCATAAGTGCGAAAAATAATTGTAAGTCACTTTTTTTTAAAAATGCCGCTGTAACTTCAACCGGTTACTAAACAAACTGTTGTAAATTGAAGACTACCTGTAACCAGGTTCTGGGGTGAACTCTCTCTCGTCACCGGACAATGTATTTGACTGTTCTAGAGCCTCTGGAGGCTACTCAGCCAAACTACTGACCCTCCCACCTCCAGGATTGGCAGCAGCTTACATCGGAATGCCAGAAATTACACAATGACAACAACAGAGAGGAAGGAGCTACTTGCCTGCTCATATGTCCTGTTCCTAAATCTTCTAGAGCCATCTGTTTGCGACTAAGAGAAATAGGGATATTGACTAGATGGATCACCTCTGACCTGAGATTCTACTTTACTATCAACTCTAAAGAGCGGCAGTGAATTAGAATCTCAGTAAGAGCTTTTCACATCAGCTGCTATAGAATATCTGCACGAAAGATCCGGGAAACCTGAGACCATTTGCAATTAAAAGCATGAACCTTAAGCGGAGTTATGGATTTTCACAGAAAATATCCTTGAAGGCTAATCTTGTTTGTCCTGTTCTTGAGCCCCCAGTCCATACATTTATAAGTAAACGTTTATGATTTCTGTAGATTTGCAGAAGGAAAAGAAGGGTTTGGATAGGATAAAAAGAACATGAGTTTCCTGGCTGCTTAGCTAAGTGAATCTGAACACCTTGACATGGAAAAACAGCTGCTGCCATCTAGTGGGATAAAGGGCCTTTCAATAAAAATGTTCTAAACATGTAAAAGTGTTTCTCTAAACCAGGGGTCTCCAACCTTGGCAACTTTAAGACTTGTGGACTTCAACTCCCAGAATTCCTCAGCCAGCTTTTTGAATTCTGGGAGTTGAAGTCCACAAGTCTTAAAGCTGCCAAGGTTGGAGACCCCCTGCTCTAAACCCTAAAAAAGGATGGTGACTGCTCCATAATCATTTCTAGAGCCCCTCAGAATAGGCTGAGCTGTGGAAAAGAAGAAATAATGGCCATTTACCCAATAATACGCAGCAACTATGTCAGAATGAGCCCAAACTCAATTTGCTTCAAAGATAAGAACTGCAGCATTGGACACAAGGTGCTCACAAGCACAACAAAATATATGAAGCCGGTCATGTTGCTTGTGAAGGAAAAGGACAATCTGGTTCTTCTTTTGTGCAGCCCTTGGTGCTCTCCGAGCCTGGTTATCTGCCTGTAGACATTTCGTTACATGACTAGATAATGTCATTAGTGCTAATGAAATGTGGGGGTTTGCTCCGTTTATATAGAATAGCTTGCCCTGCCAGTGTTGGGGGTGGTGGTGGTGCAGTTTTTCTCCTTGGTAATTCCTTGATTAGGGCGGGGGTGGTATTCCCTTCCCTTCCCTACCGGTTCGCAAATGTCAGCCTTCTGCACATGCGCACAGCCTGGAAAATGTGGATAAATGGGACGTGATGACGTCCGGGCAGGTGGGCGGGGCTACCCGCAGTCAGCACTACCGGTTCGCCTGAATCGGATAGAACCGGCTGAATACCACCACTGGATTAGGGTATTGTTTTCTGCTTTGTTTACCTGCCCTGCGTCTGCCCATTGTTCAACCCTGAGCTACATATATTCTCTTCCTTTGGAGTTCTTCAGTCTCCAGGCCTGGTTCCTGTTTTATCGCGAGCCACCCCTGCAGAAAGCAACCTTCCCATTTCCCTTAGCAAAGAAGAAGAAGAACCTTCTGAGAGAAATTTACCTTTGACATTCGACTGAAATCTGCAAATCCTTCACTACTTTGGGTACTGAAGGTGCTGCTACCAAAGGCATCTAATGTCCCAAAAGGATCTGAAAGCAAACATCAACAGTGCAATGATTCTGGGTTTTAATCATCAAAATGCAGAATGAATTCTGGCAAATCTGTCTCCCGGCCTGGGACATCTAGCCAGATCAGGAGGCTTGCAATGCAGGAGAAATGTGATCACAGGTAAACCTTTCTCTGTAGGCTTTGTTATGATCTCCAAAATTCATTTACGATTTATGCAAATACTGTGTTTCCCCAAAAATAAGACCGGGTCTTATTTTCTTTTGGGCCCCAAAATAAGCACGGCACACCGCTCAGCCTCCTGCTGTGTTGCGGCCACGAGCAAGCAGAAGAAGTGGGCCGGCGGCCACATGGATTCCTGCTGCACATGGTTGCTAGTGCTGCCACTGTGAGGCAGGTGTCGGGGCATGGGTGGCCTGGCTGCGGGGGCCCTGAGGTAAGCCGGTGTGGGGTGCATGGGGCATTCTACCACCCCACCTCGTGGCTGCGAATCCATGAGCAACCAGACGGAATGGGTAAGTGGCCGGCTGTGCAGGCTATTAAGTAGGGCTTATTTTGGGGGGGGATGTAGGGCTTATTATTAGGCGCACACATAAAAACATACTAGGTCTTATTTTTGGGATAGGTCTTATTTTCAGGGAAACAGGGTAGTAATGGCTAACGTTGAATGAAAGTGGACAGATGTCAATATGGACAATGGGAAATACCAAAGCATAAGCGATGGATTCCAACTTGTCGAGCAGAAGGAGAAAGGAAGGACACTTCTATTCTTACCTGGCCCTTTCGAAGAAGACATGCTCAGAGTTAGGAAAGGGTCACTGTTCTCAAAGAGGTTTGGCTGAAACGGAGAGCAGAAAGAAAGGAAAAACATTAGAGGAAGTTGGCTTGCCAGAGATAGCGAAGAGAACCATGTTACAGGAAGTCCTCCCTTTACAATGGCAATTAGGATCAGAATTTCCATCACCAAGAGACAAAATCACAAAAGAGCGATGTGTGACTGTACTGCCTACGTGACGGCCGTTCTGGCACTTCCAATTGCCTTTGTTAAACCAATTCTCTGCTACTGTAAAGCACAATGTCGCAGGATCACTTGAGACCTCCTGCCAGCTTCCCCATTGACTTTTGCTTGTCAGAAGCTGGTAGTGAAGGTTATAAATGATGATCACGTGACCACGAGATTCTGTGATGCTGTAACTGGTTGCCAAGTGACCGAATCACAACCACGTGGACACTATGATGGCCACACCTAAAGGGCCCACGGTAGGTACCCCTCATTTAATGCCATGGTAATTTCCGTCGCTGATGAGTATCAATAAATGAGGACTACCTGTATGACATTTAATTTATATTCTATCACATCTCGGGATTCTTGGCAGTTCACAATTATGAAATAAAACAAGTATCCAATTCATTTAAGAAAAAATCACATCACATAACCCTAAGAGGTTGCCCCCAAGCTCTCCACAATAACTCAGTTTCACAAGTTCCCAAAAGTTATTTCCACGGGAGTCAATCTTGTCCCTGGGGAAGCCATTCCAGGGGACCATAGCCATCACAGAAAAGCAATGCCTCTGAGCTCTGCCCCTTCATTTCCCAGTATAGGGCACGACCCACAGTTTCTCCTGGGAAAGATCTCTCAGGTAAACCGAATCCGGTGGTGGAGGCAGTCCTGAAGATATCCAAGGACAAGCCATACCAGGTTTTATAAGATAAAAACAGCACATTCAAGGGCCTGTGGAAACCTAATGGCAACCAGCACAGAATCCGCAGAGTTGACATCAAATGAACAAAGCACCAAGTGCCGGACAGGACAACAGTATGAACCATCTCATTCTGAATGAGTTGCCGTTTTCGAGGATCTTCAACGTGAATATACTACAGCAGTCCATATGCATGCTGATGTGGGCAGGAGTCAAGGTAATAAAATACTCCAGGGTAGAGCTGCAACTAGCACAGTAGGTAGAATTGGGCAAAAGACCCCTTGGCCGCATCCTTTCCTTGACTTTGGAAGACTTCCAAGTCACAGGTCTGTTTCCCCAGAACATCTGCCTGGAGGAACACGAAGTGCTGACCATCCGTGGAGACATTCCAGAGCTCCAAACCTTAAATACCTCCATTTTCACTCTGCTGCAATAATGGCTGTCTCAAGAGTTGCTCTGACCACCAAAAATGAGCGCTGGATGGATTTCTGAAATGCTTTCACTCAAGAGCTTGTTTGACCTTATATGCTGGCTCCAGTCAAAGACCATTTACCCAGGTTCTCAGATCTTTGTGATTTTATAATACATTGTGGCAATTTTGCCGGATACCTTGTTATTTTGCAAGTTATTCTTAAAAGGATTATTAGTCTGAGGGGTGGAATAATAAGTGATCCTAAATGATCAAAACAGCTACAGCATCAAATTGCTTTCTGGAAAATGGAGCCTCCTCCAGATTGGTTATGGAGACTGGGATGATGACATCTCTCTGCTTTGTGGCTATTGATATTATGTTGGCATTTTGTTCCTTGGATAGTATTTATTTGGTAGAATCACAGGACTGGAATGGACCTCAGATGTATTTTAGTCTAACAACTCTGCTTAGTACAGGAATCTTTATATCACCCCAGAAAAATGGCTGTCCAATCTTTTCTTGAAAACCTCCAGTGATAGAACATCCACAACTTTAGGAAGCAGGCTGTTCTGCTGTTTAGTAGTTCTCAGAGTTAGAAGATTCCTCCTTATTTAATATTTGACTATCCCTCTGTAAGGTTTCCAAGAATTGCTTCTTATTTTATCCTCATGTATTCTAAGAATAAACCCACACTCTCCTCCCTGTGACAGCCCTTCTTGCATCAGTAATCTGGTATCCCACCTCGCTTTAGCCTACCCTTCTTTAGGCTAAATATATCAAGTTCCTTTAGCTGCTTTTTACAGAATTTATCTTCCAAGCTTCTCATCACCTTTGTCACTCTTCTCTCTATTCTGTCCCATTTCAGATTTCAAACACACACAGTTGCTAAGAGATAATAAGCAATTTACTCCAGACTAAGGAAACAAATGGCAGACAAGCAAAGGAGTATAAATCAAACAGTCTCTAAATATTGTAAGGCTTGTCCTGAGTAGATTTCACTTTCCGAAGAAGCACACAGAAGGCTGCTCAAGATCCAATCCAAAGTCAGGAGAGCCAAACATGATTTGTCAGCTGGTTTGAGAATCGGTTTTTCAAATTTCTCATACAATCAGGAGGCAATGACATATCAACGACCTGATAGTTGCTTCCAACAAGGAAATGTGGGTCACAGCTGCCTCTTAAATTAAAGCTTCAGCCAGCTGTATTTAATTAAGGCAAGCATTCCCTTGTTGGCAAGAAGCCTCTCTGAGCATCTTTGCTCTCTCTCTCTCTCTCTCTCCTTGCAGAGTTCTGGGGCTTTGAAGCCACACTGCATCATCTGACAGCTGCAGCTGTACTGATGCTGTCTGTGTTTGACCAGCTTCAGAAGATTCCTCACTTGATGTCTCCTGAGGCTGACATTCCACCGATTCAACTGAAGCAGCTTCTTTATAATCAGAGTTATCTGCATCATGGGTCATAACTGTTTCCAGTTCCTCGGCATTCTTTTGTATTATGGTGACCAAAACTGGACAATGCATTTCAGGTGTGGTCTGATCTGTGCAGCAGAGAATGGTACATTCACTTCCCGTGGTCTTGATTTTCATATGAATAACTTATAGCTTTATAGCTTTAACTTAATGCTTTCTTATTCTAGAATTTTAGCTATACGATTGTGGGTCATATTAATCTTGCTTTGTTGTTAACCATTCAGCTACAGTGGGTCAAAAGACTAAAGAATAACTAGAATAAGCCAAGCCTCCTTACTTTAGAGGGCAGAGTGGAATTTTGCAAGAAAGGGTCTGAAATGAACGGATCACTTTTTTCAGCCTTTTTAAAGAAATCCTCAGGCACAGATGTCCGGAATGGGTCACTTTCTTTAAATGGATCACCTCCAAATGGATCTGATGTAAGACAGTTAAAGGTAGAAGATTAACAGGAGATCAAGTACAGAAGGCTGATTTTAACTGAATGTCAGAAAAGCATTTCTAAGTACAGGAACAGCAAAACCCACTATCCAAAGAAGTAGAGGGCTTCCCTTCACTTAGATGTGTTCAGAGGACCGAGGATTGTCTATCTGGAATACTTTAACTTACATCATTGAAGAAGGAATTGGACTACATTGCCCTTTCCAACTTTATGACTCTACAAATTTAATAGCCATTTTAGTGTTAACTATTTATATATTCAATTTATATGCTGCCCATCTCACTTGGAGGTGAGACTAGGGGGGCTTACAATAATTAGAAACTAATAAAAACATTAAAACATTAAAGCAATAGAGAGCAACATTAGATTAATTAAAAATGACAGAGATGGGGAGGAAGGGAGCAAGATATTGGGGGGGGGGAGTTGGGGTCTTGCCTTAATCCATTAACCTAGGAGTGTCAAACTGGCGGCCCGAGGGCCGGATCGCAGGCCACGCCCACCCCAGCTCCGTGAAGGGGAAAAATGTCGTGAAACGTCACATGACGGCAATGTGACGCTGCGAGTTTGACACCTGTGCATTAACCACTTCCAGAATGTGTCCCCAGGCCAGTTGGCAGAGCCAAGACTCCCTGCCAAGTCAAGGGCAGGAACCACGGCAGAAAAGGCTCTTCTCCTGGAAAACTGCTACTATTCTAACTATGGGATGCTTTGCTTTGTTAGGATGTATTACAGCTAGTTTTAATCACCATGCATGGACCTACTAACTATAATTCATATTAGATTATATGGTTTCCCCTCACCGGCTTTTGTTACAAATATATTACTGTCTAGGCATCTCGCATCCAGAGACAGAAACTCTTAACTTTTAAAGCAGGGGTCCTCAAACTTTTTAAACAGGGGGCCAATTCATAGTCCCTCAGATTGTTGGGGGCTCCCTAGACCGGGTGGGTGTGGATAGGTGGTCATGTGACTGGGTAGGCGTGGCTAGGTCATGTGACTAGGTGGGTGTGGCCAATTTAACAGTCCGTTAAACAATGCACCCAAATTAAACTTTAATTTGTTTTGCTCCTGGGGGTGGTTTTTTTTGCTTTTGTTTGCATGTTGCTCTTTTGGTTGACTTTTCTTTTTACTAGATCATTTTTTCAGTTGTTTAGGAGTCTAGTGGTCTACTTCAGGAAACTCAATTTTGCAGCGATTCTTCTCAGCCCCAAGGAGCTTGAGAAATTTCTCTCTGTCTCTCTTCTCTCTCTCTCTCTCTTTCTGTCTCTCCCTCTCTGTCTCTTTCTCTCCCTCCCTCTGTCTCTGTCTCTCTTTCTTTCTCTTTCTCTGTCTATCTTCTGGAGGCGAAAAACGGGCCCCTCCGTCTCCAGAACCTCTCTGCAGGCCAAAAATGGGCTAAAACGGCCCGTTTTTCACCTCCCCTGCCTCGAGAAAACTCTGCAGGCCAAAAATGTTGGCCTTATCTTCCAGTTCCAGCCTGCAGGGCTCACGAAGGCAAGTCCTGCGCTCGGCCGAAGGGGGGGGGGGCAGGGCGATGTGGGCGGGACAGCTTTGTGGTCCTATGTGGGCTGGATTAATGGCTTTGGCGGGCCGTATGCGGCCCGTGGGCCGTAGTTTGAGGACCCTTGTTTTAAAGTAATAAATAAATATGAACCTTTAAAATGTTTGTCTTACCAGCTGCTGCAGGAGGCTGTTCAGCGAAAGGGTCATTCTGAAAAGGATCGCCTGTATGAAGAAGAAAAGAAAACAGAAAAGCTATAGAAATCAACACTAAGATAAAATAGGAAGTAGAAAACAGTTTTGAAGTGCATTTCTTCATCAAGAGAAATGTTTTTGCTTTGCTTCTGAAATATCCTGATAATGAGATTCACTTGCAGATTCAAGGAAGACTGTAACAATTGGCTGCTGTCTTCTGTCTTCTTCGTCTGGGCAGTGTTTAAAGCGCCAAACAGCTCCCTCCCCCCCCCCCCGGTCCTATGGAAACTTACTGCCTTTGAAGGGATCTGCTCCTTTGAAGGGATCTTCAGTTTGAAAAGGGTCCGTCTGTAATTCCTGGGCATTATTGCTGAAAAGTAGGGCTTTGTTCTTGAATGGATCATCCTGGAATCAAACAAGTGATTACGAAGGTCAGATGGCCAGCAGGCAAAGGTGCGAGCCTCAAGGGACCTCTCAATCAAGGTGGCCAAGATAAACATCCCTTAATACGATACTCTTTAATAGTTTCAAGGTTAGCTCAGTTTAATCAACTGCTTCTTTATCCCTAATTTTAAATTGTTTAATAAGCCCTCGTTCTAGACATTCTTTTATTTATCTTGCATACTGAAATTATTATTTATCGGACACCAAAACATGAAGTCATGTTTTTGGGGCTGAAATGCTAGGTGACAGCCATTAGATTTTGTTTTTCTAACCATTTTTTGCAGCTTTTAGATTTTAAATTAAAAAAATGAACTTCCAATGTTAATGTGGCTAGACCCTTATTAACCGTTAGTAGACCCTTATTAAAATCTTCATATAATCGACATAAAAGTCCTTTTTTAACAAAACCCAGTGGGCATTTTCTTGCAGCTCATCTGAAATACAGCTGCTAGGACTGGACTTCACAATCCTGATATTTGGGCAACATAAAGAGCTGCAATCCAAATGGGTAAGATAGGACAAGCTATCCAACAAAAGACGGTTTCTTTTTTAAAATCAAGAATTTTATTATCACAGAGGTGGACAACCCGTATCAATATCACCAGTGGCGGGTTGCTTTCTTACCGGTGCTGGTGCGCTGCGCGTGCATCTCCACTCGGACAATTTTGCTTCTGTGCATGCGCGGAAGCAAAATCGCGCTGAAATCTCGCAAGGGGACGCGCGTGAGAGATTTTGGCGCGATTTTGCTTCCACGCATGCACAGAAGCAAAATCTCTCTCTCACGCGCGTCTCCTCACAAGATTTCGGCGCGATTTTGCTTCCACGCATGCGCAGAAGCAAAATTGTCCAAAAATTCACATAAAAAGATGGCGATGCGCGCGACGGACTGGCAGAGAGGGCGCCAGAGCGGTTGTGCGCAAATTGCGCAATCGGCCACTCCCTACTGGAGCTACGCACTGGTCAGCTCCGGCAGGAACCCACCTCTGAATATCACCCAGTCTGTAGTCCCTAGGCCTAGAGCATTTCCATGAAATCTATTACAATCTGTAGCAAATGCAGAATATTTGGCAGCATTATTTCCAGTTTCTAAATTGGAATAAAGCGCAAATTATTCATTTCAGTTTCTCCTCATTTCTCTATGGCCATCCTCATGCTATCAGCTGCGTATCATTTAGCCCTCACAGGAGGATGTTTTTAAAAATAAAAGCACACCCCACCAGCTTCAGAAACATTGCCAGCTCCCATTGCCAGGTAATCCTCAAGGCACTAGTTGACCTGGACTGATACCAATGAAGCTCAGCAGAGTCAGAACTGGCTAGTAATATTTGGATGGAGGTCACTAGGAAATTTGGGACTTGTGAGCTGGTCAAAAATATCCCCAAACAATGGCTAATCGTTTCCATAGGGTTGCCAGGGAAACAAGATTTATTTATTTATTTATTTATATTTCTATGCCACCCAACTCCCAAGGGACTCTGGGCGGCTCACAACAGGAAGAAATATAAATCAATATAGAAAATTAAAAAAAAACAGATTAAAAATACATTTTCAGATTAAAATAATTTCAGTCATCCATACATTCATGGGCCGACCTTGCTAGTCATCATCAATGGTCAATGGCCCCAGGCCTTTCAGAAAAGCCAGGTCTTTCCGCCTTTCCGGAAGGCCAATAAGGTGGGGGCAGTGCGGATCTCGGGAGGTAGCTGATTCCAGAGAGCCGGAGCAGCCACAGAGAAGGCTCTCCCCCGCGGGCCTGCCAGCTGACACTGTTTAGCTGACGGGACCTGAAGAAGACCGACCCTGTGGGATCTTACCGGTCGCTGGGAGGTATGTGGTAGAATGCGGTCTTGAAGATAATCTGGCCCTGAGCTATGTAGGGCTTTAAAGGTAATAACCAACCAAGATTGGCCTATTCGTGAATCACCAGGAGACAACTTAAATTCAAAGAAGGTTTCATTACCATCACTATCCTTAGGATGAAAAAGATGTTGAAAAACACCAACTGAGAACGGAGCAGAGGGTAAAAATGGGTGGCATCAAAGCCAAACATAGCAAGAGTATCTTCTTTTCCATTATGAGGGTGAAGGTTCGTTCTCCGAGCTTGTTCTGAAGAACACTGGAACTGACATCTCCTAAACTGTGCTGAAGATGTTACCTAGCCTGGTAACAAAACGTTCGGAAACAAAACCACAAACTCAGAGAATGAACCTTTGCCCTCATCCTACATCCGAGCTACAGATATTCGCCACTATTGTACCTTTTTCTACTCCTCTCATTCTTTTCCACAGATTTTTCCTACTCCCTTCTCTCCCACACGTTCCTCCACACCTAGGGCCACACACACATGCACTCCATCTGTTCTACACAATTTCTCACCAAAGTCCCAAACCCTCCCCGGTCTTTTGGGACGTTTCCCTCATTCAGATCTGCCAGGTTAGTCATGCTGCCACTGTGAAGTCCATTTAAAGCTTCATTGAACTGTTCAATGCTCTGGTTGGTTTCCTGAAGGGTCTCTTGAAGCCGAGATAACTTACTCCTTGCCTGTAAGAGGAAGGACAGAACCAAGGTTAGAAAGAGTCCACTGATTAAAAAGCTTTCATCTTCCCACCTACAAGGCCGAAAGTAATAGAACAGAAACTGGAAGGAGCCATTTAGGACACTTGTCCAAACCTAGTGGCAGCCCTGAAGATGCTCCAAAATGGCTTCAGGGTTGACAGGAGTCTCGGAGTTTTGTTTGCATTGCGTCTGTTACTTGGAACCCTGACACCCAGGGCAGATTAAAGCATTCTGGACCGATGACCTCGGCTTAAATGTACCAAGTAAAGGTGAATCCACCACCTTCCTGAATAAATAGTACTACTACCGTGTTTCCCTGAAAATACGACCTACCCCGAAAACAAGCCCTACCCTGATTTTCACGCCTGTGCTTAATATAAACCCTACCCCAAAAATAAGCCCTAATTAAGCCCTGCCCACCATCTGGTTCTACGAGGCGGGGTAAGGCGCAGCTGTAAAAATCAAGCTAGGGCAAGGGGTGTGTGGAACTGCCCGTGCCCCACACCCGCTTACCTTAGGACTGCTGCAGCCAGGCCTCCTACATCCTGACACCTGTCACACCGCTGCCCGATTTCTTCTGCAGCTGCTTGCAGCCGTTTGTGGCCAGATGCCACGTGGCGCATCTCACATGCGCAACGGCACAACACACTATGCAGCCTCCTGCTGCGAGTGCCGGAGTGATGAGCCATGTGGCATCTGACCGCGAGCGGCTGCAGAAGTCAGACAGTGCGCGACAGGTGTCGGGGCATGGGAGGTGTGGCTGCGGTGGTCCTAAGGTCCTAAGGTAAGCGGGTAAGACATCCCCCCAAAATAAGACCTGGTGCTTTATTTGGGGCTGAAAAGAAAATAAGACCGGGTCTTATTTTCGGGGAAATGCAGTACCAAGTTGTATTTACTTTTACATACAGTAGATTTTCTTAACATCTTAAAAGGTAAGAGGTGCAAATTTTAGACAGCTGTCACCTATATACCTCAACTCGCCACCACTCATTTAATGACCGTGTGAAGTTATAATGTCACTGAGAAAAGTGACTTGTGACCAGTTCTCGTACTTATAACCATAGCAGAATCCCCATAGTCATGTGATCAAAATTTGGACACAACCGCATGTATTTATGACGGTTGCAGCACTTAACAATTACAATGATTAGCTTAAGAACCGTTAACAAAAAAGTTTGAAAGCTTCTCACTGCCTTGTTTAGCAATGGAAATTCTGATCCCAATTGTGGTCATAAATTGAGGACTGCCTCCTCTGTATACCTTTAAAAATAAGGCTGAAGCATATACGGTTTTTTTGTGCTCTGATCTCATACCTACGATTTTCAAAAACTGACATCAGAAAAGGTTTCAGTATTAGTGACAATATTTAGAACAGTTTTTAGTATAAAACCGGGAGTATATTTTTGTTAATTTCCACTTAAATCTGGTGTTAGGTTGAAAAATAACTGCAATTAAAACCAAAGCAGGGAGATAAGGGACTGTTTCCTTTTCCAAAAACCAACCAACCAACCAACCAACTTCCACCAGAGATCTGGACCATCCCCACCCTGCTGGCCTTCCGTAAAGCCATAAAAACATGGCTCTTCCAGCAGGCGGGGTGGATAAGAAGATCAGATTCCCCCATGAATGGTGTTTTTTTTAACAATGTCTGAATAATGTTTTTAATTTCTAAATTGTTTCTTATTGTTTTTACTATACGTTCTTATCCATGTTGTACGCCGCCCTGAGTCCTGCGGGATTGGGCGGCCTATAAGAGCGCTTATAAATAAATAAAACCCAAAAACCCAGTGGAAAGGGACTTTGGCTTTCAGAAATGGAAAACCTCTAATGAATGATAGAATTAGGCACATCTCCTCAAAGGAAAGAATAACAATGCCAGCATGGTAAGGTCTAGTATCCTGAACCTACAAAACAGATTTGATTGGCTATAGTCAGCCTTTGAGCCAAAAATGGGGAAGACAAGAATCTGTTATCAGAAATGCTCACACTACCTGGTTAATTTCTTCCTGAGTGGATTTTAAAGATTTGATTATTGTTTCCAGTTGTACTTTCCCAGCCTGGATGCTCTGCTCCAACTGGGTCTCTTCCTGTTGAAGCCGATTCAACTCAGTTTTTGCTCTACTGATGTCATCTTCTTGGGACTTTAGATCTGATTCCTGGGACTGAATCTGCATTTTTAATGATGTGATCTAAAACAAAGATTTCAACTCAGATTTGGTAGCAGGAAAGGTTTTTAAAAACTAGTGTGAATGTGGAAAACCAGCTGCTAATTCCCATCTCAGCATCTTATACCCAACTCAGACCACTACTAAATATGGAGGGTTGGTTTAGTCAGGACAGATGAGAAGATAGTTGATAGATTTCTATGCCATAAATTTATTTGCGAAGATTTATGTATAAACTTTGGTCAAGTTTCACAAACTTTGGTCAAACTCTTTGAAAATGGTACCCTCATATGACTCAACTTAGAGTTATGTTCAGTAAGTTCTTTGAACTTTTCTCTTGTTCTTTGAAGAAATATTTTACATTCTAGGGAATAAAAAGAATTGAAAATGGATTTCATCCCACTCAGCCAGTATCTTTCACACTCACCACTTGTGACTCCTCCTGGCACTTTTGCCTTACATCATTTAACATATCTTTCAGCTTTGCCTTTTGTTGATCCATTTCATCCAGGCGATCTTGAGCATCCTGCTTTTGAGCCTCCAGTTCTTGCAAGCTGCTGGTTTCCCGGTCTAAATCGTTTTGCAGTTCCTGGGGAATGTTTGTTAAACACAGCTCTATGAAGGTGTAAATGGATATATATATCTAACACAGAAGATACTAAAGACACGCCAACAAAATAAACTAGAGCAGTGATGGCGAACCTTTTAGAGACCGAATGCCCAAACTGCAACCCAAAACCCACTTATTTATCGCAAAGTGCCAACACAGCAATTTAACCTCAATAATGAGGTTTTACTATCTAAAATAATGATAAACAACAGAGTTCAGCTAATTGTTCTAAAGTGATAAATGCACTTTTATGCCCCTTCATTTCCCCCCGCTTTTGAAATATTACGTACTTTTGTAATATCATTTCTCTCTTTCCCTCCCCCTTTCCCCTCTTTCCTTCCTTCCTTCCCTCCCGTTCTCTATCTCTCTTTCTCTCTCAATTTCTCTTTCCCTTCCTCTCTTTTCCTCCCCCCTCTGCCTCTCTGTTTCTCTTTCCTTCCCTCTCTCTCCCTCTCCCTCTCTCTCTCTTTCTCTGCCTCTTTCCGTTTCTCTCTCTCTCTCTTTCCCTCCCTTCCTCTTTCCCTCTCTCTCCCATGGGGAGGAGGGGAAGGAACCCCTGAACTGGTGCTGGGTAGTGGGAATCTGATTTCTGGAGGCCGAGGAGCCCAGGAGCAGCGCACCCACGCTCAGCTGGTCGGCAGAAAGCCGAAGACCAGCTGGCTGGCAGGGAGGCGGGGCATCCCAACACAGGCAGCTCTGCAGGAAAAGCAACTGACATCCGGGAGGCGAGAACGAGCAGGGTCGCATTGTGGCTCCGCGTCATAATGGGCTACAGGAGGAGGACAGGACCCCATCTCCCCCATTGTGAAGCCCGCTAAATTTCACTGTACTGCGCAAGGGGCAGGCCATGAAGGCAGCAACAGAAAATGCACCGCCACGAAGGCGGAATGCTGTTTTGCGCATTTTTGTTAGTCCTGCAAACGACGGCGAGAAACGCAACAGAGAAATGTGATGGAGCTCAGCTGGGGAGACAGCGTACGTGCCCACAGAGAGGGCTCTGCGTGCCACCTATGGCACGCTGCCATAGGTTCGCCACCACGGAACTAGAGCAATTATCATAGCATTTTGTCATCCTGGTTCCAAAGGTCACAGACTTGAATATTTATCAGAAAAGAAAAGAAAAAAGAACCACATCAAAGCTAAGAATTATTTCTGCCTCCCGGAAGAATAAAAAGGGCTGAAGGACATGAAAACTTGTATCAGACACCAATGAGGAAAGGTTGGGGAAAGTTGTTGAGAAAGTAGTAAGGCTGAAACGCTGAAGGGCCCTGGAGGAAACAAATTATGTGGCTCTGTTGCAGTTGGGTTTCAGGGTGAGATCAGCATCAGGAAAGCACTGATTGCGTGTGTTAAGTGACCCCTCGCAGGCCCGGGATGTGGGCAGAGTATCTCCTTGATCTTTCAGTAGCTTTCAATGCCATTGATCACGAAATCCCTTTAGGCAGTCTGAGGAGGCTGCGAGTGGAGCAGACAGTTCTTTGATAGGTTTTCTCTTTGTTCAGAGGTACGGTAGGTTCCAATCCATGTTGTGGGGGGACGGGGGACAGATTTAAGTATCATCAGCATGCTACAAAACTCAATTATACATTTCTGCCTTAGGATGTCCAAATGATGCTATTGATGTTCTTTCTCGGTGCTTGGAGGCTGTGAAGTCTGGATGGGGAAGAAACGTCTTTCGTTCAATCCTGGTAAAACTGAGTGGCTGTAGGCTTAGGGTCCCTCGTATGTAGTGATTTTCCATAATTAATTCTGGGTGTGGTAACACTCTTTCAGGAAGAGTTGGTGTGCCATCTGGGGGTTCTCCTGGACTTGTGGTTTCTACTCAAAAAGCAAGTGGTGGCTGTGGCATGAGGACCTTTGTACAGTTACATCTGGTTTGCCAGTTACAGCCATTCCTAGACCAGGAGGCATTGCTCATGCCTCTCATATCTTAGTCACTCCCGGTCGGACTATTGTAACATGCTCTACATGGGGCTACCCTTAAAGAACTTTCAGAAGCTTCACCTGGTTTTGGATATCTATAATGGAAGCACTAAGGCACCCAAGTAGACTGAATTGAGAAAATATACCAAGATACAAGGACATTTTGACGGATAAAGGGAAATTGAAATCTACTCAAGAATTGGAGAAACAAGGGATAAAAATGGATTGGTATATGAGAATGCAAATGAAGGCAAGAGCCGAGGTGGCGCAGCGGTTAGAGGCAGTACTGCAGGCCACTTTAGTTGACTGTGATACGCAGGTCAGCGGTTCAAATCTCACCGGCTCAAGGTTGACTCAGCCTTCCAGCCTTCCGAGGTAGGTAAAATGAGGACCCAGATTGTTGGGGGCAATGTAAATATACATTGCTTACTTGTGTAAACCGCTTAGAGAGTGCTTGCACTGTGAGGCGGTATATAAATCTCACAAATAAATAAATAAATAAATATGATAAGGACAGTAAAATGGAGGGTATCAACTTAGAGATGACAGAACCAGATGAAATACTCACAGGAACGGATGAAAGACTAATTAAGAAACTATACAACTATTTACTTTATATTGATTTAGAATTTGAACAGGTGAAAGAAACAATGATAAAAAACAGCACTTAGACTTATATACCGCTTCACAGTGCTTTACAGCCCTCTTTAAGCGGTTTCCAGAGTCAGCATATTGCCCCCAACAATCTGGGTCCTCATTTTATTAACCTCAGAAGGATGGAAGGCTGAGTCAACCTTGAGCCTTGTGAGATTTGGACAGCCAAACTGCAGGCAGACGGCAGTCAGCAGAAGTAGCCTGCACTACTACTCTAACCACTCATATTGCTGCTACCTGAACTGCACTGTATCCCACTGGGCTATTGAGTGCAAGTCAAGTGCTGCTTATTATCTTTAAAGCCCTACATGGCAGGAGAAGTCTGTTACCTGTGGTAGTGCTTATGCTTCACAGTTTCAGCCTATCCCACTAAACCTGACAGAATGGCCTTGCTCTAGCTTTGATTAAGGAAAGTGTGTCACCAGCACTTTTGAATGTAAATTTAGATATGTCACTGAGAACTGCATTACTCTTGCTGGTGGAACAACGGGATGTAAATGGAACAAAAAAGGAATTGATTGTAAATTTGATAATGGCAGCCAGATTAGTGATGGCTAAATATTGGGGACGAAATTGGGATATCCAAAGAAATGAGTGGTATAATGAAATTTGGAGTATGGCAACAAATGATAAATTAACAGAAATTAAATTTAAAAAAGGGATGATCAAAGCAAACAATTATAATGAAATATGGGTTTTTTTTTTATAAAATCAGTGTTGGTGGAAGGCAAAGGGAATAAACCTACTCAAGAATATATGTTGTTTTGGACGGGATAAGGGGACAATTGGAATATATTGTATATCTTTTAGTATATAAGTGGGGGGGGAATGGTCTCTGGGGATGGGGGTGCACTGTATTATTTCTTTTTTTTCTTTTTTCTTTTTTGTATTTAGATGTATATGTACTATGTTTGTATTACTTGTATTTAACATAAAAAAAAAAATTTTTTTAAAGGAAAGTGTGTCACCTGGTGGGCCCCAGAAAATGTGCCTTCTCTGTCATGGTGCCTGTCTTATGGAACAAATCTGTCTAGCTAGTTTGTCCTTGGGAAGATGCGTGAATATATAAATGTGTTAAACAAACAAATTGTTGTGGTCCGCCAGCGGCCTGTGGAGCTGGCGGCAGAGTCGGACAGCGAGGAGGCTGGGGAGGAACAGGGGGAGGCTGTTCTCAATGCGCGCATGCACAGAGCTGCCAGAAGGCAAGAACAGAGGAGAAGGACTACTCGGGAGTAAGGCTTGGAGATAATTGGCCCCTCCCATAGGCTGTATAAGTGGAGCACAAGGGAGGGCTCGTCGCAGGAAGCAACTTTGTTCAACTCGTGTCATTCTAGCTCGGATTCTGTGTTTTCTGTTTGGCCTTGCCAAATTTCTTGCTAATTGGTCTTTGGCAGCTTGTCAAGGAAGATCAAGGTTCATGTGCTTATCTGCTCCCCCCCCCCCCCCCGAAAGACTGTTGTCGGACTTGTTATCATTGTTTGGGACTTATTACGGCTGGGAATGAAAATAATTACCAGCCGGTAAAATAAAAGAGGTTTTTGGGATGCCGTTTGTGCTGTATTATTGATCAGGAAGCCTAGGTCAGAACACAAATTCCCTCTTCCACATGTGTTATAAAGCCTAAGGGCTGTCTGTCATTTATCATTTTGGGAGCCTTGTTTGATTGGATCACTGAAAGAACTTTTAAAAAAGAGATCAACTGCCAGGATATCAGGGCTTATTCCCCACCAATTCCTACAAAATCTTTTCCGTGGCCAGTGCTTAAACATTGCAGTCACCTACACAATGGGAGAAAAGGCAAAAAAGGCATTTGGGGTTATTTAGAGCCCTCCCTTAAATCTAGGGAATGCTATTTGATGTGTGTGTTCTGAAAGATATCAGGGTAACTAGCTGGATTCTAGAGTAAGGATTAGTAAACGAATAAAATCTTATATTCTTTCTTTTTTTCTGAAAAACACGTAAGGGAGAAGAGAGAAAGCAGGGGAAACCCCTTTTAATCCATCCTCAAGCCCTTGGAGAAAAAACTGTTTTTCTTTGAAGAAAATGATTTTTCTTGGGTAGAGGATTTAGTTCGTCTTATAACTTTTGAACTGTGGTTCTGATAAGAACAAAGAGACAGACAGACGGGCATATGGACGGACAGACAGACACAGCCATTCATAGCATTACCTGAACTTCATTGGTTTTCTGCCGGATAGCTCCTTCTCTTTCTCGGATGTCTTGCTCCAGAGAATATTTCTCTCTACAGTGTAAACAAAATAAAAAAATAAAAAATCATGGCATACTTATTTGATTTTCTTCATCTAGCCCAGGGATCCCCAAACCACAGGCTCCAGCTCAAGGTTGATTCAGCCTTCTATCTTTCCGAGGTTGGAAAAATGAGGACCTAGATCAGAGGTGGGTTCCTCCCGGTTCGGACTGGTTCTATAAAACCGTTAGTAACTTGGCCTGGGTCGCTGCAACCGGCAGCGACCCAGGCCTGCCACGCCCCCGAGCTGGTTCTCTCATCTTGTTTTTTGCTTCTGCGCATGTGCAGAAGCTTTTTTTATAGTACTGCGCATGCACAGAGCGTCATTTCTGGGAATTGATGCATGTGAGCTTGCTTCGCTTGCATGCACAAAACGTGCACTTCCATCGTGATGTGAACCGGTGAGGAAGGTAAGTAGAACCAACCCCTGACCCAGATTGTTGGGGGAAATATGCTGATTCTAAACCGCTTAGAGAGGGCTGTAAAGCACTATGAAGCAGTATATAAAGTCTAAGCGCTGTTGCTATATGGGCTTGTAACGCTGACTGGCTGGAAGAAAAAAAATAATTACAAACTGAGATGTGCATTAATTTTTTACCCAGGTAAAAAAAAATCCTTTCATCTAAGTCTGAATATTGCAACCATGAAAAAAATTATATCATGGATGTTTTAGTTCTAATTAGAAAATGACTCTCTCACAAATGTAAAATTAACACTGACTTCAGTTAGATGCTGCAACTAATTTGGGTCCTTGAATCATGACAACAAAACACCACCTTTCCAAACAAGTTTCGAAGAGGAAGTTGTGATTCTAGTTATATTGCTAAGGAGTAAGTTTTTCTATTCGCACAACCATGAGCATTTCTAGCAATGTAAAACTTGTTTTCTATAACACCTATAATCTCAGCTTGCCAAAGCTCAAATTCATTCTTAGGAATGGAAAGGATTCTCAGATAAGGCAGTCTTCTGCAGCTATAAATAAGACATCTGGTACCATTATTTGTTTACTTTTATTTATTTTTCTTATTTATGTTCTGCCTTTTGTTATTTTTACAAATAACTCAAAGCACATACCTAATACTCCTCCCTCCTATTATCATTGTTACATGTACAGGTAGTCCTTGACTTACAACAGTTCTTTTAGTGACAATGTCACAACAGCACTGAAAAAAGTGACATGACCTGTTTGTCACACAACTGTTGTGGCATCCCCAGGATCACGTGATCAAAATTCAGATGCTTGGCAACTGACTCATATTTATGACAGTTGCAATGTCCCAGGGTCGTGCGATTGCCTTTTGCAACATTCTGATCAGCGAAGTCAATAGGGAAACCCGATTCAGTTAACAACGTATTACTAACTTAACAACTGCAGTGATTCACTTAACAACTGTGGCAAGAAAGGTGATAAAATGGGGCAAAACTCACTTAACAAAGATCTCACTTAGCAACAGAAATTTTGGGCTCAATTGTGGTTATGAGTCGAGGTCCATCTGTACTTTGCAGTTGGATTAATGGCAGTTTTATATTGTTGATGGCTTTTAGTTAAGATTTTTAAAACACAGTCACACTCAGCATTCTATAGGTCAAAAACTAGGTTACTCTAGAGCAGGGGTGGCCAAACTATCGTTCTTTGAGGACCTGTGGACTTCAACTCCCAGAATTCCTGAGCCAGCCATGCATGCATGGCTAGCTCAGGAATTCTGGGAGTTGAAGTCCACAGGTCCTCAAAGAACCATAGTTTGGCCACCCCTGCTCTAGAGAGTAAGGAAGAAGCCTTTGATGGAGATGTGCAAGCACTATTGTCTAGACAAGAGAGACTGAATGAAAATACTGGATGTTCTGGATTTTTTTTTTACTGGACATGGAAAAAAATACCATTTGGAAATGGTTCAGGAAGATCCCTCCCTGCTTCACTGGAGTATAAAAAGGGGGAGGAGCTTCAGCACAATCAGACCTGCAAGATTCCATTATTATAGGCAAACTCAATAAAAGTAGTTTTAGCTTTTCTGTGGAGTTGATTTCCTGGTCTGATCCACTTTGTGAAGCTGTCAATTACAGAGCATCACATAGAACCATTAATTTACAGGCTATATCAAATTTCGCATATTAAAACTGCTACACAATAGATCAGGGGTCCTCAAACTTTGCAACTTTAAGACTTGTGGACTTCAACTCCCAGAATTCTGGGAGTTGAAGTCCACAAGTCTTAAAGTTGCCAAGTTTGAAGACCTCTGCAATAGATTATATTAAAACAAACTTTGCAAATCATGAGAATAGAATAGAATAGAATAGAATTCTTTATTGGCCAAGTGTGATTGGACACACAAGGAATTTGTCTTTGGTGCGTATGCTCTCAGTGTACATAAAAGAAAAGATACATTTGTCAAGAATGGTTGTCATAGGGTTCAAGTAAGCAATCAGGAGATTGTCTAAAGAGACCACTCTCTCATCCTCAGTTCTCCATCACGGCCAAACATATTTGCTTACCTTTGTAGCTGTGCAATCTCTTGGCTGATATCGTCCAGTTCTTTCACGCCAGTGAATTCCGCTGATCCAACAGAACTCGAGCTGTCCTGTTAGAAAGTAAATTGACCCATTGAAGCAGCCAAAGCCCATGTCACACCCATTCATTTTGGACATTTAGTACTTTTCAATCAAGTATAGGGCAGGTCTCTTGCACTCCCATTCTACAAATGCACAACTCCAGCCCCTGGCATGTGGGATGGGATATAGCAACTCTTAAAATGACGCAAATACCCAGCTGGTGAATCACCTTGCAGAAAACCAAAATTTCAAGCAGCAGAAATAGCAAAAAATAAAATAAAATAAAAGCCTGACAAGACAAGGATGAAACAGTATAGAAAATAGAGGGGGGAAAAAACCTCACACAATGGATGCCGGCAAAAGAAAACCCATCTGAACCAAGATCCACTTTTATCCATTTTGAGCTGTTTTTAGGAATCATTTAAAATGACTCAGGATCAGCAGAACTCCTCCTTTCTTATCAGCCAGCCAGCCCCCCCCTCAGCCCCCCTGCCCTCCGCATCATGTGGGGAAGCTCCACAAAGCTGCTTAGGTGGAAAAAGGTGTTTTGCATGGACAAAGCAAATGCCACCTGAGGTTTGATGGGGAGGGGCTGCGTTCCTCAGAGTGCCCCGTTTACTCACACGACGCATTTCTGTGAGTGTCGAGATCTCAGTTCCTACAGAGGCCAAGTAGCCTGAGAGAGTCTAGAGGGAAAAAAGGACAGAGGGGCAGGAGCTCAGGCAATTCTGGGAAAAGTCAGTGAAACAGGAGGACTTGCACAGTCTTCCACAGAACCAGAGAGAAGAGGAGGAAACAAGAGAACAGGAGCAGGGACAAGCAAGAGGGTGAATTCACTGCATCTGGGCCACGGTGATTTAGAGACAGCAGTTCGCGAGTGCCAGCTTTTGAATTGCTGAAACCTGGCGCTGGCCTTCGGACATCATTATATGCATACTAGGCAACCCATTCTTCTTTTCGTATGTAATATAGACTTGTGCCATTTCCCTTCCCCTCAGGAGAGCCTGATGAAGCTGCCACTGCCTCCTCCTCCTTCTCCTCAGCTGACCTGCAGAACTCCCTGCCACTTTGCTGAGGGGCTGGGAAACAAATAGACCACGAGGAAAATTGAATCCAAATCACTCATCCTTCCCTCAATGGACCCAGCCATTAAAACATTACAAATATCAGCCTCGGTTCCAAAGCAGCCAATGGCTGCCCGCTCAGCGAGGCTTGCTGCCAGCTGATTGGGCACAGGGGCCAAAGGGGGCGGGAAAGAGGGTGGGGATACACACTTCCCATCTTCCCTTCCACCACACAGCCTACAAGTTTCTGGGTAGTGTAGTCGGAAGGTGTGGAGGTCCTGAAGTGGCCACAACTTTTCTAAGTTTTACTCTTACAGGAGTCTGGGCATTCTGTAAATTAAGCCATTCACGGCTTAATGGTTCAGTAATTGCTGCCCTATATTTTCCAATTTTTCCCATTTGAAGGTTACAAACGAACAGACCCAAGAGCTTCAGCAGTTATATAGATTCAAAACAAAAACATCAGCAGCAAACAGGGCTACCTTTCTTGCTCCAAATACGGTCTCATGTTTTTGGCAGCAGGAAGAAAAAAAACCATTTAACAGTAAATAGGTTCAAGAACTCCCCCCCCCCCCCGGCAACATATCAGTTGCCAGAGGAAAAGGCAAGCGAGGTCCTTAGGAGAATGTCAGAATAGACGTCTATGCTATGAGCTCACCTGGACAGGAGTGGTCCTTTCGGAAGGAGGGATCATATCTGGGAGCAGCACCTGTGGTGGGTCAATGCCTTTGCTGACCTTCTGCTGAATGAGGTACATGGCAAGTGCAAACTGATCTTTGTTGAGCTTTCCCATTTGCCTTGTGTCAGCCAGTGCCCTGCCAGGAAAAAAACCAACAGACTGCTTCCACAGACCGCTCAATGGACAATTGCTGTTCAAGAGAGGCAGAGTATCTAAAGAAGCTTTCAATTGATTCCACAGCTTATTCAATCTCAAGACAGCATCTGTGGCATTAAGAGCAATGCCGGTACTTTCCATAAACCAATACAAAGGACAATTTTACACAGTACTTTCCATTGGAAAACGTCATCTTGTATGATAAAAAGAGAGAAGGGAAGGAAAATTCATACCATATGTGTGCTAAGAGGTTCTGGGAAAGCCCCGAGTGCATGAAAATATCCTTCACTTCCAGGCCGCTCACAAAGCCGTCCAGGTCCAAATCTGTCTTCAGAAATATTTCATCATAGCGAATCTTGTCAGTCAATGGCACCACCCAGTTTGCAGATGGCTGAATTAAGAACAGAGCCTCTTAATTGACTGATTTTGCAGATGAAAGTGTCATGAAAGAAGTTACATCCTAGACAAAGCATCCCACTGCCAACTTTCTCCAAAGTTACTTGGGCAGAAAAATTGTCCCACTGTTGGCTGTACGTCACTACTCCTTCCAGTTTCCCCAGTATTCCTCAGTCTTCACAAATACAAGTTTATCTAAAAATTAAGCTCATTGTTTTAACCAACTTTGGTTTCAATTATTCAGAATAAAGGTCCTGGGAAGAGGCTTCTTCACTGTTCAATCCCAGAAATCATCCATCGTGAGCAATTTGGAAGCATTGCAAGCTCTCTCCTAGGAAGTTTCTTCTAAGTTACACTTATAATGCAGAGTTAAAAAGACCGCATTTAAAGCCAGAAAGGCTAGTTGCAGGTGGCATCCTTAGAAAGATCTCAAGTGATGGCTAATCTACCAGTCACTTGTGGAAGCACTAGGTTCAAATAACGTAATTTGGTTCTCAATGCTTTTGTTGGAGAAGTCTATGAAAGAAGAGTTTTGTCCATTATTTGGAGTTTTTCAGATAACCAACTACCATATTTTTCAGAGTATAAGCACCTTTTTCCTCCCTAAAAGAGGCTGAAACTTTGGGTGCGTCTTATACTCCGAATGTAGCTTTTCCGAAGCTTTTTTCCTCAGCCCTAAGGAGGTGCTAACAACGGCTTCCTACTTCTCTTTGCAGGCATGTTTTCATTCCTACTCCCTCTGAAAAAGGTCTTTTCAGCCCTAACGAGGTGCTACAATCTTACTGGCTTGCAGCATTTTTTTATTCCTACTCCCTTGAAGTAGTTTTTTTCCAGCCCTAAGTCTTTGCAGGCTTGTTTTCATTCCTACTCCCTCTGAAAAAGGTTTTTTCAGCCCTAACCAGGGGATAAAATATTGTGCTGAAGCTGAACAGACTAAGGACGCTAGCCAGATGAATACCTGGTAAGTAGATTTTTTCCCCTATTTTCCTCCCCAAAAACTAAGGTGCGTCTTATACTCTAGTGCAGTGATGGCGAACCTTTTTTGGTTTGCGTGCCAAAAAGGGGAGGATGCGTGGGATCATGTGTGTGCGTGCCCACATCCATAATTCCATGCACCCCCGCGCATGCGTGTATGACCCCCCCCACTCCCAGCATGCAATGGCACGCCCATTTTTTGCTCTCTCCAGGCTTCTAGGAGCCTGGGGAGGGCGAAAACGGCCTTCCCCACCCCCTCTGGAGGCTGGAAACAGCCTGTTTCCTGACTCCCAGTGGGCCCAGAAGGCCCGAAAATCAGCCGGCCGGTGCGCACATGCGCGCCAGACCTGAGCTCGTGTGCCCACTGATATGGCTCCACGTGCCACTTGTGGCACCCATGCCATAGGTTCGCCATCACGGCTCTAGTGCGTCTTATACTCTGAAAAATACGGTAATCCTTTCTTAAGTAGGATACTGAGTTAGACGGTTGTAGGATCAAATTTGGCACAAATGTTATATTAAGTTCGGAAATCCGTATGAACTTTTAGTCAGATCTACTATACTTACATGCCACAATTATAAAGATCTAGACCAGGGGTGTCAAACTCGATTTCATTGAGGGCCACATCAGGGTTGTGTTTGACGTCGGGGGAGGGAGCAGGGGGGAGTGGGCAGGGGAGGCGTGGGCAGCTTGACATCACTCATGTCAGGGGCTGCATATGGTGGCCCGAGCGCTCTGCTAGCAAAAATGGACTCCCGAGCTCTGTTTTCGCTGGCAGAGGCACCACGGGCTGGTCCTTCACCGTTTCCAGGGCAGCCCCATGGGCCAGATCTTGAGTTTGACACCCCTGTCCTAGACACAATCCTTTCTACACATACACACTCCAATTTAAAAAGAAAAAGAAAAGAGGGGGCAAGGCTCACCTTTGCACAATATGCTCGCATTGTCTGCCAGAGGCTACACCTACCTGTGTTTGCTTCAGGCTGTGTTTGGGAGATAAGCTTCCTGTGCTGTTGAGGCTGTTGATGCTGCCGTGTGACGGAGTGGACCGCAAACTGTCTTTGGGGGGAGGACTGGCTGGAAGAACTGGCACTGCCCCAGGAAAGATTGGCACTTTCTTCCGCTTGGAAGGTGGAACAAGAGATGGGGGCAACACAGAGGGGACGGGTTCCTTCTCAAGGGCACGATAGACCAGGTGCATCGCCTGCAAGGCCCAGAGGGAAAAGACGTCTGCAGAGGGCAACAAGGAGGAGGAGGAGGAGGAGGAGGAAGAGGAGGGGAAGATGGCGGAGAGGTAGTGCCAAGCATGAGAGAGCAGGTCAGGCAAGGGCTGGAGGGAGGGAGGCTGGACTAACAGAGGTGGATAGAGCCCTGGGAAAAGGAAAACTAACCAAGGAGTTTGATATTGTGGATTCCTACTGTGATCGGCCTCTTCTATGCAAATGAGGGCTTGGGACATAACCCTGTCCCTGACCCGAAAAGCGAGGAACTCAGGAATCCCCTTCGGTTACATGACAAGAGCAAGCAGAGGGAACTTACCACGGCAAACTCATCTCTGTCAAGGTGCCCATCTTTATCAATATCACTGAGATCCCACACCTATAATCATTTGGACACAAAGGCAAGGGAAAAAAGGATGTATCAGAAGAGTACTTAAAGGAGTGTTCTTTTTTAAAAAAGACATTTCATTGTGGTTTGTCGTGGATAATCCCAGATTTTTTATTCAGCTGCTTAATTCTTTTTGTACCACCACCCCCGCCCATATGCAAGTCTAATAATTACCTGACCATAACCTAATTAACAATTTAAAAACTTCAATCACTGATTAGCAGCAAAACATAAGGCAAGAAGTATGGCGAATAGATTTTAAAAGCACATGCAAAAGGGTGAGAAAGACTAATATTTGAGCAATCTGATTTTGAATACAGGTCTTTCAGCTGAGCGTTTCTCAGTTCCCTCATTCTTTAAGGCAGCAAGATAAATAAATCGGAACCGAACTTTAAGAGTCCAGATTGCTTGAAATTCTGGGAAGGATCCAATTTTGCTGTACCTTAGCACAGGGATGGGCAAACTATGGTTCTTTGAGGACCTGTGGACTTCAACTCCCAGAATTCCTGAGCCAGCCATGCATGCATGGCTGGCTCAGGAATTCTGGGAGTTGAAGTCCACAGGTCCTCAAAGAACCATAGTTTGCCCACCCCTGCCTTAGAACAAATATTTACCTCAATTGAAAGCACCAGAAGGCCAAAGTAATGCACTCAGATCATGTGGATGGGGGCAGGGGAAAGATAGAATTTTGCTTACCCTTCCCAAGACATCAAGAGGTAGTTTGGAGTTCATCAATACTGGCTTCACTTTATCTCCCGAAAGTAAACCATTGACTGGTAAAAGGCTTTCAAAAATGCCATCAAACTTGGCTCTTTCTTCTACCTATTTAAGAAGGAACAGACTAACATTGGTTGATATTGAGGTGTAAGCTGATATTTTCCAAAGACTGCAAAACATTACTATCTTGAATTCAGTTTTCTATTTCCATATTAAGTAATGCTTTTGTATGGGCAAGTACTAGAGGCTATTAATAAAAAAAATATGTTACATAGCTGTCTTTTCTTCCACAGTGAATCCTTTGCGGAAGGAGAAAAAGTGAAAGAAGCAGGAGGAAAACACAAGATAGTTTCAAATGGAAGGTAATATTGCTTGGACTCCCTGTAACATTTTACGAAGAAAGCAGGGTGACTACATACTTAAAAGTCTCACCTGGAAACACTAAAGAAATAATGCTACAGGTAATCCTCATTTAACAACCCCAACTGTGTCACGATGTGAATATTGCCAGTTGAGCACCTCTGCCATATTTCTAGGTTTACTGTATTTTCTAATCAAACAGACATGTGATATGTTTTACTGCACATGTGTGCATTCCAGGAGTCTCTTCCTCCCTTCTTCTCCTGTGAGCCTCGCCCGAGGCAGACGTGAATTCTTAGCTGAGAAAATGTAGCTTGTTAAGGTTTATATTTTGTTACTTTTATACTGAAATAAATATTTTGTTAATTAGAATTAAATCTCAGTTTTATTTTCTAAGTAAGAATGACTTCAAGGGAACAAGATCCTTCTCGCCTCTGTAGGAATAAATTCCTACCCCGTCAAACTGGGACCAGCCACTTGGTCATTAAGCAAAGCAGTTGCTAAGTGAAACTGTGACTGTGCTTATGGTCTTATTTCAGCTTTTCTATGCTTTACAGACCTGCAAAGGTCGTAAATGGAAGGACTGGTCGCAAAGTTATTTTTTCATCATTAGTGTAACTGCAAATATTTTCTAAATGAGGCAGTCACTAAATGAGGACTAACTATAAAGAATGTTTGTAAGTTCCCTGAAATGATTGTTAAGGTTTTGTAAATGTTGCATACATTCTTTGGTAAATGTTGCACATAGGTGGCATCACACAACTAGGAAAATAGTGAATTCAACTTCATGCTGCTTACAGTAATTTACACGAAACTGGTATTAATCATTCATACTAATAAAAAAGTAGAGTTCAATTGAGACACAAAGTTAAAAAGCTTAATTAAGAAAAGGGTCTCTTTACTGGACAGGTGTGGCCAACTCATAATTTTTCTCTGGGACACTTACTCTGACAGCCCAATGAGCATCTGTGGAAGCAAGCAGCAGGGGGCTTGTATTGTCGTGCTGCAACAACAAATAAAATACATCAAAGCACTTCCTATGGTTTTCTTTGAAATATAGAAATACTTAACGGAGGCAGCCAAGCCTCAAGTCATAAAGTTTATCAGCCACATTTAGGAAACCAAAAACTCTTAATTCTGTATCTGTCAGACACCACTTATCTTCCAGTCAAAAACAGCCCCTTTCAAGGCAATTATTAACAACTTACAAATTTCGGAGGAGGTAACGTCAAATTTAAGTTGCTGAGAATGACATCGTGACCGCTCTGGGCACAGGCAATCAGCCGCAGCGCAATGAAGAATCCCTGAACGAGACAGAAAAACATGGAGAATGAGGGGGGAAAAGGCCCTCTGTTCACAAGCCCAATGTCTACCTTTATTTTCATGAAAAAGAACATTCTTCAATAGACTGTCTAGCTCTCTCACCAGAGTGGTGGACGTTCAGTGACAGCATTGTCTCGATATTCAGGCAGAACTAGACCTAATTGTGTGTTCCGCTCTTTCAAACAGGCATTCGCACTGGAGATGAGGCCCTAGTTTCAACCCAGATTCTTTAGGTTTAGCTATTTCAAAGGAGAAGTTTCAACAGATGGAGGTGGCTTTATCTCAAAATTGATGTACTCACATACCTGTTTATCCAGAAATCCTTTGCCCTCTGGATCGGCTAAATCCCATATCTATGAATATACAAAATTACATGCTGACATCATTCAATCTAAAGCAAAAACCCATTTCAAAATAGAGACAGAAAGTAACCTGCCTCTTCTAATCTGCTCCTCCTAGAGACAGGAAGTGCTGCATCCAATGTTGTATTGTTTTCTTCTGCCTTTCTTATTATATACAGTACAGCCACAATCATAATTCACTGAATGAAATTAATGAGACCTAGAGCCCATCAAGCACCTGGAAGGTAGCAGGCACAGAAGAATTTCTCATGCCTTTATCTTTGATAATATATTTCAGATTATTTTTAAAGCCCTTATATTTGCTTAGTATCAGTCCAGATTTATATATATATTAAAGACAAAAAGTATAAATGGGTGAATCAATATGACTCACACATAACAGGGAGAAATTTGGTGTTTAATAATAAATAATAGCAAGCACTGTTTCTCAACCATGGCAAGTTGAAGATGCGCGGACTTCAACTCCCAGGATTCCCCAGCCCTGGATGTTGAAGTCCACATATCTTCAAGCTGCCAAGGTTGAGAAACGCTGGTAAATAGTATTTATGATGTATTTATTATTCAATTTTTATGCCGCTGATCTCTCCTATAAGGGGACTCCTTATAGAGGAGACTTACGACCTTTCCAACCGGATTCTCTTTCATCTTCTTATATTTGTTATATCTGAAAGCAGCTGCCAAAGCCAGAAAAACAGCACAAGGTTTCTTCAGGCAGTCATTTGTGCCAGGTGGCTCCCACAGATTGTCTCTGAATAATGTACATTTGCAACTGGTTTCCCTGACATGTATTTTCCTCTGGCATTAGAACAGAGAAGATGCCTGACTTACTTTCCCCAGGATAGCATCGGCAAGACCAGACTTTTTGAGAAACAGAGCAGCATCACTGGACCCGACCCTACCAGTGCAAGCTGGATCCACCTGTGAAGAAAATATTAATTCTTCAGCAAACCCCAAAAAGGAAAGGAACAAGTCACTTTTATCACACTTCCTCGCTATGGACCAACTCGTAAGATGAGGACTACTATATAAATGTTTTAAATAAAATAATCAAACTCTACGTCCTATTCCCCACTGAAATTAGGCCTCTGGTGGTTTGTTCTGCTCTTACTATAGCAGTAGCAATAGCACTTAGACTTATATACTGCTTTACAGCCCTCTCTAAGCGGTTTACAGAGTCAGCATATTGCCCCCAACAATCTGGGGCCTCATTTTACCGACCTCGGAAGGATGGAAAGCGGAGTCAACCTTGAGCCTGGTGAGATTCGAACTGCCAAATTGCAGGCAGCCAGCAGTCAACAGAAGTAGGCTGCAGTACTGCATTCTAACCACTGCGCCACCATGGCTCTTCAAGAATGTGTTAAGATACTTCTTAAGGGTGCTTTTATCCACTATTCTTTTCAATTTAGCTTTTAGCCTTATTAATTTGGATTATTAAAGATGCTGATGATATTAACAACATCATTATGCTGAGTACAACATAGATCTTTGTTGACATGATGTAAATCACCTAATCTTATTTCTTTAATGCAAAAGTTTGGCATTCAATCTGATTATTTTATAAATTGCAATAACTGGCTTGGTGCCAAAAGTTGTAATATTTATTTATTTTTATTTATTTTAGTGTTCTTATATGCCGCCCTACTCCCTGGGGACTCAGGGTGGCGTACAACATGTAAAGAACAATATCTCAGCTGACAAAACTTGCTGAGTTATTTACACTGAGTTCGAAATTGAAGTAAATTTCTTTTGATTTGAAAATGCAGGTAATACAAGATTTCCCACATATTGGATTAAAATACGAATTTTGCTGAAAATATAATATGGAAGTAGAAATGTTAATTTGTAGGGTCTGAGCTTGCCTTATTGTTGCTACGTTTTGATCTGAAGTTAACAAGGTCGGATCTGTTACAGATGTACGTGTTCTAGATTTGAGTTCTCAACATAGTAGGAGACTGTAGGGGACCTCTTCCTTTGTGCCCTACAAGCTCCAATCCCCAGGCTCAGTGGGGCTCACAATGCCCCCCCAGTCATTTTGTGAATTAAACATTTCCCCTTTTATGGCAGAATGCAGAACATATCTCAAAATTCCAAATGCATCCACTAGCCAAAAGGTTTGAACACGTGATATATCAAAAGTTATGGATATCTTGTATGTATGGTAAATGTTCTATATAGTACTGGAAGAACAGACCTATAATGGACTAAAGTAGGTAGACTGTTACTATACATTCAATATGTTTTCCTACCGCAGTGAATCAAGGAAGAGGGTTTACAGGTAATTTTGTTATCTTTTGAATAACTTCATCTATGCCTGGGTAAATTCAAGCAACTTTTTAATTTATACTTTGTGACCTATTGACAGGGCTTCATCAAAGTATGAGCATTATATGCTATTACACTCTATCATACGTGACATGAAGATAAAATTCATTACAATTCTAATGTCCCAATGCATCAGCAGCTTATTGATGTACTGTATGTTATTCTTGCTTTGTCTACTACCGTGTTTCCCCGAAAATAAGACCCTGTCTTATATATTTTTTGAACCCTGAAATAAGCACTTGGCCTTATCGCCACGCATTCAAAATCCCGATTGGGCTTATTATCAGGGGATGTCTTATTTTGGGGAAAACAGGGTAGATAATGCTATTTGCTTAGAATACAGCTTGTTCTTCGTTTCTTTTGGGAACTAATTTAAATAGAGCAAATCATGATCCTTATTTCACTTTAAAAGAGTTTTGTTAGCCAAGTTCACTCACAGGAAGATTCAAGGGGTGCAAGAAAAAGCTTACAAACTACAAATAGCCACCCAGACTCATGAATTTGAGACAGGCAACTATATAAATTGACATCATAATAATACATAAATCAATGCTGGCTTTTGCAATATTAAATGTACTTGTAAATTTTGTATTCACTTTCTAACAGACCAGCACAATGTCTACAAAACACATATGCTGGGTGCCCATATCAGCCAATAGATAAGAAAAAAGGCAGGATTTCAAGGGAGAGAAAAGAAAAGAAGAAATTTAGCACACTTGCCTGCTTGTAATATGTCTCATACAGAGGGTTACTGGCGGACAGCTAGAAAAAAAGGGAGAAATGCAAGATGAAAGTTATCCTTACACACAGCCAGATCTACCCATCATAATGCAGAGTCCCTCAAGCTTCCCGGAAAGGGGATAGTTCTGTGCGAGTGGCGGGCAAGCGCCCATGCGCACGCAGCTCCATTTGCACGCCTCCTGCTCGCACAAGTGAGGATGCATGCGTGCTCTTCCGTCTCTTCCATGGCCCGGTTCCAAAAGGCTCAAGGCCTGGTAGTGGGGCGTGGGCTTGGGTGCCCCTGCTTTAATGGGTCCGGCTCTATTTCTGCTTGGGACTTTCTAAAAATGCCCCCCCCCAACACCATTTTTTCTGAAGAAATGGCTTAGTACAAGAATAGGGAGAGGTATGAATAAAGTTAAAAGGACTTGCAAAGGGATGGCATCAGATCATTTGTAGCCAGCCAGAACACAAGGCCTAAAGAGGCCACCTACCATCTCAGCTTCTCATTTTCTGACTGCAATAACGTGTCATTCACTTACCCTCCAAAGAATTATCAATGGACAAACATTTCTTTCTTTAAAGCAGTGTTTCTCAACCTTGGCAACTTGAAGATGTCTGGACTTCAACTCCTAGAATTCCCCAGCCAGCATTCGCTGGCTGGGGAATTCTGGGAGTTGAAGTCCAGACATCTTCAAGTTGCCAAGGTTGGGAGACACTGCTTTAAAGGGACTCAAGGACAGTTCAGTTGTTATAAAGGACTACCCACTGCTCTCTAGTTTGAGTTCAGTCTAAATAACACCCAAAAGCAATATTTGGCTTTCTCTGAGAACGCATACAGGAGCTGCATGGTGCTACAGTTCAGTGGTGGATGACAAATACAGATAACGTTAAAAAAAATAGGTTACTGCACATTCTTGTTATTTATTTCAGTTAATTTATAATGACAAGGGGAAAAAAAGATAGCTACCTTGGTTGAGCTTAACAAAGATAAACTGAGACAACAAAGAATTAAGAAGCATCGCTTAGAAACTGAACTAACAACATTTTTTTTTCCACAAGATCAGGAGTAAACCCTGAAACTCAGCATGGGAACAGAATGCTATGGAAACAAGAGAGGGAGAACATGGAAGTCCCCCTCTCTCTTGTCCTCAATATACCGTGCTAGAACACCATTATCACACAGTTCAGGTAAAGTGCAAAATTGCCACAGAATTTCACCTCATCCCTCATCTTGCTAAGTTACAGACATCCCCATCCCCAAACCATGAATAAGTTTTACTTCTGCTTTCTGCACGACTGGTTGTTTGGTACATAACTTCAGGTAGTCCCTGACTTATGGCCATAACTGAGCCCAAAATTTCCACTGCTAAGCAAGGCAACGAGTTTTGCCCCATTTTACAACCTTTCTTGCCTCAGTTGTTAAGTGAATCACAGCAGTTGTTAAGTTAGTAACGCTGTTGTTGAATGAATCTGGCTTCCCCATTGATTTCGCTTATCAGAAGGTCGCAAAAGATGACCGCATGACCCTGGGACACTGCAACCGTCATAAATGTGAGTAGTTGCCAAATATCTGAATTTTGAATCTATGACCACAGGGATGCTGCAATGGTCGTAAGTGTGAACAAGTCACAAGTCACTTTATTCAGTGCCACAGAACTTCAAATGGTCACTAAACGAATGGCTGTATGTCAAGGACTACCTATTCACACATATGCCTCCCTTCTAGAAACCATCTATCTATATTTGACTTCTGTTCTAATCAGCTTCAGACAGCCTCACCAATTGTTAGCGATAATGGGAGTTGTGTCTAGATATGTCCTTCTGGAAAGTTTCAAGAACCTCAATTCAGGCTTAATTTGAATGCCTTTCTTTTATTCTTTTTTACTGTCTGAAAGGCAAACAGAACTCACAGTGTCTAAGGTAGTCCTGAAGAGCTATGCAGCTGTCTTTTACGATTCCTTCATCATCCAATGGGCAAAATAAAGGCTAACCACATGTCATGAATACCCATTCTGTTATACGGAACCGTGGCCTACCATTTGGTTTTAATGCTATGCAAAATCACCAACAATGTTTCCTCTGGTTTTCCAGCAAGAGACAGAAATCCAAATTTTATCTGCCTTGAAGGGTGGGAAAGACATTGCAAGGTCAAAAGAGATTCTTTTTGCTCAAGACCAACGCTAAGCTGTAACTAACAGCTCTGATGAATGGGCAGCCCAGTACAAGTTCTCATCCTACTGAATCCTGGTGTTCAGCAACCCGTTCTATTTCCCACAATGAGCGTGTGATATCTTTGGCAATGTATGGAAGCTGCAATAGCTCATACAAAAGCTATCCACATACAGCCTCTTTAACAACTGCTACTCAACAGAGCCTAGATCAGGGGTTTCCAACCTTTTCTATACCCCGCACCCCTAGAACGCTTCTGATATATTCTTGCACCCTTTACAAAAGTAAATAGCTATATGCATATAATTATGCATATACACTATAATTTTGAAACTTCTAAACCCAATTTTTCACACCCCCTGGAATATCGTCTCGCACCCCCAGAGGCTGCAAGCACCCCTGGTTGGGAACTCCTGGCCTAGATAAAAACTCTTTATCTCTGTAATTGGCAGAATCTAGACAGAGCATCAATGCGTTCAAACTTGTGGGGGAATGCCATCAGAACACAAGAAAATGCCTTCTACAATCTATTATCTGGTAAATGAAAAACATTTGTAAGGCTGATCTAATTAGGAACGATATCTCAGCCTATCACCAATTTTCATTATGTCAGAAAAAAAATGGAGGTCCACATTAAATAATAAAGAGACTCAAAGGATTCAAGGAGGAGGATATTTTGCCTGGGCCTCTTCCTCTTAACAGTACACAGCCTTGGAATTTACAAGCCAGAATGAGATGCACCCAAAGCTTCCAGAAGCGCTTGGCTTCAAAATGCCCTTTTCTGAAAAGAGCAATTTATAACTGACTGGTTGTGCTTGACATCTGGGCTATGCGTGGTTCTGCGCTTTTCTGCAAGCAGAGCCAACATGGAGATGCTTTCTCTGCTAGACAGCAGCCATTAACTTTGCAGGAATACAAATCAGCCTGGGCAGAAGCAGTATTCAGGGTTCTAAGGGCTTTGGGTCCGTGTCCAAAAAAGGAGCCTGGAAAACAGCACTTGGCATCAGGCATACGATTCTCACTTGAACCAGAATAAGCTCAGAAGGGATGCTCTTAGCAACATTATTTATTAACATGCATGCAACAAATCTACTCTCTATCTATACGGAGATCGCTGGATTTTTTTTTCCTATATACAGATCTCCGAATCAACTTCCCTCCAAGAGAAAGGTGTAAATATTTCTTTTTCTGAGTACTCATGACACATTCCATACACCAGAGATCCCTCTGCCATTTTTCTTTGTGGCTGAATGTTTACTATGTACTATTTCATTTGGGGGGGGGGGGAAGCCTCATTAAAGCCCAGTTACATCCTTAGAATAATTAAGCAACCTGTCTACTAACAGGACTGAATTTTTGCTCAAGAGGTCCTTAGTTAACAATTATCCCTAGGAACCTGTTCCTAGTTTTTGCTAGAAACTGCTCTAAATCAGCAATAGGAGATATGTGGGGCTGGTACACAAAGTTCTGGATTTAACCAAGGCAGAAGGAACACATCAATCCTGGATTATGTTTCCCCATGTAACCCTACCAGTCGTTTATGAGAGTTCATCATCCAGGGTTGCACAAAACCCCACCCTTATTGTGACAGACCTTATCCGGTAGGGCAGCCAGCTCAGTGTCAGAGGCCTTTGTATATTCTCTCCAGCCTTGCGCTAATTTCCATTCCTTGCAACATTCCTCCAATCTGGTAAGGAAATTCTTCTGTGGCTGAAGCTGCCTAAGGAACTGAAACATCCCTTGAACTTCCAGTGCAGAATCCAGGCAGCTTCAAAAAGGCCATTGAGCCATTTTTTTTAATGGCATCTGAATTAGGTTGCAGGTTATGAGGCCATCAAAAAAGTTATCTTCAACTATTGCAGGCTACAGACGATCTTCTCCAAAGAAGCTCTCTCGGTGCCACTTCTACAAATACATTTAGGTCCTCAAGACAGTGTTCTCCAAGGACTTTGTAATTATTATATTTTAATCCCTAGTTCTTACTTTATGGGCTAATATGGCTTTTAAATTTGGTGGCAGTGTGTAGCTTTTTACCAAATAACTTTATGATTTTTGGCCTTCTTTTACAAAATGTATACTATTCCATATGCTATTATTTGACAATGTGATCCTCAGATATGTTTTAATTGCTTATATATCACTGTTAAATTGTTTGTTATTCAGTAAGAAATGTAAGCCCTAAAAATCCTCATACTTCCCCAGTTGGCCACTAAAACGCTGGAGAAAGCAGAGCATAAGCTGTAAGATCTACAGCCTGACTACACCCATCTTTATCTGGAAATGATTTTTATTTGGCTTAATTTCTAGATTTCTATCAACAAGCTTTGTAATGTTTTCCCAGAAGAAAAGACACCACTTGCTTGAATTGGTCCCACTTCAGTCTTTCGGTTTTGTACTCGGCTTCCCAAATTTCCCAGTGTTTAAACTGAATAAATTCCCAATGTTTAGTTCTAGCTGGGTCTGTACCTCTGCAAACATCCAAGCGCACAAACTGCATCATCTGGATCCCACTTTTCTGGGAAAATATACCTCTGTGGCTAGATTTGGCAGCAGCACTTAAACTCTTCAGCACCTATTAAAGAGTCTCTCCAAACACACGCACACCCACTCCTATACACAGGCAAAGGCAACGCATTTGTGCAACAGCGGTCCTTCAATCAAATCCCGGCCTAGAGCACTTGCAGCCCCTTTCTCTTCCTCCGCTGTAAGCATCCCAGCCCGCTGTAGTCGCGGATAAGGTTTCTATCCAACAGCCCTGTGAGGTAGGCTGGGCTGGGTCACTTGGGTATTAAAGAAGGGGCTTCTCGGCGTGGCCCTGAAGGGTGGCGACGGGACCCTCCACGTCCTAGTCCTGGGGGCAGCCCAGCTGTCCCCCTCCGGGCTGAGTTCCCTGACCCCTTTCCGCCGCCGAGGACGACTGGCCTTCCCCGACCGACGCTCCGTCTCCTTTCCTGGGAAGGAAAAGAACGGGCGCCCCTCCCGCCCGAGAGACCACCTCCCATCAAGGTCGCGTGTTTTGCGGGGAGGAGGTGGCTGCCCTCCCCTCCCCGACTCTGCTTCTGACTCACGCCGGGAGTATCTCGGCTTTCTCGAATTGCGACCGCTCTTCCTCTTCTTCCTCCCGCCGCCATTCTCCCTTCTCATCCCTCCGCCGCCCTTCCTCTTGGTTCCCTACCTGCGCGCCGCCGCCGCCGCCGAGGGGGCCGAGCGCCGCCATCTTCCTCCTCCTCCTCCTGGGAGGGGAGCGGCCAGAGAGGGACGGGGCGTGGCCTTGAGAAGTACAGCGGCAGCGAGCGCGGCGCCAGCGCCGCCAAGCGACCAACCGAGGAAGCGCTGAAAGAATCCCCGTCGCGGCGTCGCCTCCGAAGCTCCGCGGAGGATGCTCCGGCGGCCCCCTGACCTGCTTTCCTGCTGGGAGGCGAGTCTGCCTTCCTCGGCACCTTTCATGCAGGAGGGGCGTCTGCGGTGTTGCCGCTGCTGCCTGGAAGACTTCCGAGGCTAGAAAGCGACATTTTCCCCTCTTCCTCCTCCACTTTTGCATAGGAAAGATTTTTGGGGTAATTCAGAAATAGTAATGAGGCACCCCCCCCCCCTTTCCCCATGCAACCCGGAGCCCCAGAGATAATTTGGGAGAGTTCATCACCTTTGCAAGGATGGATGACTGGACTTGAAGGAGAGAAGGAAACGAAGTCATTATGGACTCTCTTTGTCAACAATTTACTTTACTAAAAAAAAAACCTTTTGATATCGTTTTCAGACTAAACCAGTTTCCCGAGGTATCTGTTTAAACAAACATGGTCCCTGGCCCTTAATATCTTCCACTGTTAGCTCCAATTTAAATTCTGAGGGGAAAAAAAAGTCATAGCTCTTCCTTCTGCTCTACAATTCTCTCAGATTTGTTCTTTTGAGGTGATTTCTTTTTTGGCATCTTCTGGGTTTTTCTCTGTTTCCCTTTCTTTTCTTTCTTTATTTCTTTCTCGCTCATTGTCTGTTCCGGCTTCTGGAAATTTTAAATGGAAAATGAAAGGTCACCTTAGGAAACCTGTTGTCATCTCAGATATCCAACTGAGCAAATCTACTCCCTTGCAGGAATTTTCCTTGATCTGTTTCCTCCCAGCTAACTTAACATGACAACTGGAAGAACAGACTGCAGGTGCTCCGGTTCCAATGCCACGTGTGGCAGCTGCTGGCATTGAGACAGAGCAGAGAGGCTCCCCCTTTATTTTCTCATCCAGGTGAGAAGACTCTCAGCATCCCATCCAGGTGTACTGGACTTCAACTCTTACTGTGTGGCTGTGGCTATTTTGGAAATGCACCTGCAGAACAATGATAGTGGACTCCCTCTTCCAATGTCAGCCATCCAAACAAAAATACTTCTTTGAGAAAAGGATCGAGTAATAGAAGAACAATACAAACACAAAAGGAATCTACGCCTTGGCTGCATTCCAGAGAAGAGATCATCCTTACCTTCGTTTTGCCCCATGTTTCATCACCAAATTTCGTCGCATACTTTTCATCATCGGTGATCAAGAAATTATCAAAAATAGTTCCAGATCTCACCTGCAATTAAGGAACACAATAGTGTGTATTTATATACATTTGAATCACCCGATTCCTAAGAGGTCAGTAAGGGGCGTGCATAAGTGCACCAGCGTGCCTACCGTCCCTGTCCTAATGTTATCAGTACCCATCTTGTGTATATAAACAATGTTATATCTATGTATATTACCAACACGTACTTGACATAAATAAATACAGTAAATAAATAAATAAATAAATAAATAAATAAATAAATAAATAAATAAATAAATAAATAAATAAATAAATAAATAGCTCCGTGTTGCTAATTTTTTTTTCTCATGCAAACACAGGAGTTTGCTCACTTCAGCCAATGAAGACGGCACAGAAATTAACGTATGAACCAGGAAGAGGCCCAACTGACCTGCCAAAGATCTAGACCAATGACGCTGATGTTCTCATAGACAGAAAGGCTTGGGTCTGGCACATACTCAGGATTCGCAATCTGGGGATGGGGCCAAATGCCTTTGTAGTTGGGGTTTGGGATTTTCCTGGACCGCCACTGCCCCTGAAATAAACCAAATGTTCTCAGTTTATGGCTGTCCAAATGGCCACCCAATTCCTCAAAGTTCACTTCAAAACAAGGAACAAGTGGCGCCATACTCTGTAGAGAGGATTCTTGAGCAGAGGAGGTTGCCAGGTGCCCTGTGCTGCATCATCCCAGTCTTTTGGTTTTTCAGCGCTGTTGTCCACAATGTATTCATCAATATCCCAATCCTATCACAGGGATTGAAAAAAAGAAAAGAAAGGAAAGCGAATTGAGCAACTCCTGGTCAGCAGGTAAAATCCACTAGCTTTATGGGAAAACAATATGTAGTATGTTTAGTATTTAGTATAGCAAATTGTTTTAATCAACCTTGCTATATACTACAGTACGCTGTCATCCTGTCAGCCTTGTGCCATAGTCCAGAGAAGAAGCCCACTCAGAAGTATTGGCTCAAGCTTTATTGTAAGGTTGCATTAACAAAATCTGCATGTCTGAAGGTACATCTTTCGTCCCCCTCCTTTACCTTCTGAAAAACTAGGGAGAGTCCATTTTGAAGTTTTTGCCATGCAACACTCAAACACTCAAAATTCAAAATGAGGACCCAGATTGTTGGGGGCAATATAAATATACATTGCTTACTGGTGTAAACCGCTTAGAGAGTGCTTGCATACCGCTTTAGAGAGGTGGTATATAAATGTCACTAAATAAATAAATAAATAAATAAATAAATAAATAAATAAATAAATAAATAAATAAATAAATGCCCAAATTCATTTCCTCAGCTGCCATTTGTCTGACCATTGTCTAATCTGCGGCTCTTTCTCCTATCTCCCAAGATCATTCCCATATCCCATTGCACATCCCATGAAAAAAGAGAAATCTCTAATCCTTGGACCTTCATTCCAACAGGATACACAGCATTGGGGTTTTCCTGCTTCTTTGCTCACAAATTTTTGTATTCGAAGTCTGAGCAGTTTCTAAAAGAATTATACTTAATTCTTATTTAATAGGCTTTGAAGGATTGAAAAAAGTGTTCTCTTTGATGTAGGGTTACAGCATCAGGCTAGAATCCAAGAGACTTTGAGTTCTAGTCCCACCGTAAACATTAAAGCTAGCTTGCTGACTTTGGACCAGTCATTCTCTCTCAGCCCTAGGAAGAAAAAAGCAAGAGCAAACCACTTCTGAAAAATGTGGTCAAGAAAACACCAGAGACTTTTGCCAGGTAGTTACCAGAGGTGGTATTCAGCTGGTTGGAGGCCCCTGCACTAGACTCCGCAGGGGTCTCCAACCTTGGCAACTTTAAGACCTGTGGACTTCAACTCCCAGAATTCCTCAGCCAGCAAAGCTGAGGTCAGCAAAGCTGACTGAGGAATTCTGGGAGTTGAAGTCCACAGGTCTTAAAATTGCCAAGGTTGGAGACCCCTGCACTAGAGAACAGAAAAGGTAATTGTTCTCTGTAGCTCTCTGCTGCCATCTAGAGGTTGTTCTTGTCAGTATGCACTGAGACTGATGGTTGCTCACCTGAGTCTTTTTGCCTATTGCTTTGCTTTGACAGGCCATAAGTAAACACCTAGATTTCTCTGTAGGTGGCATGCTGACTCTATAGCAGAGCACAATCAGACTGATTATTTTGAAGCCTGAAGGTGTAGCTGGGTCCCCATCTCTAGTGGGTTCTACCACGTCTGCCTTGATTCTAGTCACGCCACAGTCTCCAAATACCTTAAGCAAATTTAAATCTTCAGGGCCAGATTAGTTGATCCCCAACACAAAACAGGGATTTTATGATTTACATGCAAACAAAGCTCTGAGAAATTCTGAAGAATAGCTGTCACAGGAATATAAACACATTTATAAAGCAAAACAGAAGAGCCAGGAAAATAAAGACTGATCTGCCCAATTGCAATTCCATGTTAATGAGAAAGGAATAAATTTGTTACAGTGAGATAGAAACCCTAACATAATGCTTAGTAAGAAGTAGTGCAGATTTGCCAAGAAAAAAACACCCTGCATTTTTACAAAAAAGAGTTACTACGGTAGCTAATTTTATTACAAATATTATTTACATAATTTATCTTAGAATTAGCAAAGCAAAGGTCAAAGTCCTTTTTATATTCCAGTAGGCCAACTGGCTAATTGCCCATGAAGAACACTCAGAGGTTGTAGCCAATCCAGAGTGGCCAGTGCAGATAGTCATGGATGTGTCTTGTGGCATACCTCTGCTGCATGAGCTACAGTATTTAGCTTCCAGGTGGAATCTCTCTCTCTCTCTCTCTCTCTCTCTCTCTCTCTCTCTCTCTCTCTCTCTCTCTCTCTCTCTCTCTCTCTCTCCCTCCCTCCCTCCCTCCCTCCCTCCCTCCCCCTCCCCCCCTCTCTCTCTGTGTATACACATACACATATATTTGTTTTTCATTTTTTAATATTACCCACCCATCTCAGTTATTTACTGAGTTATTTATTGGCTATTTAAATAAATTCAAGATGTGGTTATCATCCATAGTATAAAATCCATCACGGTATAGGACTTAGCTATTTGAGAAAGCTCGCTCATTTCCATTGTTTCTGCCTACCCTGTAACAATGGACAAAGAGTGGGTGTACTGTGGCTCCCATCTTTAAAGCAGCGCCATCTGATGGGAACTAGGTGACATGCTTTCTCAGCTGTAGTGCCCGTCCCTCTGCAAGAGTATCTCCCAGAGGGTTTGAACAGTCGTCAACCTGCTGTCCTTTTAATTAAACCTGAAGGCCTTCCATAGGCTCTGGAATAGGTAGGGATATTTGCCCATCTTGAATGAGATTATTTTAATGGCTGGGATATGATTGCTATACCTCACTATAGCTTCCTTGCATTATTACTTCTTGTTTTATAGATAAGATGTGTTTTGCGGAGTCATTATTGTAGACATTATAAAGTCTACAAAATTTAATTCTAAATAAATCAATAAGCATACTTAAGAACTTAAACATAAGTAAAATGAACATAACGGTCTTTCACATCTTTCTAAATTACAACAGGAAGGAGGCCAGGCTACAACTCTGGAAGAAGTACATTGCATAATATGAAGGCAATAACCACTGAGAAGGCGGGTGATCTAATCTTATCATCCAAGCCCCTCCACATCATTGCTAGTGCAGAAATACCATTTCATCTTTCATGCATCTTCCCTGCAGATAGGATGAAGTTGCCCACCAATGCTGGCACAAAGAAATGGGAAGGCGCATATCAGCAGCTGCCCATTCTTCTTTTGCATGCCCTTCCACAAAGGACAACACTTATAAGACCTGCTACATGCTTTTCCTACCAGACAAGGTACACGCTGGCTTTTCCCATTCACCACTCGTGCACCTTTTTCTATAAAGGAGGAAACCAGAATGGTGGTTTTCCAGGTCCTAAACAAATAAAAGGATGTTAGTGGGTGAGTCTTTCAAGGAGTGGGTGGCCTTTTCTTCCCTAACTCCTCAATCTGCATATTACTTCACCTACCAAGCAAGTGAAGGTTTGGAGCGGATTCCTAGAGCAGACCTTTCATCTATATAATCTATTATTAATATAATATACAATACAATACAATATCAATATCAATGTAGAAAAAAACCTGGTGGATGGGATTTTATCAAATTTGCAGTTGACACAGAGTTTGGAAAACAAAAGGGGGCAGGGGGGGACACACCTGATCTTGACAGAATGAACACTAACAGAAGTCAACAATAATTTGGAGAGACAACTTCAAATGACAGCAATGGTACATACATAGCAAAAAGATCTCAGGATTGTAGATCATCAATCATATCAAAAAGATCTAAGGATTGTTCAGTCCTTCACAATCTGAACAAAAGAGTGTGATGTATAGTTTCTATCTCATGAGAAGTAGTAACTTATTTATTTATTATTATTTATTTATTATTTGGTTCTTCTATGCCGCCCTACTCCCGAGGGAATTGACTCTCTGTAGCACTAATCTAAGGTCATTTGGCACACTGGGTCCAGTTGTGGATGCTGTACTTTAAAAATGGAATTGACTTGGCGAAGAACAACAAAAATTTGTCACCATCTCCCAGGTGGGAACACTGAAAGTACTTTCAGCCTGAGAAGACCTAATGGCATTTTTTAAACCTTCAAAAGGCTATCCCTAAGATGAAAAATGCTTATGCTCTGCTCTCACAAAGCCCTACATGACAAGGGAATGGTGTTTGATCAAATGTCAGGACAACTATTTTAATCATAAGATCCATACACTCTCCTTGTGGCTAGCCATTTGTTGGGGATGCCCTTGCTCTGGATTTTTCCCATTGGACAGATGATTCTCCACTTCTGTCCTAGAGCATCACCTCTGGCTTCGTGTCTTCTGGATCATCAATGTCAGCTTCATCATCCCAATTCTCTGGTTTCTTCACTGCTGGATCGTTTATTCTCCTTGGTGGCAAGAAGTCCCAGTCATCCTCTAAAATGCCTGATATCACCATTTTATTATCAATTTTCACTTGATAGGTGTGATCCGATTTTAAAACCAGTGTATATAGGTGTGTGAATCCATCCACCTAAATAAAATGTGGGAAAAGATAAATACTGGTTTCTTTCAACACCTTCAGTAAAACTAATTTTAGACAGATGGCCATAATAGTGGGCATAAGTCTAGTAAATGTGTAAAATATTCATACAACAGTGTTTGCTCTTTGTAAATGTGCATAGGACATTAAGTTTACCATATAGAAGTTTTAACCAAATAGCACCTGCATTGTTTGCTGTACAAAATATCACTTATGTGTGGTTTTGTCTACTAGTGCATATTGTGGTAAAAAAGTATTTTTGAGTCATGCATGACTCCTTAAAATTATATGGGCATATGAACATAGTTTTCTTGGCAACAAATTATATTCTTCTATGACTTTTTTTTCCAATTTTCCAGTTTAGCTTACAAACTTGGTATTCTCTTATTATAGTTAACTGACATCTTTTATCTTACTTTAATGGCTCAAGATCAGAATATTATGGATCACTTTTAATTATCATGATTTTTTATACTTACTTTGCAGCGAATTTGTTTCTTAACGGGATAAACTTTGTTTTTGTAGTTTAAAATGATGTGGACTTTCTTTGTATCAGAACCACATATATCAGGCCCTGAAACAGATAATAAAGTTTGCTTTTGTGTGTTATTTAAAGTACAGAAAATATCTCAGATTATTTCAGATTGATAAAATCTTTGACTTTCTAAATAATGAAACTTTCTACCTATCTCCAGTAATAACTGCAGATAAAAATGTAAGAATCACAACTATCACTTTATTCTGTGAATAAAGCCCCTAATACAGAAACTAAAAGGGAGCTCTGGAAGTATTTTAGCCAAATTTATCTTAGATGAATTTTAATGAGTAATTATAGCTTTATACCTCTGTCTAGGATTCCTCTTTATTAACTTTGGGTCTCAGTGCAAAAAGTTAGTGCCAATTTAAAAGAGCCGAGGTGGCGCAGCGGTTAGAGTGGGGTACTCAGCTGACTGTGATCCGCAGGTCAGCGGTTCAAATCTCACCGGCTCAAGGTTGACTCAGCCTTCCATCCTTCCGAGGTTGGAAAAATGAGGACCCAGATTGTTGGGGGCAATATAAATATATATTGCTTACTGGTGTAAACCGCTTAGAGAGTGCTTGCTCTGTGAGGCGGTATATAAATGTCACTAATAAATAAATAAATAAATAAATTTTGTTACATGATTTTAGGCAAGTTTATCACAAGCAACTCACCAAACATGATGTAGTAAAGAGACTCCCCACTCATATTCTTTTGGTTCAGATTGGAGGGAAATAATTTCACATAACCACCACCACAGTCAATTTTCTGTTCATGCTTTACTGTATACTGAATTACCAATGATTTCCCCTTATTGCTGAATGGTTTAAATCGTGATGAGATGGCATAAAACTTCACATTTTCACTTGTCTGCAGACCTAGAGTATATGAGAAATCATTTCACACAGACACCAAAATTGTACATAGAATTGCCAAAGTGCTTTGATTATCATAATAATTAGAAAACAATAAAAGCACAACAGCGATCCCAAGCGTGGGGAAGGGAAAGAGAGCACAAATATCACATTTCAGACACTCATATTGGAAATGGAGAATAAATCTTTTTAAACCTTCACGTTCTATGTTATGATAATATAGTATCTTTATCTAGATAACAATACAAACTCTGAGCAGGATGAGGCAATAAATAAATGAAGAGAGGGAGGGAGGGAAGATGGGTATTCAAGCAGAATAACAGAATAAGTGATTAGATTAACAGAGTTGGAAGGGACTTTGTACTGTAGTTCATCTAGTCTAACCCCTGGCCCAAGCAGGAGATCCTACATAATTTCTGACAAATGGCAGTCCAATCTCTTCTTAAAAGCTTCCAGTGATGAAGCTCCTACAACTTCCAAAGGCAACTTCTGTTCCATGGGTTGGTTGTTCTGTCAGAAAATTTCTCCTTATTTCTAGGTTGAATCTCTCCTTGATCAGTTTCCATCCAATATTCCTTGTCTGGCCTTCAGGTGCTTGACCCCCTCCTCTCTGTGGCAGCCCCTCAAATATTGGAACACTGCTATCATGTCTCCCCTGGTCCTTCTCTTCACTAGACTAGCCATGCCCAGTTCCTGTAACCGTTCTTCATATGTTTTAGTCTCCAGTCCCCTAATCATCTTGGTTGCTCTTCTCTGTACTTTTTCTAGAGCAGAGGTCTTCAAACTTGGCTATGCCGGCTGAAGAATTCTGGGAGTTGAAATCCACAAGTCTTAAAGTTGCCAAGTTTGAAGACCCCTGTTCTAGAGTCTCAATATCTTTTTTATAGTGTGGTGACCAAAATTGGATGCAGTATTCTAGGTGTGGTCTTACTAAGGCTTTATAGAGTGGTATTAGTACCTCACTTGATGTTGATTGTATCCCTCTGTTAATGCAATTTAGGATTGCAGTGGCTTTTTTGGCTGCCGCTGCACACTCTTGGCTCATATTTAGCTGGTTGTCCACTAAGACTCCAAGATCCCTCTCACAGTCACTGCTATTAAGCCTGGTTTCACCCAGTCTATGTGTGTAATTTTGCCTAAGTATAAGACTTTACTTTTCTCTACATTGAATTTCATTTTGTTAGATAAGTTGGAAGGGACCTTACAGTCTTCTAATCCGACCCCATGCTCAAGCAGGAAACCCTATAACATTTCAGACAATGATTGTCCATGTCCAATCTCTTAAAAAACTTCCAGTATTGGAGTACCCACAACTTCTGGAGGCAAGTCGTTCCAGCTAGCCCCATTTGTGTACATAGGACATGCCCAAGACTATAAACCTGAAATTAGCAGAAATGACCTCTGACGTAGAACCAAGGACAGGTGGGGAGAAGACAAAAGCATACTCTAATAACTGGCTCTTAGTTCTTATAATCTCAGTGTGAACTTTAAAAAAAAATCTTCTAAGGAACAGAAATCATATCCAAACGATGAGCATCCATAGAAATAATTATGAATTTCATATTAACTCCAAACCTTTGTCTGCTTCACGATCGCCATAAAAATTTCCAGCTGACAACCTAAATTTTCCATAGTTGGATTTATGCTGAGAAACCACCCATCTCTCCTTCCATTTTGCTGTTAACAAAAATGAAAATATGTCACCAAGTGGAACTGTTGGTAATAGCAAGGCAGGAACCAGAAACAAAAACCAGGAAACAGACAAAACGTACAGTAAACACAATACATAAAGGGCAGAGGGCTAATGATAGGTATAAAAAGTTGGAGTGGACAGATAACACATACATATTATATGATCAAAAGTATTACATACATGTACATATGCCACCTATCCGTGTACATGCAGTCATTGCAAATTTGGACAAAAATCAGATTAAAATGACAAGCACTCAACAAGTAAAAAACATAAGACATGGAAATGGAATTCAAGAAGAATGCTGTCAATTCAGACTTTAGATGCTTAATTGTCCTAAAATCAGCGACTCTTTTGATGAAAAGAAATGGGCAGTTAAATACAGGCTACAACCACAAAAGATTGTTGGTCATCCACAAGACCACTGTTTTTGCAGCAAAGTCTTAACATGACTTTCCTGCTGGAAGTGGTTACAACTGCTACAGAGTAGTTGGAAATCACCTATTTTAGTAGAGAGAGAAGAAAAAAAAAGGAAGTCATAGCTGACTGCAGCTATCATATTACATTATTTTAGAAACATTGTAACAATATGTATGATACTTATTTAATTCTAGAGAGTTGCTCTATCATATTATACAATATATAATATACACAAGAGAACATAGAAGGGTTGAACAATGGAGTCCTTAGTGATCTCTGAGATGGTTGTTTGCTTGCAGACATTTCATCACCCAACTAAGTAATATCATCAGTAAGAGTGAGTGTGGAGTTTGCTCCCTGTTTGTATGTAATAGCTTGCCTGATCAGTTTTGGTAGAGGGTGTTGCTTTCTCCTTAATAGTTCCTAGTTTAGGGTATTATTTTCTGCTTATTGCCTAGGGTTAATCCTTATTTATCTGGGTGTTTGCTGCTGAGAGGATATGTTTTGGTCTTTTTGTTTCCTTCATAGTATTTTTTAATTGTCTCTTGAATTGTGTGTAAATATGGTTTATTTCTATGTGTCCACTGAAGGCTGTGCCCAACTTTCATGAATTCCTCAGCGTTTTTGCATTTAGCTTTGTCTAAGTGATTCAGTTTCCTAATTGAGTCAATTAAAAAGCTAAAAGGAAAAAAAAAGAGTAGAATACATCCTCTCCAGCAGCCAACACCCAGATAAACTGGGATTAACTCCAGGCAAACAATTAAGCAGAAAACCACATCCCCATCAAAACTGACAGGGAAAGCTACTGTATGTAAACAAGGAGCAAACCCCATGCTCACTGCACTGATGTTACCTAGGTGGGTAATGAAATGTCTGCAAGCAAAGAGCAGTAAGGACTCCACTGCTGTATCATCCTAAAGATCTAAGTGACAAAAAGTATTTACACAGTTATTTATTTTTCTTTTGTTTGGGGGATTTAGCTATATTTTAATTGGTTGACTGTTTAGCCAATCAGCAAATCCTTTAATAATGAAAGAAAATCCCTGCAAAATATGCATGAAAGCTTTTTAAATGAATAAAAACTTAGATTGTATTATCTCTGGATGGAGCTGCTGCGTATTTGTGTTATTACATTTATGGGTGGCCAAAGATATTGGTTAACAACCTCTACTTTTTTAAAGATATTGGCCGACAACTTCCACTTCTCCTCAAGGTAACCTAATTTGCTGTGAGATAACTTGAAACTGACACAAGTAATTGTCATCCATCATTATTTATTCCATAGCCAATAAAGTAGCCATGCTTTTGATTATGATTTAACAAATTATTGAAACAATAGAACAAATGAAAATGGCATGAACATAATTATTAGTATTCCTAATATTTTGTAGCACACCCTTTTGAGCCAATAACTGCAATCAAAATTTTCTGTAGCTCTGAATAATTTATCACATTCTTCTTGAGCGATCTTGTTCTCTAATTGTCTTAGATCTGATGGGTTTCTCCTCCCAACTGTGAGTTTCAGCTCTTTCCATAATATTCGATTGGATTCAGATCAGGATTCATAGCAGGCTACTTCAGAACAGTCCAATGCTTGCTTTTCCATCATTCTTGGGTCCTCTTAGATGTACCATATGTTGTGGGTCATTATCCTGCTGAATGAGCATGACCTATGGCTGAGAGAGTTTTCTTATTTCAATGTGCCCTGAACAGATTCAAGCCCTGGTAACATTATAGAGTTATAGTGATTGATTGATTGATTGATTGATTGATTGATTGGATGGAGTCCCTTCCATGTCTTAATAAGGATGGTGGTATTTCTTTAAAAAAACATTTTTTCTGTAAATATAGAGGTGTTGTGACATACCCAAAAGCTCTAATTTGCTTCATCTGTTCAAAGAAGGTTCTTCTAGAGGGGATGTGGCTTGTCAACATACAATTTAGTAAACTCCAGTTTGGCTTTTTCATGTCTCTTTCTTTCAGAAGTGGGGTATTTCTAGGTCTTCTGCGATGAGCCACTTTCAGTTAGATGGTGACAGAAATAATCCAGGGTCTGTTTTGAAGATCCTCCATTCATTGACCTTTCTGTTCAATCTTGTCAACTTTCCTCTTTCAGCCATGATCCAGGAAGTTGGCTAAGGTCCAAGGGACTTCAAATTTAAATTTCTTGATAATATTAGCAAGAACGGTTACAGGATCACGAGGCTCTTTGGAGAGGGTTTTACAGCTTTTACCATGCTTAGCTATTACTGTACCTTCTTCCTTTCCTCTTGACAATTCTTAGCTTTTCTAGCCTTTATTCACTAAGCTGTACACAATGACACAAAATATCGGAGTACTTGTCTCTGTTCAAACAGGCTGAAGGATGAGATGAAAGCAGCTATGATACTAATGAAAGTAAAGTTTCCTTGAGATCACTTAAGTCCAGAATCTTTTATTTTTTAATGGTACCAGTAATTATGTTCACATCATTTTCATGCAATTATTTACAAGAATATGTTTAGTGATCCATCAAAAGCAAAGTGTTCTATTATGGCCATAAAATAAAGAATGCCATTTACTTGTGTCAGTTTCAACTTATTTTACCATAAATTGGGATTCTTTGAGAAAAATCGGAGGGGTATCAATACTTTTGGCCGTGTCTCTATAACCTGCCTTTTAGGTAACTTTAAGCTTTCTCCTTTCACAAACTACCGGTATGTGTCAGATTGGGAAGTAATATTTGATCCCATATCACAGAGGGAACACCATCCCCTCTTTGTCCACTATCTTAATCCTTCCACCTTTTGCACAATATCACATTCATCACATTTAGGCTAGGGTTAATGGTTCTTCAGCCTTTGCAGCCCAGATCCAATGGCTTCATTTACAGCAGCATGGTGTTTAAAAACTATGTTTGCCGAATGGAGAATTTAATGTAAATACTATTTCATCACTGTTTGAATGTCTTCCCTTTTCATACCAAGCTTTAACATGTAAAAGGCTATCGCTGAGTTCCTATGGCATACATAGACAGGTCAGCAAAGAGCTAGTACAGGTAATCCTCAATTTACAACAGTTCATTTAGTGACCGTTCAGTTACAATGGCACTGAAAATAGTGACTTATGACCATTTTTCACACTACGGTCATGTGATTTATATTTGGCTACTTGACAACTGGTTCATATTTATGACGGTTGCAGTGTTCCAGGGTCATGTGATCCCCTTTTGCAACCTTCTGACAAGCAAAGTCAATGGGGAAGCCAGATTCACTTATCAACCATGTTACTAACTTAACAATTGCTGCAATTCCCTCAGCAAATGTGACAAGAAAAGTCGTAAAATGGGGCAAAAGTCACTTTGACAAATGTCTCATTTAGCAACATAAATGTTGGGCTCAATTGTGGTCATAAGTCGAGGACTACCTATATATATATTCGCACATGTTCAGTGTGGCTATTAACTTTGGTTGGGTTCTTATGACTCAGCACGTTGGCCGAACTCAACTCCTTAGCTCATTTGTGGCCCAAATGGGCAACCCTTAAAATGGCTTTGAGGAATCATTTCGCCCGAGTCACTTGCCGACCTGACCCCGCCCCTTGCCCCGCCCTTGCTGCCGCCGCCACCTCCGTCCAGAAACTGCTCCCGGAAATAGACTGTGCCATGGATTGGCAGAGGCAGAGCTAAAGCCAAAATCAAGGTGAGCGATCCCATCGAAAGAGAGCAGAAAACAATTATTGATGAGGCAACGGCTGCCGGAGGCCAACTTCCGGTTCCACGCGCATTCAGAAACGTTCCCTCGCTCCTAATTGCTTATTTTCCTGCCTTTTCTGTCGAGGGGATGCTCATTGGGTGTCGTTAGGCCTCCTTTCTCTGATTGGTCTTTTGCCTTCGAGCGCCGCCCCTCGCTAACTACTAGCACATTGATTCTTACGCGACGCTGATTCGCTATCGGCTTTCAACCTCCCGGCCAATGAGGCTCTGGACGAGTCAGGATCGAACATATTGGTATGTGCAGTTGCTAAACAACACAGCGCTGGGCCGGGGAGAAGCACGCGATCCTGCGGGGCTATGCGGAGGGGTGGCCGGCAGGAGTTTACTCGGGCCGAGGCCCTCCTGGCGGGGAAGCGGGTCGTCGCGAAAGGGAAGCAGGTGATGGTGACGAGGCTGTTTTATCTTAACGTCCAATAAATAAGCACACACTGTATTTCGGTTCTAAGTCTAAAATCTTAAACTTGATTTGTAGGAGGAAGAAGGGATTGGCAAGAGCAAGCCGACCACCCGGGCCTCCAGTAGCAGCACTCGCTGTCTTTCCGTGATTCCCACGGACAGTGACCTGAGTAACCTCTCCAGTTCGAAGAGTCCTTGCGTGGGAAGGGAAGAAACGGGAAATGTGGGTCCTGCTGACACCACCCGACTGGCACAGCCTGGCAGCCGGTTCCTCAAGCAGAAGCCACAGAATGTGGAGGTGGACATCCAGCAAGCGGGGCTCGGTCCTGTCACGAGGGTGGGACTTGGTGCTGACTCCAAGGGGAGATCTAGTGTCATCCTCAGAAAGTTGGCTCAAATAGAGAACAAGATCCAGAGCCGGAAGACTAAACAAAGCATGGAGCGGATACCTGTGATGGACGTTGAACTCTCATTGAGTGAATCTAGTAAGGATTTTGAATTGAGGACAGATGGTCTGAAATTCCTGAAGACGACAGCTAGGCTGAAGGAGAGTGTCAAGGCTCAAACGAAAAATGTGACTCTTGCAGACATAACCGGGGATAGCGAGGAAGATGCAGATAGATACAGACAAGAAGTTCCCCAGAAATCCAAAGGACAGGAAGATAAATTCAAATTCCAACCTAACAGAAAGGTAACTTGAGCTCTTTTTATCTTGATTTGGACTGACAGCTGTTGGTGAAGAGGAACTTGACCCAACTTGCATCTCCATGTTTATTTTTCTCAAAGTTGGAACTTGTTGGTAAGTACAGGTAGTCCTCCCCTTGAGCCCAAAATTTCTGTTGCTAAATGAGAAATTTATTAAGTGAGTTTTGCCGCATTTTACGACTTTTCTTGCCACATTTGTTAAGTGAATCATTGTAGTAGTTAAATTAATAACATGGTTGTTAAGTGAAACTGGTTTCCCCATTGACTTTGCTTGTCAGAGGTTGCAAAAGGGGATCACATGACCCCAGGACATTGCAACTGTCATAAATGTGAGTTACTTTTCAAGCATCCAAATGTAAATCACATGACCATGGGAATGCTGCAACGATCATAAGTGTGAAAGATGGTCATAAGTCACTTTTTCCAGTGCTGTTGTAATTTCAAATGGTCATTAAGTGAACTGTTATAAATTGAGAACTACCTGTATGTGGTTTGTACTTATGAAACCTATGGTCTGACTCATCCATTTCATGGCTGAGGAAACTTTCTCTAGACCTGTGAATTAAACATTTAGAACACTATGTAATTTTTTTCTACTGATCATGGAATCCACATCTTAGATTTCTCTATTTAAAAAGTTTGAACATAATGTTTGGAAAGCTGATGATCCAAAGGCATGGAGCCATTTATTTTTAAAAATCAAATGTTACCAGTAAGCATTAGCTGCTTCAGATAGGAGCTTTTGTCCCAGTTGTCTTCAGATACAATCCTAAGCACACTCATAAATATCTATAATGTTCACAGATCCTTTTATGTTTTTTTCCATCTGAAAATACTTCTATTGCAAATGAATTATTTTGAATACATTTATTTTGAAAACATGGAAAATGTTTAGTTCTTTCAATATTACAGAAAGCCAAAATTAGTAAAATATCCTAATCATCTTTCCTTCCCTCCCTGCTTGTTTCCCTTCATTTGCATTAATTCATCCTGGTCCAGTTGCTACCAGAGACATCTTCCAGTTCAAGATCTTTGCCTGAAGAAAGTCAAGAGAACAGACCTCTATATCATTCTCCCTATTCACCAAACAGGGATACAAGAGCAAGCCATGTAGCTTCTTGTTCCTCCTCTCCATCTATGAAATACAGTCCAGCAGATACAATATCCCATAATAGGAGCTCCAACTACCAGAAGAAATCTCTTTCTGAACGGAGTATCATCCGATCCTTGGATGAGTTGTTCTCAGAGGTGACTGATGTACACAATGATATTTCCAGCAACAGTGGTGAGTTAAACAGATCACTTTGTGATGGCATGCTCTTTGGAAAGAGTAAAAACTTATTGTGGTCCCGAAGTTTCTGAATTGTAATTTACTATATTTGGGTTCAGCAAACTTTGGAAGACTACCAAGTTCCTATCTGTGTTTACTATACAAAAAGTAAACAGATCAGTAAGCCCATCAGTTGCCCAGAGTCTCTGGAGAAATAGCACAATTGACCTTTAGGATTGTTTCTTTTAGGAAAAGGGGCATCTCAAAGTAAAAGATAATCAATAGTTTTTTAAAAGAGTGGAAAATGGTTTGATATTTTTCTCCAAAGGTTGTCCTTGGAGAAACAGGTACTGGTAGTCCTTGGTTTACATCCATTTGTTCAGCAATTGTTCAATTATGGCAGTTCTGAAAAAAATGGACATATGACCACAGCACCTCTGTGGTTGCGTGATAACAATCCAGGCATTTGTGTGCCTGCTATGCGATTACAAAGACAATCCAGGGAGCCATGGTCATGTAATCACCAATTGAAGACTTGCTTGCTTCCCACAAGCAAAGTCCATGGGTTTAGTCCCCCTGAATTTTCTACACACGCACCGTGCCATATCCTCCACGGAGAAGCACGGTGCTATACTTTCCACCTCATGGCCTTCCTGTGCTTACATGGCACTATAGCACCCCTTCCCTGGTTTCGCTTAACTTGTGTGTAGCCTACACCTGAGCTCCCTCACCCCCTGCAGCACTCCCATGCTCCTTACTTGGATTCCTGCTAATTCCCGCTTACAACTCATGCTCCTTGGGGTTACAGTGGCAACCGGGACTGCTTGGATTGTCACTAAACGATGTGATCATATAACATCATGCTTTACAACCCTATCACTTATGGACAGCAATCCTGGTCCCATCATAACCTGAGAACTAGCTGTACTACAGAATTATGAAAATGACATGAATTTTATGCAATATATTTTCTGGCACTAGTAACATTTCCAGAACTGTATTCAGATCTCGGAACACTACGGTAAATTATTAGCATTGCAGTTAAATCCTATGCGTACTTTGGCCTTGGTCTTCCCTCCTATTGTTGAGCTGTGACTAATAAAGCCTGACTATAGATTCTTCAGCAGAAAAAAGGCAAATGTTGAAATGCTTTTTGTGGAAATCGTGACAAATTTGGCCAGATATCAGCAAATAAATAAGTTGGCCTTCTCATAAGATAGGACATGAATTCTATCACTAGATTACCCTAAGTGGTATTTCTTGTTGCTGTAGATTTCAGAGTGAATATTTTGAGCCTGGATGAACTGGAACCCTGCCGGAATGCAGAATTAAAAGAAGAGGTAAACAACTCTTGTGTTTTTAATCTATGCATCGGTATTGATCTGTGTCATCCTAGACATCCTTTATTAAGGAAGCAAAGATTCTGGACTGTTGGGTCATAATTGTTTTCTGCTAATGCGATCAGAAAAAAAAGCAGTCTTGTTATTCTGACTAGCGTGTAAGGATGGAGGAACCTGTAACATCTGTTCATTTATTCCAAGATAAATATTGCAAGGAAGTGTGTTCTTTTTTGCTTGCTTAGCTTCCATTTTGTGCTGCAGTCTTGATTCGTGTTGATAGAAAAACATCTTTCTCAGGTGATACAAGCAGTTGAGAAGTCAAACAAGAACTTGGGAGGAACAGTTCTGTCGCCTGCTAATCCTCAAAGCCTCTTTAAAACCTCAGCTGTGTCCTTGGAGGAAGAGGAAAACCTGGAAGAAACTGAGATATCTGAGCAGCTAAGCAGCAGTTCTGCTGGATATTCCCCCTGCAAGGAGGAAAGCCTCAACAATACCGAGTATTCTGAAGATTTTGAGCCCTCATCATTTTCTCCCACATCTAAGGAAACAGGAGAATCGACTTGTGAGAATCGACTTGTGGGTGCCTCAGTTCATTCCATCCAATCTAATTTACCTTCTCCCTGCTGCCCTTCTGTGGCACCTGAGGGCAACAAAGCCATAAAGAAGATAGAGGTGAAAGAAGTAGCTGTTCAGACTGGTTCCTTCTCACTTGCTTATCATAGGTTGCAATGTAAGTCAGTCAACATGCGGTGGATTAATATACAGATTTGTTTTTAGAAATGGTGCAGTTGCCTCAGCCCCTCTGCCATAAAGTGTCTTCTTTTCCCTGCCCCATAGATGATGTTCCTGCTGTTGTTGGCCATGCAATACAGCAAAGCTCTGCTGAAGCTCCGTGCATTAGCAGCCATAAATTGAACATGGAAGTCATAGAAGGTAATAACTCTCGGACGCCTAATGAGCACCATCCCTTATTTTAGTTAACTTTACAGAGAGGCACCTCATTATGGAACTGTTACCGTTCCTCATGATTGGCCATTGTCATTTAACTAATTTGTAACGTAAATGAACTTCATTTTAAAACCCCTCATCTGTCAGCCTAGTGCAGTGATGGCGAACCTATGGCACGGGTGCCACAGGTGGCACGCGGAGCCATATCTGCCGGCACGCAAGCTGTTGCCCTAGCTCAGCTCCAGCGTGCATGTGCGTGCCTACCAGCTGATTTTTGGCTCACGCAGAGACTCTGGGAGGGCGATTTCGGCCTCCGGAGGGTCTCTGGGGTGGCGGGGGGAGTGTTTTCGCCCTCCCCAAACTCCAAGAAAGCCTCTGGAGCCTGGGGAGGGCAAAAAACGGGCCTACTGGGCCCACTGGAAGTCGGGAAACGGGGAGTGGGAGATGTCGCGCACGCATGCGCAGGGGGGTGGGGTGAGTGGGGGGCTTTGAATTATGGGTGTGGGCACGCATGTGCGTGCGATAGCGCGCACACACACTATTTTGGCACCCGAAGAAAAAAAGGTTCGCCATCACTGGCCTAGTGCATTTTGCAACCCTGATTATACCTGAAATCCTCTTTAAGTGAAGGTAGCAGGAATTGAGCCAAAGCTTGCAAAGTCTGAACTGCATTGAGACCCATTTCCTCCTTAAGGGGTGATCCCATCCGTAGAAATTGTCAGAAGCAAAAACATCTTAGATTTGAAGTATATCTGCGATCAAACTGCTTTTCACGAGAGACCTAGTTATAGCCAGTCAGAGCAATTAAACTATGCTTATATCTTTTTGCCTTCTGCAGCTCTGTCGGTGTACAATCCATCTATCTCTGCTTTGAATAACATGTTAAAGCAAAACTTGCTGCTTATCCAGCAGTCCATAGAGATCAATCGACATCTTCATGCCTCCTTTGTGGCATCGCTGGAAGAGGAGGAATACCACTATCACACCTTGGAAGAAGCCAAAATGGTAATTTTTGTCATCCCTAGATTATGTGCACTTAAAAAGCACCCTCTTTGCAGCTTTTCAAAGCTACATTTATTGTTTTATTCTTGCATTCTGAATCTGTGACATTAAAGATACAGAAATGGAGTCTTACATAAAAATGTAAATAATGCTGCAGATACTTAAGTCTTCCATTATCATTCATTCTTGAGTTCTAAAGGGCTGATCTAGAAAGGTTTGTGTATCCCACATCTAGTACTTAGGACATGTATGGGAAATGTTTTATATACTAAAGGAATGCCTCTCTTAATAGTGTCTATCATTTAGGTGAATTAACTTAGTTGCTGCATCAGTCATAAAACAATACCTCTATTTTGGCTTTTGACAATCGCTGACAGGCCAAGCTTCAGTAACAATAGCTGGAATTTTTAAATGGTAAATTTCAGCTCATAAACAACAAATTTTAAACAACAGAAAAGCTTTTTAAATCCGTACTCTCAACAAAAGTTATTTCCAATGTCTGTTTTGGTTTGGTTAAAAATAAAACCAAATTTTTGTGTACATAACAAAACAAAAATAAAGGGAAAAGGTATGAGTTCCAAACAATTTAATATTAATTAAAAATGTTCATTTTTTACATTGCATTTGTAGTCTCCATATTCCAATGTTTATTAATATGTAGCAGCTAAGTCTGCTACTTCAATCAAATCTAGTTTAAAGTTTGTTTTTATTTTATACAAACCATCTGTATTATTTTTAAAAAAAATATAGGGAGAGAGTATGTTCATGCACAATGCTACTTAAATGAGTGAGTTATTCGTAGGAAGCCCAAGCTAGTGTTGAGGATCAGGGTAAAAATTCTGGTTCTAGTAATGGACTAGATGAAGTCTGACATTTTCTTAATGGGTGGTTTGTTTAGGTCAATGTTTCTCAACCCCAGCAACTGTTAAGGTGTGTGGACTTCAACTCTCAGAATTCCTGAGCCAACATGAAGTCCACACATCTTAACAGTCACTGAGGCTGAAAAACAACTGATCTAAACATTGGTTTAGTTGTTCTGAAAGAAGTTTTGAAAAAGTGCTCCTCTCAAGGCATATTTTTAGATTAGGGATTGGCAACCCATGGTGGCAATATGGGAGCTCCCCATGATCCTATTTGCCATCTCCAGAAAGGATGAGGTTAATCAGTTTTGCCCTACGCCAGTTGAGCCAAATAAATGAAACCAAACCATGCAAGTCATGACCTGTATGCACACTCCCAATTTAAAAAAAAGTTGTGTTTTAAAGCTTTTTCTTAGGAGGGACAGGTGTCCTCTATAGCAGTGTTTCCCAACCTTGGCAACTTGAAGATGTCTGGACTTCAACGCTCAGAATTCCCCAGCCAGCGAATGCTGGCTGGGGAATTCTGGGAGTTGAAGTCCAGACATCTTCAAGTTGCCAAGGTTGGGAAACACTGCTCTATAGCACATAGTACTTGTAACAGTTTAAGCTACTGTGACAATTACAGGACTGCTGGAATATAGAATTTGGTGTCAGGCTGTACTTTGGTAATCCCTCGCCTTGATTACTGAAATACATTATGCATGTGTCTGCCTCTGAGGTAGTTTGGAAATTTCTTAGCACAACAGAGAGTAATTGAAACTAAGATGTTGCCATTTCATATTGAATTAATTTTACATGATCTTCCTTGGGTCAAAAATTAATTTCTGTTTCCAATTCAAAGTGCTGTTGGCCTGTAGGAACAATAGGAATGTCCCCAAATTTCTTAGCCAAACTTTTCTTCTAAGGATGAGTTGGGATAAATGACTGACCAGCAGCTTTGGAATGTACTATCCAGCAAGGCACTTTTGACACACATCTTTCCAGTGCAAAGACATTGTATTACACTTGAATATTTTTAAAAAAATACTGATAATAATTTACATTGGAACAAGAATGCTACTGATAGGCTCCCATTATGTTGTTATAGTTTTAGATCCTGCGTAGCTTCATTAATTTTATATTTGTGGTTTCAAAGTGCTGCAATCTTAGTTTTGAAGATTGGCAGAATTTTTATTTTTTAAAAAAAAATACATTGATCTACGGTAGTTTCATCCTTTGATACTAAAGTTGATTCTAGGATTGATACGGCTGCAGCATCAATACATCTTCCCCTACAGAAAATCATAATTCCAAGTGCCCTGATTCAGAGTAAAGAAAGCTGTGGGCATGGAGTGGTTTGGTACATTATCTTGTTTTTATCTGGCTTTGTTTCTTGCAGTATATTCAACAGCACAAGCCCCTGCCTTTGACCATGGAACAAGCCTTGCAAGAGCTGAAAGAATATGAACAAATGGCTTCTTAGGCTCATTAGTCCTTTTCAGACCCAACAGACAGCACCACAGTTTTAGAAAGAGGCTAAAGAAGTTGTTTCTTCAGTCAAGCACAAAGTCTTGGGAATCACAACTTGAAATATGCATTCAATTGGATTTTTGAAGAGAAACCGCAACAGAGATAAGGGAATGACTCTTCTTTACCGCATTTTGATGTAATTATGCAGTGTACAATTCAGTGCTGCGAATTAAAGTCAATCTCTAAACTTTCCTCTACATCAAACGAGTAGTATCAAATGAGACTGAGAAAATATTCTGTTGCTGCATCGCCTATTAATAAATCTCATCCTTATATAGAAAAAAAAGTTTTTATTGGAAGGCAACAGTAAATACAAGATGGTAGCTGACTCATGACAGAAGGGAGTTGAAAGATGAATAAATTTCACAGCTACAGTAAGTCAGTCTAAAACAGTTGCTACCTTATGTCAAAATGGATGGCTGTGAAAGAACAATTCTATCAGACAGGGAGGAAATTGGTTCTTTCAGTTCGCTCAGGGCAAGCTTTAGATGGGCACCCACAGTTACAAAAGATGTTTTCAGACAGGGCTTCTAGGAATGCTTCATATTTTGAAACAAGGAAATGCGATGGTGCTACAGATGAGTCAGTCTACAGCACTCTTAATAATTCTTAAAAGGATATATACAAAAATATAAAAGGCCTGAATATTTTTTTTCTTGTTACAAATCCTTAAACATCTAGAAGTAACTATTGAGTGGTTAAGCCCTCTGTTCTGGATGGAGCTGTGATGGCTGCAGAGGGGTATCTTGGGGATTTAGAATGTACAGTAGATTCTTGATTCATTTGCCCAGTACTTGGTAGCTATCTGGCTTCCTCCACTTGAAACACCATTAGCCTTTAGGAGAAAAATATAATTGTCAGAAATTTTTAAATTGTGAATCGGGAAGCTTGAAAACGCTTCTGAAATGATCAACCCCTTATGGGCTTAAAAAAAAGTAGTCTCACACTTGAAATGAAGTTTTGGTTTCAAAACATTTTGCATATCTGCACGCGCTAGAAATTTATATAGCCAATCCAAAGATTTGATATTGGTTTGCACTGCCCCCGATTTCAACACATGCAGTTGTTACTGGGCGTCTTTCAAATCCACCTAAGGTTAGTCCAAACATTAAGAACTTAACATTATTCTTAGAAAGGTAGATACTTCCTTTTTATTCTTTAAAATATGCATACACTACATTCAAAAAGACAAAAGATGGTTCACAGCAGCACCTGGCTGTGCTGCTTGTTAAGCATTCGTACCAAAAGCAGCCAACACATCTTCCTAAAACAAGACTTCCCTTTTAGCCAAAGGCTTGCTAACCTTACAGAAACTATCCAAAACTTTATTTGCCCTGATTATTGTTAACCTGCTACACTGGGCACTTACTTTCATCTCTGGCCTTCATACGAGCAATAAAGGAATAGCTTTTGTTCCTGCGATAATTCTCATAGGGATCGTCTAGGGATACTCCCACACCCTTATACTGATCCCATTTGTCTCTGATATCCCCTCCTTTAATAGGGTCCTGGATCCCTTGCTCCTTGGCACCCAAGCCCCCAGATCCACTCCATCCTGAAAAACACAGAATAGCATGATCAAGCACACAAAAATGTTCCAGTTGCCAACCAACAGAATCATGTCTATATGTTCACTTCCAGTCATTCCAGACCAATTTTGCTCATTCCATGTACAGATCTGCCTCAGGAAAATTCTTCCAGAAGAGGAAATCCTGTATAAAGAAGTAGATTCAGGACCCTGGATAAATATTGCACAAAGTAGGCTAGGAAAATACTTGGAAACTTAGGCTTTTTGCAAGACTAGAATAAGACTGCAATTCTTGCCATATATAGACATTACTGGCAAAATGCAGTCAATCCTGATGTGCAAAGGAATGATTCAGATGGACCTAGATTCACGCATCCATGATTGAGTCAATGGGATATACAAACCATTCAACCCCCTAAGCATGTTGTTGGAATCTACCGTATCAAATATAGTGTGTTGTTTTCTTACAGAATTTCAAGGACTAAAAATTTCAAGTTACGAAAGATTTGAAAACGGCAGCTAAAGATTGTGCATGTTGTGCAAATCTTGGTTCAAAGAAATTCAACGCTCCTGTTCCCAACTCGATTGGAAATGAAGTCCTCAGACTCATTGCACATATGGGCAATAGGTACATTGGCCGAGAATTCTGGGAGCGGAAACCTCAACACGTGTGGGAAAGCAGTGATTTCTCCGTACAGGGAACAAATTTGAAATACTGCCTGAAAGATAATGCAGGCTGAGAGAAATAGGCAGTCTTTCTTACCCATTTTCACCAGCATCTGATGTCCTTTATTCTCCTCTCCAAGTCTGGATTCTGGTATGGTAGGTGCTGAGCTGGAGCCCAATCCAGCTGCAGAGCTACATCAGTAAGCAGAATGCAGTAAATCAGACATTTTATATATTCTTGGCTAACACTTGCTGAAGAATGACTAATGAAGACAGCAACTGTGGCAACGGCAAAGAATCTACATAGGATTTTTTTTTAAAATACAGTTTTAACTATGTTAGATGGTTCCTCAAACATTTCAGCCTTTTGCCCCCTTCTGACCAAAATCTTTGCAGAATGAACAAGTCAAATCTTACGGAGGTGTCTGACTGCGAGATCGAGACCGGCGCCGCCTACTAGGGGAGTAGGATTTTGATCGGGATCTGGAGCGGGAGCGACTTCGTGAAGAGCGGGATCTGCTCCTACTCCTACAAAATAAACAGGTGAAAATTAGTTCCATTCTATAGACCAGGGATCTCCAACCTTGGCAACTTTAAGCCTGGCGGACTTCAACTCCCACAATTCCCCAGCCAGCAAAGCAAAGCTGGCTGGGGAATTCTGGGAGTTGAAGTCCTCCAGGCTTAAATTTGCCAAGGTTGGAGACCCCTGCTATAGACTACAAACGTACATTGTATGTTTCCTGATTCCTCCCTACCAATAAGGAAAAACCTTGAAGCTATTGACTGATACTAGGGAAGTAATCAGAAGGTATCTGTCAGGTGTGAAAGACCAGATCTACACCTGAAGGTTTAATGAAACTGATTTATTCCTAAAATAATACGAACAGTGAAGGCCCCTGAACTGAAAGGTGAAAATGGAAGCAGTATGCTCCGTCCCATAATTGGGTAGACCAGGTTGCCCAGTCCCACCGGGGAAAAAAGCATTTAATCTCTCCCTTGGTATAGCTGACAAAATGAGGAGAACCCGTGGCTCAGAGGTTAATACAACTACCTAATATGCAAGCATCCCGGGTTCGAATCCCAGAAAGGGTATGGCTAGCTGATGAGAGCTAAATAGCTTGAAATAGATCTATATTTGTCTCCCTTTATTTATTTGTCGGTAAAACATAAATTTAACACAAGAGCCACAACTTATACAAACACTTCTGTAGTTTTCCAACAATAACATTCAAGCTCCTTAGGAGATAGAACAAAACGGTAATCGCTAGCCAAGCAGAAAAATGTTCCCAACAGTCTTTTTCTAAACCTAGTTTCCTCCCCCATTTATTTTACCTGGACTGAGACCGGGAGTAGGACCTTGATCTGGAGCAGGATCGAGAGCGAGACCTTGAATATGAGCCAGAGGATTTTGAAGACCTTGAATTGGAGCGGGAAGAAGACCGTCCTCTGCTTTTAGACCTGCTGCGGGATTGTGAAGGGCCACTGCACCGGAAAAAGGAGGAAATAAAAATACGTCTTTAACTGATACTGAAAAAGTAGCGTGCAGCCATACGTAGCAATATGAATGCCAGAAGTGAAGCTGAATTTAAAATATGATCCAGGCCTGATGCACATTCATAGCCAGCCCCCCCCCCCCAAAAAAAAGAGAAAAAAAAGCTTCGGAAGGTGAAATACTTGATACCTTTCACAATCCTGTACACTTTGTTAATATGAGATGGGTTTACATGCCAAGTGTTTGCCAGCCTAAAATAAGGTCACATTTATGTTTGAGAAAGTGTTTATGATTGAGACGCATTCTGGCTATCTGTAAGTAAATTTGGACCTATGCAAAAACAGAACTTTCCACATTTATGCGTCACATATAGAATAGAATAGCAGAGTTGAAAGGGACCTTGGAGGTCTTCTAGTCCAACCCCCTGCTTAGGCAGGAAACCGTACACCACTTCAGACAAATGGTTATCCAACATCTTCTTAAAAACTTCCAGTGTTGGAGCATTCACAACTTACTACAGTACTGTACTGTACTGTACTGACAGTACTGAAAATTCAACCTTGCCTATGAGGTTTTGTACTTTCAGTAGGATAACATGAATGAAACCGCTACCTGTTTCTTTTCTCTTGCCCTTTGCGACGCCGGGCTCGCATCTTTGCTCTAAAGAACTCATACAGTCCATTCTGCTCCCAGCCCTCACTGAAATAAGAAAACAAGTAGACAAAGGGGAACGGGGAGAGAGAAATCAGTTTCCCTGCTTGCTTGTTTATCAAATGTATTGGCTGCCCATCTTACCATAGGGTAACTGGGTGACTTACAGTATTAAAAAATAAAACTATATAAATAGAATGCTACAAAACTATAAAATATAAAATACAAAATAGGATAGTTAAAAGATGGGTGGAGGGGAGGTGGGATCTGATATTAATCTATAAGCCACCTCCAACACAAAGTCCTTCCTTTAGAGCCCCAAGCCAACTAGGCAATAGCAATAGCACTTAGACTTATATACCGCTTCACAGTGCTTTTACAGCTCTCTCTAAGTGGTTTACAGAGTCAGCATATTGCCCCCAACAATCTGGGTCCTCATTTTACCGACCTCGGAAGGATGGAAGGCTGAGTCAACCTTGAGCCTGGTGAGATTCGATCTGCCAAATTGCAGGCAGTCAGCAGAAGTAGCCTGCAGTACTGCATTCTAACCACTGCGCCACCGTGGCTCTTATAAGCAGAGCAGAGCAGAGCCAGGTCTTTAGGCTCTTAAGGAAGGTCAGGAGGACTGGAGCGGACCTGACTCCAGGGGGTCAAGATGTTCCAGAGGACAGGTGCAAAAGAGAAGAAGGCCCTTGTGGACTTCACCAGACTCTACCACTGTAAAGATAAAAGTTTCCTGCTATAATCTGAAAATGCCAACAGTCTAGAAATTCTCCAGATTTGGAGCAGTCGGAAATCAAAATGATCAAGAAGACTGCAGTATCCGCAGAACACATAGGCCTAGCTCAATCTTTTTTTACCTGTTTCTTGGCCTATCGTGGGATGGGGGACTATAAAAGGCTTCAACTGCAGCCAGTAATCTCTCACTGGGAGGCATTGGTGGGGGCAGGCGGATGTCCTTGGGATCCAAAGGCTTGTACTCGTGATCTTCCAGCTAAAAGAAAAAAAAAATCACAGATTCAAATGAGGCACTTGTAAAAACTGGACCCTTTAAAAAAAACAACACCTTGCAGTGTGAATGGAGCTAAACGTCCGGTAACTGCCTCAAGGAGAAGTCACAAGTGGAGGAAACGAGTTACCTGACATTAAAAGAAGCTAGGTTCCTAACACTGATTAATTATCAGCCCAGACACCTTGCCTCTCCTGCAACCATTCAGGAGAAACATTCATATGCTTGTGATAATACACAGGTTCCCCTTGGAGAGCCCATAATCCAGTCATTCCCAAATCAACTGTTGAAAGCATTTACTTTGACAAGAGGAGCCATGAGTCCAGCAGGAAGATCAAAGTAAGGGACGTTTGGCACCAGGCTGGGGTCGTCGTGGTTAACGTGAGGAGGCCCCTGCCTGCGCATGTGAGGTGGCTGTCCATTGAAGCCATGGGGAGGAGGTCCAAAGTCAGGATGCTGTGGCCCACCCCACGGAGGATGCTCACTTATTCCAGGATGTGGCATGCGGTGCCCAGGATGGTGGTGAGGTGGTCCAATTTCTGGAAAGGAATATGAGAAGTTCAAACTTGAAATGACTCAAGGCAGTCTTTTGAAAAGGGACTTATGCAAATAACAAGAGCAAGTCAGAGAACAGAAACGGACAGGAATCCTTTTTAGTCCAGAAACAAGGTTAGAAAATGGAGATACATTCTTCCCAACTTTATCCCACCCGAGTTCTTCACACACATCACGACTTTCTCACAAAGATTAGCTAAACTATGACTACTTGCAGCTTTCCTCGGCAAGGATTTATAAACTCAACTTGCCCCAGTAGCACCTGCAGGATTTCAAGGGCCTTTTCCAACAAGCCCTGTTTCAAATAGGGTGCACAAAAAGAGGGCTAACCTGTAAAGAAATAATTCATGCAAGAATGTAGCCAGATTCAAGGAAGGAGGAGGGTGGTGTAGCTGGCGCAGGACAATCGCTGACCAGCAGATTCAGGCAAAGTCAAAATTTTAGGCCAAAGCAGATCAGTGGATTGGGCTTTATTAATAAAAAGAGCCTCTCCTATCCCTTTGGGGCTGAAAACAGCAACAGCAGGACTAGTTCATATGCTATAACCGTGATGGTGAACCTATGGCACGCATGCCAGAGGTGGCATGCAGAGCCCTCTCTGTGGGCACGTGTACCGTCGCCAGCTGCTCTTCCGGGTTCTGTCGCGCTCATGCGTGCCGGACAGTTGCTCTCTTCTGGGTTCTGGCATGCACATTCGCGAAGACCAGCTGTCCGGCGCACATGCGCACGCTGGAACCCGGAAGAGAGTAGCTGTCCGGTGCGCATGCGCACACTGGAACCCGGAAGAGAGTAGCTGTCTGGCGCACATGCGCACCGAACCAGCTGTCCAGTGCACGTGTGCGACGGAACCCAGAAGTGCAGCTGGCCGCTGCGTGCATGCAGCGGTCAGGTTCTGGTGCTCCAGGGTGCGCGCTCCAGTTTCGGCACTCGGTGCCAAAAAGGTTAACCATCACTGCGCTATAATTGTTGCAACCATCAGTTTTAAAAGCCCACCACTTCTGGTGAAAAGGACCCTGGTTTTGTTTTAAGGGGGTAGAAAAACAAGTGACCACAAGCATCAATTTAGAAAAGCCATACTTTACAGAAAAGGTATTCAAAATCTTAAGTAGGAACACGCATACGTATGCCTCCTTTTTCATTTTTCAAAATAGCAATAAGCACTTAGACTTATATACCGCTTTACAGTGCTTTACAGCCCTCTCTAAGCGGTTTAGAGTGTCAGCCTATTGGCCCCAACAATCTGGGTCCTCATTTTACCCACCTCGGAAGGACGGAAGGCTGAGTCAACCGTGAGCCTGGTGAGATTTGAACTGCCAAATTGCAGTCAGCTGGCAGTCAGCAGAGTAGCCTGCAGTACTGCACTCTAACCACTGCGCCTGGTGGCTCATGTGCTGCTTATGAGCAGACTGAGGATTTCCCAAATAGGCAAAAATTTTAAAGGATCCCTTCTGACAGAAACAATACCATACCAGTATAGCAATCAAGACTATAACCCCCTGTTCTTCCCAGCCCTACTATCCACTCACCCTGAGGGAAATCCCCCTGAGGATAGTCAAAGCGATGGGGATATGGAGGCCGTTCGAAGGGATGCCGCGGGGGGAAGTCATCCTGCATGAAGCGAGGTGGGAAGCGGTTGAAGTTATGTGGATGAGGAGGTTGATTGAACTGAGGGTGCTGTTGGTGAGGGGGGAAAGGCCCTCTAAAGTGAGGTGGGCGCTGCATACGGAAAGGGGGTTCTCTCTGGCCCCCGGCCCATGGCGGCTGCTCATGCTGGTTGTTCCAGGGGGCTTCAAACTGATTATTCCAGGATGGGTCTGGCTGGTTGTTCCAGGGGGCTTCACGCTGATTGTTCCAGCCAGGCTCCCTCTGTTCATTCCACATCCCCTCGTGGTTACTGTTCCATGGAGGACAGTGGGGAGGACCCTGGTGGTGTGGAAATGGAGGTTGATCGGGGGGCTGCAGAAGGAAAGACACAGAGTTAAGTTGATTGGAGGGGGGGCTGCTCAGAAAACCAAGAGCTTGACCAGATGCTGCTTCACACAAGAGATCTTAACGTCCAGAAATACTTCCCACTCTACACATCCCAGATCTTCTACTAGTACCTGCTGTTGTCCCCAAGGTGTTACAGGATGCGGCTGATCAAACCAGGGCGGCTTATTGGGAGGAATGTGATCATGAGGCCCAGGTCCACGAGGTCCAGCTGCAGCAGAATCAGGAGGCCCAGCTCCGGTGGCTTCGTATTCTGTGGAGCCTGCAAGGGGCAGCTGAGCCTTCCCTTCATCTGAAAACAAATCCCAAGGTGAGAAAGGACAGCCTCTTCCCTGGGCACGGCATAAAATCAGCCCAGTGGAGATCGCTTAGGGCACTGCCTCAAAGCTTTGCTCAGGGCAGCTTGTTGTATTGGATAATCCCATCTAATGAAGTCTAGTCATTAATATTCAGAAGGCCCACTCACTGCATCCCCAGAGTGTTGAGGGGTGTTTCTCAACCTTGGCAACTGGAAGAGATGTGGCCCAAACTTGGCTGGGGAAATCTGGGAGTTGAAGTCCATGCCTCTTCCAAGTTGCCAAGGCCGAGAAACCCTGGATTAGAAGCCATTCTCTAGAGCAGGGATGTCAAACTCGATTTCATTGAGGGCCGCATCTGGGTTGTTTTTGACCTCGGGGGGTGGGGGGCTAGGACATCACTCGTGTCCAGGGCGCCTGTGGTGGCCTGAGTGCTCTGCCAGCAAAAATGGGCTCCTGGGCGTGCCCCCCCCCCGAGCTTTGTTTTCGCTGGCAAGGGGCTGTCACGGCTGAATGGACAGCTGGGACAGGTGCGCGTGGCCCTCCCAAGCTCCGTTTTCACTGGCAGAGGCACCGCGGGCTGGTCCTTTGCTGTTTCCAGGGCGGCCCCACGGGCCAGATCTAACCACCCCACAGGCTGTATCCGGCCCGTGGGCCTTGAGTTTGACACCTCTGCTCTAGAGGCTCAGCAGAAACAGAAACCCTTTGTCCTCTCAGAAGAGCTGTACCTGCTGGCGCAATGGAAGTAGCTGGCGGTGGAGCTAAGGCTGGAGGAGCTGGTTTCACCTCACTTTCCAGTGGGGGGATTTGCATCTGTGGCGGCGGTGGCTGCTGCTGCTGCTGTGTGAGGCTGCTGACAAACTCCTCATGCTGAGTTTTCAAATTCTGAATCTGCTGCTGAAATGCAACCTGAATTGGCTGCACAACATTGGCATATTCTGTGATCAGAGTAGCCTGCAAAGGGGGAGGGGAAGAGAGGGTTGGAAAAGGAAAGATGTTTTAAGGTACCGATACCATAACTGAGACTCCTGCCAATACTAAGTCTCTTTCTCTGTCTCATATGGCTCTTTTCATCTAATGTCCATAATCAGATCAATTATCAAGCTAGCATCTGGGTTTGTATAACATACTCAGCCCAATTAGTTTGTTCTAGTATTTTGATAGCTTAATAAGAGCCGAGGTGGCGCAGTGGTTAGAGTGCACCACTGCAGGCTACTTCAGCTGACTGCTAGCTGCAGTTCAGCTGTTCAAATCTCACCGGCTCAAGGTTGACTTTGCCTTCCATCCTTCTGAGGTGGGTAAAATGAGGACCCAGATTGTTGGGGGCAATATGCTGAACTCTGTGAACCGCTTAGAGAGGGCTGTAAAGCACTATGAAGCGGTATATAAGTCTAAGTGCTATTGCTATTAATTTGTTAAATCCAGTTTGTCTCTTCACTATAATTTTCAGTTCAATGTACTTGTAAATTAAAACGTTGATGTTAGACTCCACAATTAAGATAGATACATGGTGACTCTTCCAAGCTGAATTCTTTATGGATCCACACCTACAGACAGAATCTTGCCAAACTGAACTACTCTACTATCTGCATCTACCATACACTCTGAGAACCGTTAGGGACAGGCTGTCTTCACCCTCTTTCGCTTACATAAAATATTTGGCCTGAGCAGGCTCTTATTCCTCCGGAATGTACCCTGTCCCTCCTGGAAACCCAGCGTATTACATTCCATCAAAGGCAAGCACACACAAGATTGGTACTAGAGAGCTGTCCAAGGCCTTTATCGGCATCATTTTATTCTGCATAATGAAATAGCTGCTGCGTTTTTGTTTGCGTGTTTCTGCTTTGCCCCCATGAGCATTTGCGTACATGTGTGCTGGGAAGCACAGGGCAGGCTGCATATGTTCTGCCCCAGGTCACATGGACAAGGGAAGGCGGCTTCAAATGGAGAAATCAACAGTATTCTAATCTCTCCCCAACAGCCTCCATCTTAAGGATACATCGCAGCATGCTTTTCTCCACAAACCCAGTTTGATGTAACCCTCCTTTTTGTATTTCTTTAGCAAACCTCCTTTGCCATATTAATTTGGTTCTGTTCTGTTTTTGGAGAGTTATCCTACCAGTAAAAAGGAGTTCCAAGCCACTTCATGTAATTTGTATCCAACACTCCGTTGGGTTGGGAAAAATGAAAAGGGATTAGTTCAGTTACTAAGTTAATTTCATTTTTTTAAAAATGCAGCTTACGTATCTGTATATTGATAGTATACTGAAATAAAGGAAACAGGTTTATCTCTAACGATAATCTCAAGTCTATAAACAAGATTTTGGCAATTTCCTGACAGTTGGAACAATTAATCAGTGGAACAACTTGCCTCTGGAAATTGTGGGTGCTCCAACACTGAAAGTTTTTAAGAAGAGACCAGACAACCATTTGTCTGAAATGGTATAGGGTTTCCTGCTTGAGCAGGGGGTTGGACTAGAAGACCTCCAAAGTCCCTTCAAACTCTGTTATTCTATCTGGCAGAATGCTGGGCAGTATCCCAGGCCTTTCAAGTAGTGATATTACACGATGTAATTATTACATAGCCACTATCAGCAACTATGTTCTGAAAAATGTATTTTTCTTTGTGAGCCACAATGAGTCCTAAGAGATTATAGCAGGTTTCGCTCAGATGAGCAGCAGAGCTAATTTGGCTGAAGACGTGAGAGCAGGGGGGAGATACTACCGGTTCGGACTGGTTCGGGTGAACAGGATGCTCCGACGATCAGCTGGGAGCAAACCGGTTTGCTCCGATGATCAGGTGGACCTGCCCGCCCACTCCTGCGCTTTACTGACCTATATTTTCTCAGCTGATTCGTGCAGCAGAGTGGATTGCTGCGCCTCAGCTGTGTGTCTCCCCAGCAGTAATGTGGAGGGTACGTTTTCGTAAAACTGCGCACATGCACGTGTGCGTGCGTAAAGCGTGCAATCACCGAACCGGTTGTTAAACCGGCAGGATTCCACCACTGTGTGAGAGTTATTGGCTAGCACAGTATATATAAAACTGGGTTACTTAATGTACAGTCAGAGTCTGTGAACAGTAGCTGCCTAGAGTTTAACTTCTGTGAGAAATCCAGAGCATTAATTTAATTTAATTTAATTTAATTTAATTTAATTTAATAGATTTGTTTGCCGCCCAACTCCCGGGGGACTCTGCAGTGAGCAGCAATATGCTGCCTTAATGCAATTTCACCAAGAATTCACTCCTATCTCAAAATTCTCTAGCACTACTTAATTTTTCAAACTGGCTATTAACATTCCTTACATTGTAGATCAAAAAAGATGAGGTTTTGTTTTTTTAAGCAAAGAATGAATGTAGACCTGAGGTCAACAGCTGGCTCAGACTAAACCTAACCCGGCACCCTTTCTACCAAGCCTTTCCTTGCTAAAATCTAGTGTTGGGACTTACCTGATACTGCCCGAGTCCAAGGGCTGGACTCTGGAGCTGCTGGATAATCGATTCATCAAAGTAGCCATTTTTCTCCCACAGCTGAAGGAGCTGTGGGAAATCAAGAGGAAGAGAAAGGCTGTTACTTGGCAGGCCGGACTTCAGGCAAGCTCTTGGCTGCCCCTGAAGTAAAGCCGAGCTGCTCACCCTGGCAATCTTCTGTTGTTTGTCCTCCTCCACAGCCAGGAAGCTAGTGCAGTAAATGGGCACCACCACTTTTTGCAGGGCTGCCAGGAGATCACGTTGTTGCTTCCGCTGGCTGAAAGCAAGGCAAGAACAAGCGCATCATTAGAGGAGTCGATTATTTTAAGTATGCAGAGTTCTTGACCTGGACATCTAAAAGCATTTCAAGTCATGTGCACGCTTACTACATCCTAGGTTCTTCTATATGTCTGTCAAGCAGACTTAATACAGATGCAACCCCCCCCACCTATATCCCAAACAAGAGAAAGGGGCAATTTGACTCCCTATTTTTCAAATTTTGCTAAAGTTTTTCAACCAAAACATTTTTTATTTAATATTTGGCATTTAAAATAGGGGTTTTGGTTACCATTTCAGATAGCTTTACAAATGATTATTAGAATTATCTAAGTCAGGGGTGTCAAACTGGCGGCCCGCAGGCCAGATGCATCACGCGCAGGCTATGCCCACCCCAGCTCCGCGAATGGGAAAAACGTTGCAAAACGTCACATGATGGGGCGAGTTTGACACCCGTGATCTAAGTGAACTACGGAGTATATGTCTTTAAATTCTCCATAGTGCCAATATGACATGCAGATTAGTAACTCCTGGAACCTATCTTTCAAGGTGCATCTGAGCAAGCATTCATCATCTATTCCTTTGCCCTGGGAACCTAAGAATGGGCCCAGAAAGATCCACTTCTCACCAATGGTGGAGGACGTCGTTAATCAGGTAGATTAAATGTAGTCGCAGCTCAAAATGTGCACCCTCGGCAGTGATCTGATTGCGCAAATGCTCAGCCATTAGTTCACAATGCTGGGGAGACTTGGCATTACTGAACATCCAGTTCTTTCCAGCCTGAGAACATAAAATGCTGTTAAAGTTTGCCAACTTTTAAACAAAAGTTCAGGTTCATTAAAAAGATCAGGCGCAACCCCCCCACCCCTATGATAGAGTTCAAAAATATTACGAATTTATTTCATGCTCCTATACACAAGAATCTGATCTACTAATGGTCAAGGCAAATTGGTGCTAGATAAGGATCAATGGAATTCAAGGGGGATTGTCACTGGATTTAGGTCTCTTGTGTGAGTGGCGTGACTTCAAACTGATGATGTGTTTGACCCCGTCAAGATTATGATTATTGGGACTGTGATTTCTGCTGCTAAGCAATGCAATTGTAAAGTATGACTGCATTGCTTACCAGCAGCAATTCCTGCAGTCCTGTGCTGTTGTTAACCGACTCCCAGAGTCATTAGTCTACGTAGGAAACTTCCTACTGGCATCTCATAACTAAAGTCACTGGGGAAGTAGGCAGGAAGTTGCAAGTTGCACACAGGTAAGTGGCTGCTGCTGGGTGGGGGAGGATGTGGCCGTGAAGGTCAGGGAGAGTGCATGAGAGGCACAAGGAGGGTGTATGAAGGTGCAAAGAATGGTTATCTTTTATGCTAATAACTGTATCATGAACCCATAACAATACAGCAGTCACAGTAGTCCACACAGTAGAAATCACAGACTGAAATTATAAGCTATATCAAATAACTGGAGATCATTACATGGATTCATACTTCACCCAAGAATTCACTTTCTTATCTAAAGAGTTTATATCAGAACTTTGAGAGCTATTTCAATTTGAATGTAGTAGTTTGTCAGCCTTAACTCAATTTTTATAACTTTTCCAGTTTTGTAGATATCTGCTCAAGATACAAAGACAGACCCACTTCACTGTTCTACTGTTAGTACTCCACATATCTTAAAGCTACGGTGGAAACACTGCTCTAGACAATAATCAAAATAGATGGGACTTGATTTCTAACTCTTACTATTATTTAAAGAGAATTTCATGACCATTTGGGAATCTTCTTCAAACATGTAACAAACATTTTATCTTTGTACCAGATACCACTTTGCTCCGATTTTGCCATTACTTACGGAGATAGCATCTTTGGTGCACGTGTCAATGATTGGTTGTAGCAAGTTATCAAACTCATTCATGTCCAGTTGGGTTTCCTCCAAGACTTTCTGCATTTGTTGCTCAATACCCACAGCTATTGCAGATGTGATTTGCTCCTAAACAGAGAATTAAAGAGGACAACCCAAATCACCACTTAGCAGAGTCTCCAAATTTTCCTACTTAGAAATCATGTTTGACTGTAACACTTCTGACATTTAATGAACCATAGCAGAGGCAGTCCTTTCTTTTAAACTACAATTTGCTCTGCTTGAGCTGTAAAGTGGCTAAAAATACTCCTTCCCCCCCCTCAAAGAAAGCAATATGTCTGCCCAGAGCCAAATCACAAAGGTAGAATCCACCCAAACAAGAACACCAGAAAAAGTAATCTATTTAGGTTCTTAGTAGATTCAGCCACCATACTTCAGATAAAGTCTTTGCAGAGGGTATAATAAAAACAAGATAATACTTGGTAACAATTCTTCAGTATCTTTGAAATAGCCTGTATGTCGAGGGATGCAGCAGTTTGGGGAAAACATCAGCTCGCCACATATATTCTTAGAAGGCCTGCTGACTATGGGAACCTGGGAGGGGTGATTGCATGAGGGAGTAGATGTAGCCATAACACATTCTTACTCGATTCTCAAGGTCATCCTTTGTCCAACACCTGTCTGGAAGCTGGGAGGAGGAACAGCCACGCTGGCAGAAGATGAGTGGGCAACGTGACCCAGTTGGGGGTGTGGGACAAGGGTGCGAACTTTCAACTGGGTGGGAAACTTTGGGAGTGTCAGATTCGGGTTTCCCACGGAGGTGCCAACATGGCTTCATCAATAAATTGGAACTTTGAGGAATACTTTGCCTTGGACTCTGATTTAAGTTTGAATGCTATTTGGAACCCCGACACTGTATTCTAAATGTATTGGGCAAAATACTTCTGAATGAATCATTTTCGTATCTTTCTTAAGTAAACAGCATATTCCACAGGAAATACAATAATTGACAAGTATCTTGCAACTTTGATATAGAGTTATATCAAAACATAGATTGGCATGATTTATGACAGCTTGCCCAAACCAATCCAAAGTCTCAGATCAACAATACTTTTGCCAAATCCATACCTGTCGCAGGGCAAGGAGGTGCTGCTCCTGCTGCTGCAGATTCCATTGGCTTTGCTGGATCAATTCCTCCATTGAAGGAGTCCCCTGAGGAGTGGCGATAGGGGCGGCAGGAGCCAAAGGTGGCTGGGGAATTGGCTGAATCGGTGGGACAGCCTCAATATCTTGACCTTGCTTGCACAATACTGTAAAGGAGGAACACAGAAGACCCCTAAGATAGCCATGTCTGAATATTGGATCATATACTCTCTTCCCCAGTTATCAAAATCCATCAAACATTTTGCAAACAGCATGTTGCAGGTGGAAAATTTCTCATCCCGATAAGGGAAATTGCTTTCTCTAGAAGTAAGGATCTAGAGAATGGTTTTTAAAAATGGCTTCTTGGAAATGAGGATTCCTGAGTTCTTTTCCCTACCTTTTGCTAGTCAGCAAAAGTTACACTTATTGTTGATTTCTATGCACAAGTAATTCTGAAGTTATCCAAAGAAATTGGGACCTTCAGCTAAAATATTAACAGGTATGCAGCAGTTTTGCTCTAAAATGATCAGGATCAAGTTTCAAAATATGCAAGTGACATATTTTTTTCTACAACCTTCAGCAATCTCCAAGACTGTTTAAACTTCAGAATGAAGAGAAAAAATCCAGCAAGTTCTTGAAATTTAGATGCATAGCAAATAAAGAACCAAGACAAGAATATCTAGCTTCTTAGATTACATCTAGTTTGAATGCTACATTTTTAAAAAATTCATGGGTCTCCTAAGGGTTCAATTGAATGACGGGCTGCAGTGAATTTCATCTGCTCAAACCAATCATCTCCAAGAATATTATGGAGCATCCCAGTGTGCAGAAGAGAGGCAATGTAACTAACCCAAGAACTAATAAAGTAAAATAATACAACCATTTTATAGTCTCTCAGCTTCAGACAGCTCCCGTTCTATTTGCAAAATGGGGCTAAAAACAGCAATCCCCTTTTTAGCATTGCTGCTACCATATGGTATGTTTTGAATAGTTTATATTATCCACAGCAAATTCTCTTGCCACCCTCCTCCTTAACTCACACTGTTGCTGCTCCAGAGCCAGCTTGTATTTGTAATAGCCATAGAAATCTCCTCCAAATAGAAATGAGAACTTAGGATTTTCCTTTTGCTTCTCCATTGTCATCTTTTCAAACTCAGGGCCATTCCGTGCCACAAACTGGGCCAGTTTGTCAATGACATTGCGTAGTTCTTGATCTGTGAAAAAGGAGGAGTAAGAGTAAGAAAAGATATCACTGTGCATTTATAAATTAAGAAATCACCTCTACTTAATCACCATATATATATATATAAAACATGACTTAAGGAGTGCTATGGGTAATCACCAAAACAGGAAACAGGCATTAATTGTACAACAAAAAAAACCCCCTACCCTATATAATCTGACAGTGTGCTTCCTAAAGTGGCCAGATTGATTCTCCAGTAGGACATATTTTTAAAAAAATCTAAATATTGGGGTCTACTTCACATATGTACTTCCAGATTCTATCCTCCTTGCTTCACTTCACCTTTTATTGAAAACACTTTTTAGATTTAGATTTTGTATTTTAGATCTTTTCTGATCAGCCTTTAGATTTGTATTCTTATAGGAATAAACATGCTGATTGTTTCAAACCATTAGGTGTTGGCTACTCCAGCACTTTGAGAGCTGAGAACCATTCAAACTACTTATCCCTTTTACCAAGGGAAAAAAGCAGCTGAACAGCTGGTACAGAAACGATGAACTATTCTCGTATTCTGCTCAAGCAGGTCGCCTCCATCATACCACCTGGCACCTGCCAATCCTGCCAGCGCTGCATCGTGTGTGCGGGTGGGCATAAAGTTTCCGGTTTTTGAAAGTTAGGGGAAAGGGTTAAGGGGGCGTGGCCCTAAGGTCAATGTGGCTTATGTTAAAACATTGTTTCTCCCACATTTTCAGTTGTGGAAGCACCGTCAATTGGGCCGAACCTTTACCTCGAGGCCCCTGAGCATGTGCGGAGTGCCTAACCCCCTTGAAGACTGGTTTCTACAAGCCAAAAGTCATGACGTTGTTATGAAACATCCTCCCCACCATCAGGCCAGGTTTGGGGATAGTCGAAGCTTTCCTGCTTATTACACACACACACACACAGAGAGAGAGACAGACACAGCGACTTTGTGCCCCACCACCCTCCGAGGTGTCATAGAGACTCACCTTCGGGCGGGGGCAGCAGTGGCGGGGGCGGCATCTCCATGGCGGTAAAAGAAAGAGAGGACAACCACTCAAGACCGCCTTCGGTCACGCTAGGCCCCGCCAGCCGCCGAGCGCTCCTCTATCGTAAAAGAAGCCCCGCTTGCGACATCGCTTCCTCCTCCTTCGCGCGAGGTCGCTCTTGACGGCTTCGTCGCCATGGAGATTCCGACTCCTCCTCCCCAGCGTTGAGGGTGGAGCAAAGTTTTCCCTCGCGGACCCGCCTCGCGGCGAACCAGGCATCCTTTTGCCTGACCAATCAAGCGGCTTCGGATTGAGCGCGCAGATAGGGGGGAAATCGCCCTTCATTCATAGAAAGCGGAGGCTAGAACGCCTCGCGCGATGCTCTGAAGCGAGGGGGATTTGAGCAACGTGCATTTTTTTTAACAGGGCCATCAAATATTGCAAGTTTCTTCCGCCCCGTTAGTTTCACGTCCGCCTACAGTGGTTGGCGGAATCCCTTTAGTGAGAGGAAATTATTTGCCCGCTATTCACACACACAACAGATGATGCTGTTAATATGGCTCTGCACTACATCCTACAACATCTTGAATCTCCAAATACCTACGCAAGGGTCCTCTTTGTAGACTTTAGTTCAGCATTCAACACCATCATACCGGACATTCTTCTAACTAAACTAAATCAGCTAGCGGTACCTGAACACACTTGTAAGTGGATCACAAGCTTCCTAACAGAAAGGAAGCAGCAGGTGAAGCTAGGCAAAATCACATCAGATACCTGTACAATTAGCACAGGGGCCCCCCAAGGCTGTGTACTCTCACCACTTCTCTTCTCTCTATATACCAATGACTGCATCTCAAACGATTCATCTGTTAAACTACTGAAGTTTGCAGATGATACAACAGTGATTGGCCTCATTCGAGACAACGATGAAACCGCATACAGACAGGAGGTTGAACAACTAGTCTCATGGTGCGACCGGAACAATCTGGAACTGAACACATTCAAAACCGTAGAAATGGTGGTAGACTTTAGGAGAAACCCTCCCATCCTACCACCTCTTACAATACTAGACAACACAGTATCAACAGCAGAGACCTTCAAATTTCTAGGTTCCATCATATCTCAAGACCTAAAATGGTCATCTAACATCAAAAACATCATCAAAAAAGCACAACAAAGAATGTTCTTTCTGCGCCAACTCAGGAAGCTCAAACTTCCCAAGGAGCTGCTGATACAGTTCTACAGAGGAATCATTGAGTCTGTCATCTGCACCTCTATAACTGTCTGGTTTGGTTCTGCAACCCAACAAGACAGACACAGACTTCAGAGGATAATCAGAACTGCAGAAAAAACAATTACTGCCAACCTGCCTTCCATTGAGGACCTGTATACTGCACGAGTCAAAAAGAGGGCCGTGAAAATATTTACTGACCCCTCGCACCCTGGACATAAATTGTTTCAACTCCTACCCTCAAAACATCGCTATAGAGCACTGCACACCAAGACAACTAGACACAAGAACAGTTTTTTCCCCGAACGCCATCACTCTGCTAAACAAATAATTCCCTCACCACTGTAAAACTATTCACTAGGCTGCATTACTATTACTATTAGTTTTTCTCATCGTTCCTATCACCCATCTCCTCCCACTTATGACTGTATGACTGTAACTTGTTGCTTGTATCCTTACGATTATTTCATATTGATTGTTTCCTGATTGCTTACTTGAACCCTATGACAACCATTCTTGACAAATGTATCTTTTCTTTTATGTACACTGAGAGCATATGCACCAAAGACAAATTCCTTGTGTGTCCAATCACACTTGGCCAATAAAGAATTCTATTCTATTCTATTCTATTCTAAAAAAAAAAATTATTTGCCGCTATTTACACACACATTTGTATGGCCTCTTATTAACTCGCAGTGACTCTGGGTGGCTTACAAAAAATAACCCAATATACAAACAATAAAAAACAATTCCCTCCACCTCCGCAACATCAATCAATCTGACAAGCCACTTGATGCGCTTCTTCGCACTCTGGTTGGCAAAGCCAGGTCTTCAGGGTCTTTGGGAAAGTGATGACCCGGCCTTTTGAGAGCTGTATGCAACGAAATTCCATTTTAAGTTAACGTATTCCAATTAGTGTACATTCAAAGTGACAATAAAAAGTTATTCCATTCTGTTCTGTTCTGTTCTGTTCTGTTCTGTTCTATTCTATTCTATTCTATTCTATTCTATTCTATTCTATTCTATTCTATTCTATTCTATTCTATTCTATTCTATTCTATTCTATTCTATTCTTCTATTCTATTCTATTCTATTCTATTCTATTCTATTCTATTCTATTCTATTCTATTCTATTCTATGTTGACTCAGCCTTCCATCCTTCCAAGGACCAAGGTCGGTAAAATGAGGACCCAGATTGTTGGGGTCAATATGCTGGCTCTGTAAACCTCAGAGAGGGCTGTAAAGCACTGTGAAGTGGTATATAAATCTTATTGCTATTGCTATTCTATTCGTGTCAAAATAGGGGCCAATCTACTCTCCATAGAAATGCTGTCCCAAAGGAAGGGAGCCACCATGAAGGCTCTTATTCTGGGTCCCACCAGATGGACCTTAGGAGAGGGGACCTGCAACATTCCCTGCCTCCCTGCTCTGGTGGGTCCACTAGATGTGACCAGGAAAAGAGTGTCTTATCTGCACATTATAAACTTTGGAAACTGCTCATTTCACTCACAGAGCCAAGAAAACATAGTTAATTTTCTGTCACGTTAAACAATTACATTTTGGCAATATCCTTGCACCTAAATGCTTTTTTCTTTTTTGAAGTGGAGGTTTGGATTATGGGCTGGTGGGATGCAATTAGCCCTTTGTTATCACAAGACTGCAGTAACAAGATCAGGAAGATGTCTCTGTAAGGTTGCTCACTTTTTCTTTCAGAATCACCTACCAAATGTGCATTCTTGTTTTCAGATGGACTCTGTTTGCGGATGGAGGCCAGTAATGGTCAGAGGAAAGCTTTCAAGTTGTTTACACAACCGATAGGCCTTGATGGGAAGGCCTGCTGTTGTCACTGCACTTCTCTTCAGTGTTGTTTTAGGTTTGGCTCCAGGGGTGGGTTCGTCCCGGTTCGGACCAGATCGCCCGAACCAGTAGCGACCTGCTCGTGATGTCACTGTCGGTGCCATTCCATGCGCGCCGCCATCTTTTTTTCATGTTTTGCGAATTTTTACCCTTCCACAGCTTGAAAAAGAGCCTTCCCGCCCGCCCACGGGTGAATGCTGAGCTTTATTTCTTCGCCCGAAGCACAGCTGATGAGCTCCTCAGTTGTGTTTCGGGCTAATTTCTGCTTCGGCGCATGCGCGGCTTCTGTGAGTTTTGGCTCTGTGAGTGAAATCGTGCGATGGGACGCGCGCGTGAAACGTTGCAATGCGAACTGGTGGCGAAGGTAAGTGGAACCCACCCGTTTGGCTCCCATCCCAGATGACTTCCCTCTCAAAATCAGCATTGTCCTGTCCTTTCCTACCCTCTGAAGACACAACTTATTTTTAACAAGAGAACAAAAGATGCCAGTAACATCAAGTAGCAGGCAGGAGGGAATTGCAATAGCACTTACGACTTATATACTACAGGTAGTCCTTGATTTACCACCACAATTGAGCCCAGAATTTGTTGCTAAGTGAGAAATAGTTAAGTGAATTTTGCCCCATTTTATCACTTCTCTTGCCACATTTGTTAAGTGAATCACTGCAATTGTTAAATTAGGAACGTGGTTGTTAAGTGAATCTGGCTTCCCCAATGACTTTGTCAAAAGGTCACAAAAGAGGATCACATGACCCTGGGACACTGCAACTGTCATAAATATGAACCTGTTTTCAAGCATCCTAATGTAAATCACGTGACCATGGGGATGCTGCAACGGTCGTAAGTGTGAAAAATGGTCATAAGTCACTTTTTTGTGCAGTTGTAACTTCTGTCACTAAATGAACTGTTGTAAGTCAAGGAGTACCTGTAGTGCTTTAAGCAGGGGTCTCCAACCTTGGCAACTTTAAGACTTGTGGACTTCAACTCCCAGAATTCCTCAGCCAGCTTTGTTGGCTGAGGAACTCTGGGAGTTGAAGTCCACAAGTCTTAAAGTTGCCAAGGTTGGAGACCCCTGCAAAGTTTTACAGCACTCTCTAAGCAGGTAATAGGGTCAGCATATTGCCCCCAACAAACTGGGTCAATTTACTGACCTCAGAAGGATGGAACCTGGTTCAAGTGAACCTTGAACCAGTCAGGATTGAACTCCTGGCAGTGGGCTGGATTACTGCATTCTAACCACTGCGCCACCACGGAATGACTGGTGTACCCAAACTGAAGAATAAGAATGTGGGTCTGCAGAGGGAGAATATGGGGGTGGGGGGGGAGATGAGTACAAGTAGTTCCCGACTTACAGCAGTTCATTCAATGACCGTTTGAAGTTACAACTAACTTTTTCATACTAACACATCACTGCAGCATCCCCATGGTCATATCATCAAAATTCGGAACTCTTGGCAACTGACGGATTTCTGACGGTTACAGTGTCCTGGGCTCATGTGATCAACTTTGTAACCTTCTGACAAGCTAAGTTAATGGGGAAGCCAGATTCATTCAACAACCGTGTTACTAACTTAATAACTGCAGGGATTCACTTAACAACTGTGGTAAGAAAGGTTGTAAAATGGGGCAAAATTCACTTAACTGTCTCGCTTAGCAACAGAAATTTTGGGCTGAATTGTGATTGAGACTACCTGTATTCAGGAGTGGAATAGATACACCATGTTAGGAAATCATGTGTTAAAGTTTTTTACAGTGCTAACAGAACTATTGCCTTACTTCCTTTAAAAGCGAAAACTATTTTTATAATTTTCCAAGTCTTCTTCATAAAAACTGAGTTCTGCCAAAGGAAACAGATCTCAAATTAGGGGTTGCTTCAATAGTGGGGTACAAAGCAGCTTAGAAGGAAGTGCTAAAATGAGTGATAACAAGAGGCAGGGCATTGATTACGGTGCTGGACTGGGACCAGGGAGACTGAATTCATAGCCACTGGGAGTGATTCTGGGCCAGTCACTGTTTCAGCCCAACCTACTTCACAGGTTGCTCTTGTGAGAATGAAAATAGAGATCTTCATATGAGCCCCAATGAAGTTGAAGAAAAGCAGGCTAGATGCTGAACAAATGTTTATTTATTTATTGGGGTTTTTTGCCACAATAATGCACAAACCTGTGGCATATATTAAAATCTGTAATGATAAGATGATCTGAAGAAGCCAGGTATCGTGGCTTCAGAAAGAATGAAGGTCCATAAGTCTTATTATAATTCAGTATTTTTAATGGTGGGAATTCTGACTGGCTCATATGTCCTGGTACTGGTGGAAAGGAGAAAGTTGTTGTCTATAATCTTTAGAAAAAAATGCTGTTACTTTCAACATAAATTCAATCCAGAAAGTTTCAACTTTGCAGAATTCAGCTTTATTTACATATTCAAATTTAAAAAGCATAATTACAACACACTTTGTTTTATCCAATTTTTAAATGTGCAGACTAAAAAAATCATGGTTCCTGTACACTACAAATAAAACCTGAAAAAAGTTCACCTTACTTAGGACAGGAGTGACTGCATTTATTTATAATATATACATCCACACCTATCAAATTACATTTTCCTTTTTCAGACATTGTCAATGCCATATACAAACCACCGAGACTGCCCCTCTGAGAGGCAAGTGACTGACTTCACTACACAAACCTAAACATTTATTTGGAAACAGGCAGGTCCATCTTGCCAGTTTGAAAAGAACAGACTTCCAAATTATTCAGACTCAAAAGCTGAAGCCCGGCTCAGGGAGGCTCCATGCGCCTTTTCCCAAGGTGCCCCGATTCATAAATGACTTAACTTTTTGAAAAGGTTCCTCCCATGGCAGGGGAGGCTCAGAAAGGTTTTAAGACACAGAAAACAGCAACCAGCTTGCCATGCTGCCTAATATGCAGTTTGAACCTAACCCGTGTGTTCATACAAAGGAAATGTTTCAGCAAAAATATTCTCCAGCAAGATACTAAAGGGCATGCCCAGGATGTGTTGACTTTGCTCTAGTTCTTTTGTTGTTCTTCATGCTCCTAGTAACTCTTTGCATTACGGTTCTAAAAGTAACTGAAAAAGAAAAGTCTTCAAAACTTTTTAAGGAATTTGTCCTTTACTAAATTCAAATATTCTTGAACTCTGTAGCATAGCTTTCTCCAATCTCTTTGTTTTCAATTCTCATAATTTCTAGTTATCATTGGAATTTGGCTGGGATTATGTGAAGTAACATCTAACAAATTTGGAAGACACCAGACTGAACGAACCTGACATACCCTGCTCGTCGCTACTTTCTAGTATCCTTTGGTATTTACAAATTTTGTCAGTCCACTTTGACTTCTGCAGGTATCAGAAGCCGTCATCCAAGACCTTCGTTTGGCTATCCAGGGATGAACATTAAAAAAAAAAGAAGGCAAGGACATATGTAAATAGTCCTTAGCATGAATTTTCCAAGCACCAAAAATGTCCCGTTTAGTGAGAGACAAAATGTTACTTATTTACAAGAATAAGTTGCTTGTTGAATCTCAGATCTAAAAGCAAATTTTTACAACTTTTACAAGCTAGTTCTTTGTTCTGGTTGATCGTTTTGCTTTGGGGGAATTACAGAAATTTTACAACACACTCAAAGCCAAGTACACACCGGGATTTCCAATTACATATATACAAGTGCACGTGCACCCCTTCCCCGAGCATACACACATACATACATGCACTGTTATCCTACCTATCACTCCCTCCCAAGACAAATAAGTACGAGAATAGATGGGACACCTAAAATTAGTATATCAAGCAGGCCCAAAATAAAGATAATACTCCAAATATTGAATTTCACATATATGTGAAATTTGCTGGGAACGGGGTTTTTTTTTTTGGGAGAATCTAATGTATGTGCTTTCATCACGTGTAGGGCAAAGTCATACCTCATGCTGCTCCCTTCTTTTGGCTCTAATTGGGCTACAACTGCTCAAAACTAAAATAGTACATTAAGACTACACCAATTACAATCAGCATCCTGTTACTAAGACAAGATTCCCAATGTCTCTCACTGCTTCAGAGAATCTAGGCCAGAGGTCTTCAAACTTGGCAACTTTAAGACTTGTAGACTTCAACTCCCAGAATTCTCCAGAAAGAGGAGGAGGAAAGAAGAGAAGAGGGGAGAAGAGATTTAGGAGAGAGGGCAGAAGGGGAAGGAGAGAAGAGGAGAAGGAGAGAGGGAGGGGAAGTAGGTTTAGAAAGAGAAAGAGGAAAGGAAGAAGAAAGAGAAGGAAGTGCTGTATGAGCTAAAAAGGGAGGATGGTAAAAAAAGCAATAAGATAAATATAGAATATACGTGTAAAGATTTTGTAAAAGAATGAAATGAGAGATGAGATGATAAATATGTGGAAATGTCTGTATGGGAATAAAAATAAAAATCTTTTTCAAGAAGAAAAAAGTTGCCAAGTTTGAAGACCTCTGATCTAAGCAGAAGGAAGAGAAAATGAATCTCTGTCCAACCTGACAGTGTGAAAGGATACAAAGGGAAGATATATGACAACATACTATAACTTACTGGCTCTTACTGTTTTATATTGTATTCTGGACATACCTAGTTCATTCAGTCACCTACGCCTCAACAAGCCCCTTAAAAATCAAAATTATTATCAGCTTTGCATCGTTACACCATCAATGAGACTGGAATGTTTAATCGATACTAGAAGGCGGCAGATTTATGTTCCCAACTGAATTATCGCAACATAGGAACCTGCTCTTTACTGGTCCTAAACTGGGTGAGATCTCAAATCTTTATGATATTTTCACCTAAATTTATAAAAAATCCCACAAAGTAGACTCACTCTCTTTGGACAAATACACTTTTAGTACGGAAGTTAGTTCACACACATGTAAGAATAATGTCCACTTTTAAATTTTGGGACCTTATGTCCTTCTCAAAAATGAATTAGCTATTTTTGTTTTATAAATCTATCTCCCCCCCATTTTTGACTCTGCTCAAACTGTACAGAAATGATTTTCATTTTGTTTCCATTTAGTGGCCAGGCATGCTCATGTAAGTCCAAGTCTCGTCGTTTTGTTCTTCTACAGCGCACAACTTAAAAAGAGAAAAGCGCTTTCCCCACTTTATTCTGTTTGCCATCTGTTTTCATTGCTTTAGTATTATAAAAAGAGAGGGATGTTGCTAGAGAGACATTCCTGTCTTTCTGCTCTAGAAAGAAGGCAGGAGAGATGAAGCCTAAATAACTTGGGAGGAAAATAGCGCCCTCTTGGCATAGTCATCCTATACCTTTTGAAATCCTCTGGGGACAGATCAAGGCCAGAGTAACTCCCCCCTTACCAGCCCCTGCAACCTCCCCATATTGCAGCCTTCATGAGGGGCCTTATTACAGAATGCAAACCTTCTTTTCCAATTGCGTACAGCACGGCTGGCTTCCTTTCATCCAGAGCTGCATTTTCTTTTCCACACCCAGGTTAGAGAACTCACGCGTCTTTAGCTTCCCTTTGCTCAAGGAGAGCGCAGTTTTAAGAAAATCAAACGGACACCCTAAAATGGGTGTGCATATTTTGCCTTCCCACCATCAGCAGGGTCCAGTCAAATTTTAAAAACAATCCTGTCTAAGACTTGCTTCCTTGTATAAACTAACGGCCTCTGTCTTACCTGGGCAATCCAGAAACATGATTACAAACTCACAAGAGCCTAGTGGACATATCAGAGATTCTGCTGAAGATCTCAGCTAATCATAGTGCAGGAGAAAGAGCTAGTTGCTCCAGTTTCAGTATCCAGGAGAAGAATTCTTAAGAGGCAAAAAGAAATGTCATCCACAGCAGGAAAGAAAGAAAGATTATTTCAAAGAGACAACATAAACAATCTAAGTACATGAATTATGCCCAAATCTGACATCAGGATAGACCAATACTCATAGTGGTTCTTTTTTAAAATGATCTTTGTAAACTAGGAGAGCAGAGCCCTCAGAAAATAATTCCCGAAGCTGCATGATATTATTATGAAACTTTGCCCTATGGAGCAAATTGTATGCTACCCAAACAAAAAAGGGCTTTGAGACCATAATTAAAACAGGAGCGGGAGAGTGGGGGATTTCAGAGCCATACTTGCTACACAGTGCTAGCAGCAAACTCCTGCTATTACATGATTTTTTACTTTTAGAATAAATTCATTCATTCTTTCACCAGAGACTGGAAACTGCTCCCCATTCTTCTTCACTTTTGGCAACCCCCCCCTCGTAATGCTGCAAACAAAGGCAGCAGACGAGCAGCAAAGCTACCCTCATTATAGAATACAACAAACCACCTCCTCTTTTCCACACAAAAAAGAGGGTCCGAGAAAAAAAAGAGTTGTTTTTGTTCCATTTTGAAAATAACTGAAAATGAATGGCAAAGTAAGGCAGAATGCAACTGAAAAAGATCTAAAACCAGGAGTGAAAAGAAGAAAAACTGCCCACGTTTGTGCTACCATGGACAATCAACATGTTCAGGGGCATCTGGCGATCACAGAGACTCAGAGACTACAGACTGGGGCTTTTGCATGGCCAAATTTTACCCGATGAAACCCACCCCAGTGGTTTCTTCCACTACTAGCAAGTATTGCTTGGCATGCAGTACCCTCTTCTATAGCATTTATCCCTCCATGGGACATATGCACATACCCCGGCTATTCCTTGAGACTAAACAGTCACACAAGTGGAAGGGGAAAATTCCATGTGAAGAGTTCACATTGTTTTAGTAATGAATATGCCCTCGCTAAATATCATAGCGACTGGAGCCATAGAGTGTTGGATAGTTCTGCCGGGAATACTGGAAGTGATCTACGAGGACATTGCCTCTGCTGCTACCATACTGGAAATCTCCATGATGTGCAAAGGAGGCAAGTCCATTCTGAGACTTTTCCGGGGTACTCCAGCGCCGATCCAGGTTTGTTAGATCTCCCGTCGTGATAGGAAGGAGCTGCTTTTTTGCTTCCCGGCTTGCATCGTATTTGGTCTGTAAGATAATTACACTATCAGCCTCAGAAATCAGAATATCTAATAAAGTACAAACAGCCTAAAGACAAGAGATACATTAACTATCTTGAGAAATATTAAACGAGAAACTGTTCAATTGCTCTTTCCATTTATTAATGAGAAAGCACTAACTGCTCCCATTGAGGATTGATAGGATTAAGAAGTCACCTCAGAATGTAGAGGATTGAGTAAGGAGTCCATGTGATAGACACTATGGTAGGCTTCCATCATGGCAAAAGGAAGGACCTATGTCTGAGGAGCAACATGGAAGTATTGCCTTTGGAGTCTTGGAGCATATTTATTTATTTATTTATTTATTTATTTATTTATTTATTTATTTATTTATTTATTTATTTATTTATTTTTTATTTGTTTGTTTGTTTGTTTGTTTGTTTGTTTGTTGTTCTTATAGACCGCCCAACTCCCGCAGGACTCAGGGCTGCGTACAACATAAAGAAAGAACAATCAATAAGACACAATAATAAGAATTAAAATGATTACAAAAATTAAAAAACAAACCCCCATTCATATATGGGGAAATTGATCTTTATTTCAGTCCTAACAGGGCAAGACATAAACCCAAGCCTGATTGGTCAGTTCATTTTACTTCTAAAGTCTCAAATGAAGCCCCTCCCCACTGTTACATCATAAACTATTACATCATAAACTGAACTCGTCAATATTCTTTTAAGAGAATGAGCCAGACTGATTTCACTTTGGCTGGATGGGATCAGTGAAGCAAAGTGGGTGTGGCCATATCACATTCACAGACAGAGGTAGGATTTTTTGGGGGGAGGTTGTCATTTTTGAGAGGAAAGCAGAGTTCTTTGCATTTTTCTGTCAATACTGAACTGTAACTTGTTATATAAGTTGTTTTAGTGTGGTGGGCTGCTAAGATTACAGGCCACTAAGGAAACTCTCAAAGCACATCTAGGTTATATAGTGTCAAAGTTTCTTTGTTATATTTTGAAACAACGTATCACCACCTTCCCATTAAATTCAACTACCAACCTCAGATAAGAGGGTAGACTGTGAAAGGCCATTTCAGCTCTCAAGATTGGGGAACTCTATTTCATTTATTTTTTATCATACTCATCTTTTATAACAATAGCTAGTCTTGAGTAACTTTATATGGTATTTAAAATTGTTGCATATTTATACTGTAGCTTGTGAGGAATCAACCTAACTTTTGGGTTGTCTTTACAGTATTTGTCAGAATTAACTTTGTTTCTGTTTTCTTCGTAAAAGCTTAAGGCATACATTTTTTAGGTTTCTATCTCAAAACCATGGAGAACCATGTTGTTGATTTTGCACCACTGAAATTTGGCAATGTTGAGGACTGATAGAAGAGAATATCTGTAGCTCAAGACTGAATTGTGGGGATCTCTGGTGCTCTCTGAGCTTGGTTGTTTTCTTGCAGGCCTTTCATTACCAAACTAGGTAAACATTATCAGTGATGATGTCACCTGGTTTGATAATGAAACTGCAAGAAAATAACCCAGCTCAGAGAATACCAAGGACTCCGTATGTTGAGGAGTTACAAAAAAGAGAACTATGCACTACTTGTGGCTCTGTAGCTTTATACAGACAACATTTAAAGTAGAGCTTCATTCACAGAATAATATTTGATTTGAGAAATCAGGAGATAAGAATCCACAAAGACAGAAGTATACCGCTTTCTCAAGTCATTAATGAAACTCAAAAGTTAAGCACAAGTCATTCTGTTCATTTTGAGGAAACAGGAAATGAATCCTGAGCTAGCCCCACCATTTAAAAAGTTAAACCTCAGTTATGGTTGAATTCCATCCTGAGTTCCAATCAGGGCTCAAAGAATGCTTCAACTACATTCATTTTTTATTCACTGTTTGGCATGAGGTTAAAGGAAGGTTTTCCGTTGGCTACATACCTTGTTGTACAAAAACACTCCCAGGATAGCAGTCATCATGCCCAGAACATTGGTGGAGGTGACAGGGTTGCGAAGCATGATCAGGGAGACACTAATGACCATGATCCTTTTTGTGGCATTTGCAACAGAATAACTCAAAGGGCTGATAAGGTTCAGGATGCTGAAGGCAATGACATTCTGGGCAAAGTTGCAGAAACCGCTGATGGCCAAGAGAAGGATGGTCCATGGCCAATGAGCCATTGAACTCTGTGGGAGAAACAGTCTGTGAGACATCAGCTCGCTTAGAAGGAACAGAAGCAGCTACAACACACTGGTTGTGGTAATTGGTTGGGTGTAACTTAATATTTCTCTAGTTAAGCACAAGGATTTCTAGCTTTCAATCCCAAACATTGTTAAAAGATATCAAGATACTTTAGAGTAGGCCTGTACATGATGTACCCATCTGCAAGTCTTTATATAAAATGTAATTTCCCCCCAGTATCATGTTGTTAAAGTATCTTTTTGCCTGTGAATCCAAGTCACTAAATATAGTTCTCCAGTTGTTGACATAAAACTATTTTTATATGCACCATAATCATTGTACTTAATTTGTCGAGTAAAAGAATTATCAGTTTCTGATAAATCCTTAGATAGAAATGTCCTTTGTTTTTTAACATTTCATTCAAAAAGTATCTCTTAGTAAGAGCATAAATGAAAGATCCATGACAATTGACTCATCAGCATGAAAGTTGATCTTTTAAACTAAAACAGTCCTGTGGGAAAGGTTTGCTTTCATATGGTCAGAACAAATCAAATACAATTTTTCAATAATATACTGAAATCTTGCTTGGTTACTCTGTTACAGATGGTACTTATTTAATGACCAATTGTTCAGTGACCAAAGTTATGATAGTGCTGAACAAGTGATAGTTATGAACAGTCTTTATATGCTGCACCCCCAAGATCACCTGGCCACCATTTGCAACCTATTTTCCTGGCTTCATAGCAAGTCAATCAGGAAGCCAGCAGGGGGTCACAAAAGGTGACCATGTGAAGATCTCACTTAATAACCTGTGATGATTCACTTAATGACTGTAACTGGGGCTGCCAGAATTTCTGTTGCTAAGCAGCAGTCATATGACATGCGTTATTCCCACGTTGCAGCAACAGAAATTCTGATCCCAATTACCTTCTTTAATCAAGGACTGCTATTAATATCAGAGAAATAAGGCTGCCCAGCTTTCAAAGAAAGTTGAAAAAAGATTTAATTTTATTATTGAATAACTAGTTCTTTTAGAATTACTTAACCTGTTAGCATACTGTGCATAATTTACCAGATGTAGCTGAGATTCTAAGTGCAAAGAAACGGACAGACTCTAAAGTATTTTAAAGGATGAAAAAGTTATCAAGATTTTGCAATAATTTCTAAACTGGAATGGGCAACATGGCACTATTTGGATACAATAGTCAAAAATTCTTACTAGCTACACTGGGTACAGTTTATTTACTCACTTTATTTACTTTATTTATTTACTATAATTTAACAGCAATTATCTTAGTGGGCACCTATTTGCTAAAAGAACAGTAGAACTTAGTGACAAGTTTAATTTAATATAATTTTGGTAAGGAATTACTTATGAATAAGATTTAGATCTTTCTTCCCTCAAAGAGTTCAACAGTCCTTCAATTTCAACAAACCACTTGAGATTGGCTAGCCTGTCACTTGACCAAAGTTAATACAATGATAAAATCTAGAAAAGGTGAAAACTCAAAAGGTATGAGCAAAAAATACATTTTGAGCTCCCTCATAAAGTATAGTAATAAAGGCACTTCCCTCAACTCCATCAATAATTTATTATACATCCTGCCACAAGAAAGGCAAGATTATTTGTGATATACTATCTATGCCTTTGGCAGGGTCTGCAAAAGTGCCTAGTTAATTATCTAAGCTGATCATCATGAAGAAAACCTATTTTTGCAGCCACTAAGAGTAAACAATGACTTGATGGCACATAATCAATCAAAAGATATAACTCTCTGAGATAGAATAGAATAGAATAGAATAGAATAGAATAGAATAGAATAGAATAGAATAGAATAGAATTTTATTGGCCAAGTGTGATTGGACACACAAGGAATTTGCCTTGGTGCATATGCTCTCAATGTACATAAAAGAAAAGATTGGGAAGCAGTGCAAATGTTTCAACACAGTGATGATATGGCAACACCTTTGTAGCCACATTTTCAGCAATTGCAATATCTGTCCGAGGGCTTCCCTTCAATACATACACGGCAATAGCCTCTGCGGTTACCAGCATCTGGATCACCAATACCAGGTTTCCATCTCCAGAAAGAGGCCCAATTTGTTTTTCAAATAAGCTGATAAAAGGCCCCATTGCCATTGATGTGATGTGGCTGTCCATGCCAGATCCAGGAAGGACCCCCAGACTGTGAACCTTCACCTTCAGGGAGAGTACAACCCCATCCAGCATAGCCTTATCTCCTGAATCTTGAAGTTCAGCCCCTGGATCAGCAACAACTCCATCTTGTCTGGTTTCAGCTTTACCTTGTTCTCCCACATTCAGTCCTTTACAGCCAGGAGACTTGCAGAAGCTCTCGAGACATCCAACCCTGAGCTCGCAGGAAAGGAGAAGTATAGCTGAGTATCATCAGCATACTGACAGTGACTAGCTCCAAACCCAGCAGCTCACACAAATATTAGAATAGAATAGAATAACAGAGTTGGAAGGGACCTTGGAGGTCTTGTAGTCCAACCCCCTGCTTAGGCAGGAAACCCTACATCACTTCAGACAAACATCTTCTTAAAAACTTCCAGTGTTGGAGCATTTACAACTTCTGGAGGCAAGTTGTTCCACTGATTAATTGTTCTAACTGTCATTAAATATGATTAAACTTTGCATGATCTGCAGGACAATCCCAGGGGTTGAGCAACAGTCTCTCATAACACTACCTGGTAGTGCCTTGAGGTGAAAGAGCAGAATTACTGAAAACAGTACCTCTAAATTTCAGCTTTTTCAATAGTTCCAGCAGGTTGGCATGACCAATAGTATCAAAAGCCACCAAAAAGGAGGCTACAGAAGCATCAATAGGATTGCATTTTCCTTCTCTCTTTCTCCCAGCAATGGTTTACTTTTTATTGCAGATTTCATTGTTTATTTTTACATCAACAACATACCAAATAAGGTACAACACATGTATACATTTCAATAATTGAAAAAAATTATTTAGGTAAAAACAAACGTCTTAATCCTGAATATTTCCATCTCTACACTATTCATTTTCTACAACTGGCTGAGCTCTTCCATCTATGTCACGGTGTGAACACTGCCAGTTGTATGTCTATGCAGGGTGATGCACCCCTATCTTAATATTATGGTACATTCCAATACAAGCAGACACGTGATATGATCTTCAACCTTGGCTCTTGACCTGAACGGTCGTGTTTCTTAGCAAAGATGTAATTATTCAGGATTTAGTGTTTTTGTACTGAAATAAATATTTTCTATTAGACTTTTAATCTCGGCTTTATTTCTGACTGTCTGAATTCCAAGTAAAGATCCAAATCGCCTCTATGAGATTTTATTCTCATCCCAACAATCTAAGTACCCTTCTTCTTGTCTACCAGAAGATTACAAACTCCATTGAAGAATATAGGCTCAAAAAATGTCTACAAATTTCAAGAATTCCGTCAACCCATCATTCGGTTCAGTTTTGGAGCTCTCGTGGTTTTATTGCTAATATGCTCAAGAGTCCTTCACGATGATCAAAATCTGGGTTCAATACCAGTTCTAAACAGTTAAGACAAAAATAAGGGAGGCTGCAATGGGAAACATGATAGAAATATCACCCAAAAAGCAATGGGAGCCTCCTGACCCCAACTCACTCCAAGGGCATACTTCAAGCCAAAGGCGTTTTTCTAAAGGCTTAGTTAACACTTACCAAGTCATTTTCTACCAGGAATGAAGATAGATCAACCAGCACCCATGTTGGGATCATGAAAAACACAGCATGGCACCCAAGGATGTTCAACAGACGGAGATGGTGTATTCGTGAATCTCTTAAAACCTGTAAGAACGAAGAATTCAGAAACAGCTCCTCCTTCAGGGATCATTTCTTTTAATTGCTTTTCTTCCTGTAAACTGAAATGTAATTGCTGTATCTCAAACACACACTTTCTTTACCTGTGTGCAACTGAACACAGTGGCAGTGATTAAGCCATTTTTTCCTAATTTGATGACCTACAGATAAATTGCATCTCAGCTTTCAGAATTCCCAGCCTTCATAGGTTTTGGGCAATGTTGAGACTGTAGAAAGAGTGCAGAGAAGAGCAACAAAGATGACAAGGGGACTGAAGGCTAAAGCATATGAAGAACGGTTGTGGGAACTGGGATGTCTAGTCTAATGAGGAGAAGGACAAGGGATGACATGATAGCAGTTTTCCAATATTAGAGGGGTTGCAACAGAAGAGGTCGTCAACCTATCTCCAAAATACCTGATGATAGGACAAGAAGTAATGGAAGCAAACTTACAGCCTAAAACTAAGGAGAAATTTTCTGACAGTGAGAGCAATTAACTAGTGGAACGGCTTGCCTCCAGAAGTTGTGGGTACTCCAGTACTGGAGGCTTTGGGGAGATTGGACAGCCATTTTTCCAGAGTGGTATAGGGCCTCCTGCTTGAGCAATGGGTTGGACTAGAAGACACCTTCCAACTATTTTTTGTATTCTGTATAAATGAAATCTTATTTTGAGTCAGAGGCACCAAGTTGAAAAATCTCGACTAAACAAGAAAATTTGAAAAATCTGGACAATACTAGCATCTAACTACAAACTAATTGGGTGACTGTGTGTGTCTGCCTGTCTTAAAAAGCCCCCCCCCCAACTTCTTTAAGCTAGTCAAGAAATCATAGTATACATTTAATTGCTAACTTTTAAGTCATTTAAAAGCCTGAAGCCTGAAAATTCATCATATAAACTGACATACAAAGTCCAACTGATTTAGTATATTTGTGCCATACGTTAGTTTAGACTAAAAGAGGTTTGGACCTTTAAGGTTCAATGTGCTGTGAGAACTCAACCATTTTCTTACAATGCTGTGTGAATAAGGCCATTGTGTTAAGGCATGTTATTAGAACATAATATTGTGGTTTGTAAACCTGGATTTAGCATGTTATGAACATAAACTACCAGCTGACTTAAGGAAACCGTCCCCTACTCTCCATTTCAGTTTTCCATCTATAAATTGGTTAACAATTGCAGCTTAGACTTTGTGTACCACAAAGAAATTATTGAGTTTCTACACCATTAGACAGCATTAGAGAATATGAATTTGAAATGTGAATATATCGCGTGTTTGTTACAAAGACCGACAGCATAATCATTAGTGCAGAAATATCAAGTATATTTGCAAATGTGTAGCCAAGTGCAAAAATATACATTAAAACAAATAAACACAGGGTACCTTCTTAGAGAAAATATTCTGAAGTGAGAAGCAGAGAGTTGCAGCCAGAGCACTGATAAGTCCCCAAGTATCAAATGAGAGTTCTGTAATTGTAGCCAGCAGGACTCCACCAATAATAGGGATGAGGGATAAATATACCTGACAGAAGAAAAGAAAAAAAAGACTTCTTTTTATTTATTAAATGTGTTGGCCGCCCATCTCACTTCAGGGCAATTCTGAGCAGCTTACTTATACGGGACAGCAGCTGTTTCCCAAGTTCAGGAGGTAGAGAAAGTTTATGCAAGCCTCACAAAACTCACTTTCCAAATGTTCTCTTTTTCCAGATAAACATTTCAATGGAACAACTGCAGAGAAGCATCAAATACTTCACTCCTCTGACTACTCTTTATTTCTCTTACCTTGGTTGTCTGCTTTTCCTTCATGATGATTCTTGACAGGAGAACAACCCAAATAGGCATTGTTGCTTTCACTGGAAAGAGGAGGAAGGGCACAGAATTAAAGTGAGAACGGAGGCCAGCAACAAGGCCTGTGAAATAGAAGCTACTTAGAAACTGATATATTGCATGCAGATATTGCTCAACACAATGTAATGCAGTATAAATAATTGTTCAACCATCACTCACGTATGCAAAAGCTTCCATAGTGATCCCGTGACTCTACTAGGTTACCTGACACTTTTTCCTGTACTACTTCCTGCTTTACAACTATGTGCTGACTACGCTTCGTGCCATTTTGAAAAAAATAAGGACTGCTTTTCTAAAAATAAAAGATACAAAACTTTGCCTGAACACGATTTTAGTATGCAAATAAACAAGAATTAAACAACAACTACAAGAAGCTTACAGTGTGAAATACCGGTAGTCCTCGATTTACAACAGTTGGTTTAGTGACCATTTGAAGTTACAACGGCACTGAAAAAAGTGACATATGACTATTGTTCATGTGACTGTTGCAGCATCTCCAGGGTTGCGTGATCAAAATTCAGATACTTGGCAACTGGCTCATATTTATGACAGCTACAGTGTACTGGGGTCATGTGATCACCTTTTTGCGACTTTCTGACAAGCAAAGTCAATGGGAAAGCCAGATTCACTTAAAACTGTACTACTAACTTAACCGCTGCAGTGATTCACTTAACTGTGGCAAGAAAGTTCGTAAAATGGGGCAAAACTCACTTAACAACTATCTCGCTTGGCCACAGAAATTTGGGGCTCAATTGTGGTCGTAAGTCAAGGACTACCTGTATTGAATATTGAAACATATTTTATTCTACCTCCACAATAATTCTGCAAGGAATTAAAGATAAATGGAGAGATCAAGGCTGCATGGGATTTCTGAGATTAATTAAATATGTCTGAAGGTTTTTTTGGGCAGAATCCTTTGCCAGTGAAATAAATTTACTTGAGGAACAAAACCTTTTATTCCCTCAGCTTCTCCCGTAGCCCCCTGGAGAAGAATGTGAAACTGTACAAAATGCATGGGGAAGAATGAATTATACCCCTCATTCCTCCTCCCACATTTTATACTGGCAGAATATCTTCAAATGAAGATGGTTCACTGGATTTCATTATTAGACAGCACAACCCTCAGTTTTCCCTGCCTTTGCTTCCCTCTTAAGAACTATCAGGCATTCTGGTTGAGCCAGATTATTGGCAGTAAAAACTTATTTTTTTTAAACAATATCATACCCTCCCGGCATGCTTTTTCTTCCTCAATATAAATAAGGACATTCTCCTGAAGTTCTGCCAACATTCTACACCTAGATGGAGACAGCCTGATAATCTAATGAAAACTGATACCTCCATACAGAGAAAACCCTCCTTCTAGCTCTTTGCAAAAGTAGTTTAGCACTGAGCTAGGAAGAGAAATACAAGTAGTCCTTGACTTACAACAGTTTCTTTAATGATCTTTTGACATTACAACGGTGCTGAAAAAAGTGACTTATGACCATTTTTCACACTTACAATGATTGCAGCATCCCCATGGTCATGCGGTCAAAATTCAGTCGCTTGCAACTGGTTCATATTTATAACGGTTGCAGTGTCACGCTTGCAGTGTACCGTTGTTAAGTTTTTTGCGACCTTCTGACAAGCAAAGTCAATAGGGAAGTTAGATTCACTTAAAACTTCACCTAAAGATTCATCTAAACTGAACAATCATGTAACTAATTTAACAACTGCAGTGATTCTCTTAACAACTGTGGCAAGAAAGGTTGTAAAATGGGTCAACATTCACTTCACCACAAAAAATTTGGGGCTTAATTGTGGTCGTAAGTCGAGGACTACCTGTAACCAAGTTCCAACTCATCCTTAGTCACAAATGTTCACTGGGCAATATTGGGCCAATCACTTCCTCTTAACCCACCTTACCTCACAAGGCAGTTGTGGGGATAACAGGAGACAGCATAATGCACTGCTAACCCTTGCGATTAGCAGTCACAGAGTGTGGACTGGCACCAAAGACACGCAGCTTTTCTATCTAGCCCACCCTTAGCGGTAGGTAGAAGCTTACTGGTGACTTTGGGCCAGGCATTCTCTCAGCTCAACATACCCCACAAGGTTATTCCTGGGGAGAAAATAGGAAGAAATGCTACCACTAGGTATGCTGTCATAGGTCGACCAATGCGCAAGATAGTAACATCTGAGAAATAAAGGACAGTTGGAAGAAGTGCTTCCTTCTTTCTCAATTGCTCAACCCCAGGCCCAGGGGGAAAAAAACGTTATTTCCACTGCAAGCATATCCGCAGGCGATGTTTCCCGATCCCTCCTCCTATCTACAAAACCGGAAACAAGTGAAGTGCATCTTTCCACACACACACACCCCCAGCACTTTTCCTTTCAAACCTGAAAGCACTCTGCACATGGACCAGAGCCTCCCTCCCTCCGCGCGCCCCCCATCATACCGGTGTGAGCGTAGGAAACCGGGACGCGCCAAAGGGAGACGTGGGCCGAGACGGAGGCCAAGTACTTGCCAAAAGCCAGCGGAAGGATGAGGCGCGGGTACGCGCGAGGGGGCAGTTGGGCAGGGCTGGCGGCGGGCACGCGCCAGGCCCTCAACAAGGGGGGCAGGAGCGCCACCAGGCCCAGCACGTGGCAGAGGGAGACGGTGACGGGCCGCGGGAAGTCGCCCAGGAGCACCTTGTTCACCACATTCCCGCCGGCGCTCAGCGCGTACCATGCCAGGCAGAGCGCGGGCACGCGAAAGAGCCCCGTGGATCCGCGAGGGGACGCGCCGGAGGGGCCGGAGGGCGAGGGGGGGACGGGAGGGGGGAGGAGGAGGCCAGGAGGTGGCGGCGGCGGCGGCGGCGGCGACACCATCCTCGGGTTGGGGAGAAGAGCTGCCCCGGTGCCTCTGCAGCTTTGCCTTTTCCCTCGGACGCGTCACTTCCGCACAGCCGGCGGAAGAGGCGTGCCATAGCGACGGAAGCCGGGGAGACGGCTACGTTCAATTTCAGAAAAAAGCGAAGTCCTCACCGGGTGGTCCTGGCAACAGGGAAGGAGCGAACTGGTTTCGCTTTCTTTGCGGTGAGCGGCACTGGCGGAGGGAGGGAGGAAGAGCGAGAAACGACTACGCTGCTTTAGCTCCTAAACTTTGAAGGGTTTCATTATATTGTGGGAGCTTCATCACTGGAAGCTTTCAAGAGACTGGACTTCAGAAATGGTGTAGGGTCTCCTACTTGGGCGTGGGGGTTGGACTAGATGACCTACACGGTCCCTTCCAACTCTGTTAATCTGTTAAGTAATATCACCGATAAAATTAAGCTCTCGTTTTTTCCCTAGAATAACATACGGAGAAGGCGCAAGCTCCATCTCTTCCAAGGCCGGAGCCCCACATTGCTCATTTGTTCACACCTGCACTTGCATACAGTAGTCCTCCACTTAACAACAGTTCACTTTGTGACCATTCAAAGTTACAACGTCACTGAAAAAAGTGACTTATGCTCATTTTTCACACTGGACAGTTGCAGCATCCCCCATGGTCACGTGATTTACATTCGGATGCTCGACAACTGACTCACATTTATGGTTGCAGTTGTCCTGGGGTCATGTGATCCTGTTGCAAACTTCTGACAAGCCAACTCGATGAGGTAACCAGATTCACTTAACAACCATGCTTAACAACTGCAATGATTCACTTAACAAATATGGCAAGAAAAAACGTAAAATGTGGCAAAACTCAACAAATTTCTCACTTAGCAATGTAAGTTTTGGGCTCATTTGTGGTCATAAGTTGAGGACTACCTGTATTTCTACATACTAGCAGGTGCTGCACAGATGCAGTCACAAAGTGTCAATCTTAGTGCTGCTGACAGGGCTCATTCTGGAAACTAAGATACAGTATCTCTAAAATGAGAAGCTAACGGGCTGACAGTGCTCACCTCAGTATCATTTCTACTTTGGCGTTATGTAGCTGCCGGTGGTTACTCTTGTTCAGCCAACAAAGCGTCGCTTATCCCCGAATAATGTACATAACCATTGAAGCAGATCTCACAAAATAAAGTCCAAAACATGAAATTACAGACGTCTGGTATTGAGGATTCCACTAGGATTTGCACAAAGCAGAAAAAGTGATTCTGTTTAAACTCAGGATAAAACACAAGGAATATTCCAAGTTTGCTGAATTCTGCAGAATAAAATTCAGAATTTCTTGAGTGTCTTGTTCCATCCTCAAACAACATTTCTTCGTATCAAAGTCAGAATACTCACATTGGCAATTTAGATGTCGAAATATTTTGAAGTGTTTTGCACACCCAAACATTTCATGTTTCTGTCAAAGTAGACTGGGCCTGAGAAATGCATTTGCCATAGCGATACAATTCAACGTGTTATTTGAATTACACCTTTTAAGTATTTGTGTTCTCAAACATAAGAGCATAATTACAATAAGCCTATAACTCATGCTTGCCCCTTCTTTTCTTTCCCATGCTGTCTGCAGTGGAGTGGGGAGTAGGATAGTCTCTCCCAAATGATGACTTGGTGAAGATCCTGAAGCGCTCAACATGCCTTAAAAGTCAGTTTGCAGGCTAACCCCTTCTAAATTTTCTTAATTTTACTTTGCTAAATTGCCTATTTTTCTTTTGCTGCAATAAATTAGGTACAGCTATTTGCATTCTATTTTATTTTATTTTTTAAAAAAGTTTCAATGGTGCAGATGCTACGCTTGTGGGCTCAGGTCAGATTTCTTTTTTTAACATATTGTACACATTTCTATTATTTAAATTTGTTTTCCCTTGTTTTCCCATTTTGTTTTATTAGTTTATTTTTGCAAAAAAAAAAATATAAACATTGACGAAAATACCCAGTATAAAATAAAGTGATGTGCACAATGTTCATTCCTTCAATCCCACCTCATCAAGACGAAGGTCTGGCTAAGAAACTGACTGCCCAAATGTCTCCCAGTGAATTAGAATCTAATTTTTTCCAATCACAATCCAATGCCAGCAGCACTCGCCACACTGGCTTACTAAAAAATCAAATCAGCCTATGTACAAAACCTAAACATGAATTTAAAGAAAATAAATTTAAAATTAGCTACAGGCAAACAGAGGAATCACAGGCCAAGAGAAGTAAAATATTCTTCCAATGAGATTTGCAGGCAGGGATTGCGGGTCGGAAATACCACCTCAGAACTATCCAAAGAACAGATTCACATTACTTAGTAAACCACATCAATGGGTCTCAATGTGATGACCAAACCTAGAAACTAAATCATTTTTAAAAAAAGCCTTAATATCCCTCCATATTCAACATTAGTCACCGGGTGAGGCTCTTATCTATTCATGATTCACAGTATCATTCAAACCTTGAAGTAAGGTTGGTTGGTTATTTCTTCGGGCATCTGAAACAAAATTTAGAACATTCACAAGAGCTTCCCAGAACACTCTTATCTCATCCTCTCTCTCCCATGCATATGGGAAGAGGGTGAAATAGGAACTAGAAGAGGTTACAGGTAGAAGGTACCGGAAGTAGTTTTCTCTCACAGCACCTGTTAACTCTGATTCTCATCAGGCCATTGTGGAATTTTTACAGCAGCATTTTTTAAAAACCAGGAATTGACAGCCACAAAAATATCTGAGATACCAACTCAAGTCACTGCTCCTAGTATAATTATACCAGTCTTCTTTGTTTGATCATCTGGCATCAAATTACTGGCTGAGTAACTAACCCACAGGTAGTGCTAGACTGTTAGGCATCTTGTGCAAACACACCCAATTATGGTGGAGCTACTGGTAGCAGGAATATTGCATACTGTATGCCAAGGGAAGGTTGTGCTAGTCAGCAAAGGTTAAAAGATCTTATCCGGTCCCATGGTCATATATTTGTTTTTCTGTTCCTACTGTAGTACTTTTAACTACATGACCTTAAGTTTTTGTTTTAAAAAAAAATCAGAAATTTACAGGAGAGCTTCATTTATTGGATTCTTGCATAGAAATTGATGCAGTAAATAAGGGGAAGAAATAAGAAAACAATGTTTTGACAAAAGATTTAGAGCTTACTTTTCCATTATTGCAACTGCTTGAAAAAAAACAAAACCTCGGAGTGTTTTTATGGGTGAAATTGGCTAGAATAAGTCAGACTGGATTTTTGGCTATTCCATTCCAGTTCTGAAGGCACATAGGATGGTAAAAAAAAACTGTGTGAGGAATAGGGAGGCAGTGACTCTCCAGATTACTCTCAGCAGCCACAGTCAATGATGCGGAATACTGAGAATTGTATCTGAATGTCACAAATTCCCCTCACTACCAAACATAAAACACCTTTTACTGTATGAACTAGAACTATATACACTCCACTGAAACATGTTTGTTTTGGGAAATGCTTGCAGCTTAATTTATAGAGACTGCACATCTGTTGTTCTAGATCTTGGTACAGCATGGAAAGTTTTTTAAAAAAAGACTTAATACTGTATACGATTCCAAACTATCAACTGGAAAAGCAAAGTCCAACTAATCCAAAAACAGTTCAACACATGCCCTTCCAGGTGCATCGGACTGCAACTCCCACAAACCCTGTCATCAGTCATGCTAACTTAAGACCAAGAAAAGTTACACAGAACGCAACACCAGGCACAGATTTCAAGCCTTCCAAGAGCCTACAATTTATGGATGAACGTTTTAAAAAAATCTGTTGGGCTGAAGTTCGACATTTGCTTGATCACGTTTTACTAGCTAGCCAAAGGCTGAGTACATAAATTGTTTTTTCTCCTGACAAAAAGTCAAAAGATTTTGCAATAACACCTCCTGATTGTCATCCAATTAAAGAAGTTATGTGATTAAATATTCAAGGATACAGGTAGTCCTTGACTTACAACCTTTCATTTAGTGACCATTCAAAGTTACAATGGTACTGAAAAAGTGACTTATGACCGATTTTCAGTTACCACCTTTGCAGCATCCCCATGGTCATGTAATCAAAATTAAGATGCTTAGCAATAGATTCATATTTATGACCGATTCCCATGATCCCCTTTTGCAAACTTCTGACAAGCTAAGTCAATGGGGAATCCAGATTCACTTAACAACCATGTTAACAACGGCAGTGATTGACTTAACAAATGTGGCAAATCATAAAATGGGGCAAAGTTGACTTAACAACTGTTTCACTTAGCCACAGAAATGCTGGGCTCAATTGTGGTCATAATTTGAGGACTACCTGTAATTTAAATTTAAAGACACACTTTGTTTTGACATTGCAGTGGAAAAGTTGTGCCTCTCAAAGGTATTACTGGACTAAAACTCTGCCGCAATTTCTAGTAATTGGTGATGAGCGACCAGTACAGCGAGGATCTAAAATATAATTAAATTATATAGCACTTTTCATAGACAATTGCAAAACACTTATGCAAATTAAAATACAGGTAGTCTTTGCCTTACAACCATAATTGGGCCTAGACCATCCACTAAGCAATGCAATTGAGTTGTGTCCAATTTTAGAACTTTTAGTATGGCTGTCAAATGAATCACCGGTCATTAAGCCAATCCAGCTTCCTCCATTGACTGTTTGTTTGTTGGAAGCCCCCTGGGAAGGAGGTTGCAATGGTGATCATGTGACTTCAGACACCAGTCCTTGCACCTACGGCCATTGCAGTGTCCCCATGGTCATGTGACCAAAATTCAGATGTGTTGGCAACTGGCATGCATTTACAAGAGTTGCAAATGCATGCCAGTTGCTGAAGCGCCTGAATTTTGGTTGCATGACCATGGGGACAGTGCAGTGGCCGTAGGTGCAAGGACTGGTTGTAAGTCACCTTTTAAATCACTGTCATAACTATAAAGAGTTATTAAAATGAATGTTGCAAGTCAAGACCTACCTGTATAAAACAAATCATTTTTATTTTTCCTGGATATTGAGAGATATTTCTAAGCATTGTCTGCAGCTGAGGTTCTTCTGTTGAGGACTGGAGACAATAACCAAACTGGGCATTTGAGTGGAATGTTAGAATCATGCTCAAAAAACATGCAGGACCAGGACAAAGACTAAATTTGATTTAATTTAAAGGTACACTTAATTAAATCTGAATTAATTAAATGCAATTAATATTACACCCCATATATTTAATAACTCTTCTCCCACCGATAAACTAAACAATTCAGCAGCTCTTTTGAAGAGAGTTCTGGGAGCTTTTCAGCCAAGGCAGAAGTGGGAGGAGAGGATATACAGGGCCCCATGGCCTCAAGTTATGCATCTCTAGTCACAGACTTAGTGGGTGCAGAAAACATACATTTTATAAGTTTAATCTTTTAATTGTCCAACAGAAGACAAGAACAACTCCGCTTCCACTCGCAACCCCATTTATAAACCCTCATCTATACCTGGCCATTTTTGAAATATTAGAAAGTGACAGTGTATTTTGTGCAAATTTTTTTTATTTCCACATTTATATCACAATGTGTCCACTGAAAGGACCAATAGCAAAGTTGCTCCCTTCTGTGCCCAAGAACACAGAAGTCTATTTACTGTACATTCACTAAGGCTGTTTTTGCAAGTCGCTTTTGTGATGGATATCCATAAGGCAAACAATATCTAAAGGAATGGTAACAAGTATATTTCCAGCATACGAACAGGCTTCTGTCTCTCCCTTCACAGGACATTTACAAACTAGTAGCACCCTCGGTACAAGTTGGAATTTTCTTTGTTAAACAGAAAAAAATAAACCCCACCTTCCCCCTCTGCTTTCCCGTAGAAAATCTGCAGAAAGGGGGTTAACGTGCTTAGGCTGGTGGTGGTGCTGCTGCTGGGAGAACGGCGAACACTTTTTTTGCAGCATTTCATGGATCTGAATTGAAACTGAAACCAGACTACGCCCCGTGAATGTCTACGGAATGCTGAGCCGAAGGTGGCCATCTCTCTCTCTCTCTCTGGCCCTTCCTGCACCGCAGAGCACATACCATTGCAAATCACATCTCCACATCAGGGGGACTTTTGAAGAGAGATGTAACGCAAAGAACTACCTAGAGTTTTGCACAGTTCATTTTAAAACATCTCACTGCCATATTATTTCTTTTTAAGAAAATCAAATCAAGACAAATAAATAGACTCAACTACTCTTGTGTTAAATGTTTCATTTCCACAATTACCCACCTGTACCTGCCTGACCTTGGATTTCTGGCATTCACAAATAGCTGGAAACTTTGTTTTCACCTTTGGAAAACGAACACTTTTGCTTTGTTTCTAACAGCTGGCTTGCTAGAGTTCAGAACTCTACTTGTTTTTTTAATCAAACCTTTTGTTATGCCTCCCTTTGCAATTTCGTTAGTAAACTGGTAGCAGCACTTCACAAACAAAAAAAAAATTAACAGGAAAGAAGAAACTGCCAGCATCCAGCTCTCTGACACACCCTCTCTGCTTTGTGAGCTTCTTTCAGCGTGATGGGGGGTAGATGGGGGATGGCACAGCACCTGCCCACTTTACTAACCTGCCAGTGTAAAAAAAAAAAAAGCATCTTAGCAAAATTGTACTCAGTCTAGGCAGACGTAAGGCAGGATGTTCAGGCGCCCCTCATCCCCATGTGGATCGAGTGATATGCATTGCGTCCAATCATACCAGTTACCCTGTGTATCATAACATCCATTCACGCCAGGCCAGTGTTGGCTGCATATCCTGTCAAGGTCATCCTGTGTCACCTCCCGTGTTACCCCAGGCAAGTCTGCAGGTTTGCTGTGTGGAGCCAGGACATGAGTTTTCCGGGCTTCTCTCCTAGTGCTTTCCTCCTGCTTTAAATATTCAGACATGAAGTAGTGAGCCCCTGGAGTCTGCACCCCTGAGGAGGACAGCAAACTACTCTGCCTGTTTAAATAGGATTGGATTATTTCATTCCGGGACAATTCTTTCCAATTCGTTTGTTCAAAGGGACTCTGCAGAGGTGGCTTCGGCTCCTGCTTATCTGTGCCTGTCCTGTGCTGCTCAGCAAGAGCTGGAAGATCCACCTGCAAAGAGTCCCTCTGTGCTAAAGTCTTGATCTCGCCTGTCATGGGGTCAAAAGTCAGTCGACGCTCTTTTTTTAACCGTACAGGCTTGACCCCGCCTTCCAACAGCTGCCCGTCCAAGCTGACCGTGTGGTCTTTGGGCCGGTACTTTTTCTTCTTCTTGCTGTCGGACCCTGAGGCAGCACTGTCACTGTCCATCCTTGAAGCATCTGGGGATAAGTCAACCAAGGGTGCCAAAGATTCTACTGAATGGGAGCCTGCTCCACTGCCGGGAGAGGCTCCTGCACTGAGCTGAAGCTGGCCCTCGGGCACTCTTGGCTGCTCCTGATCGTGAAGGGATGCTTCAGGGTCCACTTGATGAGATGCCTCCAGTCTCTTTGCTAGTGCTGGCTGTGGTGACAGCTGTACTAGAGAGGGGGGAGGTGGCGATAAGGGCACTGGAACATCCAGAAGAGGGGGCCTCGGGCATGGGGCAAGCGTCAAATTCTTGGGGGAGTACGTGGTATGTTGCCGAGCAAATGTTTCCAGCCTGACATTCCTGGGACTGAATGAGGAGCAACGGGGACTCCTCGGTTGGTTGGCAGCAGCCTCCTCTGCTTTGTCATGCTGCTGCTGCTGCTGTAGCACTGCCGTTTTCAGCAGTAAGGATGTCCCGGAAGTTTTGAAGAGTCCTGGAGAGCTGGTGTGAGGCCGCACTGCATTGATGGGGATCTTGATGGGCTTGTCATTTTCACTCACCTCATCCCTGTTGCCTTCCGGCCCTGGGAGAAGACTCACATCTGGAGGGCTAGGAAAGCTCTCTGGGCTTCCACCAATCCCATTGGTGGGAGGCGGGGAAGAGTTTTGTAATACTTCATAACTGGCTTTGGAAACTTTTGGCAGCGGCAGAGGAAGACCATCCTTGGGCTCACCTTGCCTCTTCCGGTTCCCTGGCTTTGGAGAGTGCAGCTTTTGGACATCATTTCTATTCTTCACATCTTGAATGGGTTTAGATCCAATCACAGCCCCAGGAGAGGTTTCCACTCGGCAGTTGTGAGCCCCACCGTTGGCTGATCCAGGGGGATTTGGCAATCCTCTCAAGGTGGCTTCATTCTGTGAAACAGGCTCAATCAGCTTCTGCCAATTCCGCAACAGTTTTTTGGCCCGTTTAGCAAGCTCCTCATTCTTGGTTTTCTTCCTCACGTCATTGATGAGCTTCCCCAGCCGTGTTTCCTAAGGTTTTTTTTTTTTAAAAAAAGAACAACACAAAGAAGATTATTTTAAAAGACATCTCATCCAATATCATTAATGAGAGAAACTTCTTTTGTTCTCTCAATGGGTATGTTCTGACAAGGCCCAGAAGATGAAAAGTAGTATAGGGCAATTCAATAGCTGACTTTGAGTCTCTCTTCTTAATCACAGTCAGTAAAGGGGGGGAAAGTACAACGAAGGAGCAAGGAGCTTGTGAGGTGGAAAATTATCCAGAAAACTTTGATTGCATATTTTCCTAAAAAATAGTTTCTATTTTGAGAAATGGCTCCTTTTGCTATAGTTAATTTGTAATCCGCAAAATGTAAATCAAATAGGGCGGCTATATTTTGATACAATTCTAATCAACTATAGCATCAAACTGTGTTTTTCACATGATTCAAATATGCTAAAATAAGAACACTAGAACAATTTTAATAGCAATAGCAATAGCACTTAGACTTATATACCGCTTCATAGTGCTTTCCAGCCCTTTCTAAGCGGTTTACAGAGTCAGCATACTTTAACCCAGGGGTGGGTTCTGGTTTTCTTTGCTGCCGGTTCGCTCCTTGATGCGCCGCACGTGCGCACATGTCCAGTGCTTAAAACTAGCTTTTGCGCATGCACAGAAGCAAAAAACAAGATGGCGGCACTTATGGTGCCGCCGAGAGAGCCAGTTCGGGGGTGTGGCAGGCCTGGGTCGCTGCTGGTTCTAGCAACCCAGGCCAAGTTACTACCGGTTCCATAGAACCAGTCCGAACCGGGAGGAACCCACCTCTGCTTTAACCACTAGTGCCATATAATGATTAAGGTATTGGACTAGAATAGAGACCCAGCTTCCAATCTACCCACAACTACAGAAGGTGTCTGGATGACTTTAAGCTTGTCACTCACTCTCAGTCCAGCCTACTTCAAAAAGCTACCGTATCATTATGGGGGAAAAAATAGAAAGAGCTATTACTAGGAGCCGAGGTGGCGCAGTGGTTAAAAGCAGCACTGCAACGTTCAGCTGATTGCTAGTTCAGCAGTTCAGCTGTTCAAATCTCACCAGGCTCAAGACTGACTCAGCCTTCCATCCTTCCGAGGTGGGTAAAATGAGGACCCAGATTGTTGGGGGCAATATGCTGAACTCTGTAAACCACTTACAGAGGGCTGTAAAGCACTATAAAGCGGTATATAAGTCTTAAGTGCTATTGCTATTGCTATACAGCGCACTATGGGCTTTTAAAATCAAAAAAATGATCATCTTCCTAAAACTTCAATCAATACAAAGCCACTGTTGTATTTTCAAATATATACATTAAACCCAAATAAATATTTGGATTTATTGAAATACATTTTAAACATTTATAATATAAATGCTATATTAAGTGCATTTTTTCAAATACTTTTGACTTATTTTAACATTACATTGAAAAAATATTTTGTGTAGCATTTGAATCAACCCTATGTTTAAGGAAGTAAAAAATCAAATTGATAGGTAAAGCAGAAGGATGTTCTCTGGTTAATTTTCCCCCCAAATCTATAATCATATCAAACATGAATATGTACACAAATCTAGTGTTGCAGAATATCCTTATAAAGACCGACCCCATCCAAATATACATTGAAATGGCAGAATAAATCAAGCTGGTACCATTGTAAGTGAATCAAAATCAACAAAGGAAATGAAAGCCATTCTGCACTTAATAAGGCAGGGCAAACAGAGAATCAGCTCAACTGCAAATGAAATTTGTAGCATCAACCAGTGATAAATTACACTCCCTCTTTCTGACTGATGCTGGCAGAGAAAGCTGTGGGCAGCGTCCATGGAATTCCACAGGCTACAGCAATAGGTGAGCTGTTAACAAGTTCAGGCAAGCTGTCAATACTCATTCTTTATATGAGTCAAAAAATCTTATCACAAGATTTTAAAATCCATGAACTGTCACAGAATATATTTTATCATACGTGATTTTATCCAGTTCACTAAGGCTCAAAGTGACCTATTTGCAAATGTTCACAAACATTAACTGCAAAAGCTTGATGGGAATCTGCCCTTGCTTGTTGCATTTCCTTTAGATGACTCTTATCAAGTTACATTTGGTTAAGATAATAACTTTGGCCAAAATATGTCAGGTAAAGAATTTAAGTGTCTGTCTTCTCAGAGGACCGAATCTTCTTAGCAAGCAAGAAGTGAAAGCGGTGCTTTATTTTTTTTGTGAGGCTGTGTGCTTAAATTACGTTTATTATTCTTAGTCTTGTTTATATTATTCTTATTTCTACTTGTTTTCATGCATTTGCTTATATTAAATTAGACTGGGGAGTTTCCAAAGTCTTGAATAATTAAAAATATTTACAGTACGTTCCAAGCACATCCTGATAAGTTCCTAGCACATTTGTCCGGCTTAAAAGGCTCACATCTTTATCAACCACAATAATTCACTGCTTGGGTGTTCTTCTCTCCTTTAATCAACAGATGGACAGAGGAAGGTGAGGAAAAAAAGCCATGCAATCAAAAAAAAAGTCAGTTCTGCCTTATTCAGTATGGCATATACACATCCAGTCGGCAGACATTACAAAATTCTGAAAACTGAAAAATAGTAAACACATATTAAAAAGGTTTATGGGAATTACAAGAAATAGTAGTAGTTGGTTTAAATCTGCTCATGCTGGGCTCGTCTTCTTGTCAAGAAAAAGAATCTAAAAATGCAATTATTTCAAAAAAGAAGAGGTGAAACCACCATAATTCTTGGATGAACAGCTTCCTCTGCCCTCCCATGGTGGAAGTGACAGTAAGGGTGACTACAGAATGTCAGTCAAAATAGAGACTGGGAATATAAGGTTGTATGATTGCTGGGACACCTGGAGCTTCTTTGGCCTTCAGAGACAGACCAGTAAAATCCTCTTGTTTGCTGCTGTTCTTGTGTCAAAAAAGTGAGAGCCCATTTCTCTCAATCGCAAAGTATTATCAAGCCTAACAAGAAGTTGAATGTAAGTATTCAGACTGGAATAAGCTAGGTGATACATATAACTCCTCCTCCTCCTCGTGCCATATCAATCATCGGACGTTGGTGATCATGTTGACAATCCTATTTTTATCAACAGCCGCACAAAAAAGTGGTGTTGAGTTTTGTCCAAACGTTTCCCTTAGATTTTGAAGCCATGATGTTCTTCTGGCTGGACCTTGTTTGCTTTCAATCTTTCCTTGGAGGATTAAATGAAGTATGCCGTATTTTTCCGGGTGTCACATCACGTGTCCTCCTACATCCTCCTACAACTCCTCCTACAACTTTAAATACCATGCCTACTTTTGGCATTTTCTAGTATTCCATGCGTTTTTTTTTTCCTTATCGGGGAAAAAGAATACTTGCTGTAGGAACAAACCTCAAGTGCCTCTTTGGTGATGGGGTATTTCTCCAAGCTGGAGATCACTTCCAGTACTGCCACCATGTTATGTATCTGTGGAAAAAGATGAACAGAAAGTGAGTATCCTTTTAGAGAAAAGCTTATGCTTTAGCTACACCATGTAATGTCACATTAGACCAGAGGTCTTCAAACTTGGCAACTTTAAGACTTATGGACTTCAATTCCCAAAATTCTAACTATCTTCTCCCCTCTTCTCTTCTTTCCTCCTCCTCTTTCTGGAGAATTCTGGGAGTTGAAGTCCACAAGTCTTAAAGTTGCCAAGTTTGGGGACCCCTGCACTAGTCAGTAGAGCTGCCTATGTCAGTGGAATTCCCTACATGAGAATTGAAATATTTGAAGCAGTAGTGTCAAAAGATGATGCTTTTCCTGCTGAAAATATATTTGCCTGGAATTCTTTTTTTCTGCTTAGGGTTGCCTACTTTTTTTTATGGTAAGTGAAAACATTTCTAATTCTCTGGGTTTCTTTATTGTCACACTGTAGACACATGACTTAAATAGATTGTTTCCAGTATACTGCATCTCATTTTATTCTGATACTCTACATTTTATTATTGGCAGAATTGGGATTTTATTCTCAAACTTAGTTATATAAAGCAGCTTAATTATTCTACATGAAGAATGGCTTGAAGGGGTGTCCAATAAATAAAACACAGAGCTAGATTGGCCATAAATAAGATGTCCTTGGTCCATAGCATTGGCTCCAAAAATTAAGGTGTCGTGATTATGATCATTTCCCTGGACATACCAGATGCCCTGACACCATCTCAGTGACCTACATTATGAAGCTGTACCTTCTTAACTTTGCATGCTATTATCAGGACATGTTCATACACACATATGTAACTAAACACATTTCCACATTTCCATTATTTTTATCTTCTTCCTCATGACATGCAACACAAATCTGCAGTGGATACGCTCCCAACTAATAGTAGCAACCCCCAGTAGGAGTGAAGCACTCAATTAGAGTATTTTTTAAAAAAAACAGGTGTCCTTCAACTATTCTGCCCCTTACTATATAAAACGTTTATGAAAAAGACAGCTAAGGAAGAGAGTATTGTGAAGTTACCAACAGAAAAAGTCAATTAAATGAATTAATAATCTATGATTGGCAATAGTTTCAATAGGCACTTTTATTAAGACCAACTAAAAAGACCTAAGTTCATCAGCAACTCACATTTTTCATAAATAATTCTACTACTATAGTATATAAAGATTGGAGGTATCTTGGAGATTGCATAGCCCAGTGATGGCGAACCTTTTTTTCCTCGGGTGCCGAAATAGTGCGCGCACGGGCTATCACACACGCGTGCGTGCCCACACCCATAATTCAAAGCCCCCCACTTGCCTCACCCCCCTGCGCATGCGTGCATGACCCCCCCCACTCCCGTTTCCCGACTTCCAGTGGGCCCAGTAGGCCCGTTTTTTGCCCTCCCCAGGCTCCAGAGGCTTTCTTGGAGCTTGAGGAGGGTGAAAACGCTCCCCCCACCACCCCGGAGCCCCTCCGGAGGCCAAAATCACCCTCCCAGAGCCTCCGCACGAGCCAAAAATCAGCTGGCGTGCATGCACATGCCGGCAGATATGGCTCCGCGTGCCACCTGTGGCACCCGTGCCATAGGTTCACCATCACTGGTATAGCCCAACCTAGTTGCCCAGTAAAGAAAACCACACAATCCTTTTACATTTACCAAACTGTTGCCTACGAATTATGGGTTCTACTGTACATAGCACTAAGGCAGAAAAGATAAACAAGTGTCTGAGGTATACTACTTTTTTTTTTAATTTTATATATCACCTATTTGATAAAAGTGTGGTTTAAAATTTAAAAAGGAGAAATCATCAGCTGAGAATGAGGCTGAATAGGAAAAGACAAGGAAATAAATTAACACAATTATTCTGCTTTATTTAGTGAGGCTGGGTCATCTCAATCCACCAGAAAAGAGCTGCAAGATATCACTTCAAACTGCCTGGAGGCAAAAGGTTCCACACAGGGACAAAAGGTGTGTCTAGACCAGTGGGGTTTAAGTCTGGCCCATGGGGCCGGCCTGGAAATAGCAAAGGACCAGTGCCTCTGGCAGCCAAAATGGGGGAGGGGGAATTTTGGCCTGCAAAGTGCTGCAGGAGGCCGTGCAGGCCGAAAACGGGGCACAGTGCGGCCGCACGTGGCTCATGTGACCCATTTTGGCCGGCAGATGCTAGAGGCATTCCAAGCCAAACACGGGGTACTGCCAGTCATCCCCCCTTGCCCTGTTTTGGCTGGCAAAATGCTGCAGGCCGTCCAGGCTGAAACTGGGGCACGGGGGGGGCACATGCGCCCCCCACACTCCATTTTGGCCGGCAGGTTGCTGCAGGAGGTGTCCATCCTGCCCCCCACCACACTCCACCCCACCCCAAGGAGAACAACAATGCTGATCCGGCCCTCGAAGAAATCTAGTTTGACAGCCGTGGTCTAGACAGACACCCAATACTTTCCACAATACTAAAATCATATTAACCTATCTGCAAAAGAAGTTTAATGCCTGTAAAAAGACAACAAATGAAAATCAGTATAGCATTTAAGGTATTCTCAGAGGACTGAGAAAATCAGGTTTACAGGTAATCCTCACCTTACAACCACAATTGAGCCCAACATTTCTGTTGTTAAATAAGACATTGGTTAAGTGAGTTTTGCCCCATTTTATGACCTTTCTTGCCACAGCTGTTAAGTGTAACTACAGCTGTTAAGTTAATAACAAGGTTGTTAAGTGACTGTGGCCCCTTCATTGAGTTCGCTTGTTAGAAGGTCACAAAAGGTGATCACACGATCCCAGGATGCTGCAACCATCATAAATATGTGTCAGTTGCCAAGCATCTAAATTTTGATCAAGCGATCATGGGGAATGTTGCAACGGTTGTAAGTGCGAAAAATTGTCATGTCACTTTTTTCAATGCCACTGTATCTTTGAATAGCCACTAAATGATCAATTGTAAGTTGAGGACCTACCCGTAGTTCTCTTTGACCATGAAAGCTCATTGAATGATTTTGGCCTGTCACTCTCTCTCAATCCAGCCAACTCACATTGCTGTAATAAGGAAAAGAACCTGGAGGGAGCACAACGTATGCTATGTGCGCTCTACATTTATGGAAAGAGTCACTTTATATCAGTGTAAAGATACATGGCATGTAAACAGTCCTGTTGTAGAAGAGCCAATTGACTCTCGCAGGCTTCCCTTAAGCTTTCATTCTGAGGAACAGTGTAGCATAAATTAAAACAAGTCAATAAACAGTCCTAGATTTGGAAGAAGAAAAAAGGGAAAACTTCCTGATGTATCTTAACAATACATACGTCTGATAAAGCATATACTATCCTTCAAACATTTGAAGGATAAGTCACATACTTAAAATAAGAAACCAAAACATACATAAACATGCAAATATATTCAGACTTTCTCGAGAGAAAGCTTAAGGGAAGCCTGCAAGAGTCAATTGGCTCTTCTACAACAGGACTGTTTACATGCCATGTATCTTCACCCTGATATAAAGTGACTATTTCCATAAACGTAGAGCTCAGTAGAGAAAAGCACATCCAGACTATCTCTTTTACTTACTCACTGTTATTCAAAAGAACTCATAAACACAGTCTCTCTACTTACGGCAGCTGAAGGAACAACTGCCAAAGAAGAGTGGGTAGTAACGCAAGGGCCTGATCTGAAATATGGCAAATGATAAACTCCCAAGAATTATTAACAAAGGCCAGCCCAGTGGTTTTAGTTCAGCTTAATATAATTGTCAGTATAAATGTTCGGAATGTTATGCCTAACAAATTTTGAGAATAATTTGTTTCCTTAGCTCTCGTATATGTGGGTCTTTTACTTGGGATGTTTCCATGCAGATAAACATAATTTTATGCGCTTTCCATTGGGCCTCATTTTTTTCTCCAATGCAAAATAAGCTAATATATGCATGATATACCAGATGAGTAATTTACAACAGTTACTGTAGTTACTCACTAGAGCTACTGCACTATCAGACAAAGTGTTTTAAGTAAAAGATAACATTTTTTATTTTCCTAGAAGGTATAATAAATAAAAATAAACTCATTATAATAAGTTTATATTGAATAAGAAGTCCAAAGATTCAGAATAACTAGGCTTTGCTTAAATAATATCCATCTCACCCCTCAAAAACAGGGTTATAAGAGCAACATAGAAAGGAATAGTTGCAGAAAATACAGGCTGGGTGTGGAGGAATTAGGAGATGCCGCAAGCTGAAGTAATAAATATTTTTATAAATTTCAAAGGAGTACAGCTCAGGACCCTGCTCTACAAATATATTGGGACTGGGAGAACTAGAACAAAAATGCAGTAAAATTTCCCTGCTCAGACCCATAGAATATGATTGTACAAAGCGGATTCACACATACCTAACACATGGAGGATTAGGGACAATACACAAAAGCAAAGCAAGGCAAGGAAAATAAAAGATGGTCTTATATTAGTACAGAACGCATAGATGCTCTGAGAAAGAGGTAAGATGAAGTATTTCAAGAAGCCCTTAAAACAGAAAATATTAGCCCAAACCATCACAAGTCACCCTCCTCAGCCCCAGCAAATAAATGCCAAATTCTTGCTCACTGGCAGACCATCATTGTCTAGCTCTGAGCCATACTACACAAGTTATGCTATTCTGAAGAAGCAAAAAAAGGGGAGGGAAAATGGTGTCAGACAGAAAACACTATATGTTTGGGTAACTGGGGAAGAGAATGAGAGTACAGTAAATGATCAGGAAAGGACTAAAAATAAGCTTCAGGCAGCATTAATTATTGGACATTATAGAATACAGTTCTGAAGATTATAAAAGATCCAGAGACTCCAGAAGGGGAATATAGACAAGAAGCTTGGTCAATCCTTTTCTTGCAGTACCTACTTTTTGGCAAAATATGGGAGGGGGAGGGAGGGAGGTGAATTGCTCCAGTAGCCATGCAAATGGAGGAAGAGAGAGAGAAGCCAACAAGAGAGTAGAGCTTTTAGACTCAAAACCTTCCTGCCACCATCCCTATCAGAAGTATAATTTGTTTAGCTAAAGAAATATATAGACTGACTGTCTCTCTCAGACCCTCAGAGATACACCCACATCTAACTACAGGAATCCTACCCCTAAGCAGGATAAAAGATGGTTCTCATTCTCCCTAATCCTTGACCAAGACTTCTACAGCCGGGTGCCCTACACATGTGGTGGACCACAATCCACCATACTTAAGTCAGCATGGTTAATGTCACCTGGGACTAACAGGGACTGTGAAGTAACAGAAAAACAGGCAAGTAGTTTGAGACAAGCTGCCCATTCCCTGGGCATATCACGCTTTACTCACATTGCTGTTGGGGTCGATGGCCTGCAGCAGCCGGTCCCTGATCTGCTGCGGGGACGGTCCCGGAGCCGCTGTCATTGCCTCCCTGGGGGAGGAAGAGCCCCGGGCCCAGCAGATTGGGGGCGAGAGGAGGCCCCACCGTCCTCCCCTCCTCCCTCCCTCCCTCCCTCCCTTTCTCACTCGCCGGCCTCGCCGCGGGGCAACTGGAGCCGCATGTTCCGCTGGGCTCAAGCGCCCCACCAGTCAGGGGGAGGAAGGCTATCACAACTGCTCGAGAAGAACGGGAAGAAAATAGCCTCGCCCGACTCGTCCTAGACCCACCGGGGCCGCCGCTCGGCTCCGCTCGGCTCCACCGAGGAGACGGAGGAGGAGGCCGAGCTCAACTGTGGCCAGCAGCCAGCCCCGCGCAGTGCATCCTGGGACACGCCCGACGCTGACGGCGCCCGACGCACAGACGCTGAACGTCGCGTCTGTGACGTCACGACGCAGGGCGTCGGGTACTCCCGCCAAGAGCATTGAGTTGCTTGGGGGTGGGAGGGAGGAAGGGTGAGAACTCGGCATTCTGTTCGTTTAGTTGCGTGTCCGCGATAGCCACTCGCAGGCGGGAAAAGTCGGAGCCATCCGCGCCTGCGCAGAAGATCCCGCGGAGGTGGCTGGAGAGGGGTAGCGGGAGATATCCTGAGCGGCGGCGGCAGGCTTTGGAAACGGCAAAAAGGCGGGAAAAGAGCCGCTTCTGTCACTCGCGCTGGTTGACCAGATAGTTTTGATTATTTTAATTATAGCCCATTTGGAAAGTACGAACATATTTTTCTGTCTTCGCGCTTCATACTCGTTATGTCAGATCTATTTCCTCTCATCTTGCTAGTAATGAAACCGATCCTCACTTTATTTACAAACTGGTAACAAATGATAATTCTGGAGGTATAAAACAGGCGTCTCTTCTGAGGGGCGGCTATATAATTGGATCATTATTTAGCCCTATTAATAAAATTATTTCTCACGCGATCATCTTGGAAGGTGGAGAACGTTTTTTCTCCTCTCAATATTTTTCCCCCCTTAGTGGGCACCATTACCACAGAAGACTACAATTCCCAACGGGCATACGTTTAATGAATCCAAGTTTGAATACAGCAGTCACTTTAATACGTTTTTCTGTTCCAGAGGCGCACGTTGCTGATCAACACAATTTCCCGAAGTAATGGAAGCAGACAGGTTATCTAAGTGAGCAAAAAGATAACCAAAATGATGTTGCAAGTCCTTGATTCTGAATAATCTTCCAATATGGAAAAGAGAAAATAGGTGAAAAGGACCAAACAATGAGCTATAGAGAAAAGAAGCACTTCCAGTTTACACATTCAACTCCTTATTTTTTTGTAACTTAAAGGTATTGGGCATTGATCAGCTGATTTTCATCCATCTTGTGTTGGATTATTGCTATTATCTGGAAAACAGTTTGGGGAAAGAATCTAATATGGCAGTTCTTGATAATTGAAATTCATGTCCTGACTCTTGGTACTTTTATCCATCAGTCATTACTTTGATCTTTTGGATTTGGGCACCTCATTGTTTCAGCCACTTGCCATTCCATATTTATGCACCTCTGCATTTAAAAGGATTGTATGTAGCATTAAACTAAGTGAAGGCATCATATAGTTCATTAAGCTTATTACACATCACAATCACCAGAAATGTCATTTGCTAGGCAAGTCTATAAACATTTTACATTCTGCTCAAACACGGATTCTGTCTGTTTCAGTTATTCGTTGACTTCAGTATATTTGAAATACCCTTTCAACACAGCACATTTACCATAATCATTCAGATAATGGTAGATTTCTCAAACTATAGATGTGCCATAACAAACTCTAATTCAGCATTAGAGTGTATTGTTCTCTATTAGTGAAACCACCAATATGATAAAAAGGTAAAATGTGGGCTTATTTGGAGTACATTGTACAGGTCTCAAGACCACAACTGAGCCCCAAATTTATGTTGCTAAGTGAAACATTTGTTAAGTGCATTTTGCCCAGTTTTATGACTTCTTGTCATAATTCTTAAGTAAATTGCAGTTGTTAAGTTAGTAACACAATTGTTAAATGAATTTGGCTTCCCCATTGATCTTGCTTATCTAAAGATCACAAAAGGTCATCACATGACTCTGGAAATGTCATGAGTCAGTTGCCAAGCATCTGAATTTTGGTCATGTGATCGGTCACTAAATGCAGGATCCAATCTGGATCATTCATTAGCACTGGAGCCAGGATTGGGACCGACCCAGATTATAGCCCTGGTACCCAGTTCGGCTGATTCCCTGGTGGCTGGCTGGAACATCGCAGCATCAGGGGCTTTAGACCGAATTGCGCCTTTGCGACCTCTCCGCGGCAGTGGATCCCGGAAAGCCCCCTGGTTTACCGAGGAGCTCCGGGAGATGAAACGCCAGAAGAGACGTCTGGAGCGCCGCTGGAGGTCCAGCAAAACCGACTCCGACCGAACACTATTAAGAATTTACATCAGATCTTATTTAGTGGCGATAAGGGCGGCAAAACGATCCTATTTTTCTGCTCTTATTGCGTCCGCAGATTCTCGCCCAGCCGCCTTGTTTAGGGTGACTCGCTCCCTCCTTGCGAAAGGGGGGAGCGAGGAGCACTTGCAAGGCAGAGCTGAGGAATTTGCCGAGTTTCTGATGGATAAAATCGCTCGGATTCGGTCAAACCTGGACTCTGGCTGGGCAGAGTCCATGGAGTTGACAGGGGCAAGTCTTAGTCCACCGTTGTGGGAGGAGTTTGGGCCTGTTTCTCCTGAGGATGTGGACAGAGCCATGGGGGCAATGGGGGCCTCCACCTGTTTATTGGACCCGTGCCCCTCCTGGCTGGTTTCTGCCAGCAGGGAGGTGACACGCGGCTGGATCCGGGCGGTGGTCATCGCTTCTTTGGGGGAGGGTTCCGTACCGCAGTCATTAAAAGCTGCGGTGGTGAGACCCCTCCTGAAGAAGCCTTCCCTGGATCCAGCTGATTTGAAGAACTATCGTCCGGTCTCCAACTTGCCTTTTTTAGGGAAAGTTGTGGAGAAGGTGGTGGCCACTCAGCTTCTGCGGCTTCTGGATGAAACAGACCATCTAGATCCCTATCAGTCGGGTTTCAGGCGCGGCTACAGTACAGAAACTGCCTTGGTCGCTCTGATGGATGATCTCTGGCGGGCCCGGGATGGGGGAAATTCCTCCATCCTGGTGCTACTTGACCTCTCAGCGGCTTTCGATACCATCGACCATGGTATCCTTCTGCATCGTCTCGGCGAGTTGGGAGTGGGAGGCACCGTTTTACGGTGGTTCTCCTCTTATCTCGCCGATAGGATGCAGTCGGTGTTGGCGGGAGGGCAGAGATCCACCCCTAGGCCCCTGTTATGCGGGGTGCCTCAGGGGTCGGTCCTCTCGCCCATCCTGTTTAACATTTACATGAAACCGCTGGGGGAGATCATCCGCAGACATGGGGTGTGTTTCCACCAGTACGCTGACGACACCCAGCTGTACATCACCACCCCGTCTGACTTCAGTGTGGCAGCCGATGTAATGTGCCGATGCCTGGACGACGTTAGGATCTGGATGGGGAGGAACAGACTCAGACTCAACCCCGACAAGACTGAGTGGCTTTGGATATTGCCTCCTAAGGATTATGACAACTATCCCTCCTTGGTTCTCGAGGGAGCGAAACTGACTCCCTCGGATCAGGTCCGCAACTTGGGGGTCCTCCTAGACCCACAGCTAAAATTGGAACACCATCTCACTGCTGTGGCTAGGGGGGCCTTTGCACAGGTTCGCCTGGTGCACCAGTTGCGGCCATACTTGGAGAAGGAGGCTCTACTCACGGTCACTCATGCCCTTGTCACCTCCCGTTTGGACTACTGCAACGCGCTCTACATGGGGCTACCCTTGAAGAGTATCCGGAGACTCCAGTTGGTGCAAAATGCAGCTGCGCGTGCTGTGGTGGGTGTGCCAAGGTACACCCACGTGACACCTATACTCCGCCAGCTGCATTGGTTGCCCATTAGTCTCCGGGTCCAATTCAAGGTGTTGATCATCATCTTTAAAGCCCTTCATGGCTTAGGACCAGGTTATCTCCGGGACCGCATTCTGCCTCATACTTCCCTCCGACCGGTTAGGGCCCACAGAGTTGGCCTCCTCCAGCTCCCGTCAGCCAAGCAATGCCGGCTGGCGGGTCCTAGGGGGAGAGCCTTCTCTGTGGCCGGCCCCGCGCTCTGGAACCAACTCCCCCCAGAGACCCGAACTATCCCCACCCTGCTGGCCTTCCGAAAAGCCGTTAAGACATGGCTCTTCCTGCAGGCAGGGGGTAGAGCTTAATTCCATCTACACTCTCCCCCGGGTATGTCTGGCGGTTGAATGGTGCTTTTATATTGAAATTTTTAATTTTTATATTTTGATTTTAAATTGAATTTATTGGTTTTCTTGTATTTTTCCTGTGTTGTAAGCCGCCCTGAGTCCCTCGGGAGTGGGGCGGCATATAAGAAACCATAAATAAATAAATAAATAAATAAATAGATCCTGCAACATTATTGTGGGACATGTTAAAACATCTGACTTCCCTAGCTGGCAGCTGCATCTGGTAAGTTCAAGACTGATATGTTGTCTTTCTGCCTATGAGTGGCACTCCAAACATCAGTCTTACTCACAGAAAGAATTGATGAAGTCCAAAAGGCAGAAATGTTACAAGTAAATTGAGGTGTTGTCTTAAAATTAGTAATAGGGGGTATAAAACGCATGTCTGATGCACTATATAGAAAATTTTGAAAGGTCAGTAAAGTTTGAGCAGAAATTCTGAAGGAATTAAGAACTGAGGGATGGAAGAGCTTATAAATTGAAATATTTAATAGCACTTAGATTTATACTGCTTCATAGTGCTTTCCAACCCTCTCTAAGCTGTTTACAGAGCATATTGCCCCCAATAATTGTGGATCCTCATTTTACCCACTTTGGAAGGATGGAAGGCTGAGTCAACCTTGAGCCTAATGAAATTTGAACTGCCCAATTGCAGTCAGCCTGTAGTCAGCAGAAGTAGCTTGCAGTACTGCACTCTAACTATTGCACCACTGAGGCTCATTAACAAATAATCACCTATTTTATCTACAGGTAATCCTCAACTTAATTGGGACCAGAAGTTCTGTTGCTAAGCAAGGCAGTTAAGTGAGTCACACCCAATATTATAAACTTTTTGCCATACTTAAGCAAATCAATGTAGTTTCTAAATAAATCAGGTGATCAATAAATGAATCCAGCTTCCCCTATTGACTTTGCCTGTCGGAAGCTGGCCGGGAAGGTTGCAAATAGTGGTCATGTGAGCCCAGAATGCTGCAACTTTCATAAATACATGCTAGTTTCCAAGTGCCCAAATTGTGGTCACAGTATTCTGGGTATGGTGCAACGGTTATAAGTGCGAGGATCCATTATAAGTCACCTTTTTCAGTGTGATTTTAACTTTGAACTTGTAAATGAATGGTTGTAAGCTGAGGACTACCTGTATGAAAATGAAAAATAGGGGATATCTAAATATCCAGGGTGGCTGCTTAGGAACATTTCATGATAAATATTTATAAGAGGATAATAGTAAGAAGGAATACAAAAGAGGAATCGAAACATTAAACAATTATTTGGGTATATCAGGTAACATTTTAAAAAACTTTGAAAAAAAGGGGGTTTCCTGGAGGCATCTATCCAATGTTCTTATCTGTGCGAAAATGACTTAACAGCCTTCTAGGATTTCCCCCTAATTTCCCAGTTTATTTCAGAGTTGCAGACCAAAATTATTCATTTAGGACCAAAAAACACCTCCCATGCTACTTCTTTTTTAAGAAGACTCAGATTACTTCTACTTTCTCACTTTCCTACTTTGATTATTCTGGAGCTCAATCCTTGTTTATCAGCTAGGCTTTGAGCAAGGGGGATGTGTGTGTGGTGTGTATGAATCAGTGGCGTTCAGAATTTCCCCAAATTTTTCATACATTGTACCTTCTAAGAAGGTTTGACCCAGTTCAGCAAAGTTTGACTAGTCCTACTCAAATGTACCCACACTTAGCGGCGCCTTATCCCAAAAGTGCTTTTTCAAAAAGCAACTGGACTTCCTTCACTTTTCCTTGAAGAAGTTTCACTTTTCATCCAAGAAGTTCTTTAGTTCTGATTCAGTGAGACCTCTTCAAGGAAAAACAAAGGAAGTTCAGTTGCCTTTTGAAAAAGCACCTTTGATCTGGATGACTGAGAATCTCCATAGACATTGCCTTATCCAGTTCACATAGGAATTATCTGTTGTATTGGGAACTGCTTTTCGTTGTGTCTTCATTCTGAAACCTTTCCATGTGGTTCATAGACAGATATCTTCCTGGGGAAAACTCTGTTCTTTTAGCCTCTTGATAAGTCTCACATATTCCAACTTTCATAAATAAATTTTCATTCGTGCAAATACAAGGCACAAAGCTGTACATTATTACTATGCCATGGCATTATATAATAATCAGCATTATATTCTAGTGATAATATACCAGTTTTAACATAGCAATACCTGGTCAATATATTCTGACAGTATTCCCTTAAAGTCTCCAATCCAAATACTAACCAGAGCAAGATTATAATGGAAATCATAGTATTTAAGGAAAGTAGTGAAAGATTGAACTGTTTTGCTTCCATCTTCTACCGTGCTGACCTGTTACGGTAAGTAGGTAGATGGATAGTTAGATGGGTGGATGGATGGACGGACACAAACAGATTCGTTCTACTCTAGATAGTAGAGTTATATTCTACTTTTCCATATACCCAGTTATACATCTCTAGTCCAGCCTGAGCCAGTAATGCAATGGAAGTCCTTATCCATTGCTCAAGGTTATAAGAGAATGGATGGGAAAGATAGACTAGAGTTCAATCCCAGCAAGACTGTTACTCCTCCATATAAGATACAGGAAAGCATCATTGTCAGAGGGTAAGAAAGGGACAAAAAATAAAAGTTCCAATTTAAATTGACATTTATTTTTAGTGTTTTTAAATAAATATCAAAAGACTAAAATAATGGAAATGGGCTGGTCACATAGCAAGAGCTGATGGTAGGTGGACCAAGGTATAGAATGGATGAATGCATAAAATGGATCCCAGTTGATAAAAGATGTGTCCAAGAAAGAGATCTTAAACAAGATGGATCGATGACATTAGCACGTATTGCAGGCCCAATTGGTAAAAAACAAACAAACCTTAGGACCGTATTGGTTGGAAACATGAAATAAGCCTTCTTACTGCAATGGATAGACAATGGCTAGAATGATGATATGAAGCAAGTAAATTATGCTTATTCCTATTGTACAGTAGCTTCAGTTTAACAAAATATATTTACATGCAGAGTGTTTTACAGTTCCTTAACTATCTTGCCTGCTTGCTTGCTTGCTTGCTCCCTCCCTCCCTTTCTTATCTCATGCAGTTGCTACTTATCAAATTTGGTTATTGTACAGTAGTTTCACTTTCAAGTTGCTTTTAGACCAGAGAGGCAATAAAAAAGAGGGTTAAGTGTATTTCTACTGTAAGAAGTTTCCTCAACTTCTTACAGTAGAAATACACCATGCTGGTCAAGCTTTTCCTTACTGACCTCTGGTCTGGTTTTTTTGTAAATGCAGCCTATCATTTTCAGCGGCCTGCTCTGAAAATCTTTCTCAATTTTGCTTGCCCTTACTGAGTTCTACCGCACATTCTTCCTTCCTTCAGAGATCTTCTCTCTGAATGAGATGTCTGCTTTTTCCAGTAGCTTCAGTCCTAGCTCCTAAATTCATAGTGTGTCTCTGGTCCATACTGCACAATAGCAATAGCACTTAGACTTATATACCACTTCACAGTGCTTTTACAGCCCTCTCTAAGCAGTTTACAGAGTCAGCATATTGCCCCCAACAATCTGGGTCCTCATTTTACCGACCTCAGAAGGATGGAAGGCAGAGTCAACCTTGAGCCGTGGTGAGATTTGATCTGCCAAATTGCAGTCAGCCGGCAGTCAGCAGAAGTAGCCTGCAGTACTGCATTCTAACCACTGCACCACCGCAGCAAACAGTATCAACAACCTCCCTCATTGCTTAACAGATCTGCTATTATAGGTAGTCCTTGACTTACAACCATTCATTTAGTGATAGTTTAAAGTTACAACAGCACTGAAAAAAAGTGACTTATGACTGTTGCAACATCCCCATGGACAAGTGATCAAAATTTGGGCCCTAGGTAATTGGCATATATTTATGACAGTTGCACTGCCCCAGGGTCATGTGATCACCATTTGCAACCTTCCCAGCTGGCTTCCAATAAGTAAAGTCAATGGGAAAAGCCAGACTCACTTAATAACCACATGATTCACTTAACTGCAGTGATTTGCTTAACCACTGGGACAAAAATGGTCATAAAATGGGGCACAACTCACTGACTTGCTTAGCAATGGAAATTTTGGGCTCAATTGTGTTTGTTAAGTAGAGAACTACCTGTACACAACATGAAGACTGCTTGCTCACAGAAGTCTTAAGCAGGCATGAAGTTTCTAAGTGTCTACATCAACGGTTCTCAACCTGTGGGTCACGACCCCTTTGGGGGGTCGAACGACCCTTTCACAGGGGTCGCCTAAGACCATTGGAAAACACATATTTCCGATGGTCTTAGGAACCGAGACACCGCTCCTCTATCTGTCTCCAGGCGGGTCCACCCACATGCAAATAGACTACTGCAAAAAAAATGTACCATGGGAACTTCTGAGCATGCGCAGAAGCTGAATTTCCGGCACTGCGCATGCGTCATCATCTTGTTTGCGGCTTTTTTTTTTTGCATTTTTTTTTTAAAAATTCGGCACGGCACATGCGTGCATGTGCAAAGCGCACATGCACCCACGAGGCATGGCCACACAGCGCAGGAGGAAGCAAACAGGCAGCGAGGTAAGTTAGAAACTACCCCTGAGTTTCCTAATAATTTTATTATTTTATGATTGGGGGTCACCACAACATGAGGAACTGTATTAAAGGGTCGCGGCATTAGGAAGGTTGAGAACCACTGGTCTACATGATACTTTGCATGGAGTTTGAAATAAACAAAAATCTTAACCTTGGGATCAAATTGCAACTGCCATCTCAATTAAGGCAGCACACTCTGTTCCAGAGAGCAAGAACATTTTGTTTCTCAGCAATAGCACCCATCCGTGAAAAATCCTCCCCCCAGAAATCCAGTTGGCTCCATCACCTTTAGGAAACTGTGTTATGCAGAAGCACATTTATTTATGATCTGTCATAATTAGACTCTTTACTGTTATTTCCCTGGTTATAATAATTTATTAAAAGCATGGGGATGATTAGAGTCATTATATAGAAGGCAGAGAAAATTATTTGTACTTCCAGACTACCTTTTGAAAAAAAGTTGGCAGCCTATTTGAGAATTCAGCTAATCAGTTATCATTTAAGGGCAGTACACAGCTGTATAACTCAACTGTAAAAGGCAGATGGGGTTTATGAGAGATCTCTCTGAGAAATAAATCTACTGTTCTTATTTACCTTAGGATGAATTTTGAGGCTCTCTATTCAGAATTTTGCTGGTAGAAAAAAGTATGCCAAAACAGAATTTAGAAGAGTGAATTAAAAAGTCTGGGAATGAAGCATAAGACCAATCTCTGCCATACACAGTGATTAATCCCCTTTTTCTATTTTATGTAGCCCTAACAAAAGCTGGAATTTTGGAATAATCCTTATACCCTTTGTATTAAAATGTTACTATTACAGCATGAAGTTTTACCTTACATAATGTGCTGACTTTGTGCCTATCTAGACCCCGCCCCTCCAGATTTATTTATTTAAAACATTTACCTGGCCGCCTAACTTATAACCAACTCTGGCTGTTTCCCAATCAATTATCCCTATTTATTTAATATATTTAGATAGTATCATCTATGCAGTGGTCATGGTTTTCGACAGACTCAGGGAGACAATGGAGGACATAGGTGCTTGGCATGCTATGGTCCATGGGGTTCCTAAGAGTCAGACCTGGTTTAATGACTTAACAACAAATTTAATATGCTCCTTACAACTTGGCAATTCAACAATTATAAAATATTTGTGGTAAAGTTAAGTTTAAATTGAGTTAAATTAAAATAGCAATAGCAATAGCACTTAGACTTATATACCACTTCATAGTGCTTTACAGCCCTCTCTAAGCAGTTTACAGAGTCAGCATATTGCCCCCAACAATCTGGGTCCTCATTTTACCGACCTCAGAAGGATGGAAGGCTGAGTCAACCTTGAGCCTGGTGTGATTTGAACAGCTGAACTGCTGAACTAGCAATCAGCTGAAGGTCGCAGTGCTGCTTTTAACCACTGCGCCACCTCAGCTCCTAAATAAATAATCTTTAAAATAATAAAACACAGCAATGACAATATCACCTATTCACCCCAAAGCCCTCCGGAATAATTTTAAGAAGCTTCTGGAAGGCTACTGTAATAATATGTGAGAATGACCTTGAGAGACAATGGGAAGGAGATGCTGCTGAGGGAATGATCAGAGAAAAGAGGGGAGCCCATAGCTGAATAACAGGGAGAGAAAGAAACTTAGAAACGATCCATCCTAACTTACCAGGTAGTAAAAACAGATGGCAGGAGATCTGTTAATGTAGCCTTAAAATAAACTAGAATTAGCTCGACTTATCTTTTTGTCTGGCCTACTTGGGAAGCTGACAACTATTACATAATGACAACAACGATTTCGCCTCCAAGAAGAAATTCCAGAGGACAGGGGCCATCACAAACAACATGTAATTAGTATACCCTGTAATGACTATATATTTTTATACCAAGATAAAATAGGACAGATCTCTGAAACAGAACAGTAAGCTTACCTGTCAAGAGGGCCAAAGTTTTATGATTATTTTATTCAAATGTTGCATGCCATCCACAGTTGCTTTTTTTAAAAAGATGGGTGGCTATTCAATTTGATAAATAAATGAAGTTTTAGGTTTTTTTTTTTAAATTTAGACACTTTTCCACAGAAGCAGAAAAACAATGAGCTGTTTTAGACACCCAAATGCAATTTAGCCGAATACCGGAACCTTCTCTTCTTTTTGGAAAAGCACCTTTGGGACAACCATGACCTGGATGACTCAGAATCTCTACAGACTAATACCTTTTCAACTTTCTCTGAAGTCAAATGAAAGCAACGGAATGCTTTCTTTTCAGCAAATTACTTCAGAAACCCTAAGGAGCAAGGTGGTATTTCCATGGGCGACAGAGTAAGAACCTATAGAACAGTGTTTCCCAACCTTGGCAACTTGAAGATGTCTGGACTTCAACTCCCAGAATTCCCCAGCCAGAGTTGAAGTCCAGACATCTTCAAGTTGCCAAGGTTGGGAAACACTGCTATAGAATTTCTAGATGGTAAGTAATTAAACAAATCCATCTAGTGGATTTCCAGTAAACCACAGTTGGCTTCCCACTGTTTAAAATTAAATTATTATGAATAAGTCTCTATGGAGATTCTCAACCATCCATGTCATGGTTGTCCCAAAGGTGCTTTCCAAAAAGGCAACTGGACTTCCTTGTTTCTTTCTTTGAAAACATTTCGCTTTTCATCCAAGAAGTCCAGATGCCTTGCTGGAAAAGCACCTTTGGGACTACCTGTGAATAAACTGGTGCTGTGTACAAGTCTCATGATACCTTAAACAAGTTTAAGATTCATATACCCTATTCAGTCCACATGACTCATCTTAACTACATTTTGTTGAGAAAGTCCAAATGGCCTATTTATACATAGCTAAGCCATAGACAATGGCAAACTACTTTCAAAATCTTGCCAAGAAAACTGTAGGAATTACCTCAGGTAGTCCCCAGGAGTCAACAATGACACAAAACCACACACACACAAACAAAAAAAAAGCATACATCTGGATTACAAATAGTGATTGGATTCACATAATGCACTTCTGTGAAACCAAGCAAGACTATTCACCCAGACTTCTGGGCAAGGAAGAGTTATCGCGTTTGCCATATTTTATCTTTATTTCAGTGGTGAAATCCAATTTTTTTTTACTACCGGTTCTGTGGGCATGACTTGGTGGGTGTGGTGTGGCTTGGTGGGCATGGCAGGGGAAGGATACTGCAAAATCTCCATTCCCACCCCACTCTGGGGCCAGCCAGAAGTGGTATTTGCCTGTTCTCTGAACTACTCAAAATTTCCGCTACTGGTTCTCCAGAACCTGTCAGAACTTGCTGGATTTCATCCCTGCTTGAGTTTATTTGTATGTTTTACTGATTTTATTGCAATTTCTTCTGACTGTTGTGAACTACCTACTCCTCCAGATTTATTTAAAAAGAGTTATTGAGAGTTGGGCAGCATAAAATAAATAACGCTAAGCACTTATCTGTTTATTAATAGTTGAAGTATTTGCCCCCAAGAAATGCATACCAGTAGAACGTATAACTCATGGAGCATAGAGCATACAGAAACCCTAGAGAAAGTGCAGAAGAGAGCAACCAGGATGATAAAGGGTCTGGAAAATAAAACATACGAAGAGCGGTTGCAGGAACTGAACTTGGCCAGTCTGGCGAAGAGAAGGACCAGGGGTGACATGATAGCAGTGTTCCAATACTTGAGGGGATGCAACAGAGAGGAAGGGGTCAGGCTGTTCTCTATGGCACCAGAAAGCCAAACAAGGAATAATGGATGGAAGCTGACCAAGGAGAGATTCAACCTGGAAGCGAGGAGAAACTTTCTGACGGTGAGAGCGATCAACCAGTGAAACAGCTTGCCAGCGGAGGTTGTGAGAGCCCCAACACTTGCGACCTTCAAGGGGAGACTGGACTGCTATCTGTCTCAAATGGTGTAGGAACTCCTGCTTGAGCAGGGGGTTGGACTAGATGACCTACAAGGTCCCTTCCAACTCTAATAATAAATCAATTAGTTTATCATAAGATTCAGCTAGACCTATGTATTCTGCCTTCTCAGTAAAGATTACACATTTTTTTCCTGCCTGTATCTTTGATAGAAAAATGTAAACAGATAAATGAATTACTTTTATTTAATTTAAAAGTAATGAGTATTTTCAAAAATCACAGTGGAAGCTCTGAAAAAACTCACAGAAGGCGCATATAGGCATGTTCCTTGTTTCCAGAAGCTCCATAGATAAAAACCTCTATAAAGAAGCAAGTATTAAGCAATTAATATTCTGCTTGCATTTCAAATCCCTTTTGCTCTGAGAGTTGTTTTTCTAATGCTGATTGTCTCTCTGGTGATTACTAACCTGAATCTATAGGGGTTGACATTAAATTGTATTTACCAAATGCTTTAATCTGGTTCTTGGTTTAGGAATAATTCAGAGTAACATTAACAGTGATCATGAGTTCTTTAGTAAAATTATTTGAATTGAATTCCAATGAATTTTTAAGATTTCAGGACCCATGTTAGAAATTATTGATTCCAGCAACTGCCATTTACTTTTCTATCTTATGAGAAATCTGCAGAAAGTTCTCTCAGGAGCTCCGCTCTTAATAGTAATTTTGATAACAAAGTTGAGTTTCATTGTTGAATGAAACTTTTAACTTGATATGGTCTGCTTTCCATAATCAGAATGGTTCCTAATTTTTGTCTACAAGCTGAATATCAGCTGTTGGGTTAACTCTGACCAAGGTTGTCCCAAAGGTGTTTTTCAAGAGGCAACTGAACTTTGTTTTTTCCTTGAAAAAGTTTTGCTTCTTATCCAAGAAGCTTCTTCAGTTCTGCTTCTTGGCTGAGAAGCAAAATGTTTTTAAGGAAAAACCAAAGCAAGTCCAGTAGCCTTTTGAAAAGCATCTTTGGGACAACTATGATATGGATCATTGAGAATCTCTAGATATATCTTGACCAAATGGATATTTAAGCACTTCCACAGAATCCTAAAGATTAGCAAAGTATATTGCTTAAATCCATATTCGGAAAGCAACATGTCATCTCACCTACACCAGCCTTCTGAGTTTATTTGAATTCATGCTGTCAGTAATGACTGTTCTTGAAAGGAATATAAACATCATGAAAGGAATACAAATAATAGAGTTAGCCACAGCTCTGTTTTTTAAGAGCAGCTTTCCTCCTTTTCTGAATCCTGCATATTGCAGTTACAAAAGGATAATGTGAATTCTGCCCTCACCTTTCCCATGAGACTGATAGGGCAGGAACAAGAATCAGGCCCCCGTCTGATGAAATAATTTACTTAGTAAGGATGTCTCATTCATCCCACCATTTAATATTCAGGAGGGAAGCGAAAACAATCTTCATTTGCTGAGCTGCTGTGTTATCATCTGTAAAATGCAATATTTATTTTGATTATTAGTTCCATTATTTGTAAACCAGCCAATGTAGCATTATGTCTACATTTTTTCACTCAATTTTTCAGAAAGCTCCATGAGATTAGTTTCCTTATGTCTGCCCTAACTCCTGCTGAAAGAAAAAAAATGACTCAGTATAGAAAGTATACAATTATGTTTATTTCGCTAGAACTTTTGAGCCCAGATGTTCAGATAATCTCTTCATACACACAGTAAGATCGCCAGATATTCAATAGAAAGATGATTTCACAGATTCACTTCCCAGGGATATCCTCCCATTTTAGCATCATTATAGACCAAACTGCTTTAGATATTGACATCCCCTCAGATATTTGCGCTGGCTAGCCACTTGGGTCTATTCCAATTAATTATTACAAGAATAAGGTATATAATCAGCTATTCTCCTTTGGCAGAGAGTCATTCACCTCTTGCACAGTTCACAACTTTCCACTCAAACTGCTTTTGGGCATCAACTTATTTTGGGCATTAACTTATTTTCTGATCAGGAATACTTAGTATAAATTGTTTTCTGGTCAGCAAAGAGTGGAATGCAGATTCTTAAATACTATATAGGTAGTCCTTGACTTACAACCATTCATTTAGTGACCATTCAAAATTACAATGGCACTGAAAAAGGTGGCTTATGGTTTTTCACTCTTATGACCATTGCAGCATCCCTGTGGTCACGTCCAAAATCCGGGCACTTGGCAACTGGCATGCATTTAAGATGAAGTGCCCCAGGGTCATGTGATCACCTTTTGTGACCTGACAAGCATAGTCAATGGGGAACCAGATTCACTTAAACAGTATTACTAACAACTGTAGCAATTCAGCCAACAACTGTGGCAAGATAGATTGTAAAATGGGGCAAAACTCACTTAACTGTCTTGTTTAGCAATGGAAATTTGGGGCCCAATTGTGATCGTAAGTGAAGGACTACCTGCATGGTGTTACTTTAAAGCAGAGGTCTTCAAACGTGGCAACTTTAAGACTTGTGGACTTCAGCTCCCAGAATTCTCCAGCCAGCATAACTGGCTGGAGAATTCTGTAAGTTGAAGTCCACAAGTCTTAAAGTTGCCAAGTTTGGGGACCCCTGCTTTAAAGCAATGTTTCTCAACCTTGGCAAGATGGGTGGACTTCAATTCCCCAAATTCCCCAGTAATCCTTGCTGTGAATTGAACTTGCTGTGATTTGAATTCCCAGAATTCTTCAGCCGGCCTTGCTGGGAGTTGAAGTCCACCCACTTTAAATTTGCTAAGATTGAGAAACACTGCTTTAAGGCAAAGAGGACTATAGCTTTTTCTCTCTCTTTTATACTTAAAACAAAATTGTTTTATCACGTTCTCCTATCTAAAAACTATTTTTTCTTTTAGTGGGGCTAAAGGCTAAATTTAAATCCAATGACAGATAAAGCATGCACTGCCATGCCATTTTTGTACTTGTGGTCGAAGTTTCAACATACATTTCTTCTTATCTTCATATAAAATCTCTGTTCTCCATGGTCGTCATACCTGTAAGCATAACCCAAGTACCTCTTCATAGGGCTGAAAGTTCATTTGTTCACTAATCATATAACAAAAGAAACAAAAACTAAGGGAAACTAAGAACAGGGGAAAAGAGGGAATGGTGAATGTTCCTTTGATATTTGTAGTAAAAATAAGCCAGAGCTCAATACTAAAATGATGTCAAATCTTTTACTTAGAAGTATTTTATATTTCCAGTTGGAAGTCATCTGCAAATTGCCAAAGGTTAACGTGTGTTGTTGTCAGTTCAGTCAAAGTTGTTTAAGATCCAAACAGCCTAATGAAAAACAAAAGGAAAGTTAATGACTAATTTTTATCAGTTATTCTTATAATAAACCTGCAAGGCAAACCAAGATTATATATTGTCCTTTTATACTGTCCAATAAGTTAAACCAATTGAAACATATTACAAAATATCCTCATTATATAAGGAACAGTGAAAACAATAAATGAACAATGTGAACTTAGAATAATTCACATTCACTTAGAATGTGAACTTAGAATAACAGGTTACCTTCGGGACCGCATCCTGCCGCATACCTCCCTACGACCGGTCAGGGCCCACAGAGTTGGCCTCCTCCAGGTCCCATCGACCAAACAATGCCGGTTGGCGGGGCCGAGGGGGAGAGCCTTCTCTGTGGGAGCTCCCTCCCTGTGGAACCAGCTTCCCCCAGAGATCAGGACCATCCCCACCCTGCTGGCCTTCCGGAAAGCAATAAAAACCTGGCTCTTCCGGCAGGCGGGGTGAAAGTGAGACCAACTAGATTAGATATGGGTCTCCCCCACTTGTTTTGTGAATATGAGATTCTTTTAACTTTTGTATGTTTTTTAATTATTGTATTTTATATTTGTTGTAATGGATTCGAATATGCTGTGAGCCGCCCAGAGTCCCCTGGGAGTTGGGCGGCATACAAATCCATTAAATTAAATTAAATTAAATTAAATTGAAGCTCATATTTTATAGCCATTCTATTACTACAGCAGTATCAATTCAAAATTCCACCTTTTCCATGTTTAAATGCTGATACTGTAGAATAGTTAGAAGAATACCATATATTGTGTAACTGTGCAAACCAAGCATTAAAAAGACAAGGTAAGGAAGACATAATAAACATGACATCTTTGTTGGGATTACTTACACAATCATGCAAAACATCATGAAAATATTCCACAGTGCGATGAAGATCCGAAAGTATCTTAAGCTCAACAGAAACTCCCTGATATTATCACCTAGAAGTCGGGAAGTAAATGAAATTGCATTTATAGTAAAAATTATCCCTTGTTTCATCCACACTCCTTTCAGTGTACACTTAGCAATAATTTATTCAGTCATTAATTTAGGTACCATCTGATTCCAGACTGACTTAAACAGTTGGAGTTATTTCTTAGATCCCCAACCATTAATAAGGTACTTTTTATTTTTAATATGAGGCAAGAAAACAAGTTATAAAAGAGTCTTTCTAATTCAAGCAACTTGTAATTGAGCCTGTGAGCCAGCAGGGAGAGAAGAAGCATGAAAAGAACTATGCAGAGCCATACAATGCCCATATGTAGTCCTATATTTGTAAATGGGTGGCATGTTGGACCCGTGCCCCTCCTGGCTGGTTTCAGCCAGCAGAGAGGTGACACGAGGGCTCCAGGCTTTAGTTAACGCATCCTTGAGTGAGGGGTCTTTCCCGCAACCATTAAAGGAGGCAGTGGTGAGACCCCTCCTCAAGAAGCCTTCCCTGGATCCAGCAGAATTAAAGAACTTTTGTCCAATCTCCAACCTTCCCTTTGTGGGAAAGGTTGTAGAGAAAGTGGTGGCACTTCAACTCCTACGGTCATTGGATAAAACGGACTATCTGGACCCTTCTCAATCTGGCTTCAGACCTGGCTATAGCAAGGAAACTGCTTTGGTCACGCTGATGGATGATTTCTTGCGAGCCCGAGATAGGGGTCATTCCTCCATCTTGGTGCTACTTGACCTCTCAGCAGCTTTCGATACCATTGACCAGGGTATCCTTCTGGGACAACTAAGGGAGTTGGGAGTGGGAGGCACCGTGCTGTGGTGGTTTTCCTTCTATCTCTCTGGTCGTTCACAGTCGGTGTTGGCAGGAGGACAGAGGTCGACCCCTAGACCCCTCATTTGTGGGGTCCCTCAGGGCTCGGTCCTCTCTCCCCTCCTATTTAATATCTACATGAAACCACTGGGTGAGGTCATCTGACGATTTGGGGTGAGGTATCAGCAATATGCCGATGATACCCAGTTGTATATCTCCACCCCACGTCAGTTCAGTGAAGCAGTGGATGTGATGTGCCGGTGCCTGGAAGCTGTGAGGGTCTGGATGGGTGTCAACAAGCTCAGACTTAACCTAGACAAGACCGAGTGGCTGTGGGTACTGCCTCCTAAAGACTATATCGACTGTCCACCCCTGGCTCTAGGGGGGGAGAAATTGTCCCCCCTCAGAATGGGTTTGCAATTTGGGCGTCCTCCTAAACCCACAGCTAAGATTAGATCAACACCTAACAGCTGTGGCTAGGGGAACCTTTGCACTGGTTCGCCTGGTGCATCAATTGCGACCCTACTTGGATCAGGAGGCTCTCCTCAGTGTCCTCAGTGTCACTCATGCCCTTATCACCTCACGGTTGAATTATTGCAACGCACTCTACATGGGGCTACCCCTGAAGAGTGTTCGGAGACTACAATTGGTCCAGAATGCAGCCGTGCGAGTGGTTGTGGGTGCACCTAGGTACACCCACATTACACCAATGCTCCGTGAGCTGCACTGGCTTCCTATTGATCTCCGGGCTCAATTCAAGGTGTTGGTTATTACCTTTAAAGCCCTACATGGCTCAGGGCCAGGTTATCTTCAAGACCGCCTTCTACCTCATAGTTCCCAGCGACCGGTAAGATCCCACAGAGTTGGTCTCCTCCAGGTCCCGTCAGCTAAGCAGTTTCGGCTGGCGGGCCCACGGGGAAGGGCCTTCTCTGTGGCTGCTCCGGCTCTCTGGAACCAACTACCCCCTGAGATCCGGACTGTCCCCACTCTATTGACCTTCTGGAAAGCATTAAAGACCTGGCTTTTCCGGCAGGCTTGGGGCTGTTGATCTCACAATTTGCGAGGTCCGGCCTTGAATGATATGTATGTATGTGATTTTTAACTGTTTTTTAATCTTTTATGATGTTTTTAAATGTATTTTCTATATCCTGCTGTAAGCTGCCCAGAGTCCTTCGGGAGTTGGGTGGCATAGAAATACAATAAATTAAATTAAATTAAATTAAATGTTGTCATTCTACCAGCAGACATTCAATATCTTCTTTCGTATGCCTATGACTTGTCTGGGTAGCTAAGAAATCTCCATATACAGTATTTACAGAATATGTAGGAGGGGAGAGGAAAGATAATGTTAGGCCAAAGGATGGTCACTTAACGATGTATCCTTTGGTTTTAGTTTGGGATAGGCAATTCTCTAGAAATTGTTGAATAGCAACTCCTATGACTGCTTATCCTGGCTAGAATTGAGAAAGTTCAGTATCTGAGTGGCTATATATTTGCCTGCTGTCAAACTCATAGAACCTCAGCAGAATATCCCAGACATTCAACTCAGCATAGCTTGAATAATTCTAGGTTCATATTTGATGAAAATTTATCTGACACACATTACTGTGTACATAAGTATCTTTTATTACACACTAGGAAGAAAGCATTAGAACACTTGATTGCTCTCTATCAATCTGAAGTTTTTTCCAGTTCATTTTTTATATTCAAGGTAGTTTAATTTTCTATGGCGTTTCTCAGCCTTCACAATGAATGTTGTTAATTGTTGACAAATCAACACCTCTGCCCTGAGAAATTCTGGGGCTCACTTTAATTCTGTTCTAAATGTTTTTAAATAAACATACAATTTGTATTAATTAGGCTAAAATAAAACACAGAATGAAAAATGCAGTATATAAAGCACTAACCACATCAAATTTGATACTATTCTCATCAAGAAAGGGCAACAATAATTTACACAAAAACCTTGATTTGGCTGTCCAAATACAGAGAAATGGGGTCCAGTAAAACCAAATGTCTATTAAATCTGAAAATATATTATATGAGTTACCTTTTCATAATTTTACATTATTGTGTAAAAATGTAATTTTTAATTTGTTAAACAATGTTACCAGTTTAGTAGACAGTTGTCTTTTAAAATGCAACAATTACAATATGCATATGGCAACAAATAGTCTAGAATGTTTTATTTCTATTTCATATTTTTCTATGCAATATCTCAAAACAAAACTAAAAAATTAATTGCAACTATTTTGGAGACACACAAGAAGTTTTTTAAAAATCCCTCAGTACAAGGGCCTCAGCTAGAATTTTTACCTGTTGTTGGTTCTCTTCCTTCTTCACCAAAGCTCTGACTCTCTTTCTTCTTCCTGGAAGTCAGACAAAGAAAGATTTGCTTTCAAAATCCCAGAACATAATAGCGTCTCATAATTTAAGACAAACAGGAATATGTTAAAATGGACAGTGACAGAAGAAAATCTGCTGACTGCTATTAACTAAGGTAACGATGGAATACAATAGCAATTTGCTGAATCCCAGAAAGAAAACAAGGAAGTTTCAAGGCCCACTTGAATATTTTTCAGAAATGATTAGCCATGCAGAAAAAACTTTCATGATTTAAACCAGAGGTCACCAATCTTTCAGACCTCAGGGACCATTAAATTCATAATTTTAAATCCCGTGGACCACTAATATGATCTGCCTAAAGACCAGCTGGGTGGGCGTGGCTAGGTGTCATATGACTGGGTGGGTGTGGCCAACTCGATGTCACTCACATCGAGGGGCGCCTCGGCAGCCTCTACTCGCCCCTCCCCTCCCAGCCACTCCCTCCCTGCTCCTTAGGGCCCCAACAGGAAGCAGTTGTTGGAGCTAAGCAGCCGCCACGAGAAAAAGTTGGCAAAACAGCTGGCTCAGTTCAAATTGGATCTGACCGAGAAGGAGGCTCACCTCACTGAGGACTATGAGCATAGGCTTTCCAAGCAGAGGGAAGACCTGCGGGAGTGCAAGGCCAGATACCAGTGCCTGGAGGCTCAGCAGGCTGAGATGGTCAGTCAGTTCAAGGACATGATGCAGTCCCACTGGAACAAGGCCCTCCGGCTCTTTGCCACCAGCGGCACTTCCCTCCAGCCTTCACCCAAACCCCCGCACCAGGAGGCCAAAGCAGACCCCAAGTCGGGATCTCTGCTGTCTCCGACCCGCACAAAAAGACCCAGGTGGTGAGATTTTGCAGCAATACAAACGTTCACTGCACATATCCGGCCCAGGGGCTGTAGTTTGAGGACCCCTGATTTAGTGCAATATAAAGAATGCAAATAATTTTTCTGCGGACCACCAAAATTTTGTCACGGACCACCAGTGGTCCACAGACCACCAGTTGGTGACCGCTGATTTAAACAGCACTTGCAGCTGGTTCATCCACTGCTATAATATTCATCTTATGGCCACTGTAGTAAACAGAATATCTGGGTTGAATATGCATATGTACACTGAGAGCATATGCACCAAAGACAAATTTCTTGTGTGTCCAATCACACTTGGCCAATAAAGAATTCTATTCTATTCTATTCTATTTCCTATACTCCTAACAACATAGGAACTGTCTTACATGTAGCTCTCAGGTCTTTTGTAAAACTGCTAAGTGCTCTAATTGGAAGTAAAGATAATTGAACCTTCTGATTGCAAGTCCCTCACTTTACATTTGAATCTAAGCAGTGATGGCTGATCCTAAAAAGCTAAGCAAAGTTGTTCTGAGTTAATATTTAACAAGAAATCTCAGGGTTTCATGCTATCCCACCAGTTTAGTTGCCCAGGTTATCATTTAAAACGAGGCAAATACAACATGTATTTCTCTATGATTGAAAAATCAAGACAACGGCCAACTACACTTATATTTTGCAAAAGAAAACATGGCTGTGGGATGTGTTTAGTCAGCAGATTGGGGAGGAGCCATAGGAGCATCATTGACATTTTAAAAAGAGGCTCTCTGGTGTGCAGAAAGTTGTGTCCTACCAAATCCATCCAATAAACTACTCTCTAAGGCAGGGGTCGGGAACCTTTTTGACTAAGAGAGCCATGAAAGCAAAAAATTTGGAAATTTATTTCAGTGAGAGCCATATAATATATTTTAAAAGTGAATTCAACTAAATGTCAATAGGGACAATGGGATATTGAGAGAATCCCTGTCTTTGTGCTGTTTAATTTGTTGCTGCTGTAGCAGCTTCCTTGCTCCAAAGTGATATTTGTCTTTGAGTTGGTGATTTCCATCATAGCATTGGTAATGATTCTTTCTTTCTTTCTTTCTTTCTTTCTTTCTTTCTTTCTTTCTTTCTTTCTTTCTTTCTTTCTTTCTTTCTTTCTTTCTTTCTTTCTTTCTTTCTTTCTTCCTTTCTTTCTTCTTCTTCTTTTTCTTTCTTTCTTTCTTTCTTTCTTTCTTTCTTTCTTTCTTTCTTTCTTTCTTTCTTTCTTTCTTTCTTTCTTTCTTTCTTTCTTTCTTTCTTTCTTTCTCTCTGCAAACCAATCCCCACCGTGGCTCCTTTCTCCCTCGCCCAGCCCTCTTCCAAGACGTCAAGTGCGGGGAACCGCACCAAGCGAGGTAGGTGGGTGGGTTGCTGAAGAAGCCCCGGAGCCCCGCCGCCAACCTGCGTCTCCTGCTGGGAAGGAGCCTCTGTCGCTGTCTCTCGCGGGGTTCCAGCCACCCGACTGAGTCCCCGACCGCGGCACCGGCAGGGTTAACGCGCATGGGAGGGAAGGAGAGAGCGCGCTACCGCCGCCGCTGCTACTTTCGCTGCTCCAATATTTCTTTGGTGGGCCTGCGCAGGAGGGACCGCTGAGCAGAGGCACTCGGCGAGCGGGGTGAGAGGCGTGGGGATGCCAGAAGTGGCGGCGGCGGCGACAGGCTCCTGCCCGCGTCTACCACCCGCCTCTTGCCTTAGCTGTCTAGAAAGGAGGTTTTGCCAATTTTCCTAAAGCATATCTAACCACCTTGAACCAGGAGTTTTCTGTGACCAAAATCACATGTTGCAATCTTTGAATCAAAAGCTTTCCCAGAAGCCTCTTCATGCTGGAAGCACAAAAACTCGATTCCTACTGTTATAGGAATTCCTCCGTTTTCCCAACGAAGCAAATCCTGCTTTTTCAGTACTTACAGCCTGAAATTTAACACTGCTCCGGCATTGACCAACAGAGTCCTATGTGGCAAAAGAAGAAAAAAAGTAAGAATATACAACGGCTTGGGGCCTTTTCCACTTTAATTCTTAACATTTCTGAGCTGTGGGGGCAAGAAACTGCCTACGAGTTAAGGATAACTGCTTCCTCCATGCCTTTCTTGATGTCCCATCCCAATTACTACTCCTTTGTTTTTTGCACTTTTAAGAGCTGCAGGGCAGACAGACACAAGAAATTTAGCCAAAGCAGTTTCCCTCGGAGAATGCAGATTGGAGTATTCTGCTGTCCCTTATCCCATATTTACACAACCTTTGCACTCCCCAGACTGGCAGAGTCGAATTTACCAAACAGGAAAACAGCTATGCCTCCCCCAGTTTAATAAAACTGGTTGCTTGGCAACAAGCTCTCTCTCTCTCTCTCTCTCTCTCTCTCTCTCTCTCTCTTTCCCCCTTACCCGAACAACAGCAAATCCCCCAACATCCTGCTACTTCCGCTCTGCTGCTATCGAAACGGAAATATACCCCCGCTGACACGCAGCAGCTCAGCAGCCAATAAGCATCAACTTCATCCTGCCTTTCCATCCCTTGGCCACCAGGTGGCACTCACCCGCTATACTGTAAGGAGGAAGTCTGTGGTAGGTTACAAGCGGGTGGTGACGTTTCTCCACAAACCCCGCCCACCGATTTAAAGAGCCGGGATTAGGTCGTTATCCTGGGAGCGGAGACGTTCGCTCTTTAGTAGTTTTTTCTTCTTCATTTTATTGGTTTCGTCCTTGTTGTGTCAGGTTTCCCCACCCCACTCCAAAGTAAGAAATGTAAGGCGATGTCTATTTTAGCAAAAAGTCAGAGGGAAGAACAGGAATTGTGAAGCTATAGAAAAATAGGTAGATGAAACTGAAGGTTCTTCAGAAACATCCCTTGCATTAATCTAGGGATCTCAAGCCTGTGAAGAAGTGGGCTCTTGGTCGTGATATACCTTCATAGATTAACAGAGTCGGAAGGGACCTTGCAGGTCATCTAGTCCAACCCCCTGCCCAAGCAGGAGACCTGGAACCTGAACGCTCAGAGGCAGTCTACCTTTAAGTACAAAGTGCACGTTGGGTTTATCCTTCTTGCATCCTGAGGCTTTTATGGGCAAACGCAGTCAAAACCCCAAAAAGGAAACAAAAAGACCAACGTACCACCTCACCAGCTTGTCCCAAAGGTGCTTTTTAAAAGGCAACTGGGCTTTCTTGGTCCCCCCCCCCCGAAACATTTTGCTTTTCATCCAAGAAGCTTCTTCAGTTCAGGGGTTGAACTGAAAAAGCTTCATGGATGAGAAGCGAAACGTCTTCAAGGAAAAACAAAGCAAGTCCGGTTGAATAGAATAGAATATAATTCTTTATTGGCCAAGTGTGATTGGACACACAAGGAATTTGCCTTTGGTGCGTATGCTCTCAGTGTACATAAAGGAAAAGATACATTTGTCAAGAATCATGAGGTACAACACTTAATGATCGCCATAGGGTACAAATAAGCAATCAGGAAACAATATCAATATACAGTATATCGTAAGGATACAAGCAACAAGTTACAGTCATACAGTCATAAGTGGGAGGAGATGGGTGATAGGAACGATGAGAAGACTAATAGTAATAGTAATGCAGCCTTAGTGAATAGTTTGACAGTGGTGAGGGAATTATTTGTTTAGCAGAGTGATGGTGTTGGGGGGGGGGCTGTTCTTGTGTCTAGTTGTCTTGCCTTTTGAAAAGCACTTTTGGGACAACCATGACCTGGATGATTGAGAATCTCCATAGACACTCCTCACCCAGCACCCAGATAAACAAGAGAGGAACACCAAGATCAACATTAGACCAACAATTGAGAAGCAAGCAATGCTCCAATCAAGGTACTACAGTACCAAGTCAGACAAACTGTAAACACCCCCACTGACAGGACAAGGCACTAGAATATAAAATGAGAGCAAACCCCACCCCTTACGAGCACTGATAATGTTATCTAGTTTGATAATGAAAGGTCTGCAAGAAAACAACCAAGCTCAGAAAGCACCAAGGACCTCCTGAGACTACAAATAGTCTCCTCCATCGGCAGTCATCTCGTTATGTGTAACACGGAGTAAGAGGAAATTCCGTATTGATAGACGACCTGTGCCAGAAGCTCGGGAGCAAATGTCTACCATTAAGAACTTCAGGTGGGGGTCAACAGAAGAGACCCTGGCTGGCAATTTGCGCAAAGAGGCAAGAACACACAGAGATTGTGGTCTTGATTCACAATGTAGTAATCACGGGTCCTCAAACTTGGCAACTTTAAGACTTGTGGACTTCAACTCCCAGAATTCTCCAGCCAGCTATGCTGGCTGGAGAATTCTGGGAGTTGAAGTCCACAAGTCTTAAAGTTGCCAAGTTTGACTACCTCTGATGTGTTGTTTGTCTGACAGTGTTGACATGATCGAGGGCTTGGGAAGGGAAGTAGTATTAATCCTGATTTAACTAAAGAGCATCCGAATCGCCACAGAAGAAGCTGCATTGGCAAGCGTTGCCTTCTGCCTTTTAATGAAATGATTTTTATTTTATTTTTTTAAAAAGCCGCGGCAAAGTGCCACCATCACCCTGGCAACTGGTTGTATCTGCTTCTGCTGCCCCACTCTCCCTCGTTTCGGGGAGCGGAGGTTTTAGTTGCGGACTCCCGGATTTCGTCTCTGAGGCCCGGCCCTAGCTGGACTATCACTGCCCTCCTTTCCAGTAAAATCATTAAGCACCCACTGCCGTTGGTGTACTTGCGTGGGCCTGTAAAGTAGAAACGAGATTGGCCTCGTTTAGCAACCGCGCAAGGTGCCGGGGGGGTGGGAAAGCGCGGGCGCCAAGTCCCTCGGTTTGGGGAGCTAACGGCGGTGAAGGCAAGGCCGGAGAGAAATGGGATCGTCTTTCCGGCGGGAGGGAAAGGAATTGCACTCTGCACATGCTCAGCTGCCCGTGGCGGCCCCCCCCCCCGGAGGCGCTTGCAAGCCGCAGGCCAAGTAGGGAAGGCGGCGGGGCGTCTCCATCCTTCTCTCCCTCCCTCGGTTTGGGCGGCCGCTGCGTCCTTGCTCTACCAGACAGCGGTAGCACCAGCTACAGCCGCTGGGCGCTCCAGAGGGGCTCGCTTTCCGCCGCTCGCTCGCTCGGTTCTCCTTCCAACAATGGACCTGATCGGGGCCCTGGATCTGGGCGATTTGGCGGCCGCCTTCGCCCGCCTGCCTGTCTTCCCTGTCTTCGACTTGGGCTACTACATAGTCTCCCTCCTCTACCTCAAGTATGAGAAAGGTAAGCGGAGAGGAGAACCGGCTCCTCCCTTCGCCTTTCCCTATGGCAGGCAGGCGTCTTTTTTTTCCCCTTTTTTTCCCACGGCTAGGAAATCCGTTTTCGGGTGGTGCGAAATTTTCTACCATTTTTTAAACTCACTAACCTGCTTCTGAGATCCTTCTTCATCGTGTGTTATTAGTATTAATACTGATGAATGGATGATATTTATACCATTGATGAATAAATGGTATTTATACCATTGATGAATAAATGGTATTTATACCATTGATGAATAAATGGTATTTATACCATTGATGGATAAATGGTATTTATTCATCCATACCCAGCCTTGTCCTTGTAATGTCAACAGAAAAGGCTTCTCTGGCCCAGCCTCTTGTTCCATGCCTCCCCCCCCCCATATCCCCCCTGCCCTAGATCCACCTGCAGGCATTCTTCCTCTACAGATTGACTTCGCTTCCAGGATGGGCTTGTTCAAAATGAGTGGGTGGGCAGTGATTTGCGCCCAAAAGCTTTCTCTCTCTGCCCCCCCTCCCCCAGGGATGAGAATATTCTGGGACCAGAATTCTGGACCAGAATATGCAGCGCCTGTCTGCATGTAACACTAAAGAAGTTTCAGAGCTTGGGGCCACCAGCCTAGATTAAAAGGGATAAAGACGGAGTTGCAGGAGGTGAAAAGGGCAGGGGAAAAGTCTTGTAAAAGTGATCCAGAGCTTCCCAGACAAGCAGAAAGGATCTCCCTTCTTCCTCAGTGGCTAAGTGAGGTAATCCATCCAGCGTAGTGGTTTCACTCTCCAGCAGATTTGGTTTTATTTGAATCTTGTAATCTTGAAAAGGTGAGAGGCGCGTGACCAATGCTGAATGGCCCCAAATTTGCCTCACCTATTGGAAGAGAGAAGAGAAAGTGAATGAACGCAAAGTGTGGCCCTAAGGGGATTGATCATCTCAACATCCAGTTCTCTGGTTGATGAACTGGGCAGCTATGAAGGGGTGTGAAGGGGTTGTCTTTGGTACAACTGAGTCCCTTTTGCCAGGATTTTAAAGTATTGCTTTAGCAGCAAGAGAAGATTTAAGAGTCCTGACTCCAAAAGCAGTTCTAAAATAAGAAATGAGCAAGTGGGAATATTCTCCTCTCCTCATCCACACCAAAGGGATGGGTGTCAGTCAGAAACTTGAGCCCTTGAATCTGAGGCCCCTGGCTTGATGGATGGATGCAGTTGCTGACCTTCTGCTGGAAAGGACAAGCTGGGTTCCTGCCCATGAAGGCTTAAAAATGGCTGGAATTGCCTGGCTCTTTAATATTGCCGGAGAGGGAATTGCTGGGAAGGAGAGAAAGGAATTGGACCCCAATGACCATCTAGTCATGGATTCAGACAGAAAGCAAAGCAACTGCCAAAGGTTTTTCCAGCCTTCTCTGATTTTCCACACTTGCCAAGCCCACAATCTGGCATTTTGAGAGTTGAGAGGTCACAAGTATTGATACTGAGTTACTAGTCCTTATTGCTAGCAAGAGAACTTGTACTATCATAGAGGGAAAGGTGGGGAGGTTCTGGTAAAAAGACTAAATCTGGATTATTAATGGTAACGTATTTTGGAAATGATGTTTAAAAACAACCAAGTGGCCAAAAGTCATTTCTCTATCCTGGTCAAGCTTATAGACTTGATTGGTAAATTCAACTGCGGGATTATTGCTTTGCTGTTTACATTGCATTCATTTAGCTTATATGATTTGGGCTTCAATCCACTAACTTCCTTTGAAATGAAAGCAGAAAAATAACATTACAAATTCAAAAGGCATAACAGATAATTCTGGTATTACTAATGACGGCAGACAGCTAGTTAAAAACCACAAGTCATGGTGTTAAAGTGTTGGAGTGCAGGTAGTCCTCATGACTACAATTGGGACTGAAATTCTGTTCGTAAATGAGACGCACTCAATTTTGCAACCATTTTGCCACAGTCGTTAAGTGAATTAAAAAATTCACATAACCTGGGAAGGTCACAAAGGAGGATCACATGATCTTGGGCCACTAATATAGGTAGTCTTTAATTTCCAACAGTGACTGTTCAAAGATACAACGGCACTGAAAAAAGTGACTTATGACTGTTTTCCACACTTATGACTATTGCAGCATCCCCATCGTCACATGATCAAAATTCGGCTGTTTGGCAACTGACTCACACTTATGACCGTTGCAGTGTCCCGGGATCGTGTGATTGCCTTCTGTGACCTTCTGACAAGCAAAGTCATTGGGGAAGCCAGATTCACTTAACAACCATGTTACTAACTCAATAACTGTACAGGGATTCACTTAACAACTCTGGCAAGGATGGTTGTAAAATGGGGCAAAACTCAATGTCTCACTTAGCAACAGAAATTTTGGCCTCGATTGCGGTTGTATCTGTACGCATCAAGTGCCTGACTTCTGATCACATGGCTGTGGGAATGCTGGGATGATCATAAATATGAGAAGTGGTTGTCAGTCACTTTTGTCAGCATTGTCAAAATTTCTAACAGTGACTAAATGAATCATCATAAGTGGAGCAGTAGATGCAGGATTGGGGAGGCCGAGGTTCGAGTTCATCATCAGCCAAATAAATTCATTAAGTTAAAGCTTTCTTTATTAGCCCGGTCTACACCACAAGGTTGTTAGTGTGAGGCATAATTACAGTAGAGGACTAAATTCACCATCTTGAGTTGCTGAAGAAGAGGCAGGATGTAACTCCAATTAAAGTGCTCCTTCTTTCTGCAATACAGAAAAGTCACATATCATCTTGAAAATGCACAATAGCTGCAGAAATCCAGATTCCTCTTCTTTCAAAGCACCTGTTTTCAGGTGCAGACAATATAAAGAACCTTCATTAGTCCCTCGGGAGTTGGGCGGCATATAAGAAAACCAAAATAAACCCGTCTCAATTCGGGGAAGCCGTAGACGTAATGGGCCGCTGCCTGGACGATGTTAGGGTCTGGATGGGGAAGAACCGGCTAAAACTTAACCCTGACAAGACTGAGTGGCTGTGGATATTGCCTCCTAAGGACTTGACCAATTATCCCTCCTTGGTTCTTGGGGGGGAGAAATTAGCTCCCTCAGAACGGGTTCGCAATTTGGGTGATCTCCTAAACCCACAGCTAAAATTGGAACAACATCTTTCAGCTGTGGCTAGGGGGACCTTTGCACAAGTACGTGTTGTGCACCAATTGCGACCCTACTTGGAGAAGGAGGCACTTCTCACAGTCACTCATGCCCTTATCACCTCACGGCTGGATTACTGCAATGCGGTCTACATGGGGCTACCCTTGAAGAGTGTCCGGCGACTGCAATTGGTGCAAAATGCAGCTGCGCGAGCTGTGGTGGGTGTACCCAGATGCACCCACGTAACACCGATCCTCCGCCAGCTGCATTGGCTGCCCATTAGTCTCCGGATCCAATTTAAGGTGTTGGTCGTTACCTTTAAAGCCCTATATGGCTCAGGGCCAGGTTATCTTCGGGACCGCATCCTGCCGCATACCTTCCTACGACCGGTTAGGTCCCACAGAGTTGGTCTCCTCCAGGTCCCATCGACTAAGCAATGCCGGTTGGCGGGGCCGAGGGGGAGAGCCTTCTCTGTGGGAGCCCCCTCCCTTTGGAATCAGCTCCCTCCAGAGATCAGGACTATCCCCACCCTGCTGGCTTTCCGTAAAGCAATAAAAACTTGGCTCTTCCGGCAGGCGGGGTATGAGTGAAAGTTCTTTTAAAAGATTTATAGTATTTTAATATGTTTTTAAAATTGTTTTTTTATTGATTATATTTCTATACCTGCTGTTAGCTGCCCAGAGTCCCCAGGGAGTTGGGCGGCATAGAAATTTTAATAAATAAATAAAATAATAAATAAATAAATAAATAAATAAATAAATAAATAAATAAATAAATAAATAAATAAATAAATAAATAAATAAATAAATAAATAAATAAATAAATAAATAAATAAATAAATAAATAAATAGGCTGGTCCAGTGATGGCGAATCTTTTTTGGTTTGTGTGCCAAAAGGTGGGGGGGCGCGGGGGGTGCATGCCCACACCCATAATTCCATGCGGCCCCCCGTGCATGCGTGCGTGACCCCTTGGCACGCCCGTTTTTCGCTCTCCCCAGGCTTCAGAGCCTTTCTAGGAGCCTGGGGAGGGTGAAAATGGCCTCCCCCCCCCTCGGAGGCCCTCTGGTGGCCAGAAGTTCAATCGGAAGTCGGCAAATGGAATGTTTCCAACCTCCAGAGGACCTCCAAGGGGGTGGGGAAGGCCGTTTTTGCCCTCCCCAGGCTCCTAGAAAGGCTCTGGAGCTTGGGGAGAGCAAAAAACAGGTCTTCCCCACCCCCCCCGGAGGCTGAAAACAGGCTGTTTCCTGACTCCCAGTGGGCCCAGAAGACCCGAAAATCAGCTGGCTAGTGCACGCATGCACGCCGGACCTGAGCTCGCGTGCCTACCGATATGTCTCCCTTCCACTTGTGGTTCGCCATCACGGGGCTAGTCAAACCACCTTTATCTCTATATGGCAGGGACTGGAGTGATATGCTGGTTAATCAGAAAGATAAGATTCTTCCTCTAGAACAGGGCTGTCAAACTCGCGGCCCTCATGCCGGATGTTTCACGCACTGGCCACGCTCACGCCTGGTTTAGTGAAGGGGGGAAAGTCACGATACGTCACGTGACGATGCTGTGACGATGCGAGTTTGACACCCCTGCTCTAGAAGAATCTCCAGAACCTCCAAGCCACTTTCAGAAGTTCTGCATATTATGTAACATTCAATTCTGGGCAGAAATGGCTCGCTTCCCTCAGTTCACCTTCCCTGAAAGTCATTTCACTAATTATGCCAGCAATAGCATCTCTGGCTTCTTGGTGGCTCCTCTCTGCCCCCAGTTGCTAATTCCTTTCTGCAATTAATAGTATGGACTGGCAGCTGCTTCATCTTAGCATGGAGGGCAGAGAGGGAATTATTTAGGCCATCCACCAGGGCCTGAGTTGCCTCAGACAATATGCATTGGTTGTTTTAGGCATTCTTGACGAAGTTAAACAGTGAATGGAAAATTTCCCAGATGCAAAGTTTTAGTACCAGAACTAGTAGTAACAGAACATAGTACTATCTACTAAGATGTACGGTGCTATCTAACATAGTACATCTACTAGTAACAGAACATAGAAACCTTATGGCCCTTACTTGACTCCCTTTGCCAAAGCCCTGGGCACAATTTCCAGACAAACTCCAAAACGTTGTTGCTAAATTTTACTTTTAATTGTGACAAAAGGAAAAAACAGGTTTAGCATTTGAAATGTGTTCAATTTGTGTCAATCATGTTTTCCTCTCACATTGCTTATTTCTCTATCCTGGTCTTGGCCACTTTTTGAATACATCCTCCATAACATATATGGAAAAGAAAAAAAAAGGAAAAGAAAACAACACTCACTTTAGACCAGAGGTGGGTTCATCCCGGTTCGCACTGTTCTATAGAACCTGTAGCAAACCGGTGGTGATGTCACAGAGCTGGTTCTGTCGGTGATGGTCCGTGGCCCCGCCATCTTTTTTTTTTTTTGAATTTTTTTTCAGGAATTTTTTTGCTGATTTTTTCTTCTTCTGTGCATGCGCAGAAGCTGAGTTTCCGGCACTGCACATGTGCCGCCATCTTGTTTTTGGCTTTTTTCAATTTTTTTGTGAAATTTTGGCACTACGCATGCGCACGCTTAATCTTTATTCTTGGCGACTACCTGGAAATATCCTTATAATTTTCTCTACAATAGTGTGGAAGTGTTTGCTATTTCCTTGTTTTGGGAATGTCACTCAGAAGTCAAGCGCAAACCTCACCCTAAAAGACAATATTTGCACACCTCCTTCTTGAACGAAAGAAGCCAATGTTCCAACCTTACCCAAGATTCCCTCAGCCTCCCTATTCCCTGGACTATAAAATGGAACCCGGGTTAGAATAATTGAATCATGGGGTTGGAAGGGATTTGGAGGTTTGGAGGACTTCTAGTTCAATCCCAGGAGTGGGTTCTAACTTACCTTGCTGCCGGTTCATTTCTTCCCACGCCACATTGCTGCACCTCATGGACATGCGCTCATGAAGCGTGCACGGGCATGTGCAGTGCCAAAACTTCACACAGAACCGATTAAGTGACATCATCGTAACATCATCAGTGGCTTGTTACCAGTTCGGGCGAACCGGCCCAAACCGGCAGGAACCCACCTCTGTCCAATCCCCTGCCCAAGTAGTAATTGTCCTTTACCATCTTAGACAAATGTTGTCCAATCTTTTCTTGAAAACCTTCAGTGATGGAGCACCCGCAACTCTGGGAGACAAGCTGTTCCATTGGCTAATTGTTGTTACTGTCAGGAAATTTCTTCTTAGTTCCAGATTGGATCTCCCTAACGAGCTTCTTACCCATAGCTTCTTGTTCTACATTCAGGTGCTTTGGAGGATAAACCAACTCCCTCTTCCCTGTGGCAGCCCTTCATGTATTGGAAGACTGCTATCATGTCTCCTACGAGCCTTCTCTTTGTTAAGCTAAGCACACCTACTTCCTTTAGCTTTCTTCATTGATTCAGTCTCCAGACCCTTATCATCTTCGTTGCTCTTCTCTGCACTCTTTCTAGGGCCTCAGCATTTTTTTGGGGGGGGGGGTGTATCATGGTGGCCAGAACTGGATGCAATATTTCAAGTATGGCCTCACCAGTGTGATATAGAGCAGTACTATCATTGAAGATCACCTTTATTGTCATTTTTTTCTGTGGGCACTCTGGCACACATTAAAAATGAAATTCTGTTGCCTGCTCTCAAAAGTGTACACATACATAACACACATATAGATCAGTGATGGGATCCCGCCGGTTTAACAACCGGTTCGGTGATCGTGCGCTTCGCTGCTCAGTTTTACGAAAACTTACCTTCCATGTTACTGCAGGGGAGAAACACAGCTGAGGCGCAACAATGCGCTCTGCCGCGTGAATCAGCTGAGAAGATATAGGTCAGTAAAGCTCAGGGGCAGGCAGGCAGGCCCACCTGATCGTCGGAGCGAACCGGTTCACTCCCAGCTGATCATCAGAGCATCCAGTTCACCCGAACCGGTCCAAATCAGTAGAACCCTACCCCTGATATAGATATGCTAGATACATACATATGTATATCCCTACACCCTAACATATAAATACATGTAAATGTTAATCACTGTCCATCTGGAATACATAGCGGAAAGAGGAAGCTTGAGAGTTCACAAGGTTGATACTGTATGGAACAAAACTGTGGCTGAATGTGGATGTTCTGCTTCGGATACCACGAAGCCTCCTCTTAGAACAGGGGTGTCAAATTCAAGACCCGCTGGCTGAATCCGGCCCATGGGGTGCTTAGGTCTGGCCCGCGGGACCGCTCTGGAAATAGTGAAGGACCAGCCTGCAGTGCCTCTGCCAGCAAAAACAGCTCAGGGGGGGCACACATGGTTTTCGGCCATGAAGGCCTCCTGCAGCCCTCTGCCAGCGAAAACAAAGCTCCATTTTCATTGGCAGAGGGCTGCAGGAGGATCCCCCAGCCCCGCCTAGGCCACCACAGGTGCCCCTGACACAAGTGATGTCAAGCTGGCTACGCCCCCCCCCCCCGGCCCCACCCACCCCAGCCATGCCCCCCCCAAGGTCAAACACAACCCTGATGCGGCCCTCAATGAAATCGAGTTTGATACCCCTGTCCTAGAAGATAACACAGAAAACAGATCGCGAAGAGGATGTGTAGCGTCCCAGACAATCCTGCAAACCTGCTCAAGCATCGCGTATATGTCATGTCCTGGATAGAAGGAAGTGAGCTGCCAATAATCTTTTCTGCCCTCCTCACCACTCTCTGCGCCGCCTTCCTGTCTGAAGCAGCCATGCTTCCAAACCAGACTGTCATGCAACATGACAGGATGCTCTCCATCGTCCCTCTATAGAAAGTGGTAAGGACAGTGGGAGGAAGATGCACTATTTTTATGTGATGCAGAAAATGCAGACACTGCTATGCCCACCTCACCAGTGTCTTGCTTTTGAGGGACCAAGCCAGCCTATTTGTTAGCTCCACAGCCAGAAATTTGATGCTGCTGACCATCTCCACAGGCAAATCATTTATACACAGAGGAGTATGGCTGTGCCTGCCTTTTTTGCTTACTTGAACCCTATGACAACCATTCTTGACAAATGTATCTTTTCTTTTATGTACACTGAGAGCATATGCACCAAAGACAAATTCCTTGTGTGTCCAATCACACTTGGCCAATAAAGAATTCATTCTATCTATCTATCTATCTATCTATCTATCTATCTATCTATCTATCTATCTATCTATCTATCTATCTATCTATCTATCTATCTATCTATCTATCTATCTATCTATCTATCTATCTATCTATCTATCTATCTATCTATCTTCTGAAACTGACAATGATCTCTTTAGTTTTTCCAACGTTTAAAACAAGGCTGTTTTTATTACACCAGTTCACCAAATCTTCTACCTCCTTGCAGTAAGCACCCTCATTTCCCTTGATCTTTTTGATGTAGCCCAATGCTGAGTCAGACTTTAAGTGGTGATGCATCAGGACACTCAGATCCTTCTCATAATTTCTATAAGGAAAAAATAATAATTCCCGATATTTCTTTTATGGAGTAAAGATCTGTAGGGTGTCTTGAGGAGAACAGTCCTTCCTACTTTCACTTTATTTTTAGACCACAGCAAACAGATCAGTTTCATTGGAAGGGGGGGATCCAAAACCCAATTCCTTTCTAATAGTTGCTGACGTGAGAACAGCTGCTCTGGAGTACAGGTAGTTCTCGACTTACAACGGTTTGTTTAGTGACTGTTCAAAGTTACAACAGCACTGAAAAAAGTGACTTATAACCATTTTTCACACTTAGGGCTGCTGCAGCATTCCCATGGTCCCATGATCAAGTTTGAATGCTTGGCAACTGGCTCATATTTATGATGGTTACTTGCAGTGTCCCGGGGTCATGTGACCTCCTTTTGCGACCTTCTGACAAGCAAAGTCAATGGGGAAGCCAGGTTCACTTAACAACCGTGTTACTAATTTAATAACTGCAGTGATTTCTTTAACAAATGTGGCAAGAAAAAGTTGTAAAATGAGGCAAAACTTACTTAACAAATGTCTCACTTAGCAACATAAATTTTGGGCTCCATTGTGGTCATAAGTCAAGGACTACCTGTGGTATGCATTGGCTGGTTCATTCATTTGAACCTGTCAAGGTTGACAGGAGTAACAGAGACAATGAAGGGCTGGATGGCACTTTGACAGTCAACATGTTTATTATGGAGCATTGTTTCCAATATTATTGCCAAGCATATTTATGTAGTCCCAGGAGCCAAGCCGGAAGAAAATTTTGCAATTCCATCAGATACACAATAAATGGATCATTGGGAGATGTCACTCTGGGATGGGGAGGTCGCTCATCCTTGGGTTGTGCCATAAGGTGACAGAGTTAAATACTATATTTTAAACAAATCAGCATACAAGCTACATATTATGACACTTTTGCTTGAGAACAAAGACCCGTGATGGTAGTAAGCATTGAACAGAAAGCAGCAACAGTGCTAATGTTAGAATAGCTTTCTCAAGAGCATTGCCCACAGGTACCTAACAATGGCACAAACATGGCAACCTCTTTTTTTGACTGAGTCTGCTACCTGATCTGAACTGACAAAATTCAGATTGGTCTAGTAGTGCAGGGGTAGGCAAACTATGACTCTTTGAGGACCTGTGGACTTCAACTCCCAGAATTCCTGAGCCAGCCATGCATGCATGGCTGGCTCAGGAATTCTGGGAGTTGAAGTCCACAGGTCCTCAAAGAGCCATAGTTTGCCCACCCCTGGTCTAGTGGTTAACGTGCTGGCTTAAAGATCAGGAGACTGTGAGTTCTAGTCCTGCCTTGGGCATCAAAAACGGTCTGGGTGACTTTGGGCCAGTTATTCCCTCTCATCTCAGCCTAACCCACCTCACAATCAAGGTATCTGAATCAGTGGTGGGTTGCTACCGGTTCACCCCAGTTCGGGCGAACCGGTAGTGGCAGCGGGAGGCTCCGCCCACCTGCCCAGACGTCATCACAGACTATCTGCTTATGCGCAGAAGCGCCCCGCGTGCTTGCGTTCACAGTTCCGAACAGGTAGTTAAGGTAAGTGAAACCCACGCCTGATCTGAATCAATGAATACCACGTGGCAAGATAAATTTTACAATTAATTAATTAGACTGAAGCATACATTTCTGAGTTAAAGCAAAAGAGCATATTTTTTTAAAAGCTAAAAACATTAACCTATTCCTTAAAGCAGTGTTTCTCAACTTCAGCATCTTTAAGAGGTGAGGACTTCCGTGCCCAGAATTACCTACCATCTGGCAGCTGGAGTTGCCACATCTCAAAAGCTGCTGAGATTCAGAAACATTGCCTTAAAAACACACAAAACTCTAGAAGAAAGGATCCTGTTTGCCACCCTGGATTTTCCTGATTTCTGATCGATTTGCAACCATTTTTCAGAGGTTCCAATTCCATGCTCAGTCCTTAGCTTCCTGAGGCTTTGGATTTTTAAAATTACAGTTTTCTCTCTAGAAAGAAAAGGGGCTGAAGGAATATCGAGGCGGTTGGCAGCCCGGAGCGGGGTGGGGCAGGGAGGGGGAGAAAGAGGGGATGGTCTTGTGGGAGTGGCAGGCATACGTGAGAACCTGTGACCTTGCGTGTGGGGGGCTGTAAGCCCCTGTGACGCTCACTGGTGTGGGGCTGCGCACGCATGTGGACCAGCCGACCACTCATGTGGCCTGGTTGCAAATAGGCTGCAGACCGGTAGTGGGTTGCAGCCCACAGGTTGGGGATCCCTGACTTAGGGAAGGGGAGATCAAACATTTTTTTAAGCTCATCCAGAGCAACGAGATAACATTCAAAAGTGGCTCAAGCAGATTCCTGCCTGAAGTAGGAACTCTCCTGCTGGAGAGAAAAGTGATTAAATCTCTCCTGAAAAGTAGCTGACAGGCTTCACAACAGAAGTAAGCAACCAGAAGTGAGGGACTGAAAAGTTGTTTCAAGGTTTTTTCAACTTAGGACAGCTGGATATTAACCCACAGTTTTCTCCTTCTATCTCTACAGGTGCGGTGGAACTGTCCCGGAACAGCCCCTTGGCCTCTTGGGTCTGTGCTATGCTGTATTGCTTTGGTAGCTATATCCTTGCTGATCTCCTGCTCGGAGAATCCCCTATTGATTACCTCAGCAACAACTCCAACATACTTCTGGCCACAGCTGTCTGGTAAGGCCACTTTCTGTGACTAAGGCTAGGCCCCAATGGAGAGCCAGGATTTAGGAATAGCAAGAGCACTTACATACTGCCCCATAGTGCTTTACAGCATTTGCTGAGGGTTTATACAATGTCATATAATATAATGTTATATTGTTCTCAACAATCTGGATTCTCATTTTACTGACCTTGAAAGGATGGAAAGCTGAGTTCATCAGGATTGAACTCTTGGCTGTGGGCAGAATTAGCCTGCAATACTGCATTCTAACCACTGCGCCACCAGGCCCCTTTCACTCCATTTCTCCATTGGAGTTGCTTTTGACTTCCAAAAGAGATATTTAAAAAACAACAACAGACTGAACATAAAGATGACTCCAGGTTAATACAGGTGCTTGACACATACCAATAGCTGAAGTTGTTAAATTGTTAGTTTCACATTGCTATTGTTGGGTAAAGGAAGGAACTACTACCACTGCCAAGTTGTGCGTATGAAGGAGAGATATACTAAGACTTCTCCTTCCAGGCTTCCCAAACTAACATAAGAAGAGATAATTGAGAATCTTGTTCTAAAAATCTGATATGATTGTTAAAGAATAAGTAGTCATGTCCTGGATTCTGTCTTATCAGCTTATCCTATCTATCTGTCCGTCCATCTGTCTGTCTGTCTACCACAGTGATGGCGAACCTATGGCACGCGTGCCACAGGTGGCACGGGAAGCCATATCTGCCGGCACATGAGCCGTTGCCTAGCTTAGCTCCAGCGTGCATGTGCGCACCGGCCAGCTGATTTTCGGCTCAAGCGGAGGCTCTGGGAGGGCGTTTTTGGCTTCTGGAGGGTCTCTGGGGGGCGGGGGAGGGCATTTTTGCTCTCCCCAGGTTCTAGGGAAGCCTCTGGAACCTGGGGAGGGCGAAAACAGGCCTACTGGGCCCACTGGAAGTCAGGAAACGGGCCATTTCCGGCCTCCAGAAGGCCTCCGGGGGGGCGGGGAAAGCCGTTTTTACCCTCCCCAGACATTGAATTATGAGTGTGGGCACTCGCACGTGTGCGACAGCGCATGCACACGTGCTTTCGGCACCTGAGGAAAAAAGGTTCGTCATCACTGGTCTACCATATCCATCCATCTATCCATCCATTCATTCAACCATCTGTCATCTTTGCTAATCATCTAAGGGATAGATGGATGATGCTAAAAGATGCATGGATGGAGAGATGGACAGGTAGACATATGATTGAAAATGGAGTGTAGATGTCTTTTATAAGCCATGGCGTTTTAAAATGATGACATGCGAGTCCTGACATCAGTACACAATGATACAATTATATAGTGCCTAATGACATCTAATTCAAATGTATGTGTCACTTATATGATTATTTCAAGATGCACAAGTTGTTATTTTTTCTACTGCCACACATACATACCCATCCCTTGTAGAGTGGAGAATCTAAACAGATCAATATAAATTAAACATATATTATCCACGTAGCAATGATTAAGTATTCATCACCAAAACATTTGCTAGATGATAAAAGAGGCAAAGTTTAATTGGTAAATCAATTGAAAAAAAATTACCTGTACAAACAAGAAGCTAAGCCGGCATGGAACTACCTGAAAAATAGCAATTTGGTTTTTTTTCCCTGCTGTAGTCTGCTCAAAATTGCCTTTTTAAGGCCAACAATACACTGTGTGCAGAATTATTAGGCAAGCTGTATTTTTGAGGAGTACTTTTATTATTGAATAACTACACTGCTCTCGGTCAATCCAAAATGTTAATAAACTTCAAGCCTGAATATTAAAAAAAGTAAAAGTGAGATTATGGCTTTCTTAGGAGAATATCTATGTATGCACAATTATTGGGCAATTATTAGTGTGCAGAATTATTATGCAACTAAATGAAAAATGAAAATTTTCCCATCTCATTTATTTTCATCTGTTAAAGTGAGAATAATAAAGAAACAACTCAAAATTTACAAATAAACATTTCTGACAGTTCAAAAAAAAATATCAGTGACCAATATAGCAACCCTTCTTTTTAATAACAGTCATAAGCCTTACATTCATGGAGTCTGTCAGTTTCTTGATCTGTTGATGATCAGTTTTTTGTGCAGCAACAACCACAGCCTCCCAGACACTGTTCAGAGAGGTGTACTGTTTTCCTTCACTGTAAATCTCCCATTTAAGAAGAGCCCACAAGTTCACAATAGGGTGTAAGTCAGGTGAGGAAGGGGAGGCATGTCATTATTCTTTCATCTTTAAGGCCTTTATTGGCTAGCCGCGTAGTGGAGTACTTTGATGCATGTGATGGAGCTTTGTCCTGCATAAATATCATTGTCTTCTTGAAAGATGCAGACTTTTTCCTGGATCACTGCTTGACGAAAGTGTCTTCTAAAAACTGGTAGTAGGTTTGGGAGTTGATTTTGAGTCCATCTTCAACCTGAAAAGGTCTAACTACCTCATCTTCAATAATACCAGCCCATACCAGTACCCCACCTCCACCTTGCTGGCATCTGAGTCGACCTCCACCTTGCTGGCATCTGTGCCTGTTACTGATCCAGCCACGGGCCTATCCATCTGGTCCGTCAAGGATCACTCTAATCTCATCAGTCCATAAAACCTTTGAAAAATCTGTCTTCAGATATTTTTTGGCCCAGTCTTGTCGTTTTAACTTATGTGTCTTGTTCAGTAGTGGTCGGGTTTCAGCTTTCCTTACCTTGGCCATGTCTCTGAGCACTGAACACCTTGTACTTCTGGGCCCTCCAGGTAGGTTGCAGTTCTGAAATATGACAGCACTGGAGGATAATGGGTCCCTGGTAGCTTCATGTTTGATTCTTCTCAAATCTTTGGCAGTTAATGTGCGTCTTTTTTTCTCAACATGTTTCTTCCGACTGTTGACTGCAACAAAATGTTTGATGGTTCTGTGATCACGCTCCAATATCTTAGCAATTTCAAGAGTGTTGCATCCCTCTGAAAGACTTTGTACATTGTTTGACTTTTCAGAGTCAGTTAAATCTCTTTTTTAGCTCATTTTGCCTGAGGAAAAGAAACTACCTAATAATTATGCACACCTTGATATAGGGCAGTGATGGCGAACCTTTTTTGGTTCGCGTGCCAAAAGGGAGGGGGATGTGGGGGATCACGTGTGTGCGTGCCCACACTCATAATTCCATGCACCCCCGCACATGCACGCATGACCCCCCTGCTCCCAGCATGCAATGGTACGCCCATTTTTCGCTCTCCCCAGGCTCCAGAGCCTTTCTAGGAGCCTGGGGAGGGCGAAAACGGCCTTCCCCACCCCCTCTGGAGGCTGGAAACAGCCTGTTTCCTGACTCCCAGTTGGCCCAGAAGGCCCGAAAATCAGCCGGCTGGTGCACACATGGACGCCGGACCTGAGCTCGCATGCCCACCGATATGGCTCCGCGTGCCACTTGTGGCACGCGTGCCACAGGTTCGCCATCACGGATATAGGGTGTTGATCTCCTTAGGCCACACCCTCCCTCATTACACAAATACACATCACCTGATATGCTTATGCCAACTCAGCATTCAAGTTTATACAGGTTGCAGGTGGCAAATATGCATAACAAGGATGATATGGTCAAAATACTCACTTGCCTAATAATTGTGCACATGGTGTTAGAATCTCTATCATGAAGGGCTGAAACTTTATTTTTATTTATGTTATTTATTTAGTTTGTCATACATGTACCGTGTTTCCCCGAAAATAAGACATGTCCCGAAACTAAGCCCCACAGGGCTTTTTCGGGACATGCCTTGAAATAAGCCCCCCCCCCGAAAATAAGCCCCCCCACTACTTCTGGGGGAAAGGGGGGGACATGCCAGGAGCCGCTCTTTTTGCGGCGGCACTCTTTTGGCCCGGAAAGAGAGAGAGAGAGATCTCTCAAGAAGTTTCCCTGCAAAGACCTGCTGAAAAGAGAAGCCGCGAACTTCCAGACACTGGTAAAGTGAGCGCCTCGCAGCCCGGCCCTCCCCTGCATTCCCCCCCAAATTGATTATCTTACCAGCGTCTGGAAGTTCGCGGCTTCTCTTTTCAGCAGGTCTTTGCAGGGAAACTCCTTCAATGTAAAGGAGAAGTTCTCGCGAGTGAAACCAATTAACAACTTTTCGCACTCGCGAGAACTTCTCCTTTACATTGAAGGAGTTTCCCTGCAAAGACCTGCTGAAAAGAGAAGCCGCGAACTTCCAGACGCTGGTAAGATAATCAATTTGGGGGGGAATGCAGGGGAGGGCCGGGCTGCGAGGCGCTCACTTTACCAGCGTCTGGAAGTTCGCGGCTTCCCTGTCACCGCCTTCCTCACTCACGTCGCGCCCTGCCCCATCCCCCGCCCGGTGGTCAAAGTCCTTCAAAGCATTTTAAAGGGATCCGTTTTGCCTGCCATGAAGGGAATCAATGTTCCCCGAAGAAAAGGAGGCAAGCATTGGTTCCCTTCATGGCAGGCAAAACGGATCCCTTTAAAATGCTTCGATGGACTTTGAAGCATTTTGAAGGGACACCCTCCTACCTCGATCGCGTTCTTCGATCTTCTCTCCACGGCAGCCCATTCTGAAAGAGAATGCCTCACGAGTTGGAGAACTTTGAAAGCCTCGCGAGGCGTTCTCTTTCAGAATGGGCTGCCATAGAGGGAAACCGCAGAGCTGTCAAACTCCAGTAAGTGGTGCGTTTCGCGGTTCTGCGGAGTTTGGAGCTTTGGGGCGAAGGATGGGGCGGGGCGGCGAGCGAGCGACCGAGGTGGCGGCAGAAGGGGCAGCAGAAGAGCGCAGAGCCCAAGAGCGAGATCCCAGCGGTCAGCAGGAGCCCCGAGTAGAAAGCGCCGGCTGCTGTGCCCAGGCGGAACGGCTCCCCCTTGAGTTCGGAGCCCAGCGAAAAGCACTTGAGACCCACCGGGGCGGCGCTCAGCGCGCAGGCAAGCAGGAGGTAGCTGGAGAGCGCGGCGCAGGCTCCACGGACACTCCACTTCATCCTCTGCGTCTCCTCCGCTGCCTGCGCCTCCTCCTCCCTGCCTCGCCTCCTCTGCCTCCCTTCTGTCCTCCTCCTCCCGTGTCCTCCTCGCCGTCATCGGCCCTTGCCGGGGAGGCGGCCGCCACGTGTTGCGGGAACATAATGCTGGGGATGGCAGTGGCGAGAAGGGAGAGTCCCGAATGCGCCGCCACCGGTGCCGCCGTTGCTCCGGCTGCTACCGGCACAGCGGCCGCCGCTGTCACCGCTGCTTCTTCTCTGCAGGCAGCCGGCAAGCACGGCTCACGCACCAGCTTTTTCCTCCCCGCCCTGCTTCCTCCTGCTCTCTCTTATTGAAGCGGCTGCTGCGGCTGCTGCTCTCTTGCTCGCCGCCGCCGCTACTGCTGGGAGCCGATGAATTATTGATGGCAGCAAGTTCGAGGCAAAAGAGGGGCTTAGCTTAGTCGGGAGGATCTCTGTGCTTCTTTGTAATAACGGGTGTTGACTCCTGCGTTTTAAAGCCACCTCTTGCCAGTCGCCCTTTGGCACGGCTGGCGCACAGAGATCCTCCCGACTAAGCTAAGCCCCTCTTTTGCCTCGAACTTGCTGCCATCAATAATTCATCGGCTCCCAGCAGTAGCGGCGGCGGCAAGCAAGAGAGCAGCAGCCGCAGCAGCCGCTTCAATAAGAGAGAGCAGGAGGAAGCAGGGCGGGGAGGAAAAAGCTGGTGCGTGAGCCGTGCTTGCCGGCTGCCTGCAGAGAGGAAGCAGCGGTGACAGCTCTGGGGTTTCCCTCGGCTAGGGGAAAAAATCTTGCATAGTGCAGAAACTCTTCTCGCTTCGAGAACTTGCTAATTCTCGCGAGAAGAGTTTCTGCACTATGCAAGATTTTTTTCCCCCTAAACAGATTAGCCGAGAGACCACGGAGCTGCCGAACTTCAGTAAGTGGTGCGTCGCGGCCTGCCTGCACCCCAAAAATAATAAGCCATCCCCCGAAAATAAGGCCAGGGGCATTTTTGGGGGGTCAAAAAAATATAAGCCCCTGTCTTATTTTCGGGGAAACACGGTACAAGATAACAGGTATGTATAAACATGAATATGAATATGAACACAGGAAATGGATACTAATAATGGGGACAGTAGGACAGGAACGGTAGTGCACTTCCTTTTTTTATGTCATCCTTGTTGATGTCAGATCTCTTTAAACCCAATAACCAGTATCACTTTTAATTTTGCATTGCTTTCCAGGTATCTAATCTTCTATTGCCCGTTGAACGTATTTTACAAGTGTGTCAGCTTCCTGCCTGTCAAACTGATTTTTGTGGCAATGAAAGAGGTAGTCCGAGTTCGCAAGATCGCTGCTGGCGTTCATCATGCCCACCACCATTACCACCATGGTTGGTTCATTATGGTCATCATTGGATTTGTCAAAGGTGAGCTCTGTCATTTCAGCGTTGTGATTCCCACGCGGCATTCAGAAAAGTTGGTGGAGTGGCAAGTATTCAGAAATGCTGACATGCAGATTAGGCTGAGATTTCTCTTCTTCTGTGGAAAAAAGGAAGGTGGTTATATTCTTTACATCTCAGAGGTCTTCTTGCATAAAACAAGGATGGAGAACCTATCACGCTCCAGATGTTGCTGAATTATTACTTCTAGCTGTTCCAGCCAGCACGGCCAGTAAGAAGGGATACTAAGAGGTTCAAGTCATGAACATCTGGATTGACACAAATTCCCAGCATGGCAGGCCAAAGTGAAACCCTTATGAAAAACTATTCTACAAATAAAGATCACAACTGAGAGGCTTCTCCTCTTAACCTTGACCCAACCCCTCATTGTCATGGTGGTGGGGAAGTACTAACTAGTTTTTCTGTTGGGTCTATGGGTTGATTCTGGTTGAAGACGGTGGTCCTGGAACTATCTTGGTGACCAGATTCCTGCTCTAAACTCCCAAACAGAAATGGTAGGATTTTGGAATACAATTCCAGCTGAATCACGTGTTGCGTTCTTCCATTCTCCTTAGATTACCCCGAAGCTTGGTGAGATAACAGTAGCACTAGCTTAGACTTATATACCACTTTACAGTGCTTTACAGCCCTCTCTAGGCTGTTTATAGAGTCAGCATATTGCCCCTCAACAATCTGGGTCCTCATTTTACCCACCTTGGAAGGACGGAAGGCTGAGTCAACCTTGAGCCTGGTGAGATTCAAACTGCCAAATTGCAGTCAGCATGCAGTCAGCAGAAGTAGCCTGCAGTACTGCACTCTAACCACTGCGCCACTGTGGCTCATGGAGATGCTTAAAACTAGGACACCAATGGGACCTCTGAACTCTTTCCTTTATTTTTGGCAAATACAGTTGTCAAACACGATAAGAGGGTTTCTTTTCATTTAGGGTAGATTAACACCCCAAAAAACTATCTCAAGATACAACTCTATTAATCCTCCTTTCAGAAAGATCAAAGGAAATAAAACAGTATACCACATATCTGGTATAGCCCCGCCCATCTTACATCATTAATCAGTGAGGATTGACAGTCAGAAGAATTAATAATTGGAATGGCTTGCCTTCAGAAGTTATGGTGCTCCATCACTGGAGGTTTTCAAGAAAATATTGGACAACCATTAGTACGGGATGGTGTAGGGTCTTCTTCTTGATTAGGGGGTTGGACTAGAAGACCTCCAAGCTCCTTTCCAATATTATTCTATTCTATTCTATTCTATTCTATTCTATTCTATTCTATTCTATTCTATTCTATTCTATTCTATTCTATTCTATTCTATTCTATTCTATTCTATTCTACATAGGCAAAGGCACTTTTTCCAGTGGAACTCTCCTCAGACTGCTAGATACAGAAATAATAGAGATCACACAGAGGTTCACGACTGAAACATCTGTTACCACTCATTGACATTTCCCTTCTGATGTAGAAATTAAACCGAGAAGGAAGAAATCACATTCCTTTTCTGCTAATAAATGATTTCAATAGATATCTAGATAGCTAGATTGTTAAGGTGAGAATAAATCTCCATAGAAGCGATGTTTGATCTTTCTCTCAGAGCTCAGACATTTAGAAATGAAACCGAGATTAAAGTGTAATAGAAAATATTTATTTCGGTACAAAAACAATAAATTCTGAATAATTACATTCTTGCTAATAAATCGTGACCTTTCCGGTCAGAGTCAAAGGCAGAATAATAATAATGGAGAATCAGGAATGCACACATGCGCATAAGATCACATCACGTGTCCTGCTTGTAATGGAATGTACCATAAAATTAGGATAGGGGTGCCTCACCCTGCATATACATACAACTGACAATATTCACTACGTGACATAGATATTAGATAGCTAGATATTCCACGAAGTTAACTCTTCCCTACTAATCTGGAATGCTTCTGCCACAAGAGCATTGTAGGTATAGAGAATTGCTTTACATCTGAGCAGATTCTTGGTCCTTCAATACTTTCTCTTGTGACTGTTAGCCTCTCTCTAGCATCTTATTTTAGCTAGAAATATTGACATCAAGCCTGAGATCTTTCAAATGAAAAATAAGTGCTCTATTATCAAACCACAGTCAAAGTTTTAAGACACTGAACAAAGCTTGTGTATTTCTTATTTTTACCTGAAGATGGGTGCACACTGTTTCAAATGCAAATAATTTGAGTTTCCCTGTTTTTGAGTTCAAAGCCATTATTTGGGGGTACAATTGTTTTGAATATTCTGGTTGTGATCTGGAAACAGAGGTGCTTTCAACCTGCTGTGTTTCCAAAATTATTGAAGCAACCTAAAGGTAAAGGTAAAAGTTTCCCTCGCACATATGTGCTAGTCGTTCCCGACTCTAGGGGGCGGTGCTCATCTCCATTTCAAAGCCAAAGAGCCAGCATTGTCCGAAGACGTCTCCGTGGTCATGTGGCCAGCATGACTAACCGCCAAAGTCACACAGAACGCTGTTACCTTCCCACCAAAGGTGGTCCCTATTTTTCTACTTGCATTTTTTACGTGCTTTCGAACTGCTAGGTTGGCAGAAGCTGGGACAAGGAGCTCACCCCATTACGCGGCACTAGGGATTCGAACCGCCGAACTGCCGACCTTTCGATCAACAAGCTCAGCGTCTTAGCCACTGAGCCACCGTGTCCCCTTGAAGCATCACACTAAAATCCTGTGAGCTCAAGACTGTTTGGATTCAAAACAGTGCAAATTCCAAATGTTTGTTTTTACATTTTTCTGTACTGCTTTTCTTTGTCTAATTCAAAGCAACCAGAAAATAGAATAATCAAACTTTTATAAACTTAAGGCAAGGGCTGTGGCATCGCTATCATATTTGCAATTTTAAATAGTAAACTTAGAAACAGGCATCGCTTTTATTATTCATAATAATCAGTGAAATTGCCATTTCCTTAAAGGAGCTGTTGTGGCTGAGAGCATCACCACAAAGATGCTCAATATTTTTCTTCTGCATTAGATTACGTACTTCGACAGGGATTATCAGTGAGCTAAGGAAAATGGAATTCCACTTGCCTGCATTCTCATCACTAGTCTGTTTACAAGTGTGCTACCGTCTTTCTGTTCATAGGTTCTGGAGTTGCCTTGATGTCCAACTTTGAGCAATTGCTGCGTGGTGTCTGGAAGCCAGAAACCAATGAGTTCCTTCATATGACCTTGTGAGTAGAGAAGCCAAAGTTTTTGTACTGGTGTGTCTTCTGGATAGAGATCAGTCATGTCCTAACTGACCTGGAAGGAATCTGATGATTAATGAAAATGAGAAAAATCAGTAGAAATACGATAGGGCATTCTCAGAATTCAGACTGTTTTCACCGCCTGAGGTTGTGGGTGCTCCATCACTGGAGATTTTCAAGAATACAGGCAATCCCCAACTTACAACCTTTCCAGGGGCGGGTTGCTCACTTACCGATACCGGTGCGCTGCGCGCGCATCTCCACGTTACGTGCATGCGCCCCCTCACGTGATTTTGCTTCTGCGCATGTGCGGAAGCAAAATCTTGCTGAAATCTCGTGAGGGGACGCACGCGCGAGATTTTGGCGAGATTTTGCTTCTACGCATGCACAGAAGCAAAAAAGCCCAAAAATTCTTTAAAAAGATGGCGACACGTGCGACGGACCGGTGAAAACGGCACCGGAGCTGTCGCGCGCAAATTGAACAATCGGACGGCCCCTACCGGTGCGGCAGAGTCAACTGCACTGGGAGGAACCCACCCCTGAACCTTTCCTTTAGTGATCATTCAAAGTTCCGAAGCACTGAAAAAAGTGACATGATCATTTTTCATACTTATGACCATTGCAGCAGTCCCTCCAAAAAGCATGTTCTTTCTCTAAATTTTGGATGTATTTACTTGAGATGGAATCCCAGCTGTGCTTCTTACGAAGGCTTTCTTCTCTTGCAGTCCATCCAAAGCCAGTCTGTATGGAGCACTGCTCTTCACCCTTCAGCAAACCCAGTGGCTTCCCATCTCCAAAGCCACCCTCATCTTCTTCTTCACTATTTTTATGATCATCTGCAAGGTAAAGTCCTCTGCCCGGGGGCAAATGTGAGCAGTTGGGTGGATTGAATGTGGGAAGGAGCCAAATCCATTTCTGTTCACTAGAAGTTCTTCAGAAATGCAAGGAAGGCTTCAATCCCTGGACTCATTCATTGTACTAAACTGAACCATGGTTAGTTGACTAAACTACAGTCCTTGATTTATGCATCACACTAAGCTATTCCAGTGTGATGGCTAGTCTAAAGAAAAAAAGAATTAGGGGTGACATGAGAGCAGTATGCCAATATTTGAGGGGCTACCACTGGGTCAAATTATTCTCCAAAGCACCAGGGGGCAGGACAAGAAACAATGGTTGGAAACTAATCAAAGAGAGAAGCAACCTGGAATTAAGGAGAAACTTCCTAACAGTAAGGACAATTAACGAATGGAACAGCTTGCCTTCAGAAATTGTGGGTGCTCCATCACTGGAGGTTTTTAAGAAGAGACTGGACAGTCACTTATCTGAAATGGTATAAGTTCTCCTGCTTGAGCAGGAGGCTGGATTAGAAGACCTCCAAGGTCCCTTCCAACTCTTCTCTTCTCTTCTCTTCTCTTCTCTTCTCTTCTCTTCTCTTCTCTTCTCTTCTCTTCTCTTCTCTTCCCTTCCCTTCCCTTCCCTTCCCTTCCCTTCCCTTCCCTTCCCTTCCCATCTTTTCCCTTCTCTTCTCTTCTCTTCCCTTCCCCTTTCTCTTCTCTTCTCTTCTCTTCTCTTCTCTTCTCTTCTCTTCTCTTCTCTTCTCTTCTCTTCTCTTCTCTTCTCTTCTCTTCTCTTCTCTTCTCTTCTCTTCTCTTCCCTTCCCTTCCCTTCCCTTCCCTTCCCTTCCCTTCCCTTCCCATCTTTTCCCTTCTCTTCTCTTCTCTTCCCTTCCCCTTTCTCTTCTCTTCTCTTCTCTTCTCTTCTCTTCTCTTCTCTTCTCTTCTCTTCTCTTCTCTTCTCTTCCCTTCCCTTCCCTTCCCTTCCCTTCCCTTCCCTTCCCATCTTTTCCCTTCTCTTCTCTTCTCTTCTCTTCTCTTCTCTTCCCTTCCCCTTTCTCTTCTCTTCTCTTCTCTTCTCTTCTCTTCTCTTCTCTTCTCTTCTCTTCTCTTCTCTTCTCTTCTCTTCTCTTCTCTTCTCTTCCTATCCCTGTCCCTATCCCTATCCCTATCCCTATCCCTATCCCTATCCCTATCCCTATCCCTATCCCTATCCTATCCTATCCTATCCTATCCTATCCTATCCTATCCTATCCTATTCTATTCTCCATGGTTTAGATATTTCCCACAATTCCTTAAGTCAAAGCTAACAAATCTCACTATGGACTAGCATGACATTATACTCTTCCCCTACCAATGGACTCCCATGTGAGTTAGAATGAGTTTTGAGTTTCCAGAGCTATCAAAGGAAGCCTGGCTGGTGTATCATAAGAAATACTGTTGGGTTGCTTAACAATGGAGGCCTTTCCAGTAGCCTTTCAACAGTATAGCTATGTGCCCTGGTAGCTCTAGATTGGAATTGTGGTGACCAGCACCAGCACTTCATTGAAAAGGCCTTGATTGGCCAAGGCAGGAGATTCATGTACTGACCTTGGTGTAAGGAGGGGGTAAGAGGAATGGGAAGAAACACAGGTTGGAACCACTTTGATTTATTGTTGCTGCCTGAGCAATGGAAAACCTGGCACAGAAGGTGACCACTAATGGCGCTTTTTCTTTGTCATGCAGGTGTTCCTGACAGCAACTCACTCCCATGGCTCCCCACTTGCCCCTCTGGAAAATGTGGTGTGTCCCATCCTCTTTGGCTCTGCACTTGCCAGTCATGATAATCATCACCACCATCACCTTCACCATCATGGGGGCTCGCAGGAGCCATCCCTTCCGTCACCACCTCAGATGCCAGCCAAATCAAGGGAGGAGCTCAACGAAGGAACCCGGAAACGGAAAGCCAAGAAAGTAGAATGAGCATCAAGAAGGCTGACGGATCCACCTGAACCACCGCAACTTTGATGCAAACCTTGTGTGACTTGTGGCCTTCCAAAGACATGGTTGGAGGAGGCTCCCAGGAAGACCAGTCCTCTTCTTCTGGCCCTGCCATGGTTTTCCTGGCCTGTCACCTGGGAGGCGCAGAACTAATGTCCGAATGGACCTTTCGTTACAGATTCTAGCTCAGCCTTTCCTGTCCTTTTGGTCTTCCCTCCCCTTCCTAACCCGCACCAGTGGAAAAGCTGGAATGTGTTTTGGTGTCTCCTCCATATGAGAGAGAAGACCCTAAGGCCATTGATACTTTTCAAGGGCAGAGAGGCGTTCCAGATGAAGTGACTGGCATTTCACTCTCTACATCAATACTTTGGATGTCTTACTTGGTTGCCATTTGTATAAAGGCCTTGAGCATAGGAGAAGACCATTGCTGCTGCTGCTGCTCTTTGGGCTGTTGATATTTGTGTATGTGTGTTAGCATGTTGCCATCTGTATATACCTCCCCAAAGTTTGATGAGTTTTGCTGTAGCGAAGGAAACCAAAGCAACTACTGAGTGTTTCAATCCTAGCCACTTTGCCGAACACTGTGAGACATGCATGTAAATTATTTATTGATTGATGCTCCTTCCCCCAGGATAATTATTTATTGTTGCCAAGGATTTTAAACAGTTTGCTTTCTCCTACTATGTCTCTTCTACAAACAGTTGGGTTGTTTCTAGTGAACTGATTTGCATTCTGTGGTTGTTTTCCTCCTTCGATTGAGAGATGATAAAAGTGAGGAGCTATTGGCAGAAGGGAGATGTTTAGATGTTTAGATTAACAGAGTTGGAAGGGACCTTGCAGGTCATCTAGTCCAACCCCCTGCCCAAGCAGGGGACCCTTACATCTGCCTCTACCTAGGATCAAACTCACAACCTCCTGATTGTGAGGCAAGAGCTCCACCTCTAGGCCACAGCAGCTGGGTATATAGAATTAGCTTCTAGCAGCTATATAAGCCTGTAGGATGCCTAAAGAATCCTTGCATGTGAATTACGGTTTATTTACAGATTTTGTCTGGGAACTCAAAGCTAGACTGTATGAATAATGGAGCCAGGGTGAGCATCTGCAAAGTTCCCTTCTTGTCCCAAAGTAGCCATTTGTCAGCTCCCGAGATTACAAAGAAGACTTCAACTCTGGTTGGGGCACAGAAGGAGACTCTGATTGGCTGTCACAGGACTTCCCCTGCTTATCATTTAGCTCTTACAAAAACGTGCCGCTGCAAGATCTTTTTTCTGCTGTGACTTCATGATGTTGCCTTCAGCTTCTCCACAACCTGTCCTCAAGGTGGACAAAGTCATCCTTAGGTGGCCCCGTGTAAAAGTGACGTTTTCTTCCTTTAAGCAGTACTTTTATTGTAAGGCAGATGCAATCTGACACGGTTTACCAGCCATTCTGTCAGGAGTGCTTCCTGGTGACCTACAGTATATGGGTTGAGGTCAGCCAAGCACCTGTTGACCATTTGAAGTAGTACAGTGTTACTCTCCCTGCCAAGTCCTTAGGCACAGCTCTCCAGGATGATTCTAATCTGGACAGCGGACAGGTTTGGTTCTTTCAAAGCGAGCTCTTCTATTGTACGCACAAGGCTTGTGAGCCAATCCCTGACCAGCAATAGCAGTGGAAAGGGCTGCACTGTGAAGCAGGAGGGAGGGAGGGAGGGAGGGAGGGAGGGAGGGAGAGAGAGAGAGAGAGAGAGAGAGAGAGAGGAATGACTATCTCTCTCTCTGCTGCACTCTTCATCCTCTGCTCAACTCTGTCCGTGAGAGGGGCGGCATCTAAATTTAACAAATAAATAAATATTTATTTATTTATTTATTTATTATGGTGTTCTTATATGCCGCCCAACTCCCGAAGGACTCAGGGCAGCGACATAAAACTATGTGTGGCAGCTGTTTTTCAAACTGCTTTCGAACATGAGTTTATTCTTCTTCTAAGAAGAGCACTAAACCCATATTCTAAAGCAGATGGAAAGGAGTTGATAGATGCAGGTAAGTTATGCTCTGAAATGTCATAGAGGAAGACAATCCTACAAGTACCAGATTTGATGGCTGATGTTTCGATATTAGTAATTTGAGCTGATCCAGGTTTCCAAACCCAGGAACACCTGGTGAATAAGGAGGCTCCTCTTTGCTTTTTTCTGCTTCCTCTTGCCTTCTAGGTAATTGATCTCCCAGTTGGAAGAAGTGACAGATACCGTAAAAGGAAGACAAATTCTGCCAATTGTCTGAACCTGCAGATCTAGCAGGTTCTAGTTTGAGATCTGCTCAAACTATTACTAGTCACAACAAGGCTCTGAGTAGGAGTCTGTTTTCCCACAAGTTGGTTAAGTTGTGAAGGTTGGGGGGGGAGGGGAAAGGCAGGGGCAAGGAAGGATGCCGCTCTCCAGCTACAGACCAGAATAAAGACAACGGGGCATCGCAATGGGAAGACAACAGATGCCAAAGTAGCTTTCTGTTGGCTCACAGCATTTTAATGGACCCATAAGGAAGAACCCCATGAGTGGTGAGGAGTGGAAATAGCTATCCAGAAATAGAAATAAGTTTCCTTTTCTCCTTTTGGGGACAATTGTCTCCTGTTGGACATCAGCAAGAGAAGGAACTGATTGACATGAAGAAGCAGAAGAGCCTTGGAGAATACTTCCTCCTCCAAGATGTATGCTGATTGGTTAAAAATACATCTCATTAAAAAGTGCCTTTTTCCTTAGCAAATCTCTGCCCCAACCCCTTTTCCTTTTCCCTGGGATTTTTATCCATGACTACTGGTAGAACAGCCATGGTTTTGTGGATATAGCCATTCTTAAAATAAAAGCCCTCTGTGATGTAACTGAGTGGAGAATTGTGCACCTGCTCTGTACATTTCTTTCTTAATGCCTTCACAACACTTGAAGGAAGAAGATGCAATAAATATTTCTTGAGATCGAGTGTGGGATGGGACGGGGTGAGATACCAGGGATTAAGAATGGATCCATTTCTTCCTCTAAAGCAATGTTTCTCAACCTTGGCCACTTGGAAGATGTATGGATTCAACTACCGTACTTCTACTGGCTGGGGAATTCCAGAGTTTGAAGTCCACACATTGTCAAGCGGCCAAGGTTGAGAAACACTATTCTAATCCAAGAGCTGGCCATTTTCTGAACCTCTTTGAGTCTGCCAGAGAGAGTCCACCCTAAAGTTTCCCTTTACAGATTATGGCTATGCAGTGTTTCCTCTGTGATAGCTTTCTTTTTCTTGGTACTTGCTTGCAGCAATTTTTAGCTGTAGGACTCTCAGCCCCTTCCTGTTTAGATAGGGCCATGCAGATTATCAAATTTGCAAGAAATTTGGGGAGAAAAGTTCAGCCTGAAACCACAAATATATTTCTTCCTAAAGTCCTTTCTTTCCCTGCCTGGCACAATCAAATCTTGCTAACAGCTTACACAAGGAAAGCTGCTGTTTCTTTTTCATTGTCTCTGTTGTAATAGTCTAATCTTTATAATTACAGCAATTCTTTTATTACCGTATTTTTTGGAGTATAAGACGCACCTTTTTATCCCCAAAAAGAGGGTGAAAACTTGGGTGCGTCTTATATACCGAATACAGCCCCAGCCACCCAGCCACCCCCACCCTTTGGCCTCTCTTCCAGCAATTTACCTGCTTGCAGGAAAGAGGGAAGAGCCTGCAAAGCCAAGCAAGTCAGTAGCAGTTTCCCGATCTACAGCTGACTTGCCATGTGGAAAAATGAAAGTGAAACTAACTACAAAGAGGCAATTAGCTGGCAGAGACCGCAGATTTTTTTTTTTTTGCTGAACTGGATGGAAGGGGGTAAGTGAATAATTAAATGTCTGTAGAATGTTCAAATTATTAGACTTACTTTTTAGAGACTGCTTTATTATTGTTCTAGAGCCAGGGATCTCCAACTTTGGCAACTTTAAGACTTGTGGACTTCAACTCCCAGAATTCAACAGCCAGCTTTGTTAACTTTGCTGGCTGTGGAATTCTGGGAGTTGAAGTCCACAAGTCTTAAAGTTGCCAAGGTTGGAGATCCCTGTAAATCTAGACAACAAAATAAAGAAGCTTTTTAAAACAAATGCTTGCTCTGAAGAGGCCCAGTGCTATTGTATCTTCTTTTAAATAATAGAGAATAATGTATACATCCAGAAATTTTAATTAATTTTACAGCTTTTCATACAGTATAGTATGAAATGTAACAGTATCCTGTTTAGTATTAGAGTTTAGTTACCTTGGAGTAGATCTATTTAAATAATTGGGAAGAGTTAGTGTGACTACATTTAAGAAAACTTTCTGGCATAATGTACATTTCTCCAATTCTTTGCTATTTCTATGGGTCAGGCACACATGCACAGAAATACACAGCAAACAGTGTATATCATCTGTGCTGTTTGCTGTTTACTGTTTGGCAAATTGCTTGGAGGCAGAGGCCTTTTTCCCTTGTTTCCCCAAAACTAAGGTGCGTCTTATACTTCGGTGCGTCTTATACTCCAAAAAATACGGTATTCCAGCAGGAGTAAGCCTTCTCAAATGCTCTCCAGACACATTGAACTAAGGTTCCTGTGATTTGCATTCAATTTATACTCGCTTCAAATTATGAAATGGTACAGGTAATACAGAGTGTTTCTCAAATGCTCTGTTATTTTTTAAATAAACATATTAGAAATATCTTGTTCTGCTTTTCACACTTCTCCAAGCAATCATTCTCCCCAAGAGTGTAGAATTCTTTTGGGTTTGGTGGACTCTTTAGAGAGGTGATGAAAAGTTTACAACTATTTTAACCTTTCATTTGTATTTCTTTCTGAACCAAAAGATACGTATAATTGATGATGTCATTAAGTTCTTGGAGTGGAAGGGGAGAAATCTGAGGGCATCCTTTGGAGGGGCCAAAAAAGGTAGCATTTTCAAGGCTTATGAGATCCTTTATAGATCTTCAATAATGGCTATACTGTAAGTGTCAAGCTTCAAAAACCAAGAAAGACACATTGTGATTTTAACAAGCAGATCTCTTTATTGTTCCTTATCCAGAGACAGACTTTTATTTATTAAATTTGTTTGCCACCCACCTCATCACAAGGATCTTGCCAAAAGAAAGCAGACTACCAGCCATATAAAGCATATACCGTATTTTTTGGAGTATAAGACGCACCTTTTTCCTCCCTAAAAGTGGCTGAAAATTTGGGTGCGTCTTATACTCTGAATGTAGCTTTTTCGGAGCTTTTTTTCCAGCCCTAACTAGGTGCTAACAGATCTTCCCAGCTCTTACCTTGCAGGCTTTTTCATTGTTACTTTCTCCGAAGAATGTTTTTCCAGCCCTAAGTCTTTGCAGGGTTTTTTTCATTGCTCTACTTGCTCCGAATAAGTTTTTTTCTAGCTCTAACCAGGTGCTAATGATCTTCCCAGCTCTTACTGGCTTGCAGGCTCTTTCATTGTTACTCTCTCTGAAGAAGGTTTTTTTTAAGTCCTAACCAGGGGATAAAATAATGTGCTGAAGCTGACCAGACTAAGGACGTTAGCCAGATGATTACCTGGCAGGCAGATTTTTTCCCCTATTTTCCTCCCCAAAAACTAAGGTGCGTCTTATATTCCGGTGCATCTTATACTCCGAAAAATACGGTACTCTGGGAACTGTTAGGGAGGAGCTGTCTTCAACCTCTTTCTCTCACACAAAGTATTTGAACTGAGTTGTCTCTTGCTCCTCTGGAATGCACTCCCTGTCCCCTGGGAATCCAGACTACATTCCATCACAGTTAAGTCTCTGGTGGGGAAATTACCATAGTCTCCCCCTGGTTGTTTAAATGCTTCTATTTATATTTTTATTGTCTACTTCTCCATTATTTTTAATGTTTTTTTATTTATTTCTGAGCCACCCAGAGTTGTCAGGAGTCAAGCAGCATATCATTTTAATCAACGAATTAATAATAATTCTATCCATAAGCTATTGCATGCTCCAAGTGGTGTTGGGATACAG